>CM051700.1:2982500-3610000 GCA_028022725.1 Lycodopsis pacificus
ATTTGTCTTTGAATCATGTTATAATAAAAGTCTTTAAGTCCATTTGTGAAGGATTTGAAAATGTTTGACACCCAGTGGTTAAACACTTAAACTGTTAAAGACGGCACTGGGTGCTGCTTCTGGGATTGAGTTTTGGACTATGACTTGGAAACTCTGACACATTAAAGGGCCAGTGTGTGGAACGTAAGGGCATCCATTAGCAGAAATAGACTACGGTATTCATAACTATGTTCTCATTCGTGTATACTTGCCTAGGAAACTAGGAATCATGCGTTTGTTTGCTTAGAAGGATCCCTTCATATCTACATAGGGAGCTGGTTCTCTTCATTGAGTGCCATGTTGCACCGCCATTGTTTCTACAGTAGCCCAGAATGCACAAACCAAACACTGGATCTAGAGAGAGCCTTTTGCACTTTCGCAGGACTTGAAGGCCCCCGTTGTTGTCCGACACACTTGTGAAACTGTAAAACCATGGTACCGCCAGCCGCCGTCTGACTTCTGTAGCTCCTAAAGTAGTGTTATTATGAAAGGATGGCGTTTCCGTGGTTTTGTACTCAGTGGCTCTCTTCAGTGCAGTCTTGGAAAGAGAGGAGCAAGTGGAGGGGTTTTCAATTGGTTGCAATCTGCAACCACACCACTAGATGCCACTAAACCCCACACACTGCTCCTTTAACATTGTTGCTTTGGAGTCATTCCTTTGTCCCAGTAAGCCATGACACTAGTCCAGCATCCACAGTACCAAGCCCATGAACTGGCACACCTAAATGGAATGCAGCCATTAAGAATACTATTAATTACACCCAGCCTTAGATGAGTTTCTCGGCCCATCAGGTGGTAGTCACAGAGCAGGTTGGTGGTAACACGTTAACCCTGAGGTCTCTCCACAGGGAGGAGCACATCCAGGCGTTGCTGGCAGTGCGTGGTGACGCCAGCAGGGAGATGCGCCAGATGATCATTGGGACCCTCAGCGAGAACAAAGTATCCTACTCTGGTCTCACACAGCCCATCTTCAAAGACATCACCGTGCCCACCAACACCATGACGACCATGACCTCCATGGCAACTGCGAAGCTGCTCAAATAAGGGCAAAAACCACGACACTGTTTCCACCTTCAGACACGATAACATAAGCAAACTTCTATTTCCAGACACTCAGTTCTTTTTGACTGTTTAATGCAGCTTGCTGTGTTTTCTGTCCAAACCCTTTATCTGCTGTTTTTATTGTCACCATGATCACGTCTGTCAATAAAATATCAAAATAATAGTTGTAATATTATGTGGTACGAGTATTATTTAGAGGTTGAAGCACCACAGGATGCTTTTCTTCTCCTCTGTTTTTCCACTGATTTTCCTGCTCATCCTGCTGCTTCTCCACCACGACTGCTTTCATTTTCTGTTGATTCTAGCAACCCCTGTGGACAAAAGTGGTAGTGTTTTTGAGCACCAGAGTCCCTTTTAAAAACCTCATTTTACTGCAGCAGGGTCTGACAGTCTCCCCCTCTCAGTCCGGGTTCTGGTTCTGGTTCTCCCGTTTCTCCCGTCCCTCCAGCGGGTCCAGCAATATGCTCTTGGTCTCCAGCAGCATGGTGTCTGTGTTTGCTCCCAGCGGGGACCGGAGGAGCAGAGAGGAGAAGCTCTACTCCTGGCCGGAGGAGGAGATGCTGCTGAGCTCCGGCTGCAGGACGAAGGCTGCAGTGAAGCCAGATCTGGGTCTGTCCACGGCGGACTGGTCTCTGCCAGAGGTCCTGCTGGAGTCTTAGCTGAAGGAGCTTCTGGTGAACCTGAAGGATTTAGTTTGCGGACGTCACGTAGAATCCGATCCGGTGGCACTGATGACGAGCATTAAGAATATCTATAGAAAATTGACAACGATGGTCGAGTCTCCTTACGTAGGTCATATAGGGGCACCAGTATTAAATTAACCGTTTCATAACCAGTGAAAAGAGAACTGAGAAGTTAACTAACTGTAGATGAGATGACGGTTCAAGAGTATCACCAGATCCTCCCACAGTCTGTCACCTGCTCCCCTGTTCAGCTCTGATAGATCATATACACATTACATATAATATACATATATTAATGTTTTGCATTCATTTTAAAAGCAGACATTGCATGTGCAAAAATTGCACAAAATTCTGTAAACGCACAGAGGAAACAGTAATGGTTAATCGACGTGTCACGATTGCTGTCCAAGGTGCTGATCCTGGGACAGCCAGGGATGCGGTCAACTGGAACTGTCCGTGGTACTACTGTTGTCAGACTGTCTAATGTCAGGATATCCTGTCAGAAAGGAGAAAATTATTAAAATTGAACCTTTTAATCTAATTTCTGTTTTAAGTAACACTGTACTGTTATTGTTTAGACTTTGCTGTCATGCTTTTCGTGTTAATTACTGGTTGGGGCTGATAGTTGAAAGCTATTTACTGATGGTATGCTAAGTATATGCAGGTTTTTACTGATGGATGAATCAGTAGCATAGCCATATCACTAGCATAGCCATATCTCAGCCCCAGCAGTTATTAAGCTAATTGGAATAATAATAATAATAATGTATTTTATTTATAACGCACTTTTCATTTTAAAAAAAATCTCAGAGTGCCACAGAGCCAGTACATAGTAAAAACATACCGTAGTTAAAAAAATAAATAAACTATAATAAAATAAAATAAAAACCAGTGAATGAACAGAGACACAAAAGAAATAACTGACAGTGATTTAGGTCAGAAAGGCTTTCCTGAATAAAAAGGTTTTTAGGCCGGTCTTAAAAGAGACCAGTGTCTGTGTTGCCCTTAGGTGGTCAGGGAGACTGTTCCATAGGCGTGGAGCTGCCGAGCCAAAGGTCCGGTCGCCCATGGTGCGGAGCTTGGTGCTGGGGACCCGGAGGAGCGAGCTGTTTGATGATCTGAGGGTGCGGGTGGAGATTTGGGGTGTGATGAGGTCTTGTAGGTAGGGAGGTGCATGTCCATTTATGCATTTATGTGTGAGTAGTAGGACTTTGTAGTCAATCCGGAATGAGACAGGGAGCCAGTGTAGGGAGCAGTGGCGGCTGGTCAAGAGAGGGCAATGGGGCATGGCCCCACCATGAGCCACACGAAAATTAAAAAAAAAAAATTATAATAATCATAAATTATACAAATTGTCAATATTTGTGTTTTTTAACTATGGAATGTACCCAGTAATGTGTGTACAATATGATATCTGCGCAAAATATATGCTTTTCCTGCTCGTCCTCTCCCCCTGTGTGCACGACACGTCTGAGAACGCGCAGCGAGGGGGGCTTGATCGTTTTGGCCCAGAAGAGACGGGTCTATGAAGCTGTTTAGCCAATTGCTGATTCAAGATATAAATGAGTGACATACAATTTAGCCAATCAGCGCCCTCAAATAGATTCAGCTGTGGGCCAGAACGATCAAGCCCCGGAGCTGCGCGTTCTCGTCAGGAGTAGTCTCTACAGGCGCCCGCGCCAGCGCGACCACTCCAAGACCCGTTTGAGAGGAGAACTTTGGCGGCGATTCTGCAGCCAAAGAGCTGATATCAGATCAGCCTGACCTCACAATCAGACAGCAGACTACATGCGAAGCTTCACTACTTCGTACAAGTCAGTCAATCAACTTCCTTTCTTCCTAAAAGTACGCTGATTACTTCGACATACCATACGTATCCACAGGTTATCCACAACTTAATCCACGTAGATCGTTCCATTTAACACGTTTCATAACACATTTCCTAACACGGTCGGAAAACTGTGCGGCTCCATACTGCCTCAGATATTACTCACCACTGTCAGTAACTATCACAGTGTCCACTTTCCCCACCCTTTCCCCACCCTTCCGAGACGAGGAGTCTTTACGTGGCTCCCCAGCACCTACTTCTATTTCAGGTCCATACTTTGGACTGCAACTCCCACTTTCCCCACCCTTCCTAGACGAGGTCCCAGCACCTACTTCTACTTCATGGGCAAACTTTGGACTGCAATCCTCTCTCACACTCTCCCCATCCTCCCCCCACCTGGAGTTCACTGACCACATGGAAAAGCTGGTCATTGCTGGAACCAAACACACTCCTCTCCCCACTCGACGGCTCCACAACCATTCTCTGTCTCCCCTAACTGATAAAGGAAATAATTGATATCTTCTGGGTCCAGGCTACAAGGCTAATGACACCAATGACTCTCTCCAGGAAAAGTCGGGGCTCTGTATGCAGCTAGCCGTCTCAATTCCTGTCCTGCAAGTTTATAGAAAAAGAAAGGTGAGGCTGCGAAGAAACAATAGTAAACCTGCAAACTTATCAAACTCAGCATACATTCCTCGTCAGCCTGTCCAAATAAATTGGGCAAAGAAAGCTTTAACCACATTACACTTAGCTTTATTAAATGTCAGGTCTCTGTCAGGAAAAACATTTTTAATCAATGATTTTATTGTTAGGCACAAACTGGACATTTTGTTTTTAACTGAAACTTGGTTAAATCAAGATAACAGTGCAGCTGTTCTTATTGAATCAACACCACACAACTTCAGTTTCATGAGTGAAACAAAAGCGCATAAGAAAGGAGGTGGAGTTGCTGTTTTATTTAATGATTCTCTTCAATGCAAGCAGATGTCCTTTGGTCATTTTAGTTCTTTTGAATATGTGGCTCTGAACTCCACTCAAGCTTTATTCCTAAACATTTACAGACCGCCTAAATACTGTGCAACCTTCTTTGATGAGTTTACTGAACTGCTGTCTGTAATCTGTATTGATTTTGAATGTGTTGTTATTGTTGGTGATTTTAATATCCATGTTGATAATCCCCAGGACAGAGGGTCTATAGAACTATGTGGTGTCCTTGATAACTATGATCTGACTCAGCATGTGACAGGACCCACCCACAACAGGGGGCACACTCTGGACCTAATCATCGCCAAAGGTGTAAACATTTCCAAGGTTGCTGTGACTGATGTTGCACTCTCTGATCATTTCTGTGTTTTCTTTGAGAGTGCAATCTCCTTGCACACAAATGTCCAAACCAAGGTTGTGACAAAGCGTTACATCTCTGAAAACACCAGTGAACTATTTATTCAGAAGTTCTCCTGCACACCAGCCCTCTCTTGCCTCTCAGTCAATGAGCTTGTAGATGGCTTCAATTTTAAAGTTAAAAATATTATTGATGCCATTGCACCCACTAAAGTGAAGGTTGTCTCGGGTAAGCAAAGATCTCCTTGGAGAAATGCTACGCTGGTCAAAATAGAGAAACGAGAGTGTCGGAAAGCTGAGCGCAGGTGGCGAAAAACGAATCTCCAGGTTCACTGTGACATCTATAAAGAGAGACTTCGCAATTATAATTTGGAACTTAGAAATACAAGGCAGTCCTTCTTCTCTGACATCATAACCAAAAACAAGAACAATACACGCGCCTTATTTGCTACCGTCGACAGGCTAACAAACCCTCCAGTGTCGGTAGCTGCTGAGCTCCAATCCACTTGGGCATGCAATCAATTTGCCTCCTTTTTTACTGACAAAATTCAGAAAATCAGACAAGCAGTCAGTGCCTCCACACCAACCACAGGATATGTGTTGTCCCCATCTCTGAATAACATCCATTCAAATATCATGACACAATTTCATTCAATCGACCGTAGAAGCCTAGAAGACATTATACAACATCTGAAGTCATCCTCCTGCTGCTTGGATATTCTACCAACACACTTTTTCAAAAATATTTCAAACTGCATGACCACTGATCTTTTACAAATTGTAAACACATCCCTTCTCTCAGGTGTCTTCCCACAAGCCCTAAAAACTGCAGTTATTAAACCGCTCCTAAAGAAGGCTAGTTTAGACTCCGCAACGATGAAAAATTATAGGCCAATATCAAACCTCCCATTTTTAAGTAAAATAATTGAAAAAGCGGTTTTCCAACAGCTGACCAACTTCTTGGCCGTAAATAACTGCTTTGATGTTTTCCAGTCAGGCTTTCGACAGCACCGCAGTACTGAAACTGCTCTTGTTAAGGTTTTCAACGACATCCACTTAAACATAGACAATGGCAGAAGTTCAGTCTTAGTGTTACTAGATCTCAGTGCTGCATTCGACACGGTCGACCATGCCATACTCCTAGAAAGACTAAAAATCTGGGTTGGACTCTCTGGCACAGCACTTAACTGGTTTGAATCCTACTTGAAGGACCGAGAATACTTTGTGTCTGGAGCTGATTACACATCAGAGCTGACTAAAATTACATGTGGTGTTCCCCAAGGTTCAATACTGGGGCCTCTTCTGTTCAACATCTACATGCTTCCACTAGCTCAGATTATGGAAAACAACAAAGTGTGTTATCATAATTATGCAGACGACACACAAATCTACATAACTATGTCACCAGGGGACTATAATCCCATACAAGGGCTGGGTAACTGCATTGAACAAATCAACAACTGGATGTGCCAGAATTTTCTTCAATTAAACAAAGATAAAACAGAAGTAATTGTTTTTGGTACCAAGGACGAACAATTGAAAATCACCGCTCAGCTTCAATCACTGATGTTAAAACCCACAAACCAAGCCAGAAATCTAGGTGTAGTTATGGATTCAGACCTCAACCTGAACAGCCATATCAAGACAATTACAAAATCAGCCTACTATCACCTGAAGAATATATCAAGGATTGGAGGATTTATGTCTCAACAGGATTTGGAAAAACTTGTCCACGCATTTATCTTCAGCAGACTGGACTACTGTAACGGTGTGTTTACAGGTCTCTGTAAAAAGTCCGTCAGAAAGCTGCAGCTGATTCAGAACGCTGCAGCTCGAGTCCTCACTAAGACCAGGAGGGTGGATCACATCACCCCAGTTCTGATGTCTTTGCACTGGCTTCCTGTCCAACAAAGAATTGACTTTAAAATCCTGCTGTTGGTTTACAAAGCACTGAATGGTTTAGGGCCAAAATACATCTCTGATCTGCTGCTACCTTATGAACCATCCCGACCCCTCAGGTCGTCTGGGACCGGTCTACTTTCTGTTCCCAGAGTCAGAACTAAACATGGAGAAGCAGCGTTCAGTTTTTCTGCTCCACATATCTGGAACAAAGTCCCAGAAAGCTGCAGGTCTGCTGAGACCCTCAGCTCATTTAAATCAAGATTGAAGACTTTTCTGTTTGCTGCTGCCTTTAATTGAACCACATTCAATTAATATATTAATCAATTTCCTGCATTTCTGCATTTTACTATGAAACTGTTTACACTGTGTTTTAATGAATGTTCTTAATTGTTTTTAAATCTCCTTTTCTTTTGTCTTATGTTTTGATGCTTTTAATGGTTTTATGTGAAGCACTTTGAATTACCTTGTTGTTGAAATGTGCTATACAAATAAACTTGCCTTGCCTTGCCTTAAAGTGACAGTTGTCTGTCACTTACATGTATTTCTTACTATAACAAATTATAACGACATCCTTGTAACATTCACAGTAGAAACAGAAGTGATTACAGGTGAATACAAGTGAATATTTAACATCACATTGAATTTGGCTCCTACAGATGTTAAATTAACAGTGAAAACTCATCATAGCTTAATTTAACATCAGTATTCATAATTACACTTCATGTTTACTTCTCCTGATCTTTACCTCCTATAACAAGGTCCATAGGGGCATCTCAATAAATAAACATGTTATATTATATTGTCTTATATTATATAAGTGTTATTTACTGCTTTTTTTCATGTTGGAATAAATCTTAAATATTTAACTGCCAAGTAATAATGCGTGTTTGATACTAAAATGTTTTTCCATGAAATCATACTGGGATGTTTGCTGAAATTGATAGGATGGCCCTACCTAGAAACTTTTCCACCAGCCGCCACTGGTAGGGAGTGCAGAATGGGTGTTATGTGCTCATACTTCCGGACTCTCATCAGGATCCTGGCAGCTATCATGAACGTTAATTTAAACTGGAAAATTCTGCAGGAAATTTTGACAGTGTGGCTGCTACTGCCCGACGACGTCGCAATATATATACACGCCGATATTACCGGTGGTATCGTTGAGGTTCGATTGAGATATCGCTTTTCTCTTTTCTGCATTTTAGATTCATACTCTTGGATTGAATCTTGTATTCGTGATGGACAGTCCACAAATGGGAGAGGAGACAGAATCATAATGTTTGACAAACATATTGAGAGAGAGAAAGACAGACAGGAGGTCTAACAATGCCTTTGACTGAATAGCTCCAAGGTGCGTGCGTGCGTGCGTGCGTGCAACTGGTTGCCATGGTGAGGACGCACCTGGTTGGAGAGGCAGACTGATTAAGAAACGTAACAGTAAACAATGATTTTGAACAAAACTCCTGCCTCCTTTTAACAAAAAGCAGGGTGAATGCCAAAATATGGGTACCATAGGAAGATAAGACTGTTGAACGCGGTGATGTGGTTTTTATGTTTGTGGTGTTAAAAATGTGAGCTCCAGAGCAATATACAAAACTGGTACCGTCTGCTTTCTTTGGGAAATGAGTCGTGAGATTTAACATGGAGTCTAATGGAGCAGTTGGTTGGAGTTCATGTCGCCCTGTGGCTCTTTGAGCCAAATGTGTAAGTGCATTGGATTCCATAGACATCTGTGTGCGACAGCACAACATTTCCAAGCTTTTTGGTCAAAAATGGTAAAAATTGTGGGACTCTGCGTAATTTGTTCTTAAAAATCACAGAATTTTTTCCTGCTCCGCTCTGACAGTTATGTCCTCACTCTAGTGCTGAACATTCCATGAAATACACACCCATTATAAAATCTGAAACGGACCCAAAATTTTCCTGAAACTTAATCTGTGACTTCATGAAAACTATGCTAGCTATCAAAATTTGGCTCAAAAAAGTGCAGCGTTTTGTCTACGTTTTAAATTTTAAATCATTGTTCTATGTTAAAGTATTGCTTGTCAATATGGGCCCAAAGTTAAATGTTTTTCGCGATTTTCGGGAAAACCGCTGTTCTCTCTAGATCTCTCTAGAAAATACATGGCACACGATTCCATCAGGCCGCACGTTTTGATGTATTTTTTGCGCAGGTGTTTGCAATGCTGTGTGAGGAGAAGCGCGGCAAACTTTCTGGTGGTAGTCAGCAGCTAAGTGTTTAACTGAATGCTTCATCCGCACTGTAGTGACTTTAACAAATATCCATTTTATATCTTAAAGCCACTGGGGGGCGAACGGGAGAACTTGTTTGGACACGTGTTCCACAAACATTTCACTGTCCAGTGCGCTGTATTTCTTTCGATCCGTTGATCCATTTATTCCATTTGCACATTGACACCCTAACTAACAGAACACCATAGGATACTTGACAATACAACACCTTGAAACTCCACGCTGACACGCTGGCTGACACGCTGGCTGACACGCCGCCACATTGACACGGTCAAAAACTGTTAGCTTCCCATCCACACACCTGATTCTCATTACCAGGAACTTACCTTTATGCATTTTTAGGTCAATGTGCCACCCACTGTTCAATGTCAGAACTGCATGTGTAAACCCACCCTGTGTTTCTTCAAAAACACAAGAAAACTACACTGTGGCTCCAACACGCACACTTGTCATATCTTAAGAAAGCACATTGCTATTTAGTTTGAGTCATCGGATTTTGTAATGTTTCATGTTCAGAACAGAGGTCTTCAACAGGGGGTCCACGACCCCTAGGGGGTCAACGGAGGTACTGCAGCGGGTCCGCGAAATATTTTGGTTGATTCGATCATTTTAATTTTTTATTTTTTTTTCCAAACATGAATCTGTCCATTGTTGGGGTCTGACTATATGGCTTCGACATGTGCTGTGTAACAAAGAATCAGGTCTTCCCTGTTGCAAGCAAAGGTTTCATCCTGATTGTGGTTTGATGAGCACCAAACCCCCTCTGAAGGAATTTCACATTAGGGTGTGAATTCCCCCCCCCCCCCCAAAGACCATGGGTTCCTGAAGTCACCTGAAAGCACCGCTGCAATCTCATTGGCCGAGAGCCAAGACAGCACCAGGCCCCCTGTGGCTCAGCCACTGTCTACAAAACTAACTGCAGCCCACACCTCAATGCTTTTTCCACGATCCCCTCTGGGGTACAAGGAGGCACATCAACGTTGCTCCTCTTTTTAACCAAAATCCTAGGTTTCACAGTTATATTCGCTGGCCGAATTCACCAAACTGTCTACTTTATCTTTGTTCGCATCCACGAAGCGAACCCGTTTAATCCTGCAGAAGTGAAGAAACAAGATTTCTTCAGAAAGAGAGAGAGAGAGCTCCCACTCTCACCAAGCGCCTCGTCTGCTCCGGCCCCAAGGATGCGATCCTCTCTCACCGAGAGAAACACGGCTTCCGACGCCGCTGCACGAGCCCACTGAAGCTCCGAAGAAACTGAGAGACTCTCCTCAATCAGCACGATTGCATCGTACCGTAAGGCAACATAGAGTCTGGGCAGAGTTAGAGAGAGTTCATTTGTGTTTATTTTATCTTGTTTACGTGCTTAAAGTACTGTTCATTTTTATAACGAGGTGTATGCTTAATAATCGCCGACACTAACGATCGCTGAGATCGTTGGGGTTGTGTAGAAGTAGCGTGTATTCCATGCTACTGTGATCTGTGTTGAGCGAGCCGCCGAGTGAGATCGAAGCTGTTTCTCATCAGTTCAGGAGGTCAGAACCGCCGACTGAGACAAAGAGTCGCTGTTCTCTCCCCTGGCTGAGAGAGCAAATCTTTCGTACTCCTACGTGGTGCAGAGGATCGTAATCGCTTGTTTTATTTCATTTTGTTTGGGTTCCGTTCCCTTCTCTTTACTAACACACACACATATAGCTTTGAGCTAATCTAGCTATGCGTTGAACAGCTACCAGCACATGTAGACACCGGGTCTCCTGTGGCTCTCCGCCATTTTGGGTTTCACGCATGAGAGACGTCACCATGTCCTAACTACGTCACACGTCACTGAGCTGTTCCCTCGCTCCCCCCCCCCTTTTGCTCACACCTACCCACGCACACACACACACACGCACACACACCTCCCTCTTTTCAATAGTCTGTTGATTTTAGATAGCGTGCTCATGAATGTATAGTTGTTGTTAGTTTAGATATTAGTTGACTAGATCATTAGTATTAGAACTTAATAACCCCTGTTATATTTTAAAGAGCAGCTGTCTGTGATTACTTTGTGCATGCGTATTGTCATAATAACTGTATATGTGGTCTGTGCTCGAACTTAAATCTTCACTTTCACTCTGAATGTGTAATAGTACTCAGACTATTGACATTATGAGTGAACACTAATTATGAGACTTAGTTTTATCGTTTGGTTATTGGTCCCTGTTCGCAGGGTGGTGCCCCGTTATTATTAACAATCATTAATAATTGTTACTCACATCAATAATTCTATTGATGTCAAGAATTTAGTTTCTTCGATGCTGATAACCCAAACACGCTCCATTACGTTTCCCAACACCATTATTTTAATAGTTCAGTATTGTATGAAAGATAACAGGTATGTTTATGCATGGCAGTGGCATTTTCGTTTTCGTTTCCAGATTTAAAATAAAAACATCAATTTGAATATCCTGTGTGCATGATTATCATGCAATTGACAGAAAATGTTGATAGTGGCATGAGTTGACAAGGTATGTTTATAAATGGCAGTGGCACGGCCTCCCTACTCACTGTACCTTGCACATGTTTAATCAGTGGCGGGCCGTGCATGTTATACCTGGGCCTTCACTGCTGTCCTGCAGCTGAAACAGTTACGGTTATTATTTGTTTCGTGTCAAAATGAAGCCAACACCTGGAGATAGAGTGCGTCGCCTCTCTGCTCTGACTGCAGCTGGGACTGCTGCACGAGGTGCCTGTGTGTGCTTTGGGGCGGCGGGGGGGACTCACGGGAGCTCGTGCTGCTCGTTCACGACAGTAGAACGTAAGTGCTTTAACGTCAAAATACCACAAAAGTCAACAACACCAGAACAAGTCGCTAGATTTGTCACTAGTAGCTTTTGACAAAACAAGTCGCCATGAGGGTTTGGAAAGTCTCCAGATTTAGTGAGAGTTGCCAAGTTGGCAGCGGCTAAATATGTCCCCAGAACAACACTGGACGCAACAATCGGTTCCTATCACATATTAAACCAAACAAAAATCTTCATAAAAACAAGTTGTACGAATAATAATATATAAACAAGCATATTAAAGCTACTGCAGATGTAAAAACAAACTCATTTAACTTACCAGAGCTGCTGTTCACATTTAAAGACAAAGTCCATCCTCCTTTCTTTGTTAATAAAGAGTTTAATGACGCGGTTGTTCAGTACATCCGTGTGTTTTAGTTCCAGTAAGAAGTCCTTCTCCATTCATGGACGCTACTGAAGACAGTGGAGCCTCCCCAGTTGTATTTCTTGAATACGTTTTAATGCGTTTGAGGGCTGAAAATGTCTGCTCGACAGAGGCAGCAGATTTTGGGATTGTCACCGCCCAACATGTCAGGCTAGCCCACTAACCAATCACGTACTTGTAGGCCAGCTAGCAGCTCTGACACGTCAAAGAATACGCCCAACATGTCAAACTAAAGATCTGATTGGTTGAACACTATGACAATCAACAATATCCCCATTCACTTAAAGTGCACATGGATGCACTTGTGAGTCTGCAGGCCTCTGGCTCTGTTCTACCTGGAGACACAGAGGGGAGATCTGATTGGATAAAAGCTCTACTTAAAACAAGCTGCACTGGAAGCAGAGCAACTGAGGAAGACAGGAGGTGTGCAATGAGAAAATAAGATAATTTAAGAAAAATGATTAAATTAGAAAATATATATATTGTTTTTAAATATATATAGCTTTGTGATTCTGTTTAGGCCAGCAGAGAAGGCCCTGCAGGCCCACCACTGTGTTTAAAATAAAAACATGAATATATGAACCTGTGTATTATTTGAATAGCTTAGGATTGAATGCACAATAAAGAGGTATGTTTAAACATGGTACTAGGACCAGTTTAATATAAAACACAATGTTATACAATATATATAGTCGGGGGTCCCTGCTCCATCTCTCTATCAGTTTGGGGGTCCTTGGCCTGAAAAACGTTGAAGAGCTCTAGAGGCATTCTTTTGAGTTTCCAGGTTAGAGGTTACTCTTTAATGTAAGAGTGGTTAAAGTATCCCAACATGCTGTCAAAAAAGAAAACTTGTGTGTGCACTTTCAAACTCGGAAGGAACGGGCCATGGGGAATATCCGGGCAGTGTATGGGTTCACTAACCCAACACCAGATGGCAGTAATGCAACACTAAGGACGCAAGCTGCCATTGAATTTCGGAGAAGAAGAAGAAGAAGAAGAAGAAGAAGATGGAGTCAGAAACAGGACGTTGCGTCTAATCTGGGAACCTGCAGACTGCTGAACATCAGTAAACCCGAACCTGTTTATCTCCTGAACAACAGACCGTGTATCTGTCCTGGACGGCCGCGGATCACCGACAGCTGGACTCGAATTGGGTAAGTGTTTGACAGCTCAACGAATGTGGCTACTGCTGTTTACCGCTGCGAAGCTAACGCTGTAACCAGTTTAACGTTAGGTTCGCTAAAGTGAGCGGCTAACAGCAGGCTACCGCCTCAAGCAAAACAATGTCGGTGAGGTGATATTCTTCACTGGGTCAGACCGTGTCTTTCCCGTTCGCGCCGCTGTTCCTTTCTGCCCATTCACGTTTTGCCGGGTAGCGGCAGCGCCTCGGGGTCACAGAGAGATAAACAAGCTAACGTTAGCTAGCGGCACTACTAAAGCTGGACTCGTCGGGTTTAACGTTAGACGTTCGGCGTTAAAGTCGTTCAGTTAAACCTCAAATTAGCGTTCACGTCTTCACGCTAACGCTTTATATGACCTTAAAATGATGTCGTGAAGTGATGAAACCCGGTTCAGTTGTTGTTCATAAGTATGGAGATTCCTTCTGTGGTTATAAGTTGTTGTTAACTGCTCCTGGTTGGTATTATTTATGTGAAATGCATTTCTCTATGATTTTGGACAGCATCAATCTTGATGTTTTATTTTGTTTGGCTTTTGATTAATTCCCTTTCTTCTTCATACATAGTTTGTTGCCTAATTGTCTCCATGGCATTTTGTTATTCAGTGTGGCTTTGTAGCACAAAGGCAGTGCCAAAGCACACTGTATATTATCCATCGGGCATAATAATAACTAGAAAAAGCATTTCCTGCTGAAAATGCGTTGGAATGCTGAAAACTGAAATTAATCGCAAAAACATTGCTGAAAATAGATATCCAATTCAAAAACAAATTGCAAAAAGCTTAATAATTCAAAAAGTTTAAAGATTACAATATGAAAAGTCATATCACACCTCTCCTGAAGGAGCTGCCACGCTTGTCCTCACACACCTGCTTAAAAAATGCATCAAAACGTGCGTCTGATCGGGAATCGTGTGCAATGACTTTTCTCAGAGATTTGCTGAGCGGTTTTCCCGAAAATCTGAGCAAAGCATTTCTCCATTCACTTGAATGGGGTTTCGGAGTGAAGAGAGCAAAAAAAACACTTAACTTTGGGCCCATATTGACGAGCCGTACTTTAACGTAGAAACATGAGTCAAAGTTTAAAACGTAGACAAAACACTGCACTTTATTGAGCCAAAGGGACATTTTGATAGCTAGCACAGTTTTCATGAAGTCACAGATTAAGTTTCAGGAAAATTTTGTTTCTGTTTCAGATTTTATAATGGGTGTGTATTGCACGGCTCGTTTAAGAGCTAGAGTGAGAGCATAACCGTCAGAGTGGAGCAGAGCAGGAAAATATTCTGTGATTTTTAGAAACAAATTGCTCCAGCTCCCACAATTGTTACTCTTTATACACCATTTATGGCCCAAATGCTTGTCGCACACAGATGTCTATGGAATCCAACGCACTTACACATTTGGCTCAAAGAGCCTCAGAGCGACATGAACTCCAACCAACTGCTCCATTAGACTCCATGTTAAATCTCACCACTCATTTCTCAAAGAACGCAGACGGTACCAGCTTTGTATATTGCTCTGGAGCTCACATTTTTAACACAGCAAACATAAAAAACGTTCGGCAGAGTCTTATCTTTCTCACGGTATCCACATTTTGGCACTCCGACTCCTGCTTTTTGTTAAAAGGAGGCAGGAGTTTTGTTCAAAATCACTGATTACTGTAACGTTTCTTAATCAGTCTGCTTTTAACACCAGGTGCGTCCTCACCATGGCAACCAGTTATGCATGCAGGCTCTCTCTCTCTCACTCACTCACTCACTTGCACGCACCTGTCATTTAAAAACCTCTGTGCATGTGTGTCAAACATTATGATCATATCTCCTCTCTCACCCACCCAGTCCCACCCTTTCAAAATAAAAGCCCCACAAATACGAGATTCAATCCAAGAGTATGAATCTAAAATAGAGAGAAGCGATATCTCAATTGAACCTCAACGATACTACCGGTAACATCAGCGTGTGTAGCTATATATTGCGACGTCTTTGGGCAGTAGCAGCCACACTGTCAAAATTTCCTGCGGAATTTTCTAATTGTTCTTATTTCAGTGCACCGTATTGGTTCTAAAATACTTCACCGCTTAAAATCATCAAACTTCACAAGTGTTGATCAGTGCCCAGCACTGAGTTTTTGATCAGAGTGGTGTTTATATCGTATACAGTAGTGGTGTCACGGATCACGGATCGATCCGTGATCCGTTCGGATCACCCCTCACGGTTCGGATCACTCCTCACGGTTCGGATCACCCCTCACGGTTCGGATCACTCGTGATCCGCGGATCAATCGAGTATTTATTTATTTTTTTTACAGTGTAATCATCATAGTGTGTAATAAAGTTCTACTGCTGCTGTTCCTTTTCAAGTAACAAGTCCCCGAATATCAATGCAGAGTCATGGCGAGCGGAGGAACATCAGAAGCCGCGGCGTCATTTAAGTCGCAAGTTTGGGAGCATTTTGTCTTCTCTGTAATGTATAATGACGGATGAGGGTGGTGGACGAAACCATTACGGTATGTAGGCGTTATTTAAAGAGAGACACGACAACGGAAAAACATCGGCATGTCCACACATATGAAGAGCCACCATCCCGTCTCTCAGCGACCGGGACACTCCGGTGTAGAAAACAAAGGATTTCTAAATCTGGTTAAAATGCTTGAGCCACGCTACGAAGTCCACTCATGCACCCACTTCAGTGTGAAGCTGTTCCAGACCTCTATGAGAAGGAAAAGACTGTGACCACTTTCACCACGGCGGAGTGATTCTTAGTCCGGCGCTGTAGACACGCCCCCTCTGTGAGAGTCACACACACACACACCTGGTTCAGGTGCTGACAGAAGTATCAGAGTAAAGCTAGACAGGCCCAATAATATTCCAGTCACCACAGAAAGGTCTACCCTCTCCCCAGACAATGGAGATATTCTCATATTTTTGAAAATAATGTCACAGTAATGTAAACATTATTGTGTATTTGAATGGCATAACCTGACAGGAAGTAAACATAGACCCAAGTTGTTGCCGAGCAGTTCAGTTCAGTGTAAACAGTGGAAGCTAGCTCACTGGCTGTTTCTTCTTTCTTTCAGTATTGATGAAAGGACGAGGATATCAGAATTGAGTATTCTTGAATGTTTTATTTATTTATTTAATTTTGTTTCAAATTGGACATCTTCAATATTTTTGTTTTCATGCAAGACTATAGTACTATCGACAAAGTTCTTTGCTTTAAGTGTTCTTGAAGTTCTTTAATTAATAATTGGAAAGCAAAGTTATATTTGTTTCCTCCCCTTTCCTTTGTTGATCCGAAAAATGATCCGAACCGTGGCTCCTGAACCGTGATCCGAACCGAACCGTGAGGTTTGTGATCCGTGACACCCCTAGTGTACAGTGATTGTAGGGATCCATAGAATTTACATCAACAAACAATTCATAATAACTTCAGTTACTGTGTATGTCGTCACAGAATTATGGAAACATGACCAGTGTGCAGTTAGTTTGTATTGTTTACAGTGACAGAAATACAATGTATGTGTATGGAATTATTTTTCTCGCTATTATTATTATTATTATTATATATAGTTACAAATAAGAAAAGTCATCGCACTCCTCAAGAATCCCATGGGATTTTAGGACATTGACTCGGTCATCGAAATGGTTCTTGAATGTCCTCGTTGTCCACTTCCTCTGAGCTGCTGCTGTGGACCAGTTCAGACTGACTCGGTGAACAATAGGCTCCGTTCTATACCAGCAGCTACAAAGCACCCCTTTGTTAAACACACAACCATGTCAATGCACATCGAAATGAAACCATCTGAGAAGGAAGCTCCACTTTCACAGACATGGGCAACCTGTGACATTGCCTCAGATACAAAATATCACAAGCCAGAAATGTTGCTTTACCTCGCACACTTAATCACCTGCAGTCTTACATTTTCAGTCTAGTAGTTTTGTTTTTAAACTGAGGGGGAGCCTCTCAGCACCCTGATCACATTTGCACAGTTATGTTTTTACTTCTGGCTCCACTGGAGCGATTTGGTTTCAGGGCCTTGCTCAAAGGCACCTCGGTAGTGGTAATGAGGGTCAAAGTGCTGCGTCTTCACTTTCCCCAACCGGATTTATCCTGCTGCTCACAGGCTCACTTCTCTAACCTTTGGGCCACTACTGCCCCAAAGTAATGATTTAATTGTATGTGCATATTCAAGTGTAGGAACATGCATTTAATACCTGTGACTTTTTATTACATTTTATTTATTAACTTATAGGGCTGGGTGGTACCGGTTTCAATTTCCCGTACGATATGAATTTTTCATATACCGTCGCACAGCCGAAACAACTTCTGTCGCTCTTCAACAGGCAGCAAAATATATTGTTCGCCACTAGGAGTGCTACGGTCGGAGCTAGTTGTCTTGCATGTATTGAGAGGGAACCCTAGTCATGGTTTACTTTATAACTTTATAACAACAATTATTATAACAACAATTAACAACCCACAACTAATGCTCTTTAACAGGGCAAAACACCACGACACAACAGTTTGTGACAGATGAACCATTTGTAACACTAATAATTGTACATTTAGAAAATTTCACCGCCGAACTGCATGCTGGGCACTGCTGGCTCGCTAGCACAACCGTCTGCTAACAGCTGGGAGAGGCTCCGTCGCTCCAGTAACGTTCCATTAAAGAACAGAACAGAGCGATGCAGGATGAACAAAGACAGACCGGAGATGCACCGATAGAGTTTGACGCATATGCAACGCTGATTACCGTAATATGCGTGGTATTTGTTATGAATGTACGTTGGTGCAAAGATGGTGACAAGAAGCTGTACAGGGAGGGGCTTAGGACCCAGGGGAATGTAGGCGAAGGAAACGGGAAGAGACGGAAGACACGCCACACAAACAGCTGTTCACCGCTCGTCACCATCCTGCAGACCAGTGATTCTCAACTGGTGGTTCGTCGCGGAACCGTTTTCAGTGTCCTTTGCTTTATGCAGCGGAGTTATTCACGCTCCTTTCCAGCATTTATGGCACTTTGTTCAGCTGTGCAAGAAAAACACCGACCAATGCGTTGTAAATCACGTCACGTGATGCAGTTTAACCAATAAAATAAGGGTGTTCTGATACGTTTCCTGACTGCAGTGAGATGTACCCACACCGTGACACAGGGGAGAGACAAGGAAAGACTTTACAGAGCAGAGCTCTGATGTTAGATGTGACAGTCAAATATTTGTATGATCCCTTCAAAGAATCAAACTGGTAAAAAGACCACAGTCATTAACCTTTACACTAAAAACTGTGTCAAAAATGACTGCTTATTAAGTAAGTGCATGATAAAATATGCAATAAAAATCACAGTTAACTGATGAACACCTCAGATCTGTTCTGAGAATTGCCACAACCAAACTGACACCAAACGTTGACGCACTGGTTAGAAAGGGTGATCAACAGCACTGTTCCCACTGAAATAAAATGCAAGTTACTTTTTAGGTCATGGCTTTTACTTGTAATTTATATTAGTTCACACAAACACTCCATTCATCTGCTACTGGCCTGGCCCGTCTGTCAAATTTTAAAACTCAATGTGGCCCCCGAGCCAAAAAGTTTGCCCACCCCTGGGCTATAAGGTGGTATTTCAGCTACAGGACAGCAGTGAAGGCCCAGGTATAAAATGCACGGCCTGCCACTGAATTAAGGCGGGAAAAAATACCGCGATATACCGTGAAACCGGTAGAGTCTTAAAAAATACCGTGATATGAATTTTTGGTCACACCGCCCAGCCCTATTTACTTACTTATTCTTATTGTATTTCATATAGGAGTCATTTGATTTGTTGATCAATTCAATAATACACTAATTGCAAAATAACAAAACACACAAATTAGCTGCATATTCCTACATTAATATTCACTTCGGTGTATATATATTGCAGTAGTATTATTATTATTATTATTATTATTATTATTATTGTTATTATTATTATTAATAATTTTTTTTAATGTGTGAGCCATTTGATTTATTGTCCAGAGAGAATTGCAAGGATGTTGATCCTTTATGTTCAGAACCAGTATTACACAATACTAATGTAATTATTACACAATGGTAAATGTATGCACATATTCCTGTGCAATAATCCAAGTTGATGCACAGTTAAACTAACTTTGTGTGTTTTGGGGCCTAATTTGAGCTCTTAACCTATATATTGATTTAAGATGTATATTTGACATCACTAACGTAGTCGCACATGCTGAAATCATTAGAAAGGCTACAGCACTTCCTGTGTGGAACACTGGTCAGCTCTCCTTCTCTCTCTCAGGTTCACCGGGCTCACAGACGCTCCTCCCTTCATCCACTCATCATGGTGGACTACTACCAGGTTTTAGGAGTACGGAGAGATTCGTCCGCGGAGGACATTAAGAAAGCGTGAGTTGGTGAAGTTTTTGAAATGTTGCATTTGTAAAGTTTACAAAGCATGCAGCAGTAAACTGAGATTTAAACTTCAAGCTGCTCCCTCTCAGCTTCATGTATCTGAGTCTGGTAATATCAGGCTGCTTCCCGCTGCCTTCCATCAGCTTTAACCGTCACAAAGAGCTGACGTCCAACACACGGATAGCGATGAACGTACAGCTGAAACCGAAGAACAATTCCGGTGAAGTTGCTGAGAAATGGGATTGGTGTTGATTTGCAGAGGGATTGGAGGTTATTTTGTGCACATTCGTAAGGTTACTCCTCTACCTTCTGGACTTGTTAGCAGGTACAAAGTCCTCAAACTGTGGATCTTACACAGAACTTCCTTTGAGCTTTCTTTGTCAGCCTCCCTGTTGTGTTCGCTGTTGTTCCTCATCAATCACTGAGCATCACACACAATGTTCAGTCCTCTCCACAAACAGAGCTACAATATCCACAATAAACATTCTGCTCAGTGTGGGATTTATGAACATATATGTGGACATTCTGGATTGGATGTCAGCGTTTTGGTGCCATTGTAGGTTTAAAAAAAAAAAAGTTCTCAGAAAAAAGAACTTGAATTTTCTGAGATTATAAAGTCACAAATTCAGGATATTAATAAATGCATAAAAGGAAGATCATTTTAAAAAGTTATGTCTTTAAGTTTTGTTTTTGGTAAAAAGATGTCTTTAAACAAATGTACCATTAGCATATGAATTACAGAATACAGTGAGGTCCACTTTAAAGAATGACTAATCTAATAAAGCACTTACTAGAGGCTTGTAGTGTCCCTTATTCCTCACATTTCAGTCTCGGTTAATTTTGAAGGCATGTGGTGGTAATGACACAGTGTGTTCTAATGCATCAGGCTCCAGAGTTTCTACTCCCTTTGTAGCTCACTGTGATTGATCGTTTGCAGTATTTAAAAGTCATCCACTGTAAGAAAAACGACAAAAGTATCTTGTCGTGTGGACGTGACATTGTGTTTCCCCTGGTCCTTCACAATAAAAGCCACCCTGTTCACCAGTTGAACTGTATTAATGCGACGCAGCAGCAGAGAATGTTGGGTGAGTAGAGGGCGGTCAGTGAGCAATGAGATGAAGGTCCAGACGGGAACACTGCAGCATGCTGCTTTGTTTCATGTAAAGCGCTGAATTCTCCATAGTCTGTGTGTTACTACAGAAACAGAGAGGATAAAAGCTATGTACTGCTGTGGACGTATTTTACACCTAAAATAATCCATATCAGTTTAAATGTGCACTATATGTAGAATATGTTCAGCTCTTCACCTTGCTGCCACACAGTCCTTTGTTTTGGGGAACTGCATCTGGTATCTATGCTCTCAAAGGACAAAAGCCTCTACCGCCGCTTCTATCGGTTGCTTTGTGTCTTTGTGTTTTAAAAGGTTAGTTTGGATTCACTAAAGTCACACAACAACACCAACAGGTTAACTGATCGAGGCAACGGTAGACCAGCAAACTCTAATTTGGGTAAAAAAATATTTTTTGCCAAAGGAGTGAGGAGATGGATAACAGCTTCAGTTCCCCCATAACAAAGGACTGTGTGGCAGCAAGGTAAAGCAGTGAACATATTCTACATAGAACGTACACTTACACTGATAATGATTAAGTGTCTAAAATATGTCCCGTGCTGGTACGCCTCTCTATTCCTCCAAACTCCATCTACGGTAGTAATGCACTGACTATGGAGAAGAACCTCATCAAACCTACAAAAGAAACCAAATGTCTGTAAGACTGTGCAGTGTGGGACAGAACATGGCTGATTGTTCTCATCATTAGTCAGCAGCATCATGAGCTCTACATAACTCACTTTGATCTCTTCAGTCTGGTGTTGTCACTCAACCGGCTTCCCTCTGTCCTCCTGTAGGTACAGAAAGCTGGCGTTGAGGTGGCACCCTGATAAGAACCCGGAGAACAAGGAGGATGCCGAGATGAAGTTCAAGGAGCTGTCGGAGGCCTATGAAGTCCTGTCAGATGGTTTGTATCACTACTCGGGCCGCAAACAAACACCAGTGGCCCTGTTCACACCTGATCACAAGCTCGGAGTACGCCGGTTCACTCCCGGAGAATGCGTCTCCATATACGTCTCTGCGACGAGTCTGTCACAAGTTAAGAGGAAGAAGGACAAAGACCAGGTCCAATCCTTGGTGTGTTTCAGGCTTCAGCAATGTGGGGAAAGGAGAGCCGTGGCTTCAACGACTCATTTCCCCCGTTACGGACGCCTTTACTCTACAATAAGTGATGTGATCACGTTCATCTCAGACCACCTCGGGCTTGCGGTTTGAGTGATCGGATCACCATTACACTCGTGTTCAGAGCTGTTGTTACGCCCGATCCAGGGGCTTTGAAGAGCAGCATGAGAACAAGTCAAAGGAAGAGCAGATGAATGCTACAGTTAGCAAGTTGATTTGCTATCGGCACTCACACAGCAATGTTGAAATGTTTTACAGAGGTGAACCGAAGGCCAAAACAATGAACTAAACTACGTCAGAATTCGGGCTCAGCCCTAAAACACGGAGGAAGAAGGACTACACCTAACTCCCTCGACTAAGCATGAACAGGAGACAACGGCGTTGAACAGAAATGGCGATTCACCCCCACAGAACCTTTCACAGGAAGATACCGCAGGTCGGAGGCGGAATTAGAGCAACACAGTAATAGTAGATGCAGACAGCAGTGCTGTCGAGCGGCGACCAGTGTTATTGCCAGGTGTGAACAGGACCAACATGAAGTGAAGCTCATCGCAGCAGCACAGGGTCTGAGTTCCTCTCGTTCCACATGTGTCTGACTTTCTTCTCTTTGCTGTGATTCTACTTTCCTCTTCCAGCCAGCAAGAGGACCATGTATGATCGCTATGGCAAAGAGGGACTGACGGGGAGCAACGGAGGAAGAGGTAAGCTCCAAACTTCTGATGGATCTAAATCAAGTCTTTTTGTTGTGAGAAGAACTTGTTTTAGTTTGAACCTGGCGGTTCACTTGGGTTTGTGTCACTGACAGGCTCTGATTGTCATGAGTGCCTGACAACATAATGAGAAGAGCCCTCCAGAGAAATGAAAGCTTTATCCGCTCATGTGACTTGATGCCTGCGACCAGACTTCTCCTCGAGCGAGACTTTGTAGAACACAATGACGAGCAGAGCAGATGTAGTGAGAGAGTCAGGACGGCGTGTTGATGGTGCAGCAGTGAGGTCACACCGTGCCAGAGTAAATTATCCAATTCACACATTCTGGATGCAGCGTAGGAAAGCACATTACTATCAAGAGTCGAGGGACAACTTTGTTTGGATTATTTTCTGTTGCTGATGTAGCATTAAAGCATAGGGGAATCACCATAGCAACACATTCACCATGTCCTTTGTCGTACTCGAATGACCGTGGAAACCAGCTCAATGTTTCAATTCGAGATGCCGCTGAAGCCATTTGATTTGTTTGCTAATGGCTTGAAATGGCTGATGGTGGATGATCCATACCCGCAGGTATAGATGGTTTTGTTTCATCATAGCAGCTGGTACACGAGGCTCCAGATCTTTATTCATCACCACGTCCAGAAGAACAATTTGAACCGCTCTGAAGTCTGTAAAGCATGAACGATTCTAAATATGATCCTTTTACTTTGTTAGAGTCGTCTATAGTGGTTATTTGCATAGAATCACACAATTCCAATGATTAGGACATAACAGATTGTATTATAAGCTGTTTAGTGCAGGTGTTGGTAAGTTCATCGGGTCATATTATCAGATTTAAATTGCTTGTGAAAACCTCTTAAAACCAATACTCCATTTCACTGAACATAGCATGAACACATGGCATAACTCGACTCAACCTCCGTGTGTTGGCCTTCAGCTCCAGTGCTGCCAACGTCAAGCAGCTGGTCTCCGGACCGATTTCAACACCGATTTGTTGTTGACAATGTAACGTTATCCGGGATCGGCGTCTGGAGGGCGTGAATGCAGAATTAGACTAGTAGGACCAGTAGGGAGTGGGGGGGGTCCAGTCCCGGCCAGTTTGATGGAACAGGTTGAGATGGCTGGAATGGTGACAATAAACGCTGACCCCAGCATTATTGAATGCATCTTGTTATTTTTTTTGTTTTGGTTCGTGTTCGTGTGTTTATCAGTTTTCATCACGTTTTAGGGCATTTCCACAACGGAGACCATTTCCACGAACAGTTCACATTCCGCAACCCAGACGACGTCTTCAGGGAATTCTTCGGAGGCAGCGACCCGTTTGCAGACTTCTTCGGTAAGTCGTACTATATCAGTGCGTTTCAGAACGACCATTGCTCATCTCCTGCACCAGTTTTAATAATACTTAGATACTCTACGTCCTGTTCCCTCAGGTACAGATCCATTTAGTGATGATCCGTTCTTCGGCAGCGGCCGGCGGCACCAAAGTCGGGCGAATCGCAACCGGACGGGCGGCTCGTTTTTCGGAGGCTTTGTTGGGTTTCCTCCGTTCGGTGCTGGCTTCTCACCTTTTGACCCAGGTAAGACCGGCACCAATAAACCAGTAAAGTCCCCACACCACTGTCACTGGTTTAAATGACTCTCTGCCCTGTTTATCCCCAGGCTTCGGCTCCTTTGGCTCCATGAGCCACATGGGTCACATGGGTCATATGGGTCACATGGGTCACATGGCACCCATGGGCAGCCTGGGAGGCGGAGGCTTCACCTCTTTCTCCTCCTCCTCCTTTGGGGGAGGAGGAGGAGGCATGGGCAACTTCCGCTCCGTGTCCAGCTCCTCCAAGATCATCAACGGCAGGAAGATCACCACTAAAAGGTGATCTATGGAATGACAACACCTGCACTAGTAGACACACCTTTACCCTGGAGAGAAAAGCCAAAGATCCATCCAGTATCAATGAAGTACAAACCAAAGTACCCTGCAGTATAGTGCATCTTCTGTCCCTTCAATATATTACTATTGTAATGCATATCCAACAAACCCTGTGGTTTCAGCCTTCCACAGATTAAAACTGAAGTGAGAACAGCTGGTCTGCACTCATCCAGAGCATTAGGCTGTGGAATCTTAGGAATGTCCTCAGCTGGATGAACTGCAGAACAACTGAATGCCTTTTGTCAAAGATGAGACCAGAGATGTTTTCACAGTGGTTATCATGTGGTGGTGGTGAACTAGGTCAGACCACAGACTGTATAAGAAGTCGACGTAGTCATCGTTACGTCACCCATTGGTTTGTATGAAGCTTTTAGTTCTGTGATTTCACCGTCGCCATCTTGGCTATTTTGCAAATGATAAACAGATGTGTCCATATTTGGAATGCAAAGTGACATAGAGATGTTGGCATAGAGATATGGCATACTCTGCTTTATTTACTAAATGATCATCATGCTGTATTGAAGAAGACTTGAAACTAGAGATTGAGACCATAAACTCATGTTTACAATGTTTACTGAGGTAATAAATCAAGAGAGAGGTAGTCATTTTCACTTGGCAGAACCGGAGGTTGCCACCGGGGTCAGACCTGTAGAATTGAAGACTAACATTAGATCTTACATCGTCGTCTATTATGAACAAAGGAAATAAAATGTTTTTTTCAGATATGTTGAATAAACCAGGAAACATTTTGCAAGAACCATAAACTATCTATGAAGATGGACAGAAGTGAAGCCAAAGTCTCTCCATCGCCCCCAGGTGGCTGGCTGCAGTATAGGTCATAAACCCCGCCCCCTCCATGTTTTTTTCGGTAGTTCTCATCACAATGATATATGTTCTGGTGTTCTTACATCTGGTCTTTCCCGCTGAAGCGCTACCGTGGTGCTAATGTCAGCTCAGTATAGCAGCTACGTGGCTCTCACGCTAACGAGCCGCAGCCGTGCTCGGTTGGGCTGTGTTAGATAACGTACCTGACCATCTGTAGTGCCATTTCCACATCACCTTATAGTATCTTAAATGGGTAAACCAGACAATTCAAAGAGAAATACATCTGATAAATTACAATGTTTTGTGCATGTTATTTAACATGTATATACATGTTAAATATTTAATAAATGAGACAAAACAGCTAGCTAGCTAAGCATCAGTAAGAACAAACTAAATGTATGTTGGCCTTTCATATTAGATTCAAAGTAATACGTAGACTACAATTATCCGAATAATATGAATATTCAGGCTCCCTCATGTGGCCCAAAGATGAACTGCACATATACATGTCAATAAAACACTGGATGAAAGTCAGCTGATTTATTTGGCGACCCTGATAAAATATCCTTGACCCACTTGTGGGTCCCCAACCAGTATTTGGGAATGACTGCTCTGTGTTGAGGACATTCTTCCCCCGTCACACATCACTACTTAAGAGCACATGAAGACTATTTCGTCTTTTTTGTTGTGGTTTCATTCAGAAATAAATAACGCAACACAACAGCAGTGACAGCACTCACTGTGTGAATGAAGCCATTCAGGACCATTTGCTCAATAGAGACCTTTGTCCTAATAAACGTCTCTTTATGGGATGGATCAGGAGGATTTGTGCCAATTAAGTAACGTCAGGTTTGAACTTTGCCCCCCCCCCCAACACCAGGATCGTGGAGAACGGTCAGGAACGGGTAGAGGTGGAGGAGGACGGCCAGCTGCGGTCACTAACCATTAACGGCAAGGAGCAGCTGCTGCGACTGGAACACAAGTGAAGACGGAGAGTGCCCCCTGCTGGAGAAGCGTTACCTCAGCACAAACACACCAACAAACTTGAGCTTGGAACGGAAGGAAGAAGAGGAGGAGGAAGAGGGAAAAAAAAGCAACAAAACAATGTAATAATAGTGCTCTACTGTTGTTTGGATGTACATAGTTAGATTTGTGTTTATTTCCCCTCATGTCCTCTCTCCCTGCTGACTCATTTGTTAATCAAAGGGTCGAATCCCAGGATTTGGACGCAGACTTTTCTATGCATTTTTGTTAATGTATTTCTGAATTGGAGCTGTCCTTATATTTTGGCTCAGGGTGGTGTTATTGTTTCAGTGTTTGGGACCACAGTATTGCTCTGATGTATGTGACCCTCTCTCTCTCTCTCTCTCTCTCTCTCTCTCTCTCTCTCTCTCTCTCTCTCTCTCTCTCTCTCTCGCTCTCTCTCTCACACATACGTTCCTGTATGCACTCCATGCAGTGTGTGTGTGATGGCACACACTCTGCGTTCAGAAAACAAAGCATGACATTTGCCTTTTCATCTGAATCGCAAAAAAGTGATTTTTTTTTTTAAGTGGGTAGAAATGACAGAGGCCCCTCCCCTCTCCCCCCCTCTGTTTACTGCTTGACTAACCTCTTAGTAATAATTCCTTTTTTATAAAAAAAAAAAAAAAAAAAATACAATGCTGGTAGGATGTTATGCAATTTTATATGTTCTAATAACAAATGTGTTTTTTTTTTTTGTGTATTTAATTCTGCATGTACACCTGTTGATGTTGAGTCTTAATGTTGAAGCTGCATTATGATGCACCGATAATGGAAGGCATTCTATAAATGATATATGGATATAGAAGGAATTTTGTGTACTTTGTAAACCAATAAATCTTGAGTTTCATCCTGTTTTCAGGATGCGGAAATCTGACTGATCTCTGATATGTTAGTCTGCAGCGAGATGGTGAAACAGTTCACGATCCAACCTTCAGTCATCATGAGCCAGGACCGTGTCGGGGCTCACATTAGAGTTCACTTTGACGGAGCTGTTAGAAATGTTTCTTGAATCACTGTTTCATACACAGCAGAACAATATTACCAACATTTGTATAGCAATGAAATATCACTAAAGAGGTGAAGCTGAAGTGCAGTCAGATTCGCGGCCTTCTTGGTTCAAGCGTTTCCTCATTCGGTCACACTATTTACGGTGGCTGAAATGCAAAGCCGCTTGTGAACCGGTTTGTGTTGTGGCTTTTGCGTTTGTCCTTATTTTTGAAAAGTAAGATTAAAACTGCAAGAAGACAAACAATGATTTCTTATCCTTGCTATCTGCACAGTGCTGATGAGTATCTAGTCTTCTCATGCGCCAAAAACAAAATGATGGTATTTTCTCAAAACATCAATAGAACTGTGTGAAATATCAGTTATACATACAATACTAGTTGTATTGTAGATGACCTCACACAACGCTGAGGTGTCCCTGAATTAGTGTCTGAATAAACATCTTCCTGGGAGCTTGACTAAGGACCTGTGGTTCATGTAATCAGGAAGCCTACTCTACCCCTCCCTGTGTAGGTAGTCTCTACCCCTCCCTGTGTGTAGGTAGTCTCTACCCCTCCCTGTGTGTAGTTAGTCTCTACCCCTCCCTGTGTAGTTAGTCTCTACCCCTCCCTGTGTAGTTAGTCTCTACCCCTCCCTGTGTAGGTAGTCTCTACCCCTCCCTGTGTGTAGTTAGTCTCTACCCCTCCCTGTGTAGGTAGTCTCTACCCCTCCCTGTGTGTAGTTAGTCTCTACCCCTCCCTGTGTGTAGTTAGTCTCTACCCCTCCCTGTGTAGTTAGTCTCTACCCCTCCCTGTGTGTAGGTAGTCTCTTCCCCTCCCTGTGTGTAGGTAGTCTCTACCCCTCCCTGTGTAGTTAGTCTCTACCCCTCCCTGTGTGTAGGTAGTCTCTACCCCTCCCTGTGTGTAGTTAGTCTCTACCCCTCCCTGTGTGTAGGTAGTCTCTACCCCTCCCTGTGTGTAGGTAGTCTCTACCCCTCCCTGTGTAGGTAGTCTCTACCCCTCCCTGTGTGTAGGTAGTCTCTACCCCTCCCTGTGTAGTTAGTCTCTACCCCTCCCTGTCAGCCGCTGCAGCTTGCACCCGGGACAGAGGGTGGAACCCGAGAAGACACTGAGGGAGAGCACAAACACAACACGGCACATAACAAGGGGTTAGACTATTCAAGAGAGTTTGATCAGTGCAGTTGATGATGTAGGAAACATGCTGTTCTGCCCTCAGGACTGGCGAATTGGCGCCCCCTCCTGGGCCCTTTAGGTTGTTTTGTTAATTTGCATTTATTTTGACATGCACCCTGACATGGAACAGGAAGTTCGCCACATGTGGTAGTTTTAGGTAGATGGTCTCAGAAAATCATCCGCTGCCATTCATCATGTGTTTACGCCTTCGAAAGCATAGTCTGTAAGTATTTGTTTAGCACAGACCACAGAATAGTATTTTAGTAATACTTTCTTCTTAAGTATATTTGTAAAGGTTAATTTTGTATCCATAGCCAGTTGTGGTTACACTATATGTTTGACTGCTACAGAAGTGTGGGAGATACATAAAGTTCAATTTGTAGTGTGTAATTCATATTCATCTTGCTCATTGTGTTCTTCTGTTTGTTTTAGTTTTACTCTTTGTGTACGTCGATGCTGCACAATAAAGCATCTGGAGCTTGGAAGCTACATCCTGACTCCCGTATTCATTTGAATGGAGTTTGGCTAACTGCTGAATTGTGTACCAAGTTACACACACACAAAACGAGAGCAGTACACATGCCAAAGCATTAGCAATTTGTTCAAAAGAATGAGAAATTGCTTCTATGATGTGCACAAGTGACTCAATGATGTGGTGGAACAAGTCGATTTGAGAAGTTCAATTGTGATCAGAGAAATGTACCTGTTGTGAAGTGGAGCTTCTATTGACGACCAAGACACGTCTGGTTTGAACGGAACACGTTTACCGGTACTTTTCAAACTGCAGTATTACAACTGTTACAGTAAACGGAGCGCACTCTTGCACCTGACATATAGGGTTTTTTCTACTATCATCATCATTGTTAGCATCAATAACACACGTACCATGCTACTTCTCGCTCTTTCACAGTAAAAGCACTTCCTGTTTCATGCTCTTCACAATAAAAGTAAACATACAACTGAAACAATTTACAACATTCTCCCGCCCGATGAACAGTTGTTCATTACTACTCAGCCCGTTACTTTAACTTATCTCTAATGGATATATCAACTGAACAGGTCTCCTCAACAAACTGCCTGTAGAGGTATGAACAGTACAGGAACGAATGAGTCCATCCCTCCCAGGGAACAGTTCTTTAATCCTGCCCATCTTCCAGTTCTGCCTGGGCGTGTTGTCCTCTCCAATCAGGATGACATCTCCCACCTTGAACACAGTGCGTGTGGGTGTCTCACACTTGTGAGCTGATTTCAAGTCCATCAGGTAGTCCTTTCTCCAGCGGTTCCAAAAGCTGGTTAAGAGTCTCTGCCGGTACCTCCATCTCCGGCCCATGTCCTCTCTGCTCACGTTAGTTGGAAGCAGTGAAGCAGGTCCGCTCCACCACAGCTGGCTTTGGATGAGGTTTTCGACATTCTGGCCTCTGGTAGGTAAATCAGCAGGATTAGTTTTGCCATTGCAGTGACACCACAACTCTGGATTTGTGAGTCCTTGTATTTCAGTCACTCTGTTGGCCACAAATGGCTTCCACCTTTGTGCTGTGCTGCGTATCCAATGGAAAACAATCATTGAATCTGTCCACATGTGCAGCTGATTTCTTTCCATGTTGAGTGGCTTGAGGAGATTATTTCCTAACCTTGCTCCAATCAGTGCACCCATGAGTTCCAAGCGTGGTAAAGTCATTTTCTTTAGTGGGGCTACCTTTGACTTGGAAGCCACAAAGTTACACCATCTCCTTCCTTGTTCTGTCCTTGCAGATAGGCAACAGCACTGTATGCCTTCTGACTGGCGTCGCAGAAGATGTGCAGTTTTATCTGTGAGTTTAGTCTGATCTTGATCTGGTACCATCTTGGAATGTCCACCAGGTGGAGCTGTGGCAGCTCTGCACACCACTGATCCCATTTTTCAGCCAAGTCTGTGGGAAGCTGCTCATCCCAACCGATTCCCCTCTCCCATAATTCTTGAAACAAACACTTTACTCGAATAGTGAATGGAGTGAGGAAACCGATGGGGTCGAAGACTCTGGCTGATGTCTTTAGCACACTTCTCTTTGTGTTTTCTTTGTCCTTTACAATGTCCAGTAATCCCTTTAAATCAAACACGAAACTGTCCTTCTCTGATTTCCAACCCCAACACCTTCAGTACATTTACACAAATTGCTGTGTCTGTTGTGTGCTCCACTCCCCTTTCTGTCCACTTGTCTCTCGGGTCTGGTGAATTTGTCACCCATTTGCACAGGTTCATGCCGGCGTGAGACAGAATCTGCTTTGCTGTTGCGGTAACTAGAAGTGCTTCATCCACATCACATGAGCTGGAGATAAAATCATCTACGTAGAGGGACTCTCTCAGTGCCTCCACTGTCTTAGGCTGTTCCGCTTCATACTGCTTGATATGGTTTCTTATTGTTGCAGCTAACATGAACGGGCTGGGTGACACTCCAAAACCCACTCTACTCATTCTCATGATGCGCAGCTCATTTTTACAGTCTTTGGTTGGAGGTCCATGTAGCCACAGGAACCTCACAGCATCCTTGTCTCTTTCTGCTAGTTCTATCTGCAAGAAAGCCTTGATGATGTCTGCTGTAAAGGCTATCTGGTGGAGTCTGAACTTTATCAGCACATCTAACAGATTTGGGTTCAGGTTGGGCCCAGTCAGTAAACAGTCATTAAAACCTCTTAGTGTCGAGGGTCCCCTTATAAGGGGACACTAGTCATGTGGTCATTTGTGTCATACTTGGACCAGTGAACACATATTAATTAATAATGATGTCGCATACCCCGTGAAACGTCAGAAACCTGGGATAAAATCGTATAAAAGACATTTGAACATACTCCAAACACAACTCAGTACTCAAACTTAGCATAACTACAACACCATATTCATATTTCGCCAGGAGTGTACGCACTCGGGACATTTCCGGACTTAGCAATCATAGCTTGATGCTAACAAACAAACAGAAATAGCAGAAATCACGCCAACACCACAACGATTACGGACATATCCGTAACATTTCTCTCCGTCATACTATCGCTGAGATATGTGGCCAACAGACACCAGCAACACAAATCATATTATCGCTTTATGATCATAAATATCACTTACTATTGTCGTTTTGAAGCCGAACAACTATAATCCCCCGCATTTTTTCGCTGGTAAACAGTCAATGTACTTCCTGCCTTGCAGCAGGGACACGCCTTTCCTTCGGAGGGGGTCATTTCACCCCACAGGGGAAGGCGTAACATGCTTTGGGTCCCAGAGACTGCAAGTCACTATTTTCGGAGACTTGATGATTTTGACTGGCTAACAGTGCTGTCACTCATTTTCAAGTGATTAGCTCAATTCTATTGGAGCTAACGAATACAGAGAGGTATGTACCATGGAGGTCGGCCAATGGGAGCCAGAGTTATTGTTCTGCGTATCTATAAAAAGAGGAGCACGCGGCCAGCTGCTTTTACGCATGCAGCTGAGCTGAGCTGATTACGCTCAGCTGATCAGCTGGAGCTTGGTTTAGGCTGCCTTTTCACCGTTCGTTCATTTTTAGGATTACCGGTAATTAGTAAGATGTCGAAACAGAAGACTTACAAATATAATATAAAATAATATAATATAATATAAAATATAATATAAAAAAATATATTATTTTTTTTTTCCAAAAAAAGCCAGAAATTGCTGCATTTGGATGTATTTAACACCATTAGTAATTTATAAGTGAAATATGTACATGAGGAAATTCAAATGGCACACATGGCACACATGGTGCCCAAATGCACATTTTGGAAATCTCGCCTAAACTTTCTGTACTAACACTTCTCTCATTTTGTTCTGCTTCACTTTATCAAAGTAAAACTTTGCAGAGAGACTGTTCACATATATGTGCTATGATTTGGGAGATGTTTTAGGCTGGGGGCTGCATCATTTCAATGAAATAATAACAATGAAGGGGCTTTTTTTTCAGGCGAACCTGAAACTTTTCAATTTGAGCTGTGTGCCATGTTCATTTACTCTTAACCAGTAACTTATACACTGATATTTACACATCTGAACAAATCTCACAAGTGTTCCTTTATTACAACACACCAAATTATTCAAATAGACCTTGTGCTTGCAAAGATGCACTCTTTTGAGTTTGGGTATGCAATTTTCGAGCAGAGGCCTAAAAATAGGGCTAGGCATTAAGAGGTTTTAAGGGAGGGGCAACTCTCTTCGTGTGATGATGCATCAAATACAACTCTCAGTTCAGTTGTTACCTTATCTTCTCGAAGAACAGCATGATGTGGCATGTAGTACTTCACAGCCTCAGTTGGCTCTGCCGCTGAGGTGTGCTCTGGTACATCCTCGCAGATGCCTTGCTGCAGATAATCTTGCATGACATCATTGTACCTTGTGTACAGCGTTGCATCCATGTTCAGTCTCCTCTTGAGGCCTTCAAATCGTCTCCTTGCAACTCTGAAGTTGTTTGGGAGATCTGGTCTGTCAGGTCGCTGCGGCAACTCAACTATGTAGCGGCCATCTTTGTTCTTTATAGTCTTCTCAAAGTTCCGAAGAGCTTCTGTTTCTTCTGGGCTCTGGGTTTTTTCATGAACAATGCCCAGTGACTCTACTTCCCAGAAAGCATGTAGTTGTTTGGCTATTTGAGTGTCCTCATCTAGGCAGATGTGCATGCAAGTGGCATCGGTTACACTGGATGTGGTAACTGGACCCTGCAGAACCCACCCGAAGCTGCTTTCAACGGCTACTAGCGACTCTGTTATTCTCTGAACTTTGCCAGTCTGCTCCTATTAACACTGACAGTTCTTGATCCTCAGTGCCCTCTGGTAGAAAGTCAGCAAGTTGAAGACCTTTTCTCTTTAACTCCTCTTGGATAGGTTCGCTGGGGACCTTTATCACAGCCGTGCACAGTTGAGGGGTTTCCACTGCTTCAATCTCAATTTTTTGCTGTGTATTCCACACGTTTTCCAGTGACATTCTCACGATGTTGCGACGTGCAGTGACAGGAGCAGTGGACCCAAAGGTGTGGATGTGCAGCGTCTCTTGCCTGACCACTGGCAGTTTTAGTGCTTTAACTACATCTTCGCGAATGAAGCTTTTCTGGCTACCTCCATCTAACAAGCAGCGTACCATTTTCCTCCCCGCTGGGGCTACTGCCCATGCCTTGGCTGTCTGGAGCAACACTGTGTTCTGAACATCAGCTCTCGGTTTCACTGTGCTGGACACAGAGGATACCACAGCATCTGTACCACCACTGTCAGCATCTGGCTTAGCTTCACTTTGATCACAAATTGACTGGTGATGTCTGCGATGGCACAAGGCACACGAAACACCCTTGACTCTGCAGAATTTTGCTATGTGTTTTGGACCGAGGCACCCGTAGCATCTTCCCAGCTTTCTCAGTTTCTCCTTGCGAGCAGCCACAGAACTGTCTGGACAGTGTTCGGGTTTATGGTTGGCACTGTTAAGGCCACAACTTCTGGACACAGGGAAAAATCGCCCCCCCCCAACCCCTTGCAGCCATGCTGTCTCAATCGCCTCCAAAACACAACAGCAGGTTAAAGTAAAAATCAAATGGATTTATTATCCAAGAAGCATAAAAACAGATACAAACAGTTACAAACCGAATCACACAATCATTAACAAAACAAACCTATATATAAAATCAAATGTGAGATCCAATCCGAGCCACCCAGAAGGCTAGTCTGCCTTCTCGGTGGCCAGCAGAAGATCTGAAATCCCCCAGAGTTTCAAACCCTTTGTCCCCTCAAAGTTGCATTCCTCAGCTCATCGATCAGCTCACTGATTGGCTGAAGTCCAACAAGCCCCACCTGGGCCTATGCCCCATTGTCCTAAACTTCACACCTCTCCCTGCCACTTTCACACCACCCCCACTCCAGCACATTCCCCAAACCCCATCTCGCAGACACTTAATGCATGAAATAAAACTTAAAACCCTCACAATTCCCCCTTTACTCACTCTTCAGAGTGAGTACATTAAACAGTTGTATCCATCAATGCATCATCCACTCATAACTGGTTGCCCTGTATATTCCTAAAAAAATTAAAAGCATTTATAACAGTTCTCGTGTCGCATTACTAAAGTGAGTACAGCTGTTGAGGGAAAAGGATTATTCTTTACACATAGGTGTCATCATGATGTGTAAGCAGAATAGGTGTTACAAATTACATGCTATAAAACAGTAGACAACACATTGTGCCTCTAAGGTCACATAGTTCTGGGTGTTTCTTCGTCGTCCAATGGTGGGGAATTTGCTTTTCACTCATGTAAGTGTGCATCACTGTCAAAAAGTTCAGTTGAGTCTGTGAGTGCAGTGACTGTTCAGGTAGCTCGTTCTCGTGTGGGTGGTGAAGAGAACTGTCCATGACACCGCTCAGCTTGCCAGTGCCTTTGTCCTTTCCGGTTGGGGGTTATGGAGTGGTTTGGGGGAAGGGGGGTTAATGCAGCCGCTGTCTCAGTGGGTGTAACCAGCTCTGCTGCCAGGATCATCGGTGTTTTTGAAGTCAGTGAATTGAGTCTGACTTGCTGCCAGTCAGACATGTCCTTTCACACCATTCCTGGTCCTCGTACCAGAACACATGTGCAATCTCCACCTTTTACAACTCAGATTGTGTGGGAGACAGAGAAACAGAGACAGCAGTATTTTTTTGTCCAACAAACTCTCATTATACATTCCACTTCTCTCTCTTCTCTAAGCACACTCCAAGTTGACAGTTTTAAATTGGCAGAAACTGCCTTTTTCAAGGAACCCCAATTTAGTCCACCCTTAAATCCCATTTTGACACAAAAAACCAAACATAAAACGAAACAAACTAAAAATATAAAAATGTCAAATTAAAATTAAAACAGTTAATGGAAACTAAAAGTGTTGAATCAAAACTAAAACTGTTAACGGCAATTAACTAAAGTATTTACACCTCCGGGACTCTATGTGAAGGAGTTTTCTGCAATTATCAAGCAATTGCTTCTCCAACCGATAGGTGGCAAGGTTGTCTATTATTCTTCTTCGGTGGTTTTCCTTCACAAATCCGCGCGAAAAACTAACAAAGGGCTAATGCTATCAGCAACTAAGCTAACCGGCGAAAACGTGTCTTCAGCAGACAAAGCACCGTAGTTGTAACTGTTAACCATGCCGCATTCACCCACGTTATTTATGCTAGACCATGCTCGGCTTCTCCATTTGCACCGGTTATTTTATGATCGTTTTTATCTAGTTATCTAGGCTGAGCACAAAGCAACCTTCGGCTCCGCTATCATTCACTCCTCACAACAAAACGATTTCTCACAACGCTATATCAACACTCATACCAAGATACACCGTGATTACAATGTATGATTACCCACTCATTACCTATATTACCCACCCCAGATTATATTCCCTTGAACTCAGTTAATTATAGTGCTTCGTAGTAACTTAGTCAGTCTGTCGCCGCAGAGCCCGACCCTCGAAAACACAACCAGTTCTGTTAGCTTCTAAGCTTGTATCAATTTATTCCCTCGCGTTAAGAGTCGGTTCGCCAGATCCAAACCTGCCAAACAGGACCCAGGGGGACCGTCGCCTTTACCCTACGTAACCCCGCCACCAAATTCAGTGAGCCTGGTTTACCGGACCCTCGGAGCTCCTAGCTCTTGAGCGCTTAGCTCTCTAAACCTTCTTAGCACGTAGCTCTGTAGCTTCTGCTGCTAGCATAGCCTGATCAGGGCTAACGTCTAAGACATAACGCACATCGGCGGACCTTACCGGTAGGATTTCGCAACAAAGAACAGCGCGTAGCCAAAATACACGTGTCCCTAATCCAGCTTCAGGTTACTCTGCCCAGATGCGGCCTTCAGGGTCTATGCGGTCCGTGAACACTTTCGGCTAAGATTACCAAAACAGATTTTTATTAAAACGGCTCTGCTCACCTTTTATTCGTGTACACTCCGAAAGTATCCGCGGTCCCACATCCCCGTCTTAGAGTTCGTCAAGTCCCATCTGGGGTGCCAAATTTGTTAAGGCCACAACTTCTGGACACAGGGAGAAACCCCCCCCCCCCTTGCAGCCATGCTGTCTCAATCGCCTCCAAAACACAACAGCAGGTTAAAGTAAAAATCAAATGGATTTATTATCCAAGAAGCATAAAAACAGATACAAACAGTTACAAACCGAATCACACAATCATTAACAAAACAAACATATATATAAAATCAAATGTGAGATCCACTCCGAGCCACCCAGAAGGCTAGTCTGCCTTCTCGGTGGCCAGCAGAAGATCTGAAATCCCCCAGAGTTTCAAACCCTTTGTCCCCTCAAAGTTGCATTCCTCAGCTCATCGATCAGCTCACTGATTGGCTGAAGTCCAACAAGCCCCACCTGGGCCTATGCCCCATTGTCCTAAACTTCACACCTCTCCCTGCCACTTTCACACCACCCCCACTCCAGCACATTCCCCAAACCCCATCTCACAGACACTTAATGCATGAAATAAAACTTAAAACCCTCACAGCACCGTCACAGTACACACAGGTCTGACAAACATTACTTGCTGTGTGCAAAGCCGTTGCTGAAGGCACGTTCCATCTTTTAGATTTGTTTTCATCAACGGGTCTGGCTTACCAAATGATCTGTTATTTGGTGGAAAGTCTCTTTGTGCATTACCTGGTCCGGTGAGATGAAGAGCTCTCTCTCTGCTTTGGACTTCATTTTGCAGGAACTGGACGAGCTCAAGCACTTTCCATTCCCCACTGGAGTCTGACTTGCGGGTGTAGTCTAGTGCAATATCTTCTGGTATGTGTTGTGGAGAAAACTCGGTGGACAGACTGCGGTCGAGGCGTTTTAGCTCAATTCAAGCAATAAGGTTTATTTATGACAGAAGTATCATGCCCAGCAGTCAAATCGTGCACGAGGCCTAATCTCTGCTCTGAAGGAACAGGGAAAATGTACGAAAACAGGAAAAGCAGGAAAAGGCACCTAAACATCATTGCGCATAACATAATATAGTGGAATATAAAGTAGGGGCGGCTCTGTTTTTAGCTATCAAAGGGCCCGCTGGAGCACTGAGCATCATTGCCCACACCGGCTCACGATTGGTTCTCCTCCGCTGCATCTTCAGTGGGCGTACATGTTGATGTAACTCCATATTGTTATGTCCGGCCGACTTGATAAGCGGGCGCCTCTCTATCTCTAAGGCAGCGCAGGCAGCTGAAACTGGTTCTCTGTGAGACTATGTGACATTTATCTGGGGCAAAAGCTATCCTTCAGAGTTCTAATACTTCTCACTGTGTTCAAACGAGCGCTATGAATGCCCCGTCTGGAGTTTTTAACCTTCTTCTACTAGAACTCACATATCCGCGTATAAGCATACAAGTAACATTGAATGTATATTTTATTCACATATGAGCTGCAGCAGTACTGGGCATAGCAGGCAGCCATATGTGTCGATGTGAACCCCTAAGGATTCTAGACTTCGGATCTGTATTTCACATTCATCGTACAGGTGTCTGAGAGCCAAGTTCAGCAGTCTGGACATATGTGCACTTATTACAATGTCCTTTCTTCCAAAACGGCTCTGAAGCAGTTGTACTGCGGCATCATAATTATCATCCGTCATAGTTAGTCCTGCCACAGATCTTGCAGCAGCTCCGGTCAGATAGGATCTCAGGTAAGTGAACTTTTCCCTTTCACACAGTGTGTCGTTGTCCTGGATAGCTGTTTCATATTGTGACCAGAATTCTTGCCACTGGCTTATTTCTCCGCTGTATTTTTCTATCACCAACTTAGGCAGTTTGACAGTATGCTTATTAAGCGATCTGACTGAACTTGAATTTGCATCGCTCACCCGCACACTCACAGCTTCCTCTGCCCTGTGAATGGATCTTTTGGCGCGGGTTTTCAATGTGAGGATGCGGTCCTGGTATTCCTGAGCGGTTGCAATCTCTGACTCAAGCGCATCCGTCTCTGTTTCGTCTTCAATGTCTTTGTCTAAGTCGAATAAACTTTCTTCACTCGTCGACAATAGTGTTAACAGTTGACGGAGTCCCTCACAGTCTGGCACATCTTCTCTCACCGCTTCTTCAATGTGAGTTAACAGCTTCGTTGTCGAGGTGCGTATTGTTTTACGCTTCTTTTTCATCCGTTCAAATTGTGTGGCCATCTCTCCAGCTAGCGTTAGCGTTAGCTTCCAACTTCGTCGTAGTTTAAAGTCTCACAGTCTTGACTTCCCGGGTTTCGGCACCAAAATGTTGTGAAGTGGAGCTTCTATTGACGACCAAGACACGTCTACTTCTCAAACTGCAGTATTACAACTGTTACAGTAAACGGAGCGCACTCTTGCACCTGACATATAGGGTTTTTTCTACTATCATCATCATTGTTAGCATCAATAACACACGTACCATGCTACTTCTCGCTCTTTCACAGTAAAAGCACTTCCTGTTTCATGCTCTTCACAATAAAAGTAAACATACAACTGAAACAATTTACAACAGTACCAAAGCGATTATTCGGCCTCATTCTCCCGAGCAAACAAGGCACCACCTCAAGGGGCAGCTCTGCAGGATGAGTTCAGTGACTTCATCCACGCTGAAACGTTGGGAAAGCATGGTTCATAAGGTAGGACACCAGAGGTAAAAGCATTGTTTTCTAATGCTATTTAAATGGTAAATGGACTGTAATTGTATAGCACCTTTATATTCGTCCCACCACTCAAAATGCTTTTACACCCATTCACATGCATTCATACACTGATGGCATCAGAACTAACTAATCATTCACACCGATGGCAGAGCCTTCGGGAGCAATTTGGGGTGTCTTGTCATATTGACCGGTCCAGTGTTTATTTATTTGTGTCTGTAGATTCCCCCTGAATTCACCAAACGTTACCGTTACATACATACATAATGCCTCCTTTGTATATTTAAACATAATATTTCAGAGAACTTTGTTTTGTAATTTTACAAAACATTGTTTTTCATTGACTCTGAGCCAGAATCTCCTCTTCAGTAGCTCTTACATCCACCACACGTTACATCATTCATTGCCTGTTTTTATGGCTGTTGACAGTATTTTCTGATTTATTTAATTTATTTAAACATAAACATTTTTATATGATATATTCAAAAATTACAAATAATTGTCTTCATTTAAGTTGTCAAATGGGGAAGTTTAATGTTGATGCCGATTAGTGAAACATTTGAGCTTACTCACCTGTAGCAACATAATTGTCTGTCCCCCCTGTTAAAACAGATTGAAGTCATAATCACAACGGAGATTTGACGCCTTGCTAAAAGTTGCTGAGGCAGAAGCGCTAAAGAACCCCTCAGTCTTAAATATTAGTGTCAGATGTGTGTTTAGCTTAAGGTGTTGTGTTTGTTAGACTTTTAAAACTGAGATTATATTTCCCACTTTCATCTCTTTTCAGTGTACAGGTTAGGTTGATCTCTCAGCATCTTCATAACATTTGACTTGAGTTCTTATATATTACATATTAGCTTTGCTGGAGAGAAAGGAATTATCTTCAGGGATTATTATGAAACGCTGTATCATTTACACTCTGCTCTTGGTCACAGTGACTGACCACAGTGCTGACCACAGTGTGGAGCTTCTATTGGTGCTGAGGAGAGAAGACTGCTGGAGAACAACTTAACAACTGATGAAATGAAGACAGCTATTCATCTTTCGGCCTCTCTAACCACAGACCACGATGGTCTCCCCCATAAACTCAAAACAACATTTCATAATAAACTCACTCCTCTACCTTTGGTTCATTGTTGTGATGTTTTCCAAGAAGGATCAGTTTCTGTAATCTCGAATACAGCATCAATCATTTTTGATTCCAAAAACAGTTTATCTGAGAACTGGCAAACTCTAAACAATTAAAAATGTCCACGAATGTGAATGACGTAACCCCCCTACGTCATCCCTGCACCGCTCTATAAGAGACAGTCCCCATGGAGACCAGGAGCGGACTGGGGGAAAAAAGTGGCCCGGGAGTTACTGTCAGACCGGCCCACTCAATACACGGCGCGTTGCCCACTCAATGCATCGCACGTATCGACCAGTCAGTGGCCTACTTGGAAAAATACCCATACACTTAACATTATTTTGGATGATTACAAAGAAATTGCATTATATATGGTTTTTTTACAACATTTGGATCCACCAATTTGCCCGGATGAACACATTGAATAAAATGATACTGGCTATTGTAACACTCGAAGGTAGGTATAGTTTGCTAGATGAATATGCTTAACTCTGGGCTAGTATCAGATGATTATACGCAGTGGAGCTGGTGCACATGTTCTAGGTAGGGCTGTTTTCTATTTCCCTTTAGTAACTTGAGGGTTACCGTAATAATTCCCTTTAATAGGAAACGATACAATCTAACTATAATCACTAAACGCATCAACAAACGCAACACACGCAATTTGGAAAAATGAAATGAAAGAAAACCCCTGCTGCTGGCAGGATGTCGCCTGAAGCGTGGAAGTCCAAACAGACGCGATGAGACTGGCGCCGCGCCATCGCAAAATCGCGGCGAGTTGAAATTTTTCAACTTCTGCGAAATAATCGCGTGACGCTGTGGCGCGATAGCCTATCAGCATTGAGTTGCTCCCCCTGTCATCACTAACTTCCTGCCGCTGTTGAATCAGGAAATAAATACTGTAGCCGTCTGTGTTCACCCAGAGCTCTACGATACCTCATATCAATAGAGACCGGAACAAACTATGTGTATACATGTGTGTGTGTAAACCATACGGTACAAACAATGAATAGACGCTGCCGTATTTACGTCGGCAAAAAATTGACGCGTCCGGTGTGAACGCACCTTTAGTCCGCTTCACTCAAGAGAGCAATAAGATAAAAGTGTGGTACCTTAGTTAATGCTGCTGATAAATCGGTATTACATTACTAATCCCCTCCCCCCCAAAATAAAATAATAGTAATATGATAAATAAAAATAAAAAATTTAAAATATCTACATAAAAGGCTGTAGTGATCTAGAATTAATTGTGGAAGGATAACATATAGCAGATATGTCACTATCTATATGTGGCATTCTAAACGTGAAGAGGCGGGGCTTAGGCGGCTTGTCTGTAGTTCAGATCAGAGAAGCTCCGTGAACTACTATCGACCAGAATGCCGGCGCCGGCGCTGAATCTATTTGAGGACGCTGATTGGCTAAATTGTATTTCACTCATTTATATCTTTAATCAGTGTTAGGGTCTGAGCATGGCTTCAACATGTGCTGGGAACAAAGACAATCAGGCCTCCCCTTTTGCAAGCAAAGGTTTCATCCTGATTGTGGTTTGATGAGCACCAAACCCCCTCTGAAGGAATTTCACATTAGGGTGTGAATTTCTCCCCCCCCCCCAAAAACTATGGTTCCTGAAGTCACCTGAGAGCACCGCTGCAACCTCATTGGCCGAGAGCCAAGACAGCACCAGGACCCCTGTGGTTCAGCCACTGTTCAACAAAAGTGCCTGCAATCCACACCTCCACGCTTTTTCCCCTTCGACCTCCGTCGAGCAGGGAGCACACAAACGCTCCCTTCCCTCTGGACTCCGTCCTGGGACGGAGTAGAGGCACCGGGCCCTTCTCCCCCCCCCCCCCCCCCCAGCACCACGCTGACAACCGAAGGCCCACGATTTCCGGGAGGAACGAAACAACCTCAGCCGAAGTTCACCCACGAGGGCCGCGCACCCTCATCCAACCCTCCGGCAGGAAGACGTCGAATCGCCTCCTGACTGATGATTTCCGGGAAACAGACACGGACCCCACGCCGTCTCACCCGACGTTTCACTGTCCCCGCTGCAGCGAGAACAGATCGGACCCGCGCTTGCTCCAAAGCGAGCCGCGCCACAGAGGTCCGACCCCATCGGCGCCAGCTCAAACGCCGCGCCGATGTCAGCTCAGTCTGCGTCCACTCCAGAACGAGTCACGCGACCGGGAGCGACCGAGCTCCGAGCTACTCAGTCTGCGCTTGCTCAAACGCCACGCTGCCGAGCCCACACTCGAGGACTGATCGATTCCCACCACGGGAACGAGGCCCACCGAATGAAACTTCACCAAGTAAGGTTCATTGCACCTTGGGCATAGCTTAGCAATAGCTTAGCATAGCTTAGCTTAAATTATCCTAAGATACATTCAGGTTAATTCATTTATGTGTTATTATTCCCGCACCCTGTTGTGTTCAATCACTGTCTTGTTACACCGCGTCATTGCGCAATTATCGCGGACCACGGAGCCCCGCCATATATTGTGTATTTCCTGTCGTAACTGTCTGCCTTAAGATCAGTCTCTGCTAGTGGATATGGTAGTTTGTTATTATTGCTTAAGAGACGTGATAAGAAACAGACGCTCATCCCACAGCAGTTAGGAAGATCTGTTTAATTGGGGATTACTTTCATTAATTTTATTTCACTTCGTGTGGGATGTCTCTCTTCATTAAATCAGCTCTGGGAGTGAAGTGTGGGATCGCGATCATATCGTGCACAGCTGACGGTAGTTCGCTACGCGACAACGGCAGTTTGTGGGAGATATGATCAGCGATCCTCATTCTCACTACACACAGACTCTGATTCATGATCTCTCTCTCTCTTGTTCCTGCTCTCCCCTCTCTCACTTAACCTGCACACACACACAGAGACCCTCACACACCCACACATACACACACTCACACACACACACACACACACACATACTCGCATACAGACATCCTCACCCATTTTATTCATTTGTTTAGATATTAGGTACATAAAATTGTATAATAGCGTTTGTTGGTTGTGATGGTAATTGATCTGATCATTTATTATTCTGATGTAATAAACCCTGTTTACTTTAAGGAGCAGTCGTCTGTGATTACTTGTGCATATGTAGGTAATGAGAACTGGATGCGTAGCCTGTGTTCGAACTCAATCCTTCACTGTCACTTCGAATGTATAATAGTACTCAGACTATTGACATTATGAGTGAACACTAATTATGAGACTTAGTTTATCGTTTGGTTATTGGTCCCTGTTCGCAGGGTGGTGCTCCGTTATTATTAATAATCATTATTAATTATTACTCACATTAATAATTCTATTGATGTCCAGAATTCAGTTTCTGAAATGCTAATAACTAAAACAAGCCCCTATTGATCCCAACATCAGCATTAAAGCATCATTGGCTGAACTGCTTCATAGACCCGCCTCTTTGGGGCAGATTGCATTCTGGGTGTGTGAGTGTGTGTGTGTGTAGGGGTGTTGCGCCGGTGTTCTGTGAAGCATAGAATACAGTCGGGGTCGGCGATCTCAGAGCGAAGGCCGGTTGATGATGGAGGTGGTCTGGTATTGGACCGGCCCAAACCCCTTCGGCCTACCGGGGATTCCCCCAGTATCACCGATGGCCGGCCCGCCCCTGATGGAGACCAATGAGATGGCACAGTTTATATGGGGGGAAGCTCAACAAAGAAAGTGGTCTTCATAATGATAATGGGTTTGAATCGTTTGCAGATAATAACTCAGACATCTCCCCAAAACAAAGACGATGGTGAAGGTACTTCCACTTCTTCTAATCAGGTGAAAGAAGCAGCCGTGGCCTCCTGTTGGCACGACTGTCAAGAAGTCATCAACAAAGTATCATCAGCTTTGACAATAATCTCAGCTGTAGTTTGACCAGTGATGAATGGGACGAGGTCTGCAGAGCTGAAACTACCTCGGCAGGCAATTATGTCTTCTAAAAATCTTATGTTTAAATGTGCAAATGAGGGATTATTTCATCAAATATGTGCTGATTTGCGTAACTTTTTATTTCATTTTGTCAAACATATTAGAGTCAAAGGTTTTTTGGATATCTCTTTGTATCACTCCATAAATCTGAAAATATTGTCATTAGCCATTAATAAAATGTTGTAGAAATCAGGCTATAAGTGATATATCAACAAACTCCTCTGTAGAAACCTCCAGAATATTGACAGGAATGAAACTGCTTGGAGTTTGGATCAATGAGAAGAGGAAACCTCTGCGTCACCTCAGCAATAGAGCTACAACTGCTGACAAAGGCTGAGAAACTAAATACAGGACGTCTAACTTTGTTTTTTCTTCAATAGACTATATTCAAATAATGATGAAGATAGCGTCTTGGTTCTGTTCCCCTTCTGTCTGTCCAATATACACACGTTCAACGTGGTACATTCAAACAAAAAACACTGAGTTAGGTTTAGGGAAAGCATCCTGGTTGGGCTTAAAACAAATACGTAAACCAAGTAAAACGTAACATAAGTGCTGAAAAAACGTAACTTCAAATGAACCCCAAAACATATATATGTTTAATCCTTATATATATATTTGTTTTTGTGTGTGTGTGTGTGTGTGTATATATATTTTTTTTAGATAAATTCACAGAGCTCCACGGTCAGTAGGAGTTCTAGGTGGAAACAAGCTGTTGATGTGGAGCTGTCCTTGGTGCTGAACGCCTCAATCCAATTACCTCTCTCTCTCGCTGTCTGTCTGTCTGTCTCTCCCCTCCCTCTCTCTCCCCCTCCCTCCCTCCCTCCCTCCCTCCCTCCCTCCCTCTCTCTCTATCTCTCTCTCACTCACTCTCTCCCACTCTCTCTCTCTCTCATCCCTTTATTCTCGTATCCTCCGGGCCGGTAGCTGTTCGGTCCAGCCGGTTTACACTACTCCTCTCTTTCTGTATCTGCTGTGTGTGTCTCCTCATGGCTCTCAGCTCTGCGGACACATTTCCCAGGACATTTCCTCTCTTGCGCTGATAGATTTATTTATTTTACTTTTTATTTTCCTCTTTTGGGGGCCAACATGCGGATCTGCAGCAGTCTGGGTGCTCTCGGGAGGCTTCGTGGATCAGTGGCCGGCGGGGAGACGAGGCAGCTGGGATAACTACCTGAACCGGGTGCTATGGTGGGACCTCCTGGAGGGGCAAGAGTTCAACTTTCACGAAATATCAGCAGTTTTACCAGAGGTGGGCTACATGGAGATTCTGTTACTTTACAGATCCTTTTCTAAATATATATATTTGAATAACAGTAGTATAGGCTGCTATTGCGTGTTAAGTGGAAGTAATGGAATAGTGATTTGGTCCAGATATACTTCCTGTCTGTCTATTTAAACTTGCTGTGTGCTCAGGTACGTAATCACGGGTTAAGCCTCAGTCTCCTTAATCTCTTGACAAGGAACTGGACGCTCTCACTCCGGACTCTTGTTCTGTGTTGCATGTACGGGGTTCTACTTCTCTCTGCATATGGTCTGGTTAATGAAGAAAGTGGAACGGGAAAAAAACTGCCATCTGTGCTCCATCACACACTCATTTATTTGTGACAATTAAATGAATCGTGTTGTTTTTTTCAAAATCAATATATAAATGATATATATATAAATAGCCAGTTTATGAATCGAAATGTTGATGTTGCAGACATTAGTTGTCTTTTATTGTGGAGAGGAAGGTCTGGCACTTTTTAGTGGTGATGTAGCAGCTTGGCTCCTGACTTAGCCGCGTGTCCTGTGTGTGTCCCAGGAGAAGATAGACTGTCTATAATTAACTAAGGCAGACTTGAGCCAGGGGAGACGAAGCCTAATGCCACTACTGGGATTTGTGGAACTCCGTTACACAATCAGATAAAGGTCCCGCAGTCAGAGGACTTCTAATGGTGTCGGTGGGGCCTTCATAGTCCAACGGGGGACAAACAGAATGCAGTTCACATTCCATTCTTTCTCTGACACCAGGTTCATTGCATAAGAGTGGCTGTTTAAAGATCATACCGTTTAATTAGAGCATTATATCTAATTAACATTTCCTGGGTACTGATGTTAAACCCCAGGGTTTAACATGGCCGCTGGATATTTCCAATTAAGAGAAAATTAAATGAAAATACTCAGATTTTGGTAAATCTGATATCTATATATATATATATATATATATATATATATATATATATATATATATATCAATGGCAAATCTGAGTATTTCATATATACATCTAAATATATATAAATATATAAATCTTTTTTTTAAATACAAAATAGTTGTGTAAACACTGTATAATAATTACTTATATAATGAGTGCTTATAATTATAGTTATAAGCACTCATAAATATTCAAAATGCTTTGTTTCCAGAATCATATTATATATTTATATATATATATATATATATATATATATATAATGGGAATATAAGTTACTCTAAGTGCTCATTGTTTGCTTCAAGTAAATGAAATTGTATTTGACGTTTGTGTGTTCTTGTATAGAAGTAAGCAAACAATGAACACTTAGAGTCTTGGTAATAAGTTATTATGATGTTTGACCTTGTAAGTCATGATACAATACTTGATAATGTGTTGTGATTATTGTTACAAGGCATTGTGGATATGTATGAGTGCTTTAACTGTAACTATAGAGTGTTAGAAGCAGATTTTATATATACTATAGACATGGGCAATATGACACATTTATTGCACAATATCTGAATAATATGAATCTGAAGTGGAATATAAGCCCATGGCATACATAGAACTGGACAGGGCCGTAAACAGACTGTGACAGACATATATTACACTGAGACATATATTACACTGGGGCCCGTAGAGAGAGCAGGCGATCTAGTGAAGGTCTAGTCTCTAGACTGCCGATGTGGACTGCGTTCCAAAAAGACGGCTACGGCTACCTAAGGTGCCATTTGTTATATTTCGCCTCTAAAACGCAAACCGACATTATGGATTCCTTTTTTTGGGGGGTAAAATAGTCCGTAGGGATCTATGATAAAATGATACATAAACTATAGAATCTATAAGAAAACGATTAAATTCAATTAAATGATTTCTCATTTGATTTGGTATTTTTGTCAGATACAATGAATAGTGTGAAGAATACAATGATGATTGCTGGGTAATATGTGTGTTTATGTTGCCCAATGTCAAGTCTTTTTTTGATCACGTGACAACACGATAAACAGTGGCTAGTTGTGTGTTTGTGTGTGTGTGTGTGTGTGTGTGTCTGTGTGTGGGTGTGTGCTTCATAACCAGTAATAGTGTGCACTGGGGTCCATTAAAACCACCTTACGCCAGTGTTACTGCGGCAAGTTCAATGTCTGAGCATGTAGAGTAGACATTGTCCTCATGACAGTGATTATGATATTTGTGAAGATTGGACCTGTCCAGTGTCACCCGGCCCTCTAAGCATTCACCTGTTAGGGGACCCCAAAGCAAACATGTGACCTCTTCTTCCTCCCTCTCCCTCTCTCTCTCCACAAGGTCTGTTGTAGTGGTACAATAGGAACTGATATCATAAGGGCCTTAAAGGGACAGTCCACCTCAATATTCAACTGCCATATGTTTCCTCTTACCTGTAGTGCAATATATAAATCTAGATGCTTTTGCTGTGAGTGACTTGGTTTTGGAGATATCATGACCTTGTTACTCAAGATAATCCAAAGACTGTTGCTGTGAGCAAATGTCTCTAACTCACACTAAAACGATGTAGAATGCTAAACAGCACAACAGGTAAGAGGAAACGTATGCTGTTTTGATTTTGGGGTGAACTGTCACTTTAAGGTGGGCCCTGCTTTATTCTTGACACCGTGAGCTGTAGTCATGTGTAATGCAGTGGCGGGCGGTCAGGGCCTGCAAGGCCTTCTCTGCTGACCTAAACAGAATCACAAAGCTATATATATTGAAAAAAAAAGAAAAAAAAAATTCAATTTTATAATTTTATAATTTATCTTAAATACACTACATGTATTATAATTTATAAAAATATTTTTCCCATTATCTTATTTTCTCATTGCACAGCTCCTGTCTTCCTCAGTTGCTCTGCTTCCAGTGCAGCTTGTTTTAAGTAGAGCTTTTATCCAATCAGATCTCACCTCTGTGTCTCTAGGTAGAACAGAGCCAGAGACTCTCTCCTGCAGCCAGTGCAGATTAAAGTAAATGGAGACGATATTGTTGATTGTCATAGTGTTCAACCAATCAGATCTTTAGTTTGACATGTTGGGCGTATTCTTTGACGTGTCAGCGGCTGCTAGCCGGCCTACAAGTACGTCAGCATTACATGCCGGCCAGTGTTCATCTGTAGCTTTCCCGCTAGGTGCAGAGTGTGCTGTGATTCGTCAGTGGGCGAGCACGTGACTATCGTGAAATGAAACTTAACAGCCAGCAGAGGCTGATGGGTAGTGAATCACATCACGTGATGCAGCTCAGCCAATGAAATATGAGCATTCTGACTGAGTGAGATGCACCATGATAGAGGGTGCTGAGCCGAGGAAAGACATTGCAGAGCAGTACGTTCAACATTCCCATTGTGAAAGTAAAATCCTATGATACTCTCTTTGGGTAGCAGCTTGTCATTAAGGAATGACGGTGGATCTCACAGCCAGACCATCTGAGAACATAATATTTTCCTGAATTTAGGCTTTTGCATTCTCTAAATGCGCGAGCGTTAATCAAACGACTAGTACCGAACTGTTTAATACAACGATGTACATAGTTAAAGCCTTAAAAATGAATAATAGCTGTGGTGCCACAATGTGGTTATAAGGTGGTATTTCAGCTGCAGGACAGCAGTGAAGGCCCAGGTATAAAATGCACAGCCCGCCACTGGTGTAATGCAGTGATTCTTAACCATGGGGCCCACGATTGGGCTGCGAGCGCCACCTAGAGCGCCGCAAAAAACTTTCAGTTTTGCACCTGTGGTCCGCGAGGGCCGCGGGACCGCATAGGTTAACAATTGAAGACACCAGAAATATTACTGTTATCCATGAGACGCTCAGTTACAATATAGCTTCCCACCACCTGGTGGGGGTAATGCGTCAGTCAGTTGTTTAACAAGCTACAATAAGCAGAAGAAGACACTCAGCTAGCCGCTAGCCTGTAGCGAAAGTTATGGAGAAGTTATTAAAAAGAAAAAATGAAGATGACAGTGGTGCCATACCCCCCCAAAAGTCTAAATGTGTGCGCAAGTACAATCCTGACTTTAAGTACGGCTTCGTGAACGGAGGCAGCGAGGCAGAGCCGAGGGCTCAGTGTGTGGAATGTCGGCTAATGCTATCAAACGAAGCACTGAAGCCTTCAAAAATAAAGCGACACCTAGCGACGAAACATCCAACGCTCGTGGGAAAGCCTGTTGGGCTTCTTGTTGTGTATGCAGGTTTACATACACATGATAATAAATGTCTTTGTGATCATCACATTTTATCATCTCATTTATTTAACAAGGGTTTTGCCTGTTCAACTCCGCGAGGACACCGGCATCCTCGATCCCCTTCCGTTCCTACAACTTGCTTACGCAAACTACGTCACAAAACATGGCCATGTTTGGTATCCCAGCATGCCCCAAATCCTCATTTTTGCAAATAAATCATCGATTTTCTTTAATTTCTTATGGATTTTTCACAAAAGGAGCCCAAACACATACTGTCCAAAGTCGCCATAACCGCTGCAAGTCGTATCTTGCAGCATTCCGACGGAAAAAGACACATTACAGACCCGACAACGTGCTATCAGATGTTACCATGGAGCTAGTGGCTTCATAAAACGCTAGTACTTATGGTACAAACCTTATCTTCCTCTTCTATAAGCCGACAACCAACGTATAACCTCTGCGTAACTGAGCTGCCCGCACACTCGATCGTGCGCTCAGTCGCAGCCATTACGCACAGCAAGTCCGCTACTCACACACCACGTCTTCGACCATATATACATAGTTTTTGCAATTTGCAAAGGCTAAAAATAAAAGGAAAATAATATAATATCAAAATATAAAGGGAGAAACACCTTTAGTGTGTCAGAATATCATTTGGTTACCATGTGTCCATTTGGGTCTCCAATATCCTTTTAGAGCTCCGCCTGGATCTCTTCATGGAAGAAACACTGTAGAATGTTCATACTTTGTCCAATTCTTCAAATGTGAGGCAGCTGTTCACTGATAGTGTAGTTACAGCCCTATACTGTCCTTTACCTGTACAGATACAGCCACAGGCAGTTATTTATACTGAAAGATACTTTTTTATTTCATGCGGACAAAAATCTTCAATTTGTACTGACTCCAAAGGCCCACTGCTCTGTTTCTGTATGACCTACAGAATGCATATAGTCATGGTGGGCCCCGGGACACTTTGTACTTGAAAAGTTGGGCCCCGAGGTCAAAAAGGTTAAGAACCCCTGGTGTAATGTATATATAAGGTTGGTGGTATGATCCCAAGCTTGTCCTTGAGCAAGACATAGAAGTACGACTTGTCAAGAACAATGTAAGTCGCTTTAGTCAAGATGGATGTATGATCATGCACAGGGAATGCTGGGGCTGAGGATTTATAGAAAAGTATTTGTTCCTTGGGGACCCCAAGGTAATTGCTGCGATTATAAAAGTCATTACCTTTAAAGATGTTGGTATAGTTGCACATCCTGTGGTCACTGAGGAGGAACGACGTCTGACATATGATGTCTTGTTTTTCCAGCCATGGATCCGACCAGGAGTCTCGAGGTCTGAACACAGCCAGGTGAGCTTGGTGGGCAGCGTTCCCCCACAATCAACCACCGCCTTCACCATCTCATTGAGCCTCTCAAGCTCCAGACACTCTCTCTCTCTCACACACACACACACCACCACCACAACCTGTTCGAGGTAACCCACTCTCACGGCAGAGCAAACATGACAGACAGAGGGAACTTCAGCACGCCCAAACTCAACGCTGCGGCTCCTGTGCTCCCCCCCGAGCCCATCGACATCATCCGCATCAAGGCCCGCTGCCGGCGGGTCAGGCTCAATGTCGGGGGTCTCACACATGAGGTCCTGTGGAGAACACTGGACCGGCTGCCCAGAACCCGCCTGGGACGGCTAAGGGACTGCAACACACATGAGTCACTGCTGGAGATCTGCGACGACTACAGCCTCCCTGAGAACGAGTACTTCTTCGACCGGCACCCGGTGGCCTTCTCCTCCATCCTCAACTTCTACAGAACGGGGAAGCTGCACATGATGGAGGAGATGTGCGCCCTGTCCTTTGGCCAGGAGCTGGACTACTGGGGGATCGACGAGATCTACCTGGAGTCGTGCTGCCAGGCGCGGTACCACCAGAAGAAGGAGCAGATGAACGAGGAGCTGAGGAGGGAGGCGGAGACGCTGAGGGAGAAAGACGGGGAGGAGGAGGAACACGGCTGCTGTCCCGACAAGAGACAGAAGCTCTGGGACCTGCTGGAGAAACCCGGCTCATCTGTGGCCGCCAAGGTAACGACAGCTGCACACACTCACACACACACACACACACACACACACACACACACACACACACACACACACACACACACACACACACACACACACACACACACACACACTATAACCATGCTGCTAAAGGGAACTTACATCCTACAGTGGCGGCTGGTGGAACATGTTCTAGGTAGGGCCATCCTATCAATTTCAGCAAACATCCCAGTATGATTTAATGCAAAAAAATTGAAGTGTCAAACATGCATTACTACTTTGCAGTTAAATATTTAACATTTATTCCAACACGAAAAAAAGCAGTAAATAACACTTATATAATATAATATAACATGTTTATTTATTGAGATGCCCCTATGGACCTTGTTATAGGAGGTAAAGATCAGGAGAAGTAAACATGAAGTGTAATTATGAATACTGATGTTAAATTAAGCTATGATGAGTTTTCACTGTTAATTTAACATCTCTATTACATGTTGATGCCTCCATGACCAAGTTAAGCAGATGAGACTGAGGACAGCTAGAAGAAAAGATGTTCACTTTGCCCAATATGTAGCTTGACAGAGTTCTCCATGTGTGTCCTGGTGTTCTCATGTTTCCTTACCTCCTCATCCCTCACTCCCTACCCTGGTGTTCTCATGTTTCCTTACCTCCTCATCCCTCACTCCCGTAACTGTCCATGCTGGATCCGTCCCCGTTGTTTTAAAAAGCTAAATAAATGATTAGCATGACGTCATCCAGCTAGCCAAACCTGTCTGGTGTTCAGCTAGTACAGAAGCTTCGCATGTACTGCTTCCCTTTCCCGCGAGTCTGCTGTCTGATTGTGAGGTCAGGCTGATCTGATATCAGCTCTTTGGCTGCAGAATCTCCGCCAAAGTTCTCCTCTCAAACGGGTCTTGGAGGAGGAGTGGGCCCCACACTGAATCTATTTGAGGGCGCTGATTGGCTAAATTGTATGTCACTCATTTATATCTTCAATCAGCAATTGGCTAAACTGCTTCATAGACCCGCCTCTTTTGGGCAAAAACGATTTGGCCCCCCTAGCTGCGTGTTCTGAGACGTGTCGTGCACACAGGCGGAGAGCACGAGCAGGAAAAGCATATATTTTGCGCAGATATCATATTTTACACATATTACTGGGTACATTCCACAGTTCAAAAACACAAATATTGACAATTTGTATAATTTATTATTATTATAATTTCTTCTTTTTCTTTTTTTTTTGTGTGGCTCAAGGTGGGGCCAGGCCCCATGGCCCTCTATTGACCAGCCGCCACTGATCCTAGAATAGAATGGAGTTTGAAAGACGTGGGTATTTACCATAGACTGCATTTAAGAAATGGACTGCCGTTATGAAGCTGAGGGTTTGGCGATTTTGCCGTCGTCATCTTGTTTTTTTGCTACCAAAGAACAGAAGTTATCATATTTGGAATGCGGATAATAGACCTGTCAATCACAGTAGCCCCGCCCATAAAGCATTGCCTGCTTTATGGTCTGTTTGACTCTAAATGGACCATAATGTACGAAATGAACATCATGCTGTATTGAAGAAGACTTGAAACTAGAGATTGAGACATAAACTCATGTTTACAATGTTTACTGAGGTAATAAATCAAGAGAGAAGTAGAGTCATTTTCTCATAGACTTCTATACAACCAGAGGAGTCGCCCCCTGGTGGACACCAGAGAGAATGCAGGTTTGAAGACACATCTGCATTCACTCACCTAATATTTACCAGGCAGGGAGGATTTAATGAGAAGAATTTCTTTCCCTTTATTTTAATGGCAAGGCAGGGCAACTTTAACCCTTGCACGGTGTGTTTTCACTTCATGTAAGTTATTTGAAACATTTTTGGTCCCCTAAAAAAGTCTTATTCAGCATTTGGTTGTACCACCCTATCGTGTCACTTCCAGTTAAAAAAACCAAGATGGCCGAACCCGAGGCTTTAAAACCGTAGTCCACAGACCGATTGGTGACGTCACGGTGACTACGTCCTCTTCTTATGAGCAGTATCTGAGACTGAGGCATCTGATCGGGTCTGTTTCCTCCTGCCTCTGTGATTAGCAGCCTCATGCAGGTCCATGTAGAGGCATCAGAGGCCATTAGGGAGCCATGATGAGCCATAATCCTCCTTCAACTGCAAAGTACAGACACGGAGGAGGAGGATTAGTGCTGCGTTATTCTCCTGCGTTCTGGCCTGTTAGCACTGTACCAGACTGTGGTCCTCATTAGTGGACAGAGTGGGGGTTTTAAGCTTGAAGGGTCAATTGCAAAACAAACAGAATGTGATATATTTTCCCTCTCCTGGTGCAGATAGTTTGGGTTTATTTGTCCATGGTTTGAGATTTCTGCCTCCAACTTAATGCAGTGGAGATGATTGGAGTTCTGCTGGTTGGGCTCACAACATGGAAACATAAGACACTTACACTTACACTAGAGTGTCTCTGTTTCTCTGGATAATCCTCAGAAGCAGAGCCGCTTCTACGTTTATACTTTGCTTTAAGTGTCACATCATGTCTATTTAAGTGTCACATCATGTATATTTAAGTGTCACATCATGTATATTTAAGTGTCACATCATGTATATTGAAGGCTGCATCATGATATGCATGCAATACACAGCCCGAATCCGAACACATTATAAAGCTTTTCATAATGACTATAAGGTCAAGTATCATACATTTCTTTCCAGGATGATGGTGTATTACAATTCCCATAGTTGTATTACATTATAAACATTTTACAATGCATTATAATAACTGTCGTCATGCATTAAAATATACTCAATGTCCGTCCTGACCCGCTGCAAACATACAAACGTTTTGAGTGTTCTTGTGTAGATATATATTTCTTTCACTTTACACCAATGACCAGTTAGAACAATCATGTTATAACACATCATGACAGTGATCATAATGCATTATAATGTTATATACGTTTAATGTATTAGCACTTATAAGTATTTACATTGCTCCTTAACAGTCATAACACTTTATAAAGTATTATATAATGACTAATAAGGTGATAATATTATATAATTCCCATACTTATAACTAAAATGATACATTGCTATAAACAGATTATAACGCATTCTGAGTATGTTTGTATTGAATTATAGATATGGGCGTTATAACGTGTTCCTGTGAGCCCTAACACTGAAGCCATGTCTCATGCTGTCATCTTAACCACAAGTTACGGCCTCGATAGAGTCATGAATGATAAACAGTTCAAGTGTTTTATGAGGAAGAATCTGCTGTATGTGATGCAGTCTGATGCATCTATAGCAATACATAGTCTCACTGAGACCAATCTTTATTGCACAACATCTTATTGATAGAAGGTTCCCGCTCACACATCAGTCTCAATAGCGCGCAGCTTCTGACTGTTTCTGGACAAACTGTCGGTGTGTGTGCTTCTTCATAATACACACATTTGATATCAAATCCTGCAGAGATTTGTTTTTTTGTTACATACAAATAAACTTTTTTGCAACATCTATTGAGTTGAGTTTCTGTACTTTGGGATTGTTTGAAGACAGGTTGCTCTTGTCCTGCTGGAGTCCACGTGGTTCAATAGTTCTGTATCTGATGAAAAGAATGAACTGTTTCCTGTATACATGAGTTGATCTTGTTTGTGTTTGTATACTACAAGCTTTGTGTGGTAGTACACACTGTGTAGTAGTACACACTGCAAGCTCAGAGGGAAAAACACACATTTTGCAATTTGTTTCCCACAGTGAGCTCACTGCGCTTGTTTTACTGTCTGCAGCAGAGCAGGCCGACGCAGATAGACAGCTTCTGACAACACAATCTAAGCAGAGCATTGGTCCAGTCCGAATTATGGAACATCATTGGACATCTGTAATCATTTTAATACACTGCTTATGGTAAATCTGTATCACTGCCAAGGAGTACAATACGTTTTACGGTGTTCACTGAAATGCATTTGACGTTTTCCAGTTTGAGGAGAAGAGACAAACAGAGAAAGGAGAGGAGAGGAGAGGAGAGGAGAGGAGAGGAGAGGAGAGGAGAGGAGAGGAGAGGAGAGGAGAGGAGAGGGGAGGAGAGGAGAGGAGAGAAGAACGGAACTATAGTAAGAATGCATTTAATCAGCCCAATGTCTTGGGGAATCCCATTCCTACTAGAAGGTTGAGGAAGATACGGTCCAGTGTTTAGTGGGTGTGATGATATCATGTGCAGGTCAGTGAAGTGAATGTTCCTCTGAATGTGATCAGGACTTTGTCTCTGTTGTTATGTTCAGTGAGTCAATTTGCAAAATCTCATATGATTAACAGCACTGTCAGCAGCATGAGCTCTGGGTTTACTCAGCTGGATCCACACAGAACCGTATTATCCAACCTGCCCACCACAAACACAATGCTGGTATTGCATGTTGCTTCAAACCAGGGGATATAAAAGAAAAACACTTCACGAATATGTTTCACATCAGCCTCGTATCACGTTTAAAACACACAATGCCACCTGGTCAGCGTTGTGACACGTTGTGACACGATTGGGTAGGTTTCGACAACAAAACTACATGGTTAAGTTAAAAAAAACAGCATGTTTGTCTTCAAATAATAATGTAACAATGTCATGAAACAATTCAGTTAACAGTGTAACATTACATAAAAAGCGTAAAGTGTAGATCTGATACATGAACATGAACTTTAAGTTTTAGTTAAATCAATAACACTGAAATGTCAGGCTGAGGTGGTGGTTTTTAGACATTTACTACAGTGGGAGCTACCAAACCACATCTCGTTGGATGCCTACAATGACAATAATGTGTCTTGGATCTTGAAAACGAAAATGAAATAGTTGATAGTAAAATATTATTACCAGAGACACCTCAGGTGTATGTGAGCCACGTTAACAGCTGCCATAGTCTGATCTTTTGTGAATCATAGAAAAAACAGAGTATCTGACAATATGGCCAACAGCAGCACCAAATATATGTCACGTGATGTGATAATGTGAGTTGACAGAGTTCATCGCTCTATAAATACAGCGGCGCTGGCCTTCAGAGGGCCATGTGACTGCGTTGGAACTGTGGTGTCAGCAGGAGGGAAGCGGCTTAGGCCACTCTGCACTGACACCAACCAGTGACACAGCTCATGGCCCGACCAATAGGAGCACCTCTTCCTGGTGACATTGACAGCTCAGTGCTACGGCTGATTAGAAGAGAAGTATTACCTGGCCATTTGGAAAACATGGGGCACACACACACACGCACACACACACACACACGCACACACACACGCACGCACACGCACACGCAGCAGTTCAGAGTCCAGATGGGCAACTTCCCATTATAGTTTTGAGTTTTATTGGATAATATGAGTATTAAATGTTCCAATAATAGAGATTAGTTCCGTACACTTTACATAATCCATGTAATCTTCTTATTTTTGTCTCTGGCTTTATTTATTTTTTGACATGTTTTCTTTGCAATATCTTTTGTGTTGAGGCTCACGTACACAAACAGGTTTGTTTAACTTCAGGTCCTTTTCGAACAGTCGCTTAAACATATTTAATGCTTTTGGCTGGACATGCTAGTAATGTCACAACTGGTAAAAGCAATATTATAGACTGTAGAACCAGCAGTGAATTATGGCAGCACGCCTGCAAACACGGTCGCCTGTTAAAAGTGGACACACACACACACACACACACACACACACACACACACACACACACACACACACACACACACACACACACACCCAGTACTTCTGCCTTGTGAGGACCCACATTGACATAATGCATTCCCTAGTCCGTAACCACAACCGAACCCTTACCTAAACCTAAGTCTGAACTGAAACTTATAACCAAGTGTTAACCCTGAAACAAACCTTTGAAGAAGTGAGAACCGACCAGTATGTCCTCACTCTGTTGGTTAACAAATGTACTGGTCCTCACTATGTAGCAAATACAAGAACTCACACACACAGTATGATTTAGGAGTATGGCTTAATCTCCTTTGGGGCTTTTACCAGGACTGCTGCTGCTACTAATAGACTAACTGTTGGCAGGTTGGATGGATAGTCTGTCCTGTCCACCTTCTGACCTGCAGAAACATCGCAAAAAATCAAGAATAACAAGGTTATTATCTAGAATCCCCCTCTGATTAAACGAGGCAGTCCTTAAAGATAACATCCATGTGGGCTACACTTGAAACCCTTTACAGATTCATTTTGAATACTGATGAGAATGCCATATAGGTATGAGCTGGCCAGTTATCAGAACCCTCTTCAGCCAATCAGAATCCACTGTTCTCTGGTATAACTGTAAAAGAAATCCACGAAATAAGGAACCGGTTGAAATAAATATAAAGACAAAACAACTGTTTTGGAAGAAGGCGGCAAATTGTTTTTCACTTTAGTCACTTAGGCTACCACTAGTTTTATCTTTTGATATATTTACTCTTATTTAAATTGATTGTGCAAGTAAGCTGTAAAACATGGTGTTAAAAGACAGGAATCCAAAGATAATCTGCCACAATCAAAACCGATCGAAAAGAGAAAAGACAGGAAGGAAAAAAAAGTTAAACTCGATGGTGTTTTGGGAAACAAAACATTTAAACGAGATGGGCTAATGGGCCTAGTTGTCTGCCTACGAGTACGGTGGTGCACGTTAGTGTGGCAGGGGTCTCTGGAGGGGGAGCTGGGGGGGGTTAACCTCGGGGATGGGGGGTGAGAGGGATGTAGGAGGCGTAGGAGATGTTAACCCGGAACTCCACTGCGGATAATTAGAGGGAGGAGAGGAGGGAGGGGCCCAAGCTGCTACCCCTTGATTCTATTTAGCTAACAAAGACATTTGATCATTAATGAATGGTTGACAACTATCAGAATGAGAGACAATAGCTGGAATAATATTGTATAAGACAACATAAAATAAGATGAGATAGAACTCTATGAATCAGAATTCATTAGGATTACAACAGAAGAATAGCAAAGACCAATAGAATACAAATATAAACATATATGAACAATAGAATAACAATTATTAAGAGTAAAGAAATAGCAATTGGAGTTAATAATGAACAATCCAAATCATTTGACAAAAACAGGAAAAGTAAAATTCAACAACAAAGATTAAATACAAGAGTAAAAATATAAAGTGTATAAGAAGTGATACTAACACCAGTGCCTAATGTAAACTATAATATAACAGTAAGTAGGCCTTCTGTGGTGCACCTAGTGGTCTCAGTCTACAGCTGAAGGTAATCTGAAGTGACCAGTGGTATTGTATCCAGTTTCCTTGCTTCTTTACATTTATTTGTTCGTATGATGTTGCAACATATTTTTAACCCTAACTAGTCAAATACCTATAAAATAAGACATAAGGTCAATAAGCTTCAAACTATGAGGCTCTAGGTTCCCCTCTAGTGTCAGGGACGGCGTGTTAGTATTGGCTCATTACATGCACATAGTCTTTTTATAAAATACACTTCCAACGCTGGTTTACTTTGATTTTAGGTCTACTTGTGCAACCAAAGTACATGGTTAGGTTTCATCAACAAAAGTACTTGGATCGGTACATGGATGTATAAAGAAAAGTGAATACAGCGCTGGAGGCGGGCTCTCCTTCATTACTATGAAAGTTGCTCAGTTGCGCACAAACAGCGCAACAGGACACAAACAGCGGCCTCCTGGGTGAAAGTCCTGTGTTTTTAAATCAACATGTTGTAACCAGCCTTTTGCTGAGCAGAAGATCACTTGTTCATGTTTCAGTCTCTTGCTATAATCATGATATAATAATAATATTTATGTCACCGTTCACTGGTTTGAACCCCATGACAACACCTGCCTAGCTGTCTAATCATGAACCATTCAACACTCCCCACAGAAAATAAATGAGAGGTGGAGAGAAATGTCTGGCTCGCCATGTCGATGAGAACATTTTTCATATTTTTTTATATTTTTTCCCCAATGTTTTTCCACAAATTTAAAGGTATTTAAATACACATTAACATGATTACAACATATTGTAGCGAATGGATAAATGGAGGCAGAAGATGTCATCTTTCAGTCAGAAATGCACACATTCAGCGACACACAGGAGCTCTCTCAAGCGGGTCACCGGTTCACTCACAGCACGAGACGAGAAATATAAATAAAATAATGAATGTAAAAACAACGACATTTACTTGACCCACGAATCCTTGTGCAATCATTTTTGCAAGATATTCCTGCTAAAGCACTGCAGCTCCGATCCACAACAGCCAACTGCTGAGGCCAGTTTATTATTATGAGTGTTTGGACATCGTTATGAGCGAAAATGACCAAAAAACATGAATGTGTCCATTATTGTAATAGTTCAGTATTGTGGGAAAGATAACAGGTGTGTTTATGCATGGCAGTGGCACTAATAGACCATCACTCATTTTCGTTTCCACGTTTATGTTTAAAATAAAAACATCAGTGTGAACAGCTTGTATGCATGATTATCATGCTATTAACAGACAATGTTGATATTGGTATCAGTTGACAAGGTGTGTTTATAAATGGCAGTGTCACGGCCTCCCTACTCACTCTACCTTACACATGTTTAAATAACAACATGAATATATGAACCTGTGTATTAATAGAATAGCTTAGTATTGAATGCACAATAAAGAGGTATGTTTATACATGGCACTAGGCCCAGTTTAATATAAAACAGAATGTTATACAATATATGTATACTCATATATGTATGAGTATACATGTGTCTCATTGTAATGTCACACACTTTACACACATTCAGCATACCAAGATAATCTTTAAATGTCATAACTGTATTTGAAGTACAATAATGTGGATTCTACATTCTGATCCCAGTTTACAAAGACCAGCAGAGTCACATATTATCAGCGTTTGACTTTGAGGCTTTCCAGCACTTGGAAATTCCGTTTTTTAAGTGAAGATAAAATTTTACTGGAGCGTCAGTATTCTTTCGATTACTTTAAAAAAATGTTTTTTAAAACAACCTGCCTTCTGTTTTATAGTTTCGGCCATGGTTCTATAGATTATGGTACCCAGAAGCTTTATTATTGAAGTCTGGGAGCAGAGTGACTCTACCAACAGAGTGCATCAGTAAGCCAGTGTGAGGTAGTGAACTAGTACAACAATATTCACCTAAACCACTTATGTGTATGTTCAAATGAATGTGAATATTACAGTTATTACTGAGAACTGAGAATCTGTTAAAAATGTCCATTCGATTTCAGAAGGCCACTTCCTGCTTCACCTTTGACTTCACACTATTATGTTGTGCCAGTATTTTTGAATGCACAAAGGGCGAGGGTCTGCTTACATTGTCATCTGCACATAAGCAGTTTATGTAATGTGGTTAAATTAGGGGATTAGTGTGACTGTCTGACTGACTCGCCCTACTAAACTGTGACGATGTTGAGATGAGATGAGGCAGTAAATCTCGCATCAGATTAAAGTGGCCACAGGCAACTTTTCAACCCCCCCCCCCCCCTGCACACACAAATGCTCATGTTAGAAAGGCCACTGCAAAAAAATGTGTCCTTTGCATAGACTGTAAACGTAGTAAAAGTGACGTCTCCCATTGGTTTGTGGACTGCCACTTAAAGCCTTGAGTTTGGCATTTTGGCCTTCGCCATCTTGCAACCAGTGATGTGAGAGGGTGGAGCCAAGACATTTAAGGCAACCAAAAAGGTTACAATTAACTTTCGTGAACTTCCACCCTGGTTTGTTGAATGCCTCCTTGCGTTTGTTTGAGTTAGCGTTAGCAACATGTCCGCCGTATCCAGCCTGGCTACTGTCTAAAGCAGGGGTCTCAAACTCCCGGCCCGCCACGTCATTTTATGTGGCCCGCGAATCCACCAGCAAAATGTTTTTTTAAATTTTTTAAAAAAAAGAAGAAATTATTTTAAACATTTTTTTTTAAAGTTAGACTTGATAGTAAAAATATCCCCATAGTCGAAATTATGAGATAGAAAGTCACAACTATGATAGCAAGTCAAAATGATGAGATACTTAAACATACAGTCACAGAAGCAGCTCTTTGGCTGGTTACTGTACACTTGACATGTAAATGTATTGTGAGTACATTGAAGACTACTTTAAACGTGGCTTTACAACACATGAAATTGTCATAACTTGTGTTTGATATTTGTCTTTGTTATTTTCTTTAATAGTTTGATCTTTGATAGAGTAATGTGGGTTTATTAACCCTGAATTAAAAGGATTTAGGTTATAACAACAGAAATGTGCTTAAATATATTTTTACATTTATATAACTGCATGCACAATATTTTTACACTTGAATAAACAATAATCAAATGCAGAGAGTTATTTAACAATATGTTACGAGTAGTTACATTTTCAACCGGCCCTTTGTGGGCGACCATGATGCTGATGTTTGAGAGCCCTGTTCTAAAGCAAGAAACAACCATCAGAATCCCAGTTTGAACTAGAAACCCCGATCTCATTGCTGTGAGTAAAACTAGTAAAACAAAAATCAAACCTTCATTTTCCTGAGAGACGGCTGACAGAATTGCATGGAGAAAGGGATGCTTATAGGCAACCAATCTAAACATTATTCTATAGCCATTACATTGTATTATCAACATTCATTTCATAATATTACAGCAGAAAAATAAGTAATTTTTACATTACTTTTAAAATGTACTCCTGGTGTTTTGTTAATACCTGTGATCCTATTGTGCAGGTGTGTGGTTCCCCTCGTGTAGGCTGCACTGTGCATCCTCTAATGCAGTGTACTACATGCAAGGAACTACAAGCTGTGAAAGACAAAGAACCGTCTCAGCAGTCCAAGTTGGAATTGAGCTCTCTCTCTCTTTGTTAATTTACTAATGAACAATAATTTCAACACTTGCAAAAGTTTTAAAATTCATTGTGAAATCCTGAGTGGAATTCAGGACATTGTAAAAGTCAACAATGAGTCAGTGGTTGTGTGTGTAAAGTGTCTCCTGCAGCATTGTGCAGGAAGCATGTTTTCAGCAGTAAGTATACTCAGAGGTCTTTAGTCGACTGGCCCTGTGCCGAGCTACACTGATGTTTATGCACTGATGTACTGTAGCTTCCCAATAGTCAATGCTTTCATTTAATGGGAATTATGTATCACTCCAGCAGGAGAGAGGCTGATCCAAAGTGCTTTGCTGTCTACAGCAGAGTTCGTCCTGCTGACTGTAACTCTTTTGTTGTCTGTCGACTGCTCTGTGGGCATGAGTGTACCACAGCTCCCAAGCTGCTGGGCTGTTCTTTTCTTGTTCACTTTATCTGTCTTCAGTACAGGAGAGACATCAGGGGTATTTCCTGCAGCTGATTAATGTCCAACTATTACTGGGTGCAGAAGCATAATAGTTTATTAGTATTACTAGTTTTGTGTAGTTAGAGTGACTTACAGCTACCGACACGTTCATTCTAACTGACCTTTTTGTCAAAACTGGACCAAACTTTTCTATTGGTGTCGTTTTTTTAAGCCACGGCAAAGTCCAAAATGTGGCCTGTAACAGACTGGATGAGGCTTGTTTTGTCAAAGAACCACATCCACCTCATCACACCATAGATGCTGCCACTTGAGGAATATTATGCCTCCTGAATGTTTTGATGAAGTGTCAATTAAAGTTGCATTCGCCATGGAATTGAACAGAAACATCAGCTGTATCATCCAGAAGCTCCATCAGGTTCATCTCCTGTGTTCCTGCGTTCAGCACCACATTTCTTTACCCAAACAACCTTTTTATTAAAAGGGACAGTTCGAAGTGTGGTTGCATGAGGTCCTTCATAGTCAGTGTGTCACTACAGTAGATGGAGTTTAGAGAGACAGACAGGAGTACCAGCACGGGAACAAAGTAATGTACTGCTGTGGACGTATTTTAGACACCAAAACAACCAAAATCAGTTTACAAAAGTCTAAACTTGTTTCCTGACTGGGAGCTGAAGCTGATATTAATGCTCTCTTTAAAGCCACCAGACTCCATTTGTCGGAAATAGTAATTTTTCCTCCCATAACAAGGGAATTGCTGGTCTACCATTCCTGATTCCATCCGTGTTTGTTGTGTTATTGTGTGACTGTGGTCAATTCAAACAAGCAATTAAAACACCAAAGTCACACAATAACACAAACAAATGAGCCGATCGAGGCAATCCTGTGGACCGCGAGGTAAAATGACTGCTTTTTTCAAAGGAGTGTCTGGCTCTGAAGAGAGCATAGATCCCGGCTGCACGTCATGTCTGACAGCAAGGTAAAGCCGTCAAAATATTCAAAATATAGCGTTTACTTAAACTGATATCGATTTTTGGAAAGCATTTTTTGTCTAAACATATTTTTGTTAAAGTAAACAAATCTGGATTTCTGCTCTGTAAATGTTATGTTTGTCTTTGGAATCAAACATTGTTATAAGGACCACGAATACAGTCTAAGATTCAGTTCATGACCTTAAACCAACAGAACCAGAGTGGAGCAGCTTCCATTGTGGTTCAGTGTAGCTGGTGGCAGTGATCGTCCTGCCTGGAGGGCTAATAAAATACCACGTGTGGCTAATTACAGCCCCGTGTGTCACACAGAACACCAGAAGCTTCTCTTTGGAGTAATTACTATAATTCTGTCTTTATTCTGCTCTGTCTCTGTCGAAGCCTGAATGCCATGGCAGCATTCACATTCTAATGATACACAGACTCTGGTCTCAACATTAGTCTCCATTTCTCTCAGTAGCAATAAAACCCGTACAACCACATTTCCTGTCCTTAGTCCATCTTGAGTGTGGTGAAGACAAGTCCCCACAGTGGTCCTAAGAACTTACAGGTTATCTGAAAATAACGTATTTAAGGACATGTAACCACAGAGGGTATTAGAAAAGACATGGTTCACGGTTCTGCCTCCGAGTCAAACTTTCCGAGTGTAATTTTGTTTCCTCACCTTTGGAAGCAAAATGCTTTCACTTGAGAAAATAATATACATTATACATTTATACAATATACATTAATTTACATTTTTCTGAATTAGCGAGATACTTTAAAATCCAGAAGGAAGCTTTGATTTACTTACTAGCTTGATTAAACAGAAGCAAACATGTTCTGCCTGTCCCAATGCCTCAAACCCAGACCCCCAAAAAACGATTTAAAAAAACAAAAACTAGCGGGACAGGTTTACTTCCATGAAATTGAGTGCTCAAGTAGAAGGAGCTTCTCTTGGGATTTTAAGGTTCGTTAGTTCAGAAAAAAAGAGAAAAATATATTTTACTTTCATGAAAGCTTTTCACAGAATTCTGAGATAATAATTGAATTAAGTCAGAAAAACAGAACAGATCAAAATGTCTAAAAGACATAATTAAAAAAAAAGCTTAATTAAATGTTCTTAAATTGCTCCAATACATTCATACAGACGTTTAGAAGAATCTCAGCATAAGTTGCATGGAACTCTCTTGAAAACACAAGAACAGCTACAAAATGATCAGTGGTTCTTTTCAACTGTTTCAAGGTCCACAACAAAACCAACATGTGTGAGAACTCCATGAAGGCCTGTAAATGCAAAAAAACTCAATAAAAAATGTGATCACTGGCCAAACAGATTGTAGCTTCATAGATGAACTGTGATGCAGAAACAGCAGCGGTCCAAAAGTTACTGTCCCTGCATGTTGTTCCAGGAATACCTCCACGTATTGATCAGGGCTTGGGTTTCTCTGCCCTGTCACTTCATCCACTCTTTCGGGTGGTCTTCGAATCTTTATTGTTGGAATGCTGTTAAGCATTCCAACTATTGTTATCCTGTTTTCTTTATTCCACTATTTCTTCCGTCCCCCCCCTGTTTCGTCGCAACGCTTCTTCTTCTTCATTTTTTAAGCTACAGAAACCGTTCAACTATCAAAATGTTCAGCTCCTTCAGCTCATCCCTGCTATATCTCTTCATATTTCTAACCTTTAAAGTTTTTGAATTATTAAGCTTTTTGCACTTGTTTTTGAATTGGATATCTATTTTCAGCAATGTTTTTGCAATTCATTTCAGTTTTCAGCATTCCAACGCATTTTCAGCAGGGAAACAGCTCCATCTCAGCTCTATGTGAGGGCTCACTGTGGACTAATAATGGATTATCTAATGTCTCTGTATACTGAATATATAAAGTCATGTTCCTATAGGGCCTGCATTATATTAGTGGATTACTACAGAACGATACTATCAGCATTATATGAACAAAGGTTATTTGTACATTAAGGTCTAATTCAAGATCACAAAGCGTGTGTATAATCATGTCTATTGGTCACTTTCTGTTACAGATTTACACATTGACACATAAAGTGGCCAGAATAATAATTGAACAGCTTTAGCTGCTGGTAAAACTAACAAACAGTTATAAAACACAATGACTGTAATGTTACCACAGCAAACATATTGTTGTCAGGATAGTTTGATGAAAAAGACTCGTTTTACATTAGAAATAACCTGTTAATTAGCTTAGTGGTTTATTGTCAGTTTAATAGAGAGATGAAGTCACGCCCTTTACAGTGTCCTGTGGGACTTTACTTTAACGGCGAGAGATAAATGTTTATTTCATCCAGTTTGAATTGTGCTATGAATTACACATATGTTTGTGAATTTAATATTTATTTTGCAAGTCAAGAAAGTCTCAGATTGTCAGACATTTGTTGTATGGTTTAGCTTTGTGTGAAACCGATCAGTGAACTAATCTCTGGTCTAGCATCATGCACGTCAGCTGCACAGCCGTTACATGACTTCATTCTTCACTCGTCTTTTTAATTCTTCACAGTTCATTTCATTTTTTCGCCCTCTGGCGTTTCTGAGAATAATGCAGCGCACAGCATATGGAGTATAATTGGCTCCGTTCATGCTACGAGCTCGCACTACAACACGAAGCGAGACTATGAACAGTTTATAGTCCCGTACTAAACCGGAAGGAGCCGTATGACGAACGTTAGCAGCTATGCTAACAACAATACAGTTTGTCTTTGGTTCACCGGGAAAATGTTTACTCTTCTTGCTTATTGTGAACCCTGTTTGAGTTAGAAACCACTTGTAACGCAATTGTAAAATGTGGAAGCTTCATTTTTAAAGTTGAGTATAGAAGCACATTGTGCTACTTACCGGTCAATGACTCAGATAACAATGTGGGGAGGCCTGGTTTGTTCCGTAGTGAAGGTAAGATGAGGCGTTTAAGGATACTCGGAAATTCAAGCACTCTAAGCTGCGCAATACACACCCATTATAAAGTCAGAAAAGGGCTGAAAAATCATAAAAGTTAAATTGCTGCAGTTTAAAAAGTTTAAAAGATATCAGAAAGCTGTATGTCCCGCGAATAGTTCAGGGTTTTCTCAACATTTGAAAGTTGAAATGGTGTCTGTAGCTGAAAGTATGAGGAAGTTGAAGGATTTGAAAGTTGAAGCAGTTTAAGAGGATTTGAAAATCTTCTCCATTCAAACCCATTCAAAAAAAAGTTGCTAAAAGCTTAATAATTCAAAACGTTTAAAGGTTAGAAATATGAAGAGATATAGCACCCCTCTGCTGAAAAAGCTGAACATTTTGAGAGTTGAACGGTTTCTGTAGCTTAAAATATGAAGGAGAAGAAGCGTGCCGACGAAACGGGGGACGGAAGAAATAGTGGAATAAAGATTCGAAGAACAATAGTTGGAATGCTTAACAGCATTCCAACAATAACATCGGCCCTTAGACGACTTCATGGCATAATATAGAGTAACAAGCGTAATATTGATATGTAACATGCTTTAAGTCAACGGTTAGTTTTATTTTCACGCAGGATAAGACCAGTGGCCACCCGCTGCATCTCCCACCCACGCTGTGTGGAATTTATAACTCGTCATTTCCTGTATGCAAAAACTTCCAGAGTCAAACAAAAGAAATGTCCACATTCAACGTTGCAATGGTTTTCGGAAAAGCAAAATGCAAAAAATGTTTCTGCCAACAGGGCTGTACTTATTATATCTTTATGTAATTGTCTTTTATCTCCAAACCTATCATCTTGTCTGGAAAAAAACAGCCGTATTTAAGATTGATGCTCATTTCATCTCTTATACTTGTTTCCTCTAGTTCAGTCGGAAGTTCTGACAAAATCATGGAGTGTGTCTTTAAATTCTTATAGCAACTTTTTTTTGAATGGGTTTCTATGGAGGATATTTTCAAATCAAACTTCTTCAACTTTCAAATCCTTCAACTTCCTCATACTTTCAGCTAAAGACACCATTTCAACTTTCAAATGTTGAGAAAACTCTGAACTATTGCCGCATAATTCAGCTTTCCGATATCTTTCAAACGTTTTGAACTGCAGCAATTTAACTTTTATGATTTTTCAGCCCTTTTCTGACTTTATAATGGGTGTGTATTGCACAGCTTAGGCAAGGCAAGGCAAGGCAAGGCAAGTTTATTTGTATAGCACATTTCAACAACAAGGTAATTCAAAGTGCTTCACATAAAACCATTAAAAGCATCAAAACATAAGGCAAAAGAAAAGGAGATTTAAAAGCAATTTAGAACATTCATTCATAAAACCATTAAAAATCGATGTCTCCCAGAGATCATCTACACTGCACTCAAACCTCTACACTGCCAATTCTGTCAACCCACACACAAACCACCTATGGATCTTTGTTTTCTAGTGTGTGCCTGGCACGAGCTTGGTCCCGAAGGAAATACCGTTATAATTGTGCAGTCTCCACTTGTACTCCTTTCACATCAGCGTATTTAAAAACAATTAAGAACATTCATTAAAACATTAAAAAACAGTGTAAGAAATAAAATGCAGTGGTAAAATGCAGAAATTCAGGAAATTGATCAATATATTAATTGAATGTGGTTCAATTAAAGGCAGCAGCAAACAGAAAAGTCTTCAATCTTGATTTAAAGGAGCTGAGGGTCTCAGCAGACCTGCAGCTTTCTGGGACTTTATTCCAGATATGTGGAGCAGAAAAACTGAACGCTGCTTCTCCATGTTTAGTTCTGACTCTGGGAACAGAAAGTAGACCGGTCCCAGACGACCTGAGGGGTCGGGATGGTTCATAAGGTAGCAGCAGATCAGAGATGTATTTTGGCCCTAAACCATTCAGTGCTTTGTAAACCAACAGCAGGATTTTAAAGTCAATTCTTTGTTGGACAGGAAGCCAGTGCAAAGACCTCAGAACTGGGGTGATGTGATCCACCCTCCTGGTCTTAGTGAAGACTCGGGCTGCAGCGTTCTGAATCAGCTGCAGCTTTCTGACGGACTTTTTACAGAGACCTGTAAACACACCGTTACAGTAGTCCAGTCTGCTGAAGATAAATGCGTGGACAAGTTTTTCCAAATCCTGTTGAGACATAAGTCCTCTAATCCTTGATATATTCTTCAGGTGATAGTAGGCTGATTTTGTAATTGTCTTGATATGGCTGTTCAGGTTGAGGTCTGAATCCATAACTACACCTAGATTTCTGGCTTGGTTTGTGGGTTTTAACATCAGTGATTGAAGCTGAGCGGTGATTTTCAATTGTTCGTCCTTGGTACCAAAAACAATTACTTCAGTTTTATCTTTATTTAATTGAAGAAAATTCTGGCACATCCAGTTGTTGATTTGTTCAATGCAGTTTCCCAGCCCTTGTATGGGATTATAGTCCCCTGGTGACATAGTTATGTAGATTTGTGTGTCGTCTGCATAATTATGATAACACACTTTGTTGTTTTCCATAATCTGAGCTAGTGGAAGCATGTAGATGTTGAACAGAAGAGGCCCCAGTATTGAACCTTGGGGAACACCACATGTCATTTTTGTCAGCTCTGATGTGTAATCAGCTACAGACACAAAGTATTCTCGGTCCTTCAAGTAGGATTCAAACCAGTTAAGTGCTGTGCCAGAGAGTCCCACCCAGATTTTTAGTCTTTCTAGGAGTATGGCATGGTCGACCGTGTCGAATGCAGCACTGAGATCCAGTAACACTAAGACTGAACTTCTGCCATTGTCTATGTTTAAGTGGATGTCGTTGAAAACCTTAACAAGAGCAGTTTCAGTGCTGTGGTGCTGTCGAAAGCCTGACTGGAAAACATCAAAGCAGTTATTTACGGCCAAGAAGTTGGTCAGCTGTTGGAAAACCGCTTTTTCAATTATTTTACTTAAAAATGGGAGGTTTGATATTGGCCTATAATTTTTCATCGTTGCGGAGTCTAAACTAGCCTTCTTTAGGAGCGGTTTAATAACTGCAGTTTTTAGGGCTTGTGGGAAGACACCTGAGAGAAGGGATGTGTTTACAATTTGTAAAAGATCAGTGGTCATGCAGTTTGAAATATCTTTGAAAAAGTGTGTTGGTAGAACATCCAAGCAGCAGGAGGATGACTTCAGATGTGCGTGATGTCACTGCTAGAGTGAAGAGCAGCTTGAGATTCTTGTGAAAAAAACATTTGTGTTTTGCCACTGTGTCCACAATCTTCACTCTTCATGCATCATTTCTGGATGTAAAAGTAGCTAATATTGTCCTTGTCGTAGAAACATTACTGTGGAATCCCACAGATTTCCACATTTGACACAGAAGCCATTAATTGACAGGAAAACCAACTTTCTGCTCCATAGAGACCAATGTTAAATTTTGCTTCAAAAACATCTTCCACAGAACACGGTACCCCATTTCTAGATCGCCAGTTAAGCCACATTTTTTAAACTACAGACACAATTTTTACAGGATCTGTTCGTCAACTCAGCCTTCCTCTCAATTATTAATATCGGAGCAATAGGAGCTACGGTTATGGGAGTTTTGATGATTTGTTTGAGAGGTGTCTCCCTGTGTTATCTCCATGAAATGGCTTCAGGCACACAGGTGTTCACGATTGAGCCAGTAATCAGTGATGTTGACAAACACACAGACTCACAGACACACGCGCACATACACTCCTCTCTCCCCCCCCCCACACACACACACACACACGCCATTTTAAATGAATGAATCCTAACTGAAATGCTTGTGATGAGCCTGTCATTTAATAACCGGTTTGTGTTTATCTAACATTATGATTCCGTCTCCTCTCCCCTTCTCCCCCACACCCCACACCCCATTTCAAAATAAAAGCCCCAGAGAGTGAATTCTAACTGAACTGCTTGTGATGAAGCCTGTCATTTAATAACCTCTGTTTATGTGTGTCAAACATTATGATTATGTCTCCTCTTCCCCTCCCTCCCCCACCCAGTCCCACCCTTTCAAAATAAAAGTCTCATGGATTAACTGTATTTAAACATTAAACTCAAAATTAGGCTTTTTTGTTGAAAAAATTAATGCTCTTACTAATACTGCGACAACTACTACTGCTGCTAATATTTCTAGTATTACTACTACTACTGCTGCTACTACTTCTACTACAACTTTTGCTGTTGCTACTATTACTAGTGCTATTACTGCTACCATCAATATTATTACTACCACTCCTGCTATTACTACCACTACTACTATTACTTATACTACAACTGCTACTACTGCTAGTCATGCTACTACCAGTACTAATACTACTACAGCTATTAGTACGACTGCTACTAGTACTACTACTACTGCTACTTCAAATACTGCCATTACTTTTACGACTACTACTACTACTACTACTGTTATATTAAATACTACGACCACTACTACAGCTATTACTACTACTACTGATACTAGGCTACTACTTCTTCTGAATACTAATACTTCTTCTAAATACTAATACTTCTACTACTAATGATACTTCTACTACAACTACGACTTCTACTATTACAAATATCACTACTGCTACTACTACTACTTATTCTAATGCTACTAATACTTCTACTACTAATAATACCAATAATATATAATGTTATATTATAATAATAAATAATAATATTTCTAACCTTTAAACTTTTTGAATTATTAAGCTTTTAGCAACTTTTTTTTGAATGGGTTTCTATGGAGAAGCTTTTCAAATCCTCTTAAACTTCTTCAACTTTCAAATCCATTAACTTCCTCATACTTTCAGCTACAGACACCATTTCAACTTTCAAATGTTGAGAAAACCCTAAACTATTGCCGGAACATACAGTTTTCTGATATCTTTTAAACTTTTTGAACTGCAGCAATTTAACTGTTATGATTTTTCAGCCCTTTTCTGACTTTATAATGGGTGTGTATTGCGCAGCTTAGAGTGCGTGAATTTCCGAGTACCCTTAAACGCCTCATCTTAACTTCACTACGGAACAAACCAGGCCTTCGACATTGTTCTCTGAGTCATTGACCGGTAAGTAGCAATGTGCTTCTATACTCAACTTTAAAAATGAAGCTTCCACATTTTACAATGGCATTACAAGTGGTTTCTAACTCAAACAGGGTTCAAAATAAGCAAGAAGAGTAAACATTTTCCCGGTGAACCAAAGAAAAACTGTATTGTTAACTTACTAATACTAGCGAAGTGCTAACGTTAGCATAGCTGCTAACGTTCATCATACGTTCGTTTGAATAACGCTCGAGCATTTAGAGAATACAAAAGCCTAAATTCAGGAAAATATAATGTTCTCAGCTGGTCTGGCTGTGGGATCCACCGTCATTCCTTAATGACAAGCAAGCCGCGACGCAAAGAGAGTGACATTCTACTTTCACAACATGAGCGTTGAACGCACCTCTCTGCAGAGTCTTTCCTCTCAGCACCTTGTGTCATGGTGCAGCTCAACTCAGTCAGAATGCATTTTGATTGGTTGACCTAAATCACGTGATGTGATTCACTACCCATCAGCCTCAGCTGGGCTGTTAAATTTCGTGATAGTCACGTGCTCGCCCACTGACCAATCACAGCACACTGCACCTCGCGGGAAAGCTACAGATGAACACTGAGCTGCACGTAATGCTGACGTCATTATAGGCAGCTAGCGGCCGCTGACACGTCAAAGAATACGCCCAACATGTCAAACTAAAGATCTGATTGGTTGAACACTATGACAATCAACAATATCGTCCCCATGTACTTTAATCTGCACTGCACAGAGCCGAGTCTGCAGGCCTCTGGCATAGACACACATAGAGGTGAGATCTGAGAGCAACTGAGAGCAACTGAGGACAACAGTAGCTGTGCAATGAGAAAATAAGATAATGGGAAAAATATTTTTATAAATTATAATACATGTAGTGCATTTAAGAAAAATTATTCAATTATAAAAGAAATTATAATTTTATTTATTTTTTTAATATAAATAGCTTTGTGATTCTGTTTAGGCCAGCAGAGAAGGCCTTGCAGGCCCTGACGGCCCGCCACTGATTTACTTACTGACTTACTTACTTACTATTTCCCCTTTGACAGCCAAGCTGGGTCAAAACCAGTCATACGGTGGTGACTGGACTTTAGCTGCTTATCAGGGGCAGGGCGCTCTCTGTCCGCTGGTGGGAGTGTGCTCACCTGTGTGTGCGCGCACCTGTCTGTGTGCGCACACGTGTCTGTGTTTGTGCGTGCATCGGGCCACCATGCGCGATACAAAGAGCAGAGGAGAATTGTAAACGCACGACCATGTAGAGACAGAAATGACATGCTGTCGTGTAAATAAGATAAATAACATACGGCTATTTAGTTTGTTTAATAAAAGAACAAGGTATATATATTCATGATTCTGTCTCCTCTCCCCCACACCCCACACCCCATTTCAAAATAAAAGCCCCAGAGAGTGAATTCTAACTGAACTGCTTGTGATGAAGCCTGTCATTTAATAACCTCTGTTTATGTGTGTCAAACATTATGATTATGTCTCCTCTCCCCCTCCCTCCCCCACCCAGTCCCACCCTTTCAAAATAAAAGCCTCATGGATTAACTGTATTTAAACGTTAAGCTCAAAATTAGGCTTTTTTGTTGAAATAATGAATGCTCTTACTAATACTGCGACAACTACTACTACTGCTAATATTTCTAGTATTACTACTACTACTACTACTACTACTTCAACTTTTGCTGTTGCTACTATTACTACTACTGCTATCACTGCTATCAAATGTTATTACTACCACTACTGCTATTACTACCACTACCACTATTATTACTTATACCACAACTGCTACTACTGCTATTCCTGCTACTACCAGTACTAATACTACTACATCTATTAGTACGACTGCTACTAGTACTACTGCTGCTGCTACTTCAAAAACTGACTTTACTATTACTACTACTACTACTACTACTACTTATTCTACTACTACTACTGTTATATTAAATACTACGACCACTATTACAGCTATTACTACGACTACTGATACTACTACTTCTTCTTCTAATTACAAATACTTCTACTACTACTGCTACTACAAATATCACTACTGCTACAACTTGTACTTATTCGAATGCTACTAAGACTTATACTGCTAATAATACTTCTGCTACAACTACAACTTCTAGTACTACTACAACAAATATCACTACCGATGGAATTCTTTTAAGCTACAGAAACAGTTCGAATATCAAAATGTTCAGCTCTTTCAGGAGAGGGGTGATATAACTTCATATTTGTAATCTTTAAACTTTTTGAATTATTAAGCTTTTTGCAATTGTTTTTGAATTGGATATCTATTTTCAGCAATGTTTTTGCAATTAATTTCAGTTTTCAGCATTCCAACGCATTTTCAGCAGGAAATGCTTTTTCTAGTTCCATTTTGTCTTTTCTCTCCCTGTCAATTTCTCTGATTTCCTCTCTTACTCTCGATCCACCCCTCTTCTTTGTCTGTGGTTCCGATGTAGATACTGTGTGTCAATATCTCGTTGTTGATATTCATTGTCCCCAGGGGATGAATGGTAATTTTTGTTCACCTCCTGATATTTGCAATAAAATCTACTGAGCACAGTCATGCTCCCAAGACAATTAACCATTTTTAACATGCCGTGACCTTGGACAATCACAGCTATGAAAGGAAGTTATGAACATACACGTGTATAGATAGAGAGACCTATAAAATGGCTGGTTTATATGACGTTTCCATGCAATTAGCACAGGTAAATATAAGGCTGCATTTAAATACCAGTAGGTCCTTGGTCCTTGGGCAAAAATTATAGTTTTCTTTGGTCCAGAAAAACATCAGGATTCATCCTCTCGCAACCATGCATATATATATATATATATATGTATGTATATATATATATATATATAGGTATATATATATATATATATATATGTATGTATATATATATATAGGTATGTATAGATAGAAAGAGGTCACAGGGTCACCAAAGTCAGGCAGAAGTCCACAGTAGTGGGACACACAGTGAGACAGTGGGAGGTTTGAACAGTGGGAGGGATTGAACAGTGGGATGGATTGAACAGTGGGATGGATTGAACAGTGGGATGGATTGAACAGTGGGGGGATTGACCAGTGGAGGGATTGAACAGTGGGAGGGATTGAACAGTGGGATGGGTTGAACAGTGGGATGGATTGAACAGTGGGAGGGATTGAACAGTGGAGGGATTGAAGCAGCTTCATTAAATCCATGTTATTCAGCTTTGATCTCTATTTAAAGAGATGCTTCACGACACCTAACTGTGTTTCAGCTGAGTCAAGTTCATTTCTTTGTTGGTGACTCACTGTGATACGAACTCAGTTGCTATTGAGCGGTGGAATCTTAAATGTGGTCTCCATTAATTCCTCCTCCACTGCACAGCTTCTAAAGCAGCTTGTGTGTTCCTGGTACTGCTTTAAATCTTCCCCTGCGGTGCCAAGGTCGCAGCATGTGGCAGCCATTAAGCCATTAAGACGCTGCAGGGTGGACACACTTTGATACACCTGTCATCCATGTCCGTCTGTCCTGTCTCTCCTTGGCTTTCCGTCTGTCTTCTCTCTCCTTTTTCACTTTGTTTCCTTCTGTTTTCTTTTTCTTGCTGGTGTTGCAGTTTTGTCTCAAAAGTCTGTGTTTTTTGTCTTAAACTAAGGACAAAGTCACTCAGTCAGAATGAGGATTATGAAGCAGCAGAAATACTGCACGGTGTAATGCTGTAATGCGCTGTGTCCTTTGACATGACTCTGATAGGCCAGACCGGAAATGGCAGAGACAATCCTTCCATCAGATGATTTCACGGGAATTCTCTTGAGTCTGAGGGACAGATGTCATAGCAACATAAAAAGACATAAAGATTAGTGAACTTAATTAATGTTGATCTTTTGTTCACTGATCATTTCCTGCACATCAGTCACACAGTATTTGCTATCACTGCTGCTCAATCCATCCCAGTAGCATCTCTAGATGAATAACTGACTCCTCCTTTAGTTAGTACATTATCATGTCTTTAAATTAAACAAAGGCATATGTATTCAAGAAACAAAGTACTGGTTGTAACTTATTCTAATTAATCACAGTTTAATAAGTACGCTTGAAACAGTAACATATATGAATGCATAAATCTATGAAAAAGAAAAAGATGCACACATTCTGCATATTCTGCTGTTAAATTATTAATATTGGAATTAGTTCTGGATCTCATTTGATTACATTTTTTAATATAAAATAACTCTCTTGGCATTAAAATGATAGGAGTGGAAAAGCCAAAGACAATATATATTTTTTTTTAAATAAATTTAATTTGTGATTCCATTTTTAATTGAAATTATTTGTTTTCTACCTTATTATATTGATATGTTATATCATTTTAATTATTACAATTTATCATTGAAGACAGAATAAAGAAGTTCAATGAATGATCAAGGTACCGAATATTGAAATAAAAAGTAGCATCATTGAATAACAGAGCAGTGATGTCATATCATTTCACTTTTCTCCACAGTTTATTGTTGTTACAGATCTAATGAGATAATATGATGTTTGTGTCCTGACTTGAAAGTGCAGGTTTTTGCCTTCCATCGATTCCAGCCCAGACCAGTCCAAAGTACAAAGAGCTGTAAAATGATGGAAAACATTGACCCATACAGATACAAATATTTCCTACATAGCAGAAAATGCATAGATGATATTGTTTATTATTTTTATAACTTAACTACAGTTATCTTACTGGTTCCTTTGAAGATTGAGATTTTACACTAAATAGACAGCCTATACGATATCGTTGTTACTTATCAACCCAATTGGCAGAACAAATGTTGGCGTTGTACGTTTCTGCAAATCACAGTATACGTTAACTGTGAATGTTTCTGAACCAAAACTGTGTCATTAATATGTTTAAAAAAATAATGGTTTGAAATGAAATAATTATGTAACAACGTAACGTAAGAATGTATCGTATCAATTCAACAACTTAACATAACTTAACAACTTAACATAACAACTTAACGTAACAACGTAACGTAACGTAACAACGTAACGTAACAACGTAACAATGTAACGTAACAATGTAACACAACAATGTAATGTAACAATGTAACGTAACAATGTAACGTAACAACGTAACGTAACAACGTAACGTAACAACGTAACGTAACAACGTAACGTAACAACGCAACGTTATGTTGTGACGTTATGTTGTAAAAAATGCAACATGACAACTTAATGTAACCTTGTAATGTAACAACGTAACATAACAATATAATGTAAAAATTTTACTTGACAACATAACGTAATGTGACTACGTGATATAACAACATAAATAAACACCATAAATAAACTAGAAAAAGCATTTCCTGCTGAAAATGCATTGGAATGCTGAAAACTGAAATGAATTGCAAAAACATTGCTGAAAATAGATATCCAATTCAAAAACAAGTGCAAAAAGCTTAATAATTCAAAAAGATTACAAATATCAAATAACAACAAATATCACTACCGATGGAATTATTTTAAGCCACAGAAACAGTTCAAATATCAAATGTTCAGCTCTTTCAGGAGAGGTGTGATATGACTTTTCATATTTGTAATCTTTAAACTTTTTGAATTATTAAGCTTTTTGCACTTGTTTTTGAATTGGATATCTATTTTCAGCAATGTTTTTGCAATTCATTTCAGTTTTCAGCATTCCAACGCATTTTCAGCAGGGAAACAGCTCCATCTCAGCTCTATGTGAGGGCTCACTGTGGACTAATAATGGATTATCTAATGTCTCTGTATACTGAATATATAAAGTCATGTTCCTATAGGGCCTGCATTATATTAGTGGATTACTACAGAACGATACTATCAGCATTATATGAACAAAGGTTATTTGTACATTAAGGTCTAATTCAAGATCACAAAGCGTGTGTATAATCATGTCTATTGGTCACTTTCTGTTACAGATTTACACATTGACACATAAAGTGGCCAGAATAATAATTGAACAGCTTTAGCTGCTGGTAAAACTAACAAACAGTTATAAAACACAAAAACTGTAATGTTACCACAGCAAACATATTGTTGTCAGGATAGTTTGATGAAAAAGACTCGTTTTACATTAGAAATAACCTGTTAATTAGCTTAGTGGTTTATTGTCAGTTTAATAGAGAGATGAAGTCACGCCCTTTACAGTGTCCTGTGGGACTTTACTTTAACGGCGAGAGATAAATGTTTATTTCATCCAGTTTGAATTGTGCTATGAATTACACATATGTTTGTGAATTTAATATTTATTTTGCAAGTCAAGAAAGTCTCAGATTGTCAGACATTTGTCGTATGGTTTAGCTTTGTGTGAAACCGATCAGTGAACTAATCTCTGGTCTAGCATCATGCACGTCAGCTGCACAGCCGTTACATGACTTCATTCTTCACTCGTCTTTTTAATTCTTCACAGTTCATTTCATTTTTTCGCCCTCTGGCGTTTCTGAGAATAATGCAGCGCACAGCATATGGAGTATAATTGGCTCCGTTCATGCTACGAGCTCGCACTACAACACGAAGCGAGACTATGAACAGTTTATAGTCCCGTACTAAACCGGAAGGAGCCGTATGACGAACGTTAGCAGCTATGCTAACAACAATACAGTTTGTCTTTGGTTCACCGGGAAAATGTTTACTCTTCTTGCTTATTGTGAACCCTGTTTGAGTTAGAAACCACTTGTAACGCAATTGTAAAATGTGGAAGCTTCATTTTTAAAGTTGAGTATAGAAGCACATTGTGCTACTTACCGGTCAATGACTCAGATAACAATGTGGGGAGGCCTGGTTTGTTCCGTAGTGAAGGTAAGATGAGGCGTTTAAGGATACTCGGAAATTCAAGCACTCTAAGCTGCGCAATACACACCCATTATAAAGTCAGAAAAGGGCTGAAAAATCATAAAAGTTAAATTGCTGCAGTTCAAAAAGTTTAAAAGATATCAGAAAGCTGTATGTCCCGCGAATAGTTCAGGGTTTTCTCAACATTTGAAAGTTGAAATGGTGTCTGTAGCTGAAAGTATGAGGAAGTTGAAGGATTTGAAAGTTGAAGCAGTTTAAGAGGATTTGAAAATCTTCTCCATTGAAACCCATTCAAAAAAAAGTTGCTAAAAGCTTAATAATTCAAAACGTTTAAAGGTTAGAAATATGAAGAGATATAGCACCCCTCTGCTGAAAAAGCTGAACATTTTGAGAGTTGAACGGTTTCTGTAGCTTAAAATATGAAGGAGAAGAAGCGTGCCGACGAAACGGGGGACGGAAGAAATAGTGGAATAAAGATTCGAAGAACAATAGTTGGAATGCTTAACAGCATTCCAACAATAACATCGGCCCTTAGACAACTTCATGGCATAATATATAGTAACAAGCGTAATATTGATATGTAACATGCTTTAAGTCAACGGTTAGTTTTATTTTCACGCAGGATAAGACCAGTGGCCACCCGCTGCATCTCCCACCCACGCTGTGTGGAATTTATAACTCGTCATTTCCTGTATGCAAAAACTTCCAGAGTCAAACAAAAGAAATGTCCACATTCAACGTTGCAATGGTTTTCGGAAAAGCAAAATGTAAAAAATGTTTCTGCCAACAGGGCTGTACTTATTATATCTTTATGTAATTGTCTTTTATCTCCAAACCTATCATCTTGTCTGGAAAAAAACAGCCGTATTTAAGATTGATGCTCATTTCATCTCTTATACTTGTTTCCTCTAGTTCAGTCGGAAGTTCTGACAAAATCATGGAGTGTGTCTTTAAATTCCTAATACAATCACTCACAGTTGTAATCAACTCACCAGGTTTTCATAATGACTCACCAGCACACAGTGCATGAGGCACCACAGTTTTGTTTCATTTAGAACAGCATGTCTCAGTGTTTCCTGTCAGTCATTATCAGTCTCTTTTGAAATTCATATTTATTTTTGTTATTTTATTTTGGTATAAAGCTTTTCTTGGGGGTGTCCACCTATCGATTGATTCTTCCTGTTGGGGAGGAAAGAATGAGTAAACACTTCTAACCTCACTCTATCCGTTCTATATATAGCAACACAATCCTATTACAATTATCCTGAAATGTCCTAGCAAGGGCTGCAGAGAGAAGACTCTCTGCACATGCTTCAGATACCTTCCCCCTGCGAGGACATTCAAGTTTAGCCTTTTGAACAGAGTCCCCCTCAGTCCATTTTCTAGGTGAGCCATCCTGTGAAAGGTAGGAATACTGGGGCTTCTAATCAGCCATAGCAGGAACGAATACGACTGGGGCCAATCTCAAAGGTTCAATAATCACCTGTAACTTAAAACGGCAGTTGGTAACTTTCATAAAAATAACTTTTTGTCATATTTGCTCAAACTGTCACTATATCCTGACAGAAGTCTATGAAATCTATGAAAAAAACAGGGGCCTCTGCCTCCTTTTAGATCTCCTAATGGCATTTACAAGATTCCACCACGCCAATTAGAGCCGAGTTACCAACTGTAGCTATAAATATGTAATACAACTATAACTCACTCTATTCTCATTTTACTCAGCAGGTTGCAAAATATTCAGCAGTTGACACACAAGAGACAGAGAGAGAAGGGAATACTGACATCACAGAAAAAAAAGAATAGTTCAACAGAAATCTCATTCAAAATGATCACTATTGGTAGATTGGATTTTAAAGAGATATTCCAGGGATTTAGTATTGTTCTCTTATTATTTCGGGGGACTCACATGGGACAGATTAAAAAAGGAAATGATGCAACAGAAGCCAAAAAACAAGATTTTACTAAATTCCCAAAATGCTGAGTCCTAAACTTTCATTAGACCTTCTTTGTCTGGTAACAGTCTGGTCACATCTTTCAAACCCCACACCTTCAGTTTGTAAGAAAGGTTTGTACATGTGTAGTCTCCAAGACCAAGGTGAGCTAATCCTGATGCCATAACCATGACATCATCGGGGGTATTTTCTCAGACTTGACAAAGCTCCGCCAGAGATACAGTGAACACATTATACAACTCTTTTCACTTGCTGAGGAGTACTAACCATAAAACTGGGCCATATTCACAAAGGATCCTAGATTATAGGAGTCCTCCTTCATGTCATTAAATCCTGTATTTATTAGGGGTGTAACGGTTCACAAAATTCACGGTTCGGTACGATACAGTGGAGCCACGGTTCGGTACGTTTCGGTACAGTAGAAAACTATAAATGCCAGAGAAATGTACTTGATTTTAAAATATATTTATTCACTACAACTAACATCATAAAGTTATTCTTTGACTTTGAACAATGATGGAACTATACCTGAGTGACCCATCTTCTGGGGTGTCTTCTTAGCAACACATAAGCATAAAAAACAAAAACTGCTCCTTAATGTTATGTATAATTGTTACTTACATCTTGCTTACATCTTGTATTGTTACTTACATCTTGCAAAAGAGATTTTTAATCTCAATGGGACTACCTGGTAAAATAAAGGTTTTTTTCATTCACTCGTGCACGAAGTTTGCGCTTCATGACAGAAAATCAATCTCCATGCAGTTCAACGCTTATATTTATTCCCTCTATCTCTTTTAAACTTTTAACAATGTGCCAGTTCAATCAGAATTCTGTCACTCAGAATTATACTAATTCAAACGTGAATTACTTAGTGGGGTTCAAAAACACTGTTTCTGAATACAAGTTCCTTTCTTAAGTTCTTAGGACGTCGCGGGAACATTTGACACCTTCGCAGCCGCCCTTTCCTCCTCACAGACTGACATCACCAATGCAGAAAGTTTGCTTTACCTTTATGTTGAGCTCATGTTGGGCATGTTCAGTCTGTGAGAGAGCAAACGTCGCCCCGCTCGGGCATTGTCCCTGTGGCGCGGAGTCCTCCTGTGAGTTTTTTTCCGTGGATGAGCCGCTTATTTGACTTTACCTAACGGCTGGCTCAGTAACTGTTCTATCTATCTGACTCGTGGTGAGACACCACAGGATCTCACTGTTAACCAGTTTCCTTCCCCACTCGTCTTCTCCTGATTCCACCTCTGGCCGCCCGTCACAGCGACCGGCTCTTGTCTTCTCCCTCCGTTAGAAATCTACTACGTCATCCCCCCTCTATCTTCACCTGGACTCCAAGGCCGCTATACTAGACTCCCTGTCTCAGTGACGTGAATAACATATGACAATGATACAGGCCAATATCACAGAATGTGAATATACATGGATACATTTCAAATTATGGATATGATTGATTTTACACAAATATACCGTACTTCAAGACACAAATAGATTTTTCTCCCACAGTATCATAGAGCTGTGCAGACTCATCTCCTGTCTAATTGGATTGTAAGATAAATTGGCGAGCCTTATCAAATGGTCATCATCAAAATATGGGAGTCCCCTGGACTGCTTCTAACTTTTCTTAGAATTCAAAGTTTTTGTGAAAAACTCTAAGACCAAACATTTCGGACTGCTACAGCTCTTATTTTTAAGAATTTGTCCCAACTTGGCCAATTAAGAGCTAATTTTAGTTCTGTAAGTGTCTAAAAACACTTACAGGACTAGCTTGTTGCCATACTGGCAAACAGATTTGACCAAGAATCACATGCTCTGCATCATTTGATTTGTCTTTGTACCGATATAGAGTTATGTACTGTATGATAGAGTAACCCACAATCTTGTCTTTGTCTTGCAGGTCCTGGCTATGATCTCCATCCTATTCATCATCATTTCCACCATCTCCTTGTCCCTAAACACCCTGCCGGAGCTCCAGGTGGTAGATGAATTTGGCCAGTTCAATGACAACCCCAGTTTAGCCCATGTGGAAGCTGTCTGCATTGCCTGGTTCACCATGGAGTACGTACTACGTCTGCTCTCAGCACCCAACAAGTGGGATTTCATCAAAGCACCACTAAACATCATTGATTTGCTGGCTATCCTGCCTTACTATGTGACCCTCTGCCTAACTGAGTCAAACAAGAATGTAATGCAGTTCCAAAACGTGCGCCGTGTGGTCCAGATCTTCCGAATTATGAGAATCCTGAGAATCCTGAAGCTGGCCAGGCACTCAACAGGACTCCAGTCTTTGGGCTTCACTTTGCGAAGAAGCTATAATGAGTTGGGTTTACTGATCCTCTTCTTAGCCATGGGCATTATGATCTTCTCTAGCTTGGTGTTCTTTGCTGAGAAGGACGAGGATGCCACCAAATTCACAAGTATCCCTGCCTCCTTCTGGTGGGCTACCATTACTATGACCACTGTTGGTTATGGAGACATCTACCCACAAACCCTGCTGGGCAAGATTGTAGGAGGACTCTGCTGCATAGCAGGTGTGTTGGTCATTGCCCTTCCTATCCCAATCATTGTCAACAACTTCTCTGAGTTCTATCGAGAGCAGAAGAGGCAAGAGAAGGCCATCAAGAGGAGGGAAGCTCTTGAAAGAGCAAAACGGAGTGGAAGCATTATTTCCATTAACCTAAAGGATGCGTTTGCACGCAGTATGGAACTTACAGATGTGTTGGTGGAAAAGAGAGAGGACGGTAAGTGTCCTGTGGACAATAACCTGTCACCCAGCCGCTGGAGCGACCACAAACGCTACTCCAGTACAGAAGTGGGTAGCCCAGGCAGGTCCCAACATTCTCAATACCTGGAAGTGGCTCAGCAAGGCTCCCCTGAACGAGTCAAGCCATTGTCTAATAAAACTACCCCTCAAAACCTCTATGCAAAACAGCTGGAAGACGCTTACAGTAAGAGAGCAGCCATCCAGAAGCAGCTGGAGAAAAATATAGATGAGCAGATGGAGACAAAAGCATTGACTTCCACTCAAGCACTACAAACTTCACCTGAAGTCAGCACTGCCAGCAAATGCTCCAATGTGGCTGATGATTTTACAATGGAAAGAGGAGAAAGAAGTTCTCTGCTCCCCAGTGCTGAAGGACGTGAAACTGGTGCTAGATACCAGCACATCCCCCCTCCCTTGGATCTAAGTCAGATCAGCACCAAGGAGGTGAACAGGGTCACTGACCTCCAGCCACTGGCCATTATTAAAGAGGGTTTGTATGAGTTTGTGTCCACTCCTAGAGGAGGTGTGACTGGAGATGTGGGTTTGGTGCAACAGAACGTGGAAAGCTTTGGGGTGACCGACAGCATTTGCAGCTCCATGCAAGATCACAGTAGCCCTCAAAATACAAGAACCCTCAAGGTTGACTTCATTGGAGATGATGTGCTTATGGCGGTGATGACACCTGTAGGAACCCCAGCCTCTGCTGGCTCAGCCAAGCTTGCTCAACTACTTTCCGAAGACATCATGCCCAGGTTTTCTCCTTCTCCTAGCTCAGTAACCCAGGAAGCTAAGTCTCCGCTGGCAATCCTGCAATCTCCGTTTCTGGCCCAGCAATCTGTCAGTCCAAGTCCTAACTGCCAGGGGGGAGGTGAGGGCTCAGCAGCCAGGAGCTTAGAAGGTGAAGGGCAGCTCACAGGCTTAAAGCACCAGGGAAAGAATCACATGGAAAGGTCTGCTGTCGGCTCAGGTAGCAGTGCTAGCCCACTGTCGTCCAAAGCCAGCCCGTTTAACTGCACCCAGGAGCTGGTAACTATGGACGCAGGGGATAAAGGAGAAGGAAGGGGGGGAGCAGAACAGAGTGGGGAGAAACAAGAAAACCACATTGTTCTGCAGAGAAGCGCGACACCACCATGTGAAACAAGCATGTGAACCAGAGAAGAGCTCACATACAGAGACACCAAATAGATGAGGTGAGGAAAAAGGGGGATGACGGGATGGATGACAGCAACTACCCAGAATAAACCGCAACAAATATCGCCTAGTGTGAGCACTGTACCTGTTGACAAAGACAATGTGGAAACACACCAAAACAGTTGTTGTAGTTTTTCTGGAGCGATGCACTTGTCACATCCTACAAGACTTTTGGGTTCTCATCTCTTTTTTGACAAGCACTTCCATCCAGAAACAGACATCTCTGCAGTGTTGTTATTATTATCACATTGAAGGAAGTGATCGGAAAGACACTGTCTCATGTCAGTGATAATTGACTTATTCTTTGTAGACTAAACTGATATGCTGCAGTGCAAAACAGTGACAACTGATACATATTGTAGGGCTCAGATGTGAGCATAAACGAAGCCTTGTGTGAATGAGGGTGTTGACGACTATCCTGAGAGAGTTTTTGTGTACAGCTCGACAGTTTACTATTGCTTGCTATTTAGGCCTATTTCTAATAATGGACTAATAACACCTAAGAAAGGCAGAGGGTGGAAGGAAGTCATATTTTTTACAATTGTCTTGGCAAAATTCATCTGTGAAAAAATGTATCTTTAGTCTGTATTCCGTATTGTGGGTATGGCTTACTCACCATTCTCTTAATCAAGGTATTACGTCATGGTAATGATACCCAGGTAAAACACAGCACTTGTATCACTACATTGGACACAAATAGCATTGTATAGTCCAAGATGACATATGCATCTGCTGTATCCTGAACACTGATATGTGTCTCAGTACTTCAAAAATGTATGTTCTCATTTTTCAGATTTTTGTTTTTAATTTTTGTCTCTCCTTTTTCTACAATACCTGAAACAGGATCTTGAAGGTGAAAAGAGAATAGAATAGGGATGCAAAGGCTATCATATCTACTGCTAGACCACTGTTTGTACACACCTCTAGAGTGAAAAAATAAATATAAGATGAAACAACTTAGGAAACAGACCTATATACTCATAAGAAGACAGGTGAAATGATCAGATATAAAGACAGAGAGGAAAGCGCACAAGGACAGGGGACAAGTTCAAGTCCCTGCTCAGGGGCTCCTCCTTCAGTGTCATGCATTTCTACACTAAATGTGTAATAACAGACTGATGAGGCTTGACCCACCCAACAATCACTTCCACAGAGAGGATGGCTTTCTAGTGTGACATTTCAGAACAGAAGAAAAACACTTTTGTTGTACAAACCAGTTTCTTTCAAACCAGTTTTAGCTCCAAATAAAGTGGTTTAGCTAATCTGGAACTGTTGGTTTGTTTCTAAACCGTCTGATTATCTGACTGCGTTTTTCTTGACTTGTCAGACTTAGTTCTAGCATTGTCGCCATGTTCCCAGAAATCAGCAAGTAAATTGGTGAGTATGTTATCATAAACAACAGGAAAGATGGAAAAAACTACCAATATAAGACCAAGTGGTACACAAATACACTATCCTTTGAGAAAGGAGGTGCAGGTTCAACCTACTGCCCTTCAGTCCTGCAAAGGCCACACCTTTGGAACCCACTGAGGGAGGTGGCCCCTGAATTGAAGTGAGTCCACACACAGTTTATACTGCTCTTCCCAACATATATTCATTTATGATGGCTGGGGGGAGTATGTCTGTGCGTGGCTGCTGATTGTATTGTAAAGGTAGTGTAAGAGTGCCCTCTACAGGCATTCTTCAGGCACTTGAATGAAAGGACCTGATGCCTCTTTAGCACTCTGTGTAATCGTATTTAATGGATATAGTTGTATTAGATCAGCTGGCCATTCATTTTAATGCATGCTGACACGTTCAAACGCACACATTTAATTGTGTGCACAATGTATTACTCACACACAGTGCAGACAAGTCATGAGAATGTGAAACATGAATTCTAAGTGTGTTCCCAAGTATTCTTACTCTTTCTAGATGAATATGTCATATTTTTGTTTGCAGTTAAAACAAATGAATTGCACTTTTATAAGAGAAACTTGGAGCTGTGTATTGTTAACATCTGTTTATTTTAAAAAAAGGTGCCTTTTCATAAAAAGACAATTTATGAGAAGATGAAAGAGAAACTGTACATTATGGCCAGATTTGTTTTTGTTCTTATTTGTTCTCGTTTATCTCTATTTAGCTGATATGTTGATATGCAAATCCTCTGATTCTCAAGTGTTGCATACCTTTACTGCTATGTGTTCTCTAATCAACTTCAGTCAGTCATCTAAGATTTCATCTTTCATCAACATAGCTTACAGTTCTAACCTCACTGTGCCAGGAAATGAATTGTTTTGTGGAAAGCAGTGGCTTTGGTTATGCTCAGTGGTGACTTCAGCTTGGATCAGTTTGGTGCTGCAGCACTGTACTAAATGGACAGTGACATTTAATAGGTGTTGGGTAACCACAACGAAGAAAGTCGCCACCCCAACATGTGGACAAATAACAAAGAACCTGACTCCTGTGCTATAGGTCCTGTAAGTGGAAGTGTTGGGGAGCGCTAGGTCCTCATTTTACTTACACTGTTTTGTGGGAGCCAATATCCCAAGCAGGTCAGTCGAGGCTGTTGATTAAATAAGAGTGTTTCACTGGGCACAGCGTGATCTCACTGGAAATCCCTTCAAATGATAATGGAGAATATTTTGACATTGTGAAGCACAATGCAGCTAAGGGTGACAAATGCTCTTTGTACATCCAAAAAACACTGAAAAGTAACCAGTAAATAAGCTTCCGAAATCCTTCCACGTGGTCATGACATTTTGTTTTGATCGGATGAGGCTCTGTGGTACGGAAAAGTGTTGCTTTTTCACTGCTGCAGATCAGTGAACATAGAGACAGAGACCAGCGCGTCATACTCGGGAAAACCACGGCCACCGAAGGGAAAAAACGATTAATGCCGCTTTTAGAGTGCTGCCAGAATGAGTCCTTTCAGCACGTCAAATAATTCTTTTAGCACCCTATGTTTACCAGGGAAGCAGTTTATACCTAAAATGATGATGGAACAAGTTAGCTGTCAGCGAGCTAATGTTAGCAAGTTACTGTAGTTAGCTAAGGCATTGGCAAACACAATACTGCATGGCTTTCTAATGTGACATTATCCACTATAACACAAGTTGCATGCTGTCAAAATGTTTTAGTTCAACTCACATATATATAGGTAGCCTAATGCTTGCTGCACACGTACAGATGAGCATACTGAGTGTCAGGATCCCAATGTCTCCCATTCTTCCTGGTGATGCCTCGTGTCTTATTGCCTGTATCCTCAGTTCAGAAGCTTAGATCTGGGTTCTTCACTCTGTTGGTAGTGCATCCCACCACACAGCAGCTTTTAGGTATTTTTCTGTTGCGTGCTAGCAGACGAAAGAGACAAGGAGGCACCTTCACACAATATGAAGTCAATAAGGAGCAAGACATTGTTGTTGTATTAGTTGCTCTGTCTCTATGAGCACTGCTGTTGCTCTCCTTTGCACAACTTCATCTCATCAAAATCATCCCGAAAAATGTCCCAAAAAAAATCTCCCTTTGTAGTTGTTGTAATCATTTGTGTTTTGTACAGTGAGACACAATCATACAAAGCAGACTCTGAAACCTTCTCTCCATCTCTCTGGCCTGCTCTCCTTCTTTTATCGTTTCTTTAATGTTCCACTCTTCCTCCATCCTCATGTACTTTTGTTTTGTTTAACAGTAGGCTGTGTGCTGATTAGTCAGTTGCATTATTTGTAAGACAACATAATAATAGTGAATGATAGGGACTTTGTTTCATCGACCAATATGCAAGACAAATAAATGTGTTCATGTGACCTACTTTTCCGCGTGTGTTCTGTGTCATGTGTATGCATGTGTTTTGTGTCATGTGTATGCATGTGTTTTGTGTCATGTGTATGCATGTGAGGATGTGTCATGTGTATGCATGTGTTTTGTGTCATGTGTAGACATGTGTGGATGTGTCATGTGTATGCATGTGTTTTGTGTCATGTGTATGCATGTGTTTTGTGTCATGTGTATGCATGTGTTTTGTGTCATGTGTATGCATGTGTTTTGTGTCATGTGTATGCATGTGTGGATGTGTCATGTGTATGCATGTGTGGATGTGTCATGTGTATGCATGTGTGGATGTGTCATGTGTATGCATGTGTGGATGTGTCATGTGTATGCATGTGTTTTGTGTCATGTGTATGCATGTGTGGATGTGTCATGTGTATGCATGTGTGGATGTGTCATGTGTATGCATGTGTGGATGTGTCATGTGTGTGGATGTGTCATGTGTATGCATGTGTTTTGTGTCATGTGTATGCATGTGTTTTGTGTCATGTGTATGCATGTGTTTTGTGTCATGTGTATGCATGTGTTTTGTGTCATGTGTGTGGATGTGTCATGTGTATGCATGTGTGGATGTGTCATGTGTGTGGATGTGTCATGTGTATGCATGTGTTTTGTGACATGTGTATGCATGTGTTTTGTGTCATGTGTATGCATGTGTGGTTGTGTGTGTGGATGCAGGCAACTTGGCAAAGTGGGCCCCCAAAAGCTGCATTGTCACGCCATGTCACGTAGTGTTGGCAATTTGATTATTACAAATGTGTTACATTTGCACCACTAACCTATATGCACAAACATTAGTAAAGTATATGCCACTACTTCATACTCCACTACACTTAACTGTCAGCTACCTTTTAAGTATACTTTTCAGAATAAGAGAAAAACAACCTATGATGAGTTCATAAAAAATGATACACTGTTGAAGATCACAGTAGATTACTACTGTACAACGACAGTCTATGAAGTACTTCATGTTAGGCCATGACCTGCTGCAGCATTATAGTGCTGTTAATATGTGATACTGCAGTAATAAACTGACGGGGCAATGCATTTTGTAGCATGAACTCAAAATACTTCTTATATGTGCATAGTTGTAGTAGTCCATCAGTCCTAGGATCTGCTTCATCATTAGCAACAGTGTCCTCCAGCAGGTTTACAAGGTATCATGAGCAGCCAGCAGTGATTCTCCATCATAAATCACAGCACCTGCTGCGCTGGTTCCTCCGTTGCTTTCTGATTGTGCTTTCTCAAAGGCCATTGTAAGTTAAAATAAACAGAGAAGGGAAGTTGGGGAAATATCCAGGGAAAAAACTCTTTATATTATCTGAGATATTTTCTAAGATTAAAGTCACAATTTTTTTGTCGAAAAACCTCATCGCTTCACTTTGTAAGATTCAACCTCGTCTTTATTTTAAGATCACAATCTAAATGAAGATACCAGGAAACAATATCTGTTCAAAACAGATATAGGTATAGGTATATATTCAGGTATATGAATACACACCTATACACACATTTACACGCCGCGGGTAAACACTGTGGCATCTGGAGACGCAGAGTGCAAAATATATTTATTATATTAGTATCTATTCATAAAAGGATACAGAAATAATTTGAAAGAAATGCGTATTCTTTAGGACCTTCATATCGCGCTAATTTATGACTGTAACATCTCAGAGAATATTTGAGTTCTTTTGCTTCTAAAAATTTTACTCCGTAAATGTATAAATATTTATTTTAACCTACAATGGCCCTAATTTGCCGTTGTAGCTTTGATCGCATTACTATGGCAGATTTATGAATAGGAATTGAATTGATGTTCCCTGGGTGGGTACGGGTGAATAGGGGGTTAAAACACAACATCCCTCCTCACTACATTTGCTGTAAGATGGTATGTATGCGTGGGGATGGGGGGCTAAAAGGGGCCAAATAGCAAATGATTTGCCCCTGGGCCCCGAAACAGGATCATCTGGCCATGGATGCAGGGAACCAGCATCTACACAACGCACTTCGAGTACAAGTTATTTAAAAAATGTATTATTTATGTTGGTTTTCTAATCGACCAACTGAGTTTCCTGCCCTGACAGTTTGGATTTCCTGACATAAGGTTCCTCACTTGACACTGTAGAGATGAGCCTTTCTATTCATGGTCAATTCATACAAATAATATTGTTGACATGATAGATAAGAAGGAATACCACATATGTATAATTGGACAAAACATATGACTTGCCTTTAATCTAAAATCTGAAGATATCAGTAAATAATATCTAAAATATTCAATTATATTCAACTATAAATATGACTCTACATATCACAGATTTGCGTTTTAGCTAGGCTAAATATAATCAAACAATCTAAGATATTTAAATGACATAGCCGTAAAAACGTCCCTAACGAAACAAATGGGTGACGTCACCCACGCTGCGACCGTGTTTTGCCCCAGCTCGAGGTGTTATGGGACACAGTATTCGACACAACACCGGTGTGACCTCATCATTGGGGTTCTCCTCATACATCCATGGAGAACACGCTGGACATCATCCACTACCGGTTTGTGGTCACAGTGCGTTTTACGTCACCGGCAGACGGACAGACACGTCACTGCTGCAGCACTGACCACCTTACAATACGGTCACGTTATTTACCGTAGCTCGCCGTAGCTGGGTGTGAATGAAGGAGGACCTGCGAAGAGCAGCACCGGGACTTCACCGTTGCGTTCCTGCGGACTACAGGTAGGCAACGAAACCGACCGCTGTCTGTCACCTCCCGTCATACTGCAGACGAGATCGATACCCGGAGAGCAGTACCAGTACCAGCGGCACGAGTCTCAGGTGGAACGACGTGTCGGTGTGCAGCTACACATTTGGTAGCTAACGTCACGTGTTTGGACGTTTCTACTAGGATTATACAGCTTCATATTACAACGAACAGCGAACTTAATGATCCAGCGGGTCACTGCGAACCACGTACGTGTTGGAGGCAGTGTCTGTTGTTCCAAGTCCAGCAGACATGACTGAGCTCAAAGTCTTCTCCATTCCATTCCCCAAACCGCTCATCGCATCCAGGGGCGCGGGGCGCTGGAGCCGATCAGACATCGGGCGAAGGCAGCAGGGCCGCCTGGACAGGACAGGTCGCCAGTCTATCGCAGGGCACATGTAGACAAACATGCACGCTCACATTCACACATACGGGCAATTTCGAGTCTCCAAATAAGCCAAGATGCATGTTTTTGGACTGTGGGAGGAACCCGGAGAACCCCGAGGGAACCCACGCTGCCACGGGGAGAACGTGCAAACTCCACACAGAAGGTGACAGTGCTAGCCACTACACCACCGTGCAGCCCCAAATTCATCTCCATTATCATAATTTAAAGATTGCATGAAAGGAAAAAAAACGCTCTTTCGTTTTAGCATTAAATCATTAATGCACATGGCACAGACGGGATCTGCTGTATTACAGACCTGTACACTTTATTACACAGCAACATATGTTATGTAGGCATGCGTAGATACTGCATAGATGCATCTAACCCGGCAAATTAGTCATTCATTCATTCATTCATTCATGCATTCATGTGCAATATCGATGTATATGTGCAATATAAAGACTTCCTAGCTCATATGTGCAGTAACGCGTATCCAACCACTCAATCCATTCAATTGTATTTATAGCTTTTTCTTTTTTTTAGGATTTACTTATTTTACTTATTGTATTTGTTTTGTTTTTATTTCCCTGTTTTGTTTGTTGCACTCTCCACTTTGCTGCTGTAGTTCTGCTGATCTCCCCGCTGTGGGCCGAGTAAAGGATTATCTTCTTTCATACCGATACTGACCCAAAGCGCCAGGTTGGGTGTCGTGACAATGAGGCTTTGAATAGATATTCAACGCACTTCTCTGTTTAAAGACCGTACACTATTAGATACTGGAATTTTAATTTTCTGTTTATAATTTGACCATTCTGGTGCTGCGTTAAAATGATATACACAATTGTAATTGTAATTATAATGTTTTTTAACCAGGTTAATGGTGCATGATTTATTATTTTATAATTAATAGCATGCAAATAGTTCTGAAAATGTATAGCTATGTCAGGTTCCTTCCACGATGTTGTCAGACACTTGTAATATTTTGTAGCACTTTTCGTGGACGTACATTGATGGTGAAAAGTTGCCCGATATAATTACATCGCAGACCTTTTATCGGCTGCTGGCTGCAGCGGCCTTTCTCAACATTGGACCGATTTCAGAAAATATTCTCCCGATTAGTCACCTCGACACAATCACATGGGACAGTAGGATCCAGGTTGTGTAAGTAAGCCTTTACCTTTTCTCCGGCGCAATCATCAGGTTAAAATCTCAATTAGTTTGATTTATGGCCAAATACCTGCAACACTAATGACATTCATTCCCATCAGCAAATTTGTGTTGAGCTGTAATTAAGAAGTGCTAGCGTGACAACATATATATTAAACCTGCTGATGTCACTGTTGTTATTGTGAGCACATTAGCATGTGTATTGATGTTAGAGCTGTCATTTCTCTGATATTTAGATAACACAATCTTTTACAAATGTCTGTGACTTACTGTGGATGCATACAGTCACTGACTGTGTGTGTTTGTTTACTCGTGTGTGTGTGTGTGTAGAATGCCATCTCTGTTGGAGCAGCTGCAGGAGGTGCGGAGTCGGGCTGAAGTGTGTCTGTACTCCGGTGGCAGTGTGGTGGAGGTGCGGGTCGGGGTGATGGCTATGGCTAATCTGCCCTTACCGTCCTGCTCCAAATACTGTCACATCGCCGCAGAGACCATGGTGATAGGAAACAGCATTGGCAGCAACAGGAAGGAGGTGAGAGAGAGAGCAAGTACACAATAACCCAACCTGGATATACCTGCTGAACGTCTATCCAGACAGAGAGACCAAGGTTGGGATCAGGAGTGTGGGTAGGGATAGAACGATTAATAGGTCGGCCGAATAATTCCATTTTGAGATATTCAGCATCAGAAGATGCCTGCGCTCAGGAGGCCGGTTAGCAAACAATGACTGCCCTCTCAGTGTTGCTGCTGCGGAACAAACCAGCCAGGACCACTCAACAAACAGTGTTCATTTGTTTGTATATGTAAGTTTGCTAATTGTTGTTCTCTCTCAGGCCGTGTCCACACTACTCTGTTTCCATTTGAAAGCGCGTATGTTTTGCTACGTTCACACTGAGGGTCCACACTACGCCGGCGTTTTCGAGCACCCAAAAAGGAGGAGTTTGAAAACGCTCCCGAGGACGGATACGTTTGAAATCTCCGGGTTGCATTTTCATGTGGCTGGTCGAAAAAGGATACGTTTGGAAACGATGACGCCCACAACCGCCTTCGCTACTTGATTGGTTCTTAGCAGTCATGATGTGTCCTTCCCTGACTACAGGCGATGCTGACCTTGTTGTCTTTACTAGCAGCTGTTGTTGAGTTAAAGTCTGCTTTATTACGGAGGAAGCAGCTGTTATTGGAGCGATCAGCAAGCGGCGTGACCAGCGGCTTTATCAGACCTACTGAGCGGACGTCTGAAGTCACGGTTAGCGGCTTTAGGGACGGTGATGGACACAAAACGGAGGACTTTCCTTTTCTTATTAATGCTTATTAAGTTCTGCACAACTATTGTGAAGTCTGCAGATAAAATGTAAAAGAACAAAAGCAGTAAATGCTCTCCAGTAGGACAGAGACTTCAGCCACCAGCAGAGATACGAGTGAGAACAGACGACAACGAAACCGAGGGAACGAGTGAGAGACGTGTGTTGACCACATTGATGGACCCATAATCTAGTCAACCTTTATGTGAGTGTTGATTTTAAAGTGAATTTGATGAGAGCGAGAGAGAGAGAGAGAGAGAGAGATGAAGACCCGCAGCGCTGTAACTAAGTCTGAAAAATAAAACTTCTAAAACTTTCCAGGAAATGTGTCTGTTTGAGTTCATAGAGAAAGATTTTAGAGAAGATCTCAAGTATCAAACACGACCTTTCATTATTAAAGACTACTTTATTACTCTGTCGTATTTTGTTTAGCTAAGCAACCAATCTACTTCCTGTTTACATCTACATCCACGCACATGCCCAGTGTACGTGAAGAGTCACAAGATATTCGTTTTCAGGCGTTTTAGTCTGGACGGAGATCGTTTCTGTTAGTAGTGTAGTGTGGATGTAGCCTGAAACATGGAGATACTGCTGACAAATGTTTCTGAATGCACTAAAACTAAGTTGTTGTTTGTTTTTTTACAAAGTTTAGTTATTTGATTACCTCAGGACATTTAGTTGATACATTTGAATCCATCTGAAATAAGTGCACTGCAGACAGAGTGCAGATCTACTTCAGCCAGAGGTCGGCAACCCGCAGCTCCGGAGCTGCATGCGGCTCTTCAGCCTCTCCGTTGCGGCTCCCTGAGTCTACATCCACACTAATACGATCTCCGTCCACACGGCGAGTCAGCACCGTTTTCTAAATGATCTTTCTCCAGACTAACACTCCTGAAAACCAATATCACGTGACTATTCACTAGGGGTGTCACGGATCACAAACCTCACGGTTCGGTTCGGATCATTTTTCGGATCAACAAAGAAAAGGGGAGGAGACAAATAACTTTGCTTTCCATTTATTAATTAAAGAACTTCAAGAACACTTAAAGCAAAGAACTTTGGGCTATAGTCTTACATGAAAACAAAAATATTGAATATGTCCAATTTGAAACAAAATGAAATAAATAAATAAAAATAAAACATTCAAGAATACTCAATTCTGATATCCTCGTCCTTTCATCAATACTGAAAGAAAGAAACAGCCAGTGAGCTAGCTTCCACTGTTTACACTGAACTGAACTGCTCGGCAACAACTTGGGTCTGTGTTTACTTCCTGTCAGGTGATGCCATTCAAATACACAATAATGTTACCATTACTGTGACATTATTTTCAAAAAGATGAGAATATCTCCATTGTCTGGGGAGAGGGTAGACCTTTCTGTGGTGACTGGAATATTATTGGGCCTGTCTAGCTTCACTCTGATGATTCTGTCAGCACCTGAACCAGGTGTGTGTGTGTGTGTGTGTGTGTGTGTGTGTGTGTGACTCTCACAGAGGGGGCGTGTCTACAGCGCCGGACTAACAATCACTCCGTTGTGGTGAAAGCAGTCTCTGCAGTATTTTCCTTCTCATAGAGGCCTGGAACAGCTTCACACTGAAGTGGGTGCGTGAGTGGATTTCGTAGCGTGGCTCAAGCATTTTAACCAGATTTAGAAATCCTTTGTTTTCTACACCGGAGTGTCCCCGTCGCTGAGAGACGGGATGGTGTCTCTTCATGTGTGGACATGCCGATGCTTTGCCGTTGTCGTGTGTCTTTCTCTTTAAATAACGCCTACATACTGTAACGCTTTGTCCACCACCCTCATCCGTTATTATACGTTACACGGAAGACAAAATGTCCCCAAACTTGCGACTTAAATGACGCCGCGGCTTCTCAAGTTCCTCCGCTCGCCATGACTTCACCGTTAAATGCTTCTAAGCTGCTCCGTTCACGTGAACACACTACTGCTTTATATCTGTTCACTGACACTCTGCATTGATATTCGGGGACTTGTTACTTGAAAAGGAACAGCAGCAGTAGAACTTTATTACACACTATGATGATTACGCTGTGAAAAAATAAAATAAAAAATACTCTATCGATCCGCGGATCACAATTGTGAATTGTGACCCGAACCGTGAGGGCTGATCCGAACGGATCACGGATCGATCCGTGATCCATGATCCGTGATCCGTAATCCGTGATCCGTTCGGACACCACTACTATTCACTGGGGATGCGGGTGCCGGTGTAAACAGGAAGTAGATTGGTTGCTCAGTTAAAAGAGATACGAGGAACTGGTTAGCGCCGCTCACTAAGCGCTCCAATAACAAACTCATCCGTCCTCAGGAGCGTTTTCAAACTCCTCCGTTTTCGGTGCTTTAAACTCCGGCGTAGTGTGGACGCTCAGCGTAAACGTAGCAAAACATATTTTAAAATGGAAACGTAGTAGTGTGAACAAGCAAGCAGTGGTGTGGACATCCACACTACTGCTTGCTTTGACAAAAACTAACATGGAAATGAATAACGGTTATTTTTATTTATGAGACACGGGTTATTACTATCATCTTACATTCTTCATGTGGCATGTGGAGATGAATAAGGGACAACACCACTGTGGGTGCGGGCAGAGATTAATTGCATGTTTCTATTCTATGAACTTGAACCTTAAAACCTTTTACCTTTCCTGTGTTTCTTCCTCAGACCCTCGCATCTCTCCAGCGCTTGTCTACAGCATTGAACATCCTAGAAAAGTACGGCTGTAATTTGACAAATCCCAACAGGCCAAAGTACTGGAGGACCGTGAAACACAACAACCCAGTGTTCAGGGCCACCGTTGATGCTATTCAGGTAACATTAGAAAGTACAGTAGAGTTATAAAGTACAGCAGAGTAAGTGTAATCGACTTAGTATATCTTTACGTACAAGCCTTCATCACATATTAATGGCATGTCAGTCTACCAAAAATGACTATAATGTAATGTAATGTCTACCAGTTGCTTGTATTCCCAAGTCTACTATATTGACTGACTGACAAATGTAAATAGTTAGCAGAGACATGAGCTTGTTCATTGTTCTCACTGACTCCTCCATTTGGCACCGAGCGTTCATTGTTCAGATGGTGAGCAGCCCTGAAGATGTTGAACCTCCCCTGATCTTGTTCCAGTGATGTCCTGAACCTGTCCCATTCTTATCCTGAACCTGTCCCATTCTTATCCTGAACCTGTCCCATTCTTATCCTGAACCTGTCCCATTCTTATCCTGAACCTGTCCCATTCTTATCCTGAACCTGTCCCATTCTTATCCTGAATCTGGTCCCATTCTTATCCTGAACCTGTCTCATTCTTATCCTGATCTGGTCCCATTCTTATCCTGAACCTGTCCCATTCTTATCCTGATCTGGTCCCAAATGTGTCATAACCAAGCGGCGACCTCCGGTGCTGAGAAATGAAGCCAACGCTGGAAATGCCTGAAACTGCAGTTCCTCAAATGGCCACTTGAAGCTGGCACCAGAAGGGAGTCAATTAATTAATTCATTTTATTTATTTTTCAGGGACAATGCACACTAATCAACAGGCTAATTTCCATCTGCTGTTCCCGGCCAGATGTTTCAAGACCAGTTTCAAGACCAATGCCATAGACCAGGTGTCACTAATAGGCAGGCCGTGGTCCAGATCCGGACCCAGACGCCGTTGTATCCGGACCCTGGACCTAAAACTGATTGATAATTGATAATTATTAAATTTTGACGGAGCGCTTCTATTTTAACCGGCGCAGCTTTTACAGCCTTTACGGCACTCAGTCAGTGGTCCAGGAAACATACCGACCAATTACATGCGTTGTAAATCACATCACGTGATGCAGCTCAGTCAATCAAATACTACAGATGTGTGAATGTGAATGGGATGAAAAATAGCCTTTTGGCTAACTCTGGCACATTTGCAGAAATGTTTTTATTAATGTGCACTGTCCCGTTCAAATAAACCAATAAAATAAATAAATATGAGTATTCTGACAAGTTTCCTGAGTGATTTACACACACGGCCCGGGGCTGAGACGAAGAAAGAGAACGAAGGGCAGGTGAATAAATACGTGAGTCAGAGAAGTTATTTCACATGACGTTCTCCAAAAAGAGAGAAGAGACCAGAGAGACCAGAGTCTTTAACCAAGAGTGAACAGACTCTTATAGGTGAATTCATCCCAGGGGCAGTTCATAACCAGTGTGTCTCATATGTTCAGAGACCGTGATGATTATTAAAAGCAATAATGTGAAGCGACACTACGAGACAAAACACAACTCTTTTGAACAAACGTACCCACTCACATCTAAATGAAGACACAGAAAATAAACCTCAGAGCCCAGTATGATCAGAATCCTAACACGTGGATTCACTGTCCAACAATGATGTTACCAGAGAGAATAGAGCTGAAACAAGTGGATTAATAACCACACATAAAGTCCATGAACACTAATTTCTCTTGTTAGAAGATGAGAAAAATATAATTTTGTGGCTTTTTTATTGACATCACTTCACCCTGAATAAAGTGAATTTAAAGCTGCAGGACAATTCAACGAAATAAATCTTTCTAAAATGAATTACTTTATGAATAGAAATAAAGAGAGAAGCTGCACCAGCTGCTGCTCTCCCTGGAGACTACTGGACATCGCTGCGGTAAAGTCAGCAGACACTCAGATCTCTGGTCAACTCAGCAGACACTTGCATGTTAGTGCACCTATACGCTGACATTCACCGTAAACGCATTTAAACGGTACAGATCGGGAGCGAGCGAAGGACTTTGAAAGTTAGCGGGAACATTAACGTGAGACAACATCTGGTTTTTAGAATAAGATGCCAACAAAGTATGAATTATATTCACAGTATAAAACATGCTGCCTGCATCTCATGAACGAAATGTTATTGCACTTTAGTTCATATAGCAGTACTTTTAAAATAAAAGTGCGCAATAGACTACTTTTGAATTCATTATTGAACTTGTCTCCAGTGAGAGCAGCAGCTGCTGCTCGTTGTAACGCTGTCGCTTTAGTCGTCCTCTCCTTTAACACAACTGGTGTGTTCTTCTGGTGACGGTGCGTCTTGAGGCTCATACGTGACGTCATTCGTTGAGATCCTAACAATGTTCCTCAGACCGACGTCAGAAACAGACGCCACTTCACGTGACGCTAGAGGATGTACCCACAGTATACGTCTCTGGTAGCGAGCGACCTGTCAATCAGAGAGAAGTAGAGTCATTTTCTCATAGACTTCTATACAACCAGAGGAGTCGCCCCCTGGTGGACACTAGAGAGAATGCAGGTTTAAAAGCCTTCTGCAGCGGCTTCACTTTTCAGAACTGAACGTTGCTGCCTGTTCAATCCCCATAAACCTGCATGTTAAAATGCCCAACTTTACAGCAGAAATAAACATGTTTACAGCCTCGTACAAAAAACGGTTTTGGTCTCTATAGCTAATAAGTCATTTTTATTAGTTAATTTTTAGAATCATAATAAATTGATGCATAATTAAGGGTGTAGCCGTTTGAGTGACAGGTGGGTGTCGTCTCAGGTCGCTAGCTGTCTGCACTGCTACACTGGATCGCCTCAGCCCCGACGACGACCCACGTCTTTGCCTATTTTTAGAGTTAGCCTGTGTTGTCACTGCCAAGATTGAGGAGCCCCCACTGGTGGCCACCTATGGGTGACATCATGGAGACTACATCCATATTTCATACAGTCTATGCTTTTTATACTGGCCCGTAACTGCTACAATTTTCTCACAATCCTGTCCCTTTTACTCCCGATCCCAAGAGAAGATTCCTCCTGCTGACTGACAGAACTTCTACATAAAGAACCTGGGGAGGTCCACCTTCATACTCAACTGTTTGGGAAAGTAAACCAAAAAAAAGTTCAGGTCACATTACATCCCTTTTGTTCTTTCTGCACCCAGGGAGGACGAGCAGTGCTCTGTCTCTATGGTTACTCCAATCAGCAGCCAGACGGGCTCAGCTTCCCTGATGATGTCACGGATCCTGATGTGGGCTGCGTTGCTGCGGTAACGCTAGAAGTGATGAGTCTGAGGATGGAGCTCGAAATGCTTATTAAGGTGTGTGTGTGTGTGTGTGTGTGTAAGTCATGTCTATTAACATGTCTATTAACTTCTTACACTTGATTGGTTTTCTTGGGGGAGAATGATTCCTCTGCATCTTCTGTCGCCAGCAATGGCATAAGCATTCTTAATAAGTGTGCAATTGTTTGCTGCAGCAAAGTTCTTACTTTGTCAAACTGTCCTCAGTTTGCTGTAGAGCCAGAGAAGGCTTTAAAATCTTTATATTTTATATAGTATGTAAGTTTGTAGTCATGAACTGCTTTATTCCAAGGCACTGCTCTGGTATGTGTGTATGCAAAGTGCAGTGACTGTTTTGCTTGACTTTGAATACAAAGCATTAATGATAACGTATTTGGTCTAATCCCAGGAGGCTCATCCCCACCCTGAATTCTACGAGAGAATCATTCCTACACTAAGACACAAGGTAGAGTCATTCAGATTACCATCATGTCTATCTTCAGTTACATGTTTCAAAGAATATGCTTTGTATAGATTGGATTATGGGATAAATCAATACCGCATCAGACTAGGAATTGTATACTTACACCTATGATAGATGCTCTTCTCCAAATATTGTGATAGAGACTGACTGACTGACTGAGTTCAATACGCTCAACATGACATGACCAACAAAATGTCATTTCAGTTCATTGCAACTGACTGAAACTTTTTTTCCAGTTACATACAGCTTTGTTTACACCTATTTCACAAAGAAAACAGAAGACCGGACGTGTTTCTTCAGACCAAATGATTTATTTTTCATCTACCACTCATATTCAGCTGTAGAACATAACACTGAGGATCTGAGGGGTCAAATTCCTTCCCAGTACCACAGGGTAAACCCAATAATGTCCACTACTGATTAGTATGTTACATTGTTATTAATGTACATGTTTAAGTTGTCTAGATGCAGGTGACCAAGCTCTGTCCTCCAGCCTTGAAAATATAATTTCACGGACAAAATTTTAATGTCAGACAGAAAAAAATAAAAAAATGCAGAATGATTGGGCCGTCCTTGTTTTGTACAAAAATGTGTTGTGAAGTTTATCTGAAGTTAATATGAGGCACCAGCAGTCTGAGTTGGACAAATCAAATGAATATCTTCCAAAGTAACAATCTTTTTAGAATGAAATTGCTTTTTTTTCCTGGACATTACATTACAGTCATTTAGCATACGCTTTTATCCAAAGCGACTCACAATAAGTGTATTCAACATAGGTATTCAAGAGAACTATTAGTCACCAGAAGTCAGAAGTGAATCTCCTTTTTAACAAGCATCTAAGAGCATAAACCAGAGCAAAAGTACAGTGCAGAAACAAACTAATACGAATACAATAAGTGCAGCAAACTCATACAATAAGTCAGACACGTTCCCGGCGGGTGTTGGCCTCCGCCAGGACTGCCCTTTGTCACCGGTCCTGTTCGTGACTTTCACGGACAGGATATCTAGGCGCAGCCTGGGGGCGGAGAACGTCAGGATCGGGGGTCTCGGGATCGCCTCTCTGCTGTTTGCAGATGATGTGGTCCTGTTAGCCTCCTCGGATCATGACCTCCAGCATTCACTGGGGCGGTTTTCAGCCGAGTGTGAAGCGGTGGGGATGAGAGTTAGCACCTCCAAATCTGAGGCCATGGTGCTCTGCCGGAAACCGGTGCATTGCTCCCTCCAGGTGGTGACGGAGTGCCTACCTCAAGCGAAGGAGTTCAAGTATCTCGGGGTCTTGTTCACGAGTGAGGGTAAGATGGAGCGGGTCGGTGCGGCTGCAGCAGTAAAGCAGGCTCTGCACCGAACCGTCTTGGTGAAGAGGGAGCTGAGCCAGAAGGCAAAGCTCTCAATGTACCACTCGGTCTACGTTCCTACCCTCACCTATGGTCACCAACTCTGGGTCGTGACCGAAAGGACAAGGTCGCGGCTACAAGCGGCCGAAATGAGTTTCCTCCGTAGGGTGGCCGGGCTCAGCCTTAGAGATAGAGTAAGGAGCTCGGTCATCAGGAGGGAGCTTGGAGTCGAGCCGCTACACCTTTGCGTCGAAAGGAGTCAGCTGAGGTGGTTCGGGCATCTAATTAGGATGCCTCCTGGACGCCTCCCACTGGAGGTTTTACAGGCACGTCTAACTGGGAAGAGACCCCGGGGAAGACCCAGAACACGTTGGAGAGATTACATCTCCCAGCTGGCCTGGGAACGCCTCGGGATCCCCCAGAATGAGCTGGAACATGTTGCCGAGAGGGAGGTCTGGGTCAGCCTGCTTGGCCTGCTGCCATCGCGACCTGACCTGGATGGATAGAACTCATATGAATACAATAAATGCTGAGTGGAAGGCTCAGGGTAGTACTTATTGAAGAGGTGAGTTTTCAGCCTGATGAAAGATGGGCAGTGACTCTGCTGTCCTGACGTCAGTGGGGAGATCATTCCACCACTGTGGGGCCAGGACAGAAAACAGCCGTGACCGGATCGATCAGCCGCAGGGACCTCTGAGCGACGGGGGAACCAATCGCCCCGATGCAGTAGAGCGAAGTGGCCGGGCGGGGGTGTAGGGCTTGACCATGGCCTGGAGATGGGAAGGAGCTGTTCCTTTCACTGCCCTGTAGGCTAGCACCAGAGTCTTAAACTGGATGCGAGCTCTTACAGGGAACCAGTGTAGAGAACGGAGAAGGGAAGCTGTGTGGGAGAACTTGGGGCGATTAAACACCAGACGAGCTGCAGCTTTCTGGACAAGCTCCAGAGGTCTGATGGCCGACGCCGGGGCTCCGGCAAGTAGAGAGTTGCAGTAGTCCGGGCGGGAGATGACAAGAGCCTGGATTAGCACCTGTGCCGTCTCGTCATGAGGAAGGGGCGAATCCTCTTGATGTTGTAGAGCAGGAATGTGCAGGAGCGTGTAACCGATGCAATGTTTGCTGAGAACGACAGTTGGTCATCCAGGGTCACACCCAGGTTCCTCGCAGTCCGAGTTGGCGTTACCACGGTATCATCAATGGAGTAGCTCGGTTTTGTCCTCGTTGAGCTTCAGGTGGTGTGTCGTCATCCACTTCTAGATGTTAGCCAAGCACGCAGCGATGTCACTTGAGTGTCACCGGGGTTAAATGGCAAGACCAGCTGGGTGTCATCGGCATAACAATGGTAAGAGAAGTCATGCGAGCGAATAACAGAACCCAGAGATGTTGTGTAGAGCGAGAAGAGAAGGGGGTCCAGAACAGAACCTTGTGGAACCCCCGTAGTCAGCACGCGTGGTTCCGACACGGCCCCCCTCCATGTTACCTGGTAGGATCGACCTGTCAGGTAGGATGCAAACAGGGAGAGTGCAGAGCCTGAGATGCCCATCCCCTCGAGGGAGGATCTGGTGGTTCACCGTGTCAAACGCCGGAGACAGGTCCAGGAGAATCAGGACAGAGGAGAGAGAGTTAGCTCTCGTGGCGTGAAGCAACTCTGTCACCGCAAGGAGGGCTGTCTCTGTCGAGTGACCCACTTTAAACCCGGACTGGTGGTGGTCCAAGAGGCTGTTCTGGTGGCTATAGGAAGACAGTTGATTAAAGACAGCACGTTCAAGTGTTTTGGATAGAAAGGGTAGAAGAGAAACTGGTCTGAAGTTCTTGACATCAGAGGGGTCAAGTGATGGTTTCTTCAGAAGGGGGGTGACTCTGGCAGTCTTGAAAGCTGTGGGAAAGAGATGAAACAAGAGATGTTGATGAGGTGGGTGAGGAAAGGAAGGAGTTCAGTCGCAATAGACTGAAGAAGAGGGGAGGGAATCAGGTTGAGGGAGCACGTGGTGGGTGTTAGGACTGGAAACAAAGGATGAAGCGCTGCGAGGCCGCAGGACCTCCCCCCTGCTGCGAACTCCTTACAGTGCACGCACAGTGGAAAAATGAGCTGGAACTGGTTCAAAAATGAATATCCATATTTAATGTACTACATGAAATTCACTTATAAGCTGCATTAACTATCAATAGTAATGTTCTCGAGAACAGAGACCACACACACGCATCTCACTCACAGGTCTGAAAAGCGAGGGCGGATGTGGTCTGAGGAATTCTCTACAGAACCGTCTTTTATACGTCGGAAATGTCCGAAAGTCATAAATCTGAATGACCCTCCGTGGTGATCTGTGGTTGGCTCCATTTGACTCCTGTCCCCTCCCTGGATCGATCCCTTAGCGAAACAGCTTTGCTCCTTGAAAAACATCTGTCTTGACTCCACCTCTGGTCAGTTGTCCTCCTCCATTTGCATGTCCCATTCAGAATCCCTGTCTGACCCTCAAACTATTCTTAGTGTTTTAATACCTTTAGTGACTATACTTTTATGATTTAATACATTCAATTAGTTAATATACTGTAACACATAATATCTTCTATAAGCAAGAATATTGTAAACATATTGTGACTAACATATTATTATTATTGTGACACTTCTACTCATCACTAGAGGGGTTATTTATTCTTACTTATAATGCGTTTAATACTGAAATTCTCCACAATTCCCCCCTAACACACTATTCATAGTGTGTTCAAAAGATGACAGGAAAAACAATCCCTCTCTAATGGTCCTTTATGGGCCGAGGGTGAATTTCCTCAACTAAACAGTAGCTTACAGTTCAAGTTCCTAAACATCATTCAATTCAATTCAATTTTGTATAGCCCAAAATCACAATTTACAAATTTGCCTCAGAGGGCTTTACAATATGTACACATTTGACATCCTCTTGTCCCGGAACCCTCACATCAGAACAGGAAAAAACTCCCCAAAAAAACCCTTTATCGGGGAGGAAAAAGGAAGAAACCTGTGGGAGAGCAATAGGGATCCCTCTCCCAGGATGGACAGAAGTGCAATGATGTCATGTGTAGAACATGATAGTGAATTGCAACACATTCAATGTATGACAGAACCACGACTCTAACTGATTGCCCTATGCTTGTAGAAGTTCACACATGCAAGGGATGCAGCAGCATACAGAGAGGATCAGGTGGTGGAGGTAGGGGAGGTGCTGCGTCGAGTTCTGGATCCATCCTGCGAAATGAGGGATAGAGAAGAATTCTGAGAAGCTTTGTCTGTATCTTTTCCAGTTGACAAAAATTATATTTCCTAAAGGTGCGTTCACACCGGTCGCGTTGATTTTTTGACGCACTGCAAAATCGCGTCCAACGCACTGCAAAATCGCGTCTACGCGCCGCCGGTCGTGTTCAGACCAGACGCCGCAAAATCGCGGAGCGCCGGAGAGGGGGCGTGGTTTATCGACTGGAAGCCGTTCACCTGGCCGCCATTAACCATGGAAAGAATAACCTATATTCCTACGTGTTGTGGAAGTCACAGATATCCCGGGAAACTAAACGCCGTCATGTCTGGTTCATAATATTGTTCAGAGGAGCTCCGTGGATTGTATCGAGCTGTATTCACTGTGTCTAGCAAGCCGCCGGTCGCTGTTTACTACAGCTGTAGGAACACAAAATAAACAGATTTGGCTGTGATTCAACGGAAAATAAACCGACAAAAAGGGACTCCGAAATAACTACGTAATGATGCCGGGAGCGGTGCTAGGCTATGCTAACATCGTAGCAGCTCCACCAGCACTCAATAACGTCACGTAGACGTAAATACGGCAGCGTCTATTCATTGTTTGTACCGTATGGTTTACACACACACACATGTATACACATAGTTTGGTCCGGTCTCTGTTGATATGAGGTATCGTAGAGCTCTGGGTGAACACAGACGGCTACAGGATTTATTTGTCCTCCATTGTTGTTTGTGATTCAGCACGGGCTGAAGCTACGCCACTGATGACGGGGGGAACAACTCAACGCTGATAGGCTAGCGCGCCACAACGTCACGCGATTATGCCGCAGAAGTTGAAAAATTTCAACTCGCGCGTTGGCGATTTTGCGGCGTCCAACGCGTCCACCGCGTCCACCGCACTGCAATAACGCGTCCAACGCGCCGCAGAATCGCAAAATCGCGGCGCGCCAGTCTCATCGCGTCTGTGCATAGACTTTGTATGTAATCTCGACGCGCGTCAAAAAATCAACGCGACCGGTGTGAACGCACCTTAATACAGTGACCAATCACTCAGAGTAAATTTTCCAAATTATCAGTATCTCACCGGATGTTTTCAGAAGTCCATCTGGACTCAATCAGGTCCAACAGCATCCCAGTGAAGATGATCAGGAACTGCTCTGTCTGAAATGAAAGTTCAACATGCAAATCCTAACATCCTACAACTCTGCTAGAATCATATTTAATGCTATATGTTCTACCAGGTTCTTAAACTAGTCTTATCTACCGGCTCGTGAAGTCCTGCTGTGGTGTCACGAGTGAAGTTTACAAAATGTTGCTGGTTATACTGTATGTAATTGATCCAATTGACAATTTTATTAATTGACAACCTTCAGGAAAAAACAGATTCTAAATCTGCTGCTATGTGATTTCTGGCTTTAAATTCATTAGACACCCCCCTTGGTAAATCTATGTCATGTATGTAACTTGTCTATAAAATGAATCTTCCATGGTCCAGTCCACCTTACTGGTCAGTACCACTGACACCTTGGACCTCATTCACAGCCAGCTACTTGTGATATGATAGGAGACTGCTTTCTCCTGTCTGCAAATGCCTCTGTGTTCTCCACCTGTGGAAACAACTTTTTTCACAATTACAATTGCAAAACTAAACATTATGGAATTAAATTCTGAATTAAAATTTAATTAAAATCAAAAATTACAAATGTCGGATTCAAAATCAATATCAACCGGTAAAATATTGAGTCAAAATTAACAATTTTAGGATAAAAATTGAGTTGAAACTGGGAGTTAAACTACTGGATTAAAACTAAATTTACCAACTGTAATTGAAATGTTGAATTGAAACTAAAAAGTTATCAATGGCAATTAGAATACTGAATTAAACTAGAATTAACCATTAAAGTCAAACTGCAAGTTGTAAGATTAGAGTCTAAAACAATGATATTACAAGTTTATCACCAAAAACTCATTTTATCTACTAATCCACGGGTGACTGCGTATCTTGTAGTTCTAAGACAATTTCACCTCTAGGTTTTCTGGGTAATGGAGTTTTCTGTAATTATCAAGCAATTACTCCTCCAACCGATAGGTGGCAAAGTTGTCTCTCCTTCTTCTTCGGTGGTTTTCCGTCACAGGAAGTGCTGCCCAAATCCGAGCGAATTACGAACAAAGGGCTCATGCTATTACCGGCTAAGCTAACCGGCGAAAATGTGTCTTCAACACAGACAAAGCACCGTAGTTGTAACTGTTAACCATGCCGCATTCACCCACGTTATTTATGCTAGACCGTGCTCGGCTTCTCCATATGCACCGGTTATTTTATGATCGTTTTTATCTGACGTTAGTTATCTAGGCTGAGCACAAAGCAACCTTCGGCTCTGCTATCATTCACTCCTCACAACAAAACGACTTACCAAGATACACCGCGATTACAATATATGATTACCTAACGTTACTCATTACCTATATTACCCACCCCAGATTATGTTCCCCTGAACTCAGTTAATTATAGCGCTTCACGCAACTAGTTCTGTTAGCTTCTAAGCTGCAATTTATTCCCTCCCGAGTCGGTTCACCAAACACATGACGCAAACGTGAGACAATGAAACAACCGTCGTTAATTCCACGTAATTCACCCGCAATACATGCTTAAGTTTAATTCACACGACAATACTTTAACCCTCCTGGCCCGAGAGTACCTCAGGGGGAACAATTCAGACTGTATTTTCATAAAGCATCGAAAAAAAATATTCATTAAAACGAATATAATGATGTCGCATACCTCATAAAACTTCACAAGCAGGCCTAAAAGAATATCAAAGCCGTTTAACATACTCCCAAACAACTCAGTCACAAACTACTAGCATTACTACAAAAAACCATATTCATATTTCGCATTTTGTGTGCACACGCTGCACGTTTCTGGACAGAAATACTCGAAGCTACATGCTAACAACAAAGCGAGATAGCCAAAATCACGCCAACACCACAACGATTACGGACATATCCGTAACATTTCTCTCCGTCATACTATCGCTGAAATATGAGGCCAACAGACACCAGCAACACAAATCATATTATCGCTTTATGATCATAAATATGACTTACTATTGACGCTTTCAAGCCGAACAGCTATAAATCCCCGCATTTTTTCGCTGGTAAACAGTGAATGGACTTCCTGCCTTTGCAACAGAGACACGCCTTTCCTTCGGAGGGGGTCATTTCACCCCACAGGGGAAGGCGTAACATGCTTTGGGTCCCAGAGACTGCAAGTCACTATTTTCGGAGACTTGATGAATTTGACTGGCTAACAGTGCTGTCACTCATTTTCAAGTGATTAGCTCAATTCTATTGGAGCTAACGAATACAGAGAGGTATGTACCATGGAGGTCGGCCAATGGGAGCCAGAGTTCTTGTTCTGCGTAAGTATAAAAACTAGGAGCAAGCTGCCAGCTGCTTTACGCACAGCTGAACACGCTCAGCTGATTACAGCTGGAGCTTGGTTTCAGATAGATGATAGATGAGGTTTCGGCTGCCTTTTCACCGTTCGTTCATTTTTAGGATTACCGGTAATTAGTAAGATGTCGAAACAGAAGACTTACAAATATAATATAAAATAATATAATATAAAATATAATATAATAAAAAAATATATATTATTTTTCTTTTTTTTTTCAAAAAAAGCCAGAAATTGCTGCATTTGGATGTATTTAACACCATTAGTAATTTATAAGTGAAATATGTAGTTTAGTACATGAGGAAATTCAAATGGCACACATGGCACACATGGCACACATGGTGCTCAAATGCACATTTTGGAAATCTCGCCTAAACTTTCTGTACTAACACTTCTCTCATTTTGTTCTGCTTCACTTTGTCAAAGTAAAACTTTGCAGAGAGACTGTTCACATATATGTGCTATGATTTGGGAGATGTTTTCGGCTGGGGGCTGCATCATTTCAATGAAATAATAACAATGAAGGGGCTTTTTTTTCAGGCGAACCTGAAACTTTTCAATTTGAGCTGTGTGCCATGTTCATTTACTCTTAACCAGTAACTTATACACTGATATTTACACATCTGAACAAATCTCACAAGTGTTCCTTTATTACAACACACCAAATTATTCAAATAGACCTTGTGCTTGCAAAGATGCACTCTTTTGAGTATGGGTATGCAATTTTCGAGCATAGGCCTAAAATAGGGCTAGGGCTTAAAAGGTTAAACCTTACTTGAGTTTCTGGTTTAACAGGCTATTTAGCTTTATCAGACCCAAAGATATCTCTCCAGTCCGCCTGACCCCACCAAATGCCTGTTATCCTATTACTCAGAGCCTTCTAGCTCTCTTAACTTATCAAAACTAACGTCTCTAAGACGTACCTCACCGGTAGGATTTCGCAACAAAGAACAGCGCGTAGGCAAAATACATGTGTCCCTAATCCAGCTTGCAAGTGTGTTTCATATAGTATTCCAGCTACTTCAAATCAATACACGTTACCGGCTTGCTGCGGCTCGCTCCTTCGTCAGGCTTTCAGAGGTGCTGGCCACGATACTGTCTCTAAGTTTTCCTATTTACCTATATGCGGAGTTTTATTAAAAAGGTTCCACTTTACCCTTTTGTCTTTGGCGCCTGAAAGTATCGTGGTTAGAAATAGGATGCAAACACATGGTAGACAAATAAGATACTCCCTAAGTACACGCTCGAGAAGTCAGGCTTGACAAAGTAGCCCTGTTGCCTTTGTTCGCCTGACGCTTCAACCACCAGCAGTGGTTAAGGCCATATCCACACTAGTCCGTGTCTAGTTGGATGCAGAGTTGTCAAATAGATACGATCTCCGTCCACACGGGAGTTTCAGCATTATTCTCAAGTTGATCTGCATCCACACGGAAGCCTTCGAAGGCAGACAGCACGTGACCATTAACGTACACTGGGCATGCGCGTGACGGTGTAAACAGGAAGTGGATTGCTTGCTTAGTTAAAAAAAAATATGACAGAGTAACAAAGTAGTCTTTAATAATGAAAGGTTGTATTTGATACTTAAGATCTTCCTCTAAAATCTTCCTCTATGAACTCAAACAGACACAGTTCGTGGAAAGTTTTAGAAGTTTTATTTTTCAGACGTAGTTACAGCGCTGCGGGTCTGTCTGTCTATATCTCTCTCTCTCTCACATCAACTTTACTTTAAAATCAACACTTACATGTAAACGTTTACTCGATTATGGTCCATAAATGTGGTCAACACACGTCGATCACTCTCTTCCATGTGTTGTTGTCGTGGGGGCTGATGAATGTAACGTTAGCTCCGCCATTGGGGTATTCCTTCATGAGATACGACATCAGGGGATAAGCTGGGTCACCCAGCAGAAAAAACAGGGGCATCATCTTCGCCCTCTATCAATTCTTTAGGGCAGGGATTCCCAAAGTGTGGTGCGCGCACCGCTGGGGGTGCGCGAGCTGCCTCTAGGGGGTGCGCGAGAGGAAAAGTGTAATGGCGGTCTGATGGTGTAATAATATTAAATATAAAAAAAAATAAAAAATTCATTTAAAAAGTGGGATTTTTCACAAAATAAAAACATGAATTATAAAAATCCCCTTTGTAAGATTTAAAATTAAAAACGTACAATTTAATAAATGCACTTGAGCTCCTTCTGGCAGTCTTGCGCCTGCCGCCAGTCGTACACACTAGCCAGCCTAGCTTGTGCAGCTAACGTCAGCTAACAGCGAACTTCATGCGTTCAGCAACATTAATTTAAATATGCTAAACTGGCTGAAATCGGGGAAACTGTCAGGTGGGACATCTGAAGCTATCAGTCGTAAAAGAGGAGAGGGACAGAGAGAGAGAGAGAGAGAGAGCGAGAGAGAGAGAGAGAGCGAGAGAGAGAGAGAGAGGAATCGGAGGCGAGGGGAACGGAGATGTGCGTGGGGAGAGACCGGGAGAAGAAATCGAGCCAGAGTCAGAGGAAGATGAGACGGAGGAGACCGAAAAGGAGGAAGGGATAGCGCAGACAAATCGGGAGCACATCGGCCCATCGAGTCAAGGTGAAAAAACAACTGCAGTCTCATTCATGTGTTGGGTCTATAAATGACGCACTACGGGCTTCATATCTGGTCAGTTACCGCACACAATCGCCGAAGACGTGAGCTTGCCAGCTGCCAGAGAGATGGTGGAATGTATGATTGGAGAGAAAGAAGCAAAAAAGTTGGACATGATCCCGGTGTCCAACAACACTGTGTCGCGCCGCATCGATGCTTTGTCCGAAGACATCCTGGCTACATTAGTCGGTCATGAATTGTAAATTAAATGCGATAATCTGCCTCTGAGCCTGTGCGTGTGTCCTCGCATCCGTATTGCTCTTTAAAAGTGACGCCTTGTGGAACTGAAAGTTATTGAAACTTTGTTGCAGTGTTGTCACACCCGTAGTTCGTTTGCTTTGTTCTGATTCAGGGATTAATATGATACAATGTTGCAGTTGCCCCTTTGTTCGGTTTGTGTTCACATTTAACAGCGGACTAAATATTGTAAACAAACGCCACGCGCGAGCAAACTGTTCTCTCATTGGTCCGATTTTTATGCGGCTAAAATAGGTTCTGTTGCTTTTTAATTTTTTTATTAAGGGGGGGGTGGGGTGCGCGGCCTAAAAAGTTTGGGAACCGCTGCTTTAGGGCATTTGCTCCATCTTTTAGGGCACAACATCATGCAACAGGTCCGACTCGCTAGCTTCTAAGCTAATTTTAACATTACCGCCAATGGGGAAATGCTAACCGTGATTAGCATTAGCGAATATAATATATCTTCGTACATCTTTTCATGCTCCATAAAGAAATACTTGCAGACTAAGGTCTCTCAAGGCTACCAAACGGAAGAAGTAAAACGAATCAGCGTCGATCACTCGTCTCTCACTCGTCTCTCACTCGTCTCTCACTCGTTTCCTCTGTGTTGTCTGTTTGTAGCTGTAGCTCTGAATAGCATTTATTGCTAACTGTAGCTTCAGACAGCCGCTCCGTGGGGGCTGATCGCCGATGGTCAAGCAGCTCGCTAATCGCTAGAATAACAGCTGCTTCCTCCACATAAATGCTGACTTTTTACTGCACAACAGCTGCCAGTACGCAACAGGTAATACAGCGTGCACAAAACCAGCGCTCCATGTCCGGCTGACTCGGACTCTGGACTCGGGAATTGTCGCTCATCGCTCGAAGAATAGCTCGCCTCCTCCACCTGTAGGCAATAGCAGCATTGTAAAATTACGCATTTAACTCCACAATAGCTGCTAGTACAGACAACACAGCAAGCAAGGCTTGCCATTCGTTATCCATGTTGAAATGAATCGCTGCTGGTCGCCGGCTGTTTGTTTTCTTCCGGGTACGGGTGACGTGATAGTGAGTGTGACGAATCAGGGACGGAGACGTCATGGTTGGTAATAACAAATCCAGTAGCGAGCACGGGTGTGGGCTAATTTTTTCTAACAGACATCCGTATCCGACGTCTACACTCAACCAAAACCCCGGAGTTTTCAAATACCTCCAACCTCGGCGGAGTTTTCAGGTTCCTCCGTTTAGGGTGCTCCAAAACTCCAGCGTGGTGTGGCTGCTCAGTGTAAACGTAGCAAAACTGGACTAGTGTGGATATGGTCTGAGTCAGGTGGACAGTGTTGAGCTGCAGTAAAAGGAGAAAGTAAATGTTCTGCTAAAAAGTATTTTTATGATACTCACACAGTCGGCTGAGCTTTGTCTAATGAAGCCATTGTGTCTGGTGAAATGTTGGTAATAGTATTACATCACACTGAACGGAGCCAACTCTTATTTGGAAGTTAACGATGACCGTCGTGCCGATTTTTCAAGTCAGCGTTCCCCCTCTCTTCTCTCCTCTTAGGATGTAGGTCTCAACACTGATGCTGTGATCTGCCACTTCTCCTCCACTTCATGCCACTCAGGTGGTCAGACCAAGTCTCTGGCCTTCCCCCTCCACCATCACTCTTCCAGGGTGAGCAGTCGTGGCCAGTCCCTGTCCACCAACCACCAAAGTCTCCGGTCCATTCAGGTCTTTCCCACCTCCTCAAACAAGCACCCAGGTGAGGAGAGAAAACACGCTTTTACTAAATGGACTATCTTGGTTAGCTATGGATTTATGTATGCTTGTTTATCTGTCCATCTATAGACAGACTGCATACTGTAATAACTAGTTCACACACACACACTTATCAAACATTTCCCCTTGCTAATTAAGAATGTGGTTTTGGTTTTACACATTGAAACATCATGATGAATTACATTACAGTCATTTAGCAGCCACTTTTATCCAAAGCAACTTACAATAGGTGTATTCAACATCCGTTTTCAAGAGAACTACTAGTCACCAGAAGTCATAAGTGAATCTCCTTTTTTAAAGAAGCATCTAAGAACATAAACCAGAGCTACAGTGCAGAAACAAATTAATATGAATACAATAAGTGCTAAGTGGAAGGCTCAGAGTAGTACTTTTTGTAGGGCTTGACCATGGCCTGGAGATAGGCAGGAGCTGTTCCTTTCACTGCCCTGTAGGCGAGCACCAGAGTCTTACACTGGATGCGAGCTCTTACAGGGAACCAGTATAGAGAACGGAGAAGGCAAGTTGTCTGGGAGAACTTGGGGCGATTGAACACCAGGCGAGCTGCAGCTTTCTGGACAAGCTCCAGAGGTCTGATGGCCGACGCCGGAGCTCTTGCAAGTAGTAAGTTGCAGTAGTCCAGGCAGGAGATGACAAGAGCCTGAGAGAGAGTTCGCTCTCGTGGCGTGAAGCGACTGTCACCACAAGGAGGGCTGTCTCAGTCGAGTGACCCACCTTGAACCCGGACTGGTGGGGGTCCAAGAGGCTGTTCTGGTGGAGATAAGAAGACAGTTGAAGTGTTCAAGTGTTTTGGAAAGAAAGGGTAGAAGAGAAACCGGTCTGAAGTTCTTGACATCAGAGGGGTCAAGTGATGGTTTCTTCAGAAGGGGGGTGACTCTGGCAGTCTTGAAAGCCGTGGGAAAGCATCCTGAAATAAGAGATGTGTTGATGAGGTGGGTGAGGAAAGGAAGGAGTCAGTCGCAATAGACTGAAGAAGAGGGGAGGGGATCGGGTCAAGGGAGCACGTGGTGGGGCGGTTAGATGTAACAAGTAGGGCTGGTCGGGATATAGGGTTGGGTATTGTTTGGGTTTTTTCCGATACTGGTGCTAAAACGATACTTTTAAAACGATACCGGTGCCTAAACGGTGCTTGAACCGATACTTTTTTCTTCAAATTGAACAATATATTAACTGTTTAAATATATAAATAGAAAACACTTGGCTTCAAACTACAGCTTCAAACTTTTTAACCTCAAACTATGAACAATATATTAACTGTTAACAGTTTACAGTATACTTAAATGAATATAAATAAATGCAAAACACACTCTACACACTCTACAGCTTCAAACTTCAGCAATTATTTTGCAGAAATATGAGCATATTTGCCTTCTCTGGCAAAATAGGACACCTATTTATTTTACCAGTTGGTGGCGGTAATGCGCCAATTCATCGTTTGCCAACCGCCACTACACCTCAAAGAAGAAGAAGAAGGTTTCGCGTGGCGGATGTTGTGCTTGTTATGAGCGGCAGTCCTAAGTACCCGGATGTCGATTGAGTTAGTAGCCTGCCAGCCCTTTGACAGATCGTTTTTATTTTTATTTTTAATAAATCATGGCCGAAGCTTCGCCAGAATGATGGAGGGGTTTGTTTCTAAGCGCGCACGGCTCGTCGGTTGTAATAATACTATGAGTGAGGAGCGGATGACCGAGGCTATCGTTAGCTGCTGCCAGGACGGAGTCATCAGAGTAGTGTAAAAAAAGTATTTCAATCGGCTCAGGCACCGAAAGGAAGCACCGAAATCTGCATTGCGTTTCGGTCCGGTAGATACTGGTCGCATAGGTACCGGTGCCATACCGACACCGGGTTTCGGTACCCAACCCTGGCAGTATACCGGTTTCAATTTCCCGTACGATATGAATTTTTCACATACCGTCATACCAGTGCACAGCCGAAACGACTTCTGTTGCTCTTCAACAGGCAGCAAAATATATTGTTCGCCGCTGGGGGTGCTATGATCGGAGCTAGTTGTCTTAGCTGTATTGAGAGGGAACCCTAGTCATGGTTTACTTTATAACAACAATTAACAACCCACAACTAACGCTCTTTAACAAGGCAAAACACCACGACACAACAGTTTGTGACAGATAAACAATTTGTAGCACTAATAATTGTACATTTATAAAATTTCTCCGCGAACTGCATGCTGGGTAAAGCTCGCTAACAAACAGTCTGCTAACCGCTGGGAGCTAACAGCTCTGTTGCGCCAGTAACGTTACATTAAAGAACAGAAAAGAGCGATGCAGGATGAACAAAGACTGAACATCAGGTATTTAGGTTAGACACATATGCAATGCTGATTACCGTAATATGTGTGGTATTTGTTATAAATGTACATTGTTACATAGAAGGTGATAAGAAGCTGGGGCCTTCTTCTTCTTTAAATTCCATTGGCGGCTCGCTACTTGCATAGGTGCATACCGCCACCTACTGTACCGGAGTGTGCATTGTCAGGGTAACTTTTTCTTCACTGTTCTGATAATAAATTAATAAAATAAAATAATATATATATATATATATATATATATAAATAACTGAAGAAATAAACCTAAACAACACCTACTAACATCTAAATCCTACGGTCTAATCCCGTTTCTTTCCATGGAGGGGCTTAGGGCCCAGGGGAATGTAGATGAAGGAAACAGGAAGTGACGGAACGGAAGACACGCCACACAAACAGCTGTTCATCGCTTGCTGGCCGGCTGTTTCTTTTCGGCGTTAATTAATGAATGCTTTAACGCGGAAAAAAAAATACTGTGATATGCATTTTTGGATGGGGCATGGGGAGGGGAGGGAGAGCTGTGGGGGAAGAGCTGGAGAGGGTAGAGAGGGAGAAGGTGGACAGGGAGAGGGGGGTTGAGAGAAGGAGGATCTGATATAGTTTACCTTCTTGTCAAAGAAGTTGGCAAAATCATCTGTCAGTAGTTCAGTATCCCTCCAGAAGCAAAATACACACTGGAATGAAAACTTTGACTGGACTATTTATATCCTTGAGATGTGAAAGCCCCCTGCCACTTAGCAGAGCAATTGACCAGGTGAAACCAAAATCACACCTACCTTGCACAGACAGGAACTGCAAAAGTATTAACACTGAAGCAGCCTAGGTACAGCTAATAACAACTTGTAAAAGCAAGAACAATAACTTGACGTGTCTTAAGCCTGGTATATATTCCCCATTCCACAGACAGCTGCGGACTTGTACTAGTTGCGTGGATGCACAAGTGGTTCCACTCATACTCCAGTTGAGGGTCCGCATCAGTCTGCACAACAGCTGGATTTTCGCAGATCAGGCGAGAATCACGTAATTACAAATCACACCAAAATCCATCTCGTCAGGCTTCAAATAAGGCATTTGTGTCCGGCAATCCTGGACCAGTCGGCGTCCTGTGAGAGGCTACAGGCTGCTGGGGGCGTTGCTTATGTGCTTGTGAGGAGAATATTTGTTCTAAACAACAATGGCGGTTCGTGAGAGGGTTAACGTGGATGCTACAATAGCGTCAGTTATATCAGAAGTGGAGGCTATTTCTTCATCGGGAAAAGAACGACACTGAAGGCTTCTCTCCATGGAAAAGATGTTATAGCTCTTCTTAGGCAAGAGTTTGATTGACAGATGGTTCATCCAGTCACCCGCCAAGTATTTTATGAAAATACCTGCCTTTTCCTAATCAAGGTAAAGCACCATAATGTTGTTTTAACCAGGAGTTCAACGTAATTTGGATGACTTTGTACTCACTTAAAGACAAACTTTATAAATGTAGGTAACGGCAGTCCTCCTAGCACAACCTCTTTTCAAAACAGATCATCATCTGGAACACACACTCACCGTCCTAACAACACCGTCATCCAGCAGCTAGGCCTGTTATATGCTGGCCAACGACTACATACTGTAGATATACTTTAGCAACCGGAGAGTATTGGCATGGAACAGAGGAGATATCCACACAGTGGTGGCTGGTCAATAGAGGGCCATGGGGCATGGCCCCACCATGAGCCACACAAAAAAAAAAAGAAAAAATTTTAATAATCATAAATTATACAAATTGTCAATATTTGTGTTTTTGAACTATGGAATGTACCCAGTAATGTGTGTAAAATATGATATCTGCGCAAAATATATGCTTTTCCTGCTCGTCCTCTCCCCCTGTGTGCTCGTCTGCTCGTGCTCTCTGCCTGTGTGCACGACACTCTGAGAACGCGCAGCGAGGGGGGCCTAATCGTTTTGGCCCAAAAGAGGCGGGTCTATGAAGCAGTTTAGCCAATTGCTGATTCAAGATATAAATGAGTGACATACCATTTAGCCAATCAGCGCCCTCAAATAGATTCAGCTTGGGGCCAGAACGGTCTGGCCCCCCTAGCTGCGCGTTCTCGTCAGTAGAAGTCTCTACAGGCACCAGCGCGAGCAGTACTCCTCCAAGACCCGTTTGAGAGGAGAACTTTGGCGGAGATTCTGCAGCCAAAGAGCTGATATCAGATCAGCCTGACCTCAATGACAGCAGACTCGCGGGAAAGGGAAGCAGTACATGCGAAGCTTCTGTACTAGCTGAACACCAGACAGGTTTGGCTAGCTGGATGACGTCATGCGAATAATTTATTTAGCTTTTTAAAACAACGGGGAAGGATCCAGCACGGACAGTTACGGGAGTGAGGGATGAGGAGGTAAGGAAACATGAGAACACCAGGGTAGGGAGTGAGGGATGAGGAGGTAAGGAAACATGAGAACACCAGGACACACATGGAGAACTCTGTCAAGCTACATATTAGACAAAGTGAACATCTTTTCTTCTACATAGCTGTCCTCAGTCTCATCTGCTTAACTTGGTCATGGAGGCATCAACATGTAATAGAGATGTTAAATTAACAGTGAAAACTCATCATAGCTTAATTTAACATCAGTATTCATAATTACACTTCATGTTTACTTCTCCTGATCTTTACCTCCTATAACAAGGTCCATAGGGGCATCTCAAAAAATAAACATGTTATATTATATTGTATTATATTATATAAGTGTTATTTACTGCTTTTTTTTGTTGGAATACATGTTAAATATTTAACTGCCAAGTAATAATGCGTGTTTGACATTTTTTTTGCATTAAATCATACTGGGATGTTTGCTGAAATTGATAGGATGGCCCTCCCTAGAACATGTTCCACCAGCCGCCACTGTATCCACATATACCGTACTTCCTGTTTGTGTGTTTTTTCCAGTGTTTCTCTTTTTCACTAGAAAAGTATCTTGATTTTGTGACAATGTAATCTGTGATTTGGCCAAGATTCATAGTAAAAAATGACGCGACAGTGTTCAGCAAATAGTTCTCTCTGTTTCAGAGAACTGCACTATCTGTGGGATATTCCGCATCTCTGCCCACTGCCTCACCTGCCTCCAGGGGCTCTGCTCAGAATGTGACAGACTGTACCACTCCTACCCTGAGAGGGCCAACCACCGGCGAACAGCTGTCTTGTCATCGTCATCATCGTCAACATCATCCCAGAGCAGGAAAAGTCAAAGGTATGAAATATAAAATGGGAATACTCTGATTCCACTGTCCACAGCAGTGATGGTTCTGAATACTTGACTTCTCAGCAGGTGCATGTCATCATCGCTGCTCAGCTGCTCTCTTTCCCCATCTGTGGTTTGGTGCAGATCTGTTGTTGTCGTTTCTATGCTGATTAGACAGGAAGTTAATCATTCAATTATTTTTATTTCATGCATTTAAATTGAATTTCTTAAAATAAAATGCAAATTGCTGATTTACATTTTCATCTAAATTATGGTTGGCTGACTGAGCTGCCAAACAAGCTCAACCAATCAAATGATGTGGGTTACATGCGTTTCCATGCTGCTACTCCATCAAGCTGTCAGAGCTACCATGGAGCCCACACTGTCACTACCTGCACTCACTGAAGAAATATTGTATAATTTTCGGAAAAATGGAAAGTGATTCAGAGAGAAGCAAACGTATGGGTCAATAATATGCATTTGAAGGAGAATCCAGGATGTCTAAGTGATTGAGCAGTGAAGACATGTTAAAAAGATAAAGATAGAAGCTAAAGCTACATGTCACAGTGTAAACGTGAAGCACCACATCACCTGGAGATCCAGACAGACGGCAATGAAATAAAGGAACAACTGTTCCTCTTTATTCACTGTTACAATCATTAAATAACATTCAGTATACGTTTAGTAGCTAGCATAGCATAGAAGTGCTAATGTTAGTTTATGATATGCTAACATACTTTGCTAATGCTAGATCCACAGCTTTTTAATGTAGAAATGTAAAGTTTTAGAACTTTACGTATATCTCCTTCCAACCTCTCCGGGTAACGAGTATCACTATCACACGTTTAACCACGACGAGCTCCAAATCCACTAAACCAGCCTGAAGAACATCTGAAACCACTGTGAGAGTCTCTGGAGCAGAGCTGAGTTATCTGGCCCTGTTCAGAGCTGGCAGTCTGCATTCAGGACTTTCGAAGGGTCAATTGTCAAGCGAAATTTAAGTGAACTTCTGAAATGACACAAAAAAGGACCTCAATCGAGCGCTGTTGAGGAGTCATTTTAAATATGTGAATGGAAACACGGCTCGTCAGGAATATGGTCGATGTTAAAGCTGATCACAGCAAAGTCTCACAGTGTAAGTCAAAGTGTTGGAACTGAGTGCTTGTATGTGAACAGAACCGATGTGTATGGATATGCAGTATAATCAGTCCATGCAAACTGACACAGCAGCATAACTGTCCCCTCTTCCCCTGTTCCAGTTCTTCCACCTGGCGTTGCCTCCACTGCACCAAAGTCAACTCCAACCAGGATGTGCTCTGTGAGGAGTGTGAGCGGCCTCGCCTGGAGCTGATCAGCTGTAAAGCAGATGAATCTCAGCCTGCCACCATTACTGGTCTGTGCTGTCTCATGGTGCATCCCACAGCTATCCCAACCAGACCAGTATCCAAACCCACCTCCTTATTCTACTGCACTCTAGTTGCATCAGTAGCATGGAAACTGCCATAAAATATAAACTAATACTAGATTAAGTGAGTTGTATGTATATATATATATTTATACAGTCTATTGACAGTACCGTACATCTTTGCCAGCAACCGGTACATTTGTTTCCTGCTCTTTTTTAACTGCCTGTATATTTTTGCGCACACCGGCCTGTTGAAGGAGACTGTCATTTGAAACCAGCTTTTATTTTGAATTTAAACTTCATCTTTAATCTCTTTAAACCTTTTATTGTCACTTGACAATGGCCAAAAAATTGCCACCACAGCCCAGGTACTCTTAAGTTGAGGACGCGATTGAACTGAGTGTGTGTGTGTGTGTGTGTGTGTGTGTGTGTGTGTGTGTGTGTGTGTGTGTTGATGTGTTCTTCTCAGAGTGGCAGTGTAAGAGCTGCACCATGGTGAACGCAGCCAGCAGTATTCTGTGCAAAGTGTGTGAAAGACCTCGTTTGGCCACACGACCTCCAGTGACCCCGTCACACCCACCCATCACCCCCCCCAGACCACCAGCACCAGTACTGGGCATGCCCGGTGACCCTGACAGCCAGGTTAGCTCACTGTTTATGTGTGTAATAGTCATCGAGCTTGGTCTTAGTCAGCATATGAAATTCTAAATAGCATCTCTATTTTGATATTGTTTTATGTTCATAATTGACTGATTTAAGCCTTTAATGAGTATGATTATACCGGCGGCATCATTCTAGTAAATTAATCTGAGTTTAGATGGAGCCTTTATGACATTTTCATATTCAACATGAGAATGTGCTGATGTAGTCTGAGTGGCACTCTGAGGTGGTGAACTGACATTTTAAAGTCAGATTGGTCTATGAAATCTATTCTCTATTAATAACTAATGATTCACACAATTCAAATTTTTCGCTGAAATACAGTTGTCTATTTTTAGTTGTATTTATTTATTTATTATTGAATGAATCTGAAATTGCCTATCATGTTCAGTGGAAGGTGCCTTTTATTTTTAAGTCTCTTTATTTATTGTTTTGAAGTGCTCTGATCTGCGATGCCTTGTATACACAGGCCTCATACGTCATACACCCATACGCGCAGGAGAGCAGTCTGGATGGGTGGGGGGCCACTGCAACAACTTGTACCCCATTTTTGCGATATAGTCATTTACTAGATCCAACTCCAAAGAAGCCGCAATACATTGAGTCTGTTTGATTTGACCCTAGAGGCTAGCAGTAGCATCACCATGAAGTTTACGTTCATGGTTTAGCATGCCTCGTCAATTATTGGACAGATTGCCTAAATTGGTAAACACATTCATGTTCCTCTTCGGATAAATTGTAATAACTCTGGATAACTTTTTATGTGACAAGATTTCCATTTGTCCAATACTTTGGTTTAGTACCTCAGTTCTGTATGTTTGGTGCAGATTAGCAACTGTTAGCATGCGAACACACAAGACTAAGATGGTCGCCATCGTAAACATTATTCATTATATGTATGTTTTTTACTATGTACTGGCTCTATGGCACTCTGAGATTTTCTTAATGAAAAGTGCGTTACAAATATAATGCATTATTATTATTATTATTATTACCCGCTGAACACGTTAACATTGCCATTGTGAGCAAGTTAGCATTTAGCTTAGCACAGCTGCCAGCTGCACAGAGCTGCCAGCACGTTTTGAATTTCTCACTCACTGCAAGCATGAAAACAAAATGTCAGGGCAGCTAGTGGCACAAAGCCACATGACATACATCCAGTGGCTGTAAAGATGTCAGGTTTTATTGTTCCTTTAAATCAGAGTGGATTAATGATGCTTTTCTTTTACATATAATTAACAGAAGAAAAATCTTAAATGTCATTGTGAAAACCATTTAATCTGTACTACCCACAATTACACCATAATATAAAGCCTGCATACATTGCAGCAAGGGAAATTCAAGAAAGTCATAATATCTTATGTTTGAGATGATTAAATCACATTTCTTCTTATCCAAGAAGGTAAATGGACTTGCATTTATATCGCACCTTTCTAGTCTTCTGACCCCTCTAAGCTCTGTGCACTACATATCTACACTCACCCATTCACACCCATTCATACACTGATGGCAGATGCTGCCATGCAAGGTGCCACCTGGTTCAGTGTCTTGCTCAAGGACACTTCAAAATGCGTTCAAAATGTGCAGTTAACACGAAAAGATTTGCCGTATACTGAGTGCCTCTCTCTCTCTATGTCTATCTGTGTCTCTCTGCCTATATGTGTCTCTTTGCCTCTCTGCCTATATGTGTCTCTTTGCCTCACTGTGTCTCTTTGCCTCTCTGCCTATATGTGTCTCTTTGCCTCACTGTCTCTTTGCCTCTCTGTGTCTCTCTGCCTCTGTGTCTCTCTGCCTGTCTCTGTGTCTCTTTGCCTCTATCTGCATCTCTTTGTCTCTCTCTGCCTCTCTGTGTCTCTTTCCCTCTCTGTGTCTCTCTGCCTCTCTGCCTCTCTGTGTCTCTCTGCCTCTGTGTCTCTCTGCCTCTCTGCGTCTCTTTGCCTCTCTCTGCCTCTCTGCGTCTCTTTGCCTCTCTCTGCCTCTCTGTGTCTCTTTGCCTCTCTCTGCATCTCTGTGTCTCTTTGCCTCTCTGTGTCTCTCTGCCTCTCTGTGTCTCTTTGCCTCTCTGCCTCTATGTGTCTCTTTGCCTCTCTGTGTCTCTCTGCCTCTCTCTGCCTCTCTGTGTCTCTTTGCCTCTCTGCCTCTATGTGTCTCTTTGCCTCTCTGTGTCTCTCTGCCTCTCTGTGTCTCTTTGCCTCTCTGCCTCTATGTGTCTCTTTGCCTCTCTGTGTATATTTGCCTCTCTGTGTCTCTCTGCCTCTCTGTGTCTATTTGCCTCTCTGCCTCTCTGTGTCTCTCTGCCTCTGTGTCTCTCTGCCTCTCCCTGTGTCTCTTTGCCTCTCTCTGCCTCTCTCTGCCTCTCTGTGTCTCTCTGCCTCTCTGCGTCTCTTTGCCTCTCTGCCTCTCTGTGTCTCTCTGCCTCTCTGTGTCTCTTTGCCTCTCTGTGTCTCTCTGCCTCTGTGTCTCTCTGCCTCTCTCTGTGTCTCTTTGCCTCTATGTCTCTCTGCGTATCTCTGCGTCTCTCTGCCTCTCTGTGTCTCTTTGTCTCTCTGCCTCTCTGTGTCTCTGCCTCTCTGTGTCTCTTTGTCTCTCTGCCTCTCTGTGTCTCTTTGTCTCTCTGACTCTCTCTGTGTCTCTTTGTCTCTTTCCGTGTCTCTCTGCGTCTCCCTGCGTCTCCCTGCCCAGTGGGTGTGTCAGTTCTGCACCTATCTGAACTACTCTCCTGCTACGGTGTGTGAGATGTGTGACCTGGCTCGTCCGGAGCCCGCCCCCCTGCCCGCGAAGCTCCGTCCTCCCTCTCCAGTTAGACGGGTCCCCGCGCTGCCGATCAAACCCAAAGAGCCCGCCCCCGAAGACCTGGACTCCTGGAGGCAGAGGCTGATGAAGGAGGAGGGACTGAAGCTCATTCAGCTGATCAGAGCAAGTCAACTTCATCACCTGTCAATCAACCTCGGATCTAGAATACAAGTAGTGTCTGTATTCTACTGCGTCTGTCCTTTTCTGTCTGTGGTAGGATGGGGAGAAGAAAGGAGTGAGTCCAGAGGAGGTGTACACAAGCAGGACAGTAGCAGGGGACAGCAGCATCCTGCCGTGCAAGTGGTTAAAGACGGAGCTTCCTCTGCTGTTGGACCTGATCAGGACGTCGGTGGCAACCTCTCCCCTTCAGTCTGCCTGTGACCAGAACACAGCAGAGCGCACAGTCAGTATGATTCTCTCTGTACAATTGAAGGCTCTATGTTCCTCTGTTAGTGATTGACCTTCCTCTAACACAGAGCAGGTCCTGTGAAGCTCCTGCCGAGGATGCCGGGAAAGAGGCGGAACCTGTGAATGCGGTCCAGCTGTCCAGAGCGGAGGCCAAGCAGGCCTGGCTGACAGCAGGGGGCGACACCGAGCGAGCTGCCAGTCAAGCTCTGAGAGACAGACTAGCCAAGGTCTCCGCGACAATTACAGTTTCACGACAACATTCGGTCGGTCTCCCTTTACTTGGAGAGATGGTGTGATGTTTTTATTCCGTACCGCTCAGGTGAAGGAGCTGTGTGCGTTGGGCTTCAGCGACGAGGCTCGCTGCCATGAGGTCCTGAGGCAGAGCGGCGGTGAGGTGAGAGGCGCTCTGGCCCTGCTGCAGCGACCACTCCTGGAGCCCTTCCACAAGCACATTTGGAGTGACAAGCCCGAGCCTCCCGTGGACATCCATCACCCTGACAAACAGGTGCAGCCATATCCATCAGGCCTGGGCCCAGTCCCGTTAACCTTCTGTACTCCAAACACTTTCGGCTGGATTGAAAAGCATGATTGCCAAAATTTCACCTTTTTTCCAAGCAGGAAGCTGTGAAAACCGTCATTATTGTCAGATTTCCATCTTTCCGATGATGGCTTCCTTCAGAAAAGGCAGCCAAAATGAAGCTGAAAATTGTGATATTTCATCTAAAACATTTTATTCTGCATGTCTCATTTAAAATCTGGCCTTAAATAAATCGTTAACTCAAACCAGATATTAATTTTGCACTCCTCAGTGCAACTAGAAAGCCATGATTGAGTCGGCTAAGACCTGCAGCATGACAGAAGCTCTGTAGAGCTTGAACTGCAGGCTGCGTTGAGGAGCTGACAGCAGAGGCTGTAAGGACATTGAACTAACATGAGTAACACTTGTGGGGGAATAGATTCCATTGATTTCCCATTTTTTAAGAAATTCAACTTGCGTTTTTTTCTTTTTTATGATGTATGCTAATATATCAGCCTTAATCTGCACAAACAACATTTCCGAGTTCTCCCTGCTTCTAGACATGATTGTGCTGTTTCCATAGAGGTGCAGGTTTTATATGCTGCAGGCAAATATAATATTTGCAATTACAATTCAAGGCCACAGAGAGTGAAATAACGCATTACAATTTCTAAAAATGACTAGATCTCCAGTCTATCGCAGGGCACATGTAGAGACAAACATGCACGCTCACACATACGGGCAATTTCGAGTCTCCAAATAAGCCAAGATGCATGTTTTTGGACTGTGGGAGGAAGCCGGAGAACCCGGAGGGAACCCACACTGCCACGGGGAGAACGTGCAAACTACTACCCAAATGTTTCCAACAATTTTCAAACCCAGAGAAATATGTCATCTTTACTTTAAAAGGCCATTTTGCTAACATTAGCAAGTGGTAATGTTTGCAGGTTTCGGAGCACTCGTTCATCAAATGCTTCCATTAACATGAGTTATACTGTATAATACAGGACAAGACTTGAAAAGCCTGTGAATAGATTATTCTGATGACTTTAAAATACTAACTCTGGAGATTTGCATTGATTTGAGGATTTAACATAATTAACTGGTGTTGAGATCAGACTCAAGCTCCGGATGATGAAATGAAATCACGGTAACGGTCCGTTTCTCTTGGTCACCAGTCCTTTGAGCAGGCGCCAGCGTAGTGGCTGCCTGCCAGACTTAAGCCACATCTTTACAATACACTTTTAAACCGTGGTCATTTTTATGCCTCCAAGCCGGCAAAAGTTGAGGCGAGTGTCGAGCGACGCTAACTTCCGGGATGGCCTGAAAAAAAATGTCTTTCCTGCAGCGGCCCTTTCTATCTATCTACCTGTCTATCTGTGTGTGTGTGTGTGTGTGTGTGTGTGTGTGTGTGTGTGTGTGTGTGTGTGTGTGTGTGTGTGTGTGTGTGTGTGTGTGTGTGTAGCCTTGGGTATTGCTGGGGACCCAAGGACTGGCAGCGTCAAAGCTGGTGCAATTTGACAAAATATGAGCAAGCTACACATGCGTCATGTGCTCTGTGCAGCAGCGGGGGCGGGTCTTCGGGGCTCTGCGGACATATCAGTCAGGCGGCGGCTCATTGACCACAGTTGACTTTTACTGCTGGATGCATATACGACCGCAACAACCTTGCTCTTTTTCTGCAATAGTGCCACAAGGAGGGAAAGTGTTGTCTATTGAAGTCCTTGTTAATGCCAAAGGTGTCACTGTAGAGCTATGTTTGTATGAAAGTACATCACGCTGCAGAGGAGAAAAGACGTTAGCCATGCTTTATCATGCTTCTGGATGATTATTCAGTCATCCACCTGAAAGTCCCAGTGAAACGGAAGTCAGAGCGTCCTGAGCTCCAGTGCTGTGAGTGAAATGGAATATTTGAGTGTTCTAGAGGCATTTAAATCAAACCCTTTGCATTTGGTTGGGCCGCTGAAAAGTGTGCGGGCTTAGAGTTTAGGAGATGCAGATGAGCACCGCCTCCCTCCATGCCGGCCGAGCTCGCCGCTCACCTGCCAGCAACACTCCGCTGGTCGGTTTGCAGGGGAAATGTATTTTTTAAACATTAATGTTGCACTGCGTCTGTGGCACGGGTGAAACTGTTCGCTAACACGGTCATCCCTAACAACTTTATGATAATATGCCAATGTTGTGTTCTCAGCATCTTCTTCTGCCCCAAGTGGTCATGGCTGGGATAGCTGAGTGGATTTGTGAGGTCTGGCCTCACTGTAGTACCCTACATAATTCCACTACGTGTCTTCCAGCGCATATGTCGGAGGTTACTCGCGGTGTACGATCTCCCCAGCTGGGGTCGCTGTGAGCTGGCACTGTCGCTGCTCCTGGAGCACAGCGCCCCCTACTCACTGGAGGACGTGGTGCAAGCTGTGCGAGAGTCACACGACAGGGAGTTCATCAAGCGAGTGCTGGCTAAAGAGTGTCCCATCTGCCTCTCCATCTTCCCCCACAGCAAGGTACTGAGACGGCAACAAACAAAATCTTTGTATGAGTTCTACAGCGGTGAAGCGAGTCTGAAGTCATGCCCCCCCCTCTTTCAGATGCAGTCTCTGACGTCGTGTCAGTGCTCCGTGTGCTGTGGTTGCTTCCAGCAGCACTTCACCATCGCTGTTCGGGACAAACACATCAGAGACATGGTGTGTCCGGTCTGCTGGGAGCCTGACATCAATGACCCTGAGCACCTCAACAGCTACTTCTCCACCCTGGACATCCAGGTAGGATTGTATGAGGGAGGATAAGATAAAGACTACTGGTGCCTGGTCACCCCAGAAAGTGGCACGACAAAATTCTGTGTTTTCTTGTGTGCTATTTGCACATATGATTTTTTGCTCACGTGCAAACATTTGGTGAAAAATCTTCCCCATTCCATGTAAATGAGCCTCCTTGCAAAAACAGTCCAATTCACAAAGATCAGCATTAATCTGTCATGCAGTCAGTGAAATGATCGGCTTCAGAAAGTAACTGAAGAGCATTTATACTGACAGAAAAATATATTAAATCCCACATCCATGTCCTCTCATTCACCTGTAAAGGCCTTGCCTGACGTTTGGAGGCTCTGCCCCTCGTCGGGCAGCACTCGTAGCTCTCCATCTGCCTCGCTTTAATATATCAAACCTGTCTCAGCCCATCTACTAATACCTTTCTATGCTGACTGGGTCCCTGCTACCTCTCAGCGATTGCTCTCCAGGTTGTATTATTGTATTATGTTCTTCAGCTGCGTGAGTGTCTGGAGCCAGAAGTCTATGAACTCTTCCACAAGAAGCTGACAGAGCAGGCTCTAATCAAGGACCCCAAGTTCCTCTGGTGCTGTCATGTAAGTACACAGTGACTCGCTCTTAGCTTTGTGAACAAAAAGTGGCGTCAAAATGTCATGTTTAATGTAGTTAAGCAGCAATGTGAGTAAATCAGATGACATGACGAGCTTAAGTGGGACCCGAAGTAGATTCAGTGGCACTGTACATGTTTGTTCTTTCACCAGTGTGCAATCAGTTTAGGAAAGTGCATATTTATATTACAATAATTAGCTTTTATTGTATGAATAACTGTTTGTCTAATACATTTCCTCTATTGTTTTAAATCACCACAACTCAACTAAATACCGGGAACAATTACCCAGGCATGAGCTTAATGACTTAAAAGATGATATGAAGTATATTCTCCATCGTCATTGTTTGCAAATTGAATGTAGTTAACGACAACAGTTAAACAATGTTTTCTCAAAGCAAGTGTTTTCATATGAGATCATTCTCCTGTCTCCTGTCTCCTCTCCTCCTGTCTCCTCTCCTCAGTGTTCATATGGCTTCATCTATGATGGAGACCAGCTTAAAGTCACCTGTTTCCAGTGTCGTAACAGTTTCTGTGCTCAGTGTAAGAAGCCTGTAAGTATAATGTGTCTCTTTCTCTTCTGTCTGTATCTGATTTCCCTATCATCATGGACAACACTGTCAAATAATATAAAAGATATCACTAACCAAAGAATCGACTGAACTGCCCTGAATATTCTGTTAGTTTTGTTACAATGTTCAACACAGTGGACCAATTTAAAAGGAACTTACCGTAACATTGACTTCTCTTTGAAGCTGTGGTTTCACCAGGAGGAGGATAGTGATGCATGTCTCTGTGTCTCTGCAGTGGGAGTCTCAGCATACAGGTCTGTCCTGTGAACAGTACCAGTCCTGGAAGAGAGAGAATGATCCGGAGTATCAGAGACAGGGCCTGGCTGGATACCTCAGAGACAACGGCATCAGTAAGCACACACATCTCTGCAGGAACACTTCTTATAGCAGCGGATGTGCTGCTCTCATTTAGCAAGGGGTGCACTTTTTAATAGATGTGTGATCCATGTAAAACAGAATAGCATGTAGTTGACACTACTCTAACCACCTCTCTCTCAGTCAATGTGCAGGGTTTGTACAATGCCTTGAAAGTTTCAACATTTTTTTATTTTAACAATTATATTGGGATTATGCTTGAGGTCAGATATACTCCTTGATGCTTCAGGATAATCTGGTGTTTCATGTTCACTCATATGAACCAGAAATCGTTTATTTTTTAAATGAAACATTCCCGTCTGCAGGCGGATCCGAACCCTCAGTGAGAAAGTAAAAGAAGTGAATGAGTTTCAATGAGCACTAACATTCTCGAATGTGAATATTCCTCTGGGATAATCTGATCATTTCTGTTTGAGCAGATATAGATATTGCTTTACTTGAAGGCAACTATACAAACCGTTTTTCAGAATGATCTGAAGGCGATGTGTTCTTTGACCCCTTAAAGATACAAACAAGATGAAGTTCACTCGTCATCAGATTAGAAGTCCTCTGTTGACCCTTATTTTGGGAATGACCATTCGTTAATGGTGCAGTGCGTAGGATTTATCTGACATGATCATCATCGGTCCCAAATCCCTCACCAAAACCAGTCACAACTTCAGCCTCACCATCGACAACTCCACTCTGTCTCCCTCCCCACAACCTTGGAGTCATGTTCGACAGCAACCTCTCCTTTGAACACCACGTCAAACAAATCACCAGAACTGCCTTTTTCCACTTAAAAAACATCGCCCGCCTCCGCCCATCATTCTCATCTGCTGCTGAAACTCTGATCCACGCCTTCATCACCTCCAGAATTGATTACTGCAACAGCATTCTTCACGGCACATCATCCAAAATCCTAAATAAACTCCAGTACATCCAGAACTCTGCTGCTCGCCTGCTCACCCACACCTGCTCCTGTGACCACATCACCCCTGTTCTCCAGAATCTCCACTGGTTCCCCGTCCCACAACGGATCCAATACAAAGTCCTCCTCACTCATGAAGCCCTCCACAATCAGGCCCCCTCCCTCACCGACCTGCTCCACCACCACACTCCATCCCGTCGCTCCGCTCCTCTTTTTTTTTTTCTTTTTTTTTTTTTAATACATTTTTTATTGAAAGACACAAGACAATATTAAGACAATACATAGACATAACAACAAGAGGATGACAAGAACAGTGGGATAAAAGCCAGCAAATATCATATAGTCAGTGTGTGTGTATGTGTGCGTGTGTGTGTGTGAGAATGTCCTTGAGCCTTTTGAGATGGAGGGAATAATATATATAATAATAATAATTTAAAAAACCAAACCAAAAAAAAAAAAGAAAAACAGGTAAGTATGTGTATATGTATATGTATATGGATGTTCATGTATGCATGTACGTGGGTTTCAATTGGTTGTCCGGCAAGAAAAACAAAACAGAAATCAACAATATTAAAAAATACACAAAAGAAATATATATATACCGGTATATATACTATACATATTTCAATATTAATAGAATGGGTGGTGTCACGTTTGCAGAAACATAGTGAGGGATGACCAGGTGGAATGGTGTTCTGTTGTATTGTATATGATGGACGAGGTTAGATTTTCCATTGAAATATACTCTAGCATTAAGTTTCTCCAGTGTGCGATGTGTGTATTATTCCTTGATTTCCAGTTCATGAGGATAGTTTTCTTGGCGATAGTTAGGGCCACGAGGAGTAATTTGCGGTTTGTTTTACTCAGATGTATTGTTGAGATGTCTCCTAGTAAGCACAGTGACGGGGATAATGGGACGAGGCAGCCCAGGAAGACAGACAGTGACTCGCTTATTTCTTCCCAAAAGTGATGAACTGGTGTGCAGTGCCAGGTGGCGTGAACATAGCTATCCGGGCTGTTTTGAGTGCAATGTGAACAGATATCTGACGTGAATCCCATTTGAAACATTTTTTGCCCGGTGTAATGAATTCTGTGAAGTATTTTATATGATTTGAGTTGCAGATATTCCAAAAATGTATTGCTCCTGATGCCGTACTTCTGAACCAAGTGAGGGAATGAAACCATGGTGTTATTGTTGAAGATGTGTTTCAGATGAGTGATGCCTTTAGCGGACCATGTGTGGAGATTTAGAGGTGTCTTGTGACTTAGAAAATCAGGATTGTTCCATATGGGAGTTAAATTTGAAGGTGCAAAAGTGATGTCGCTCCGCTCCTCTGATGCCTCCTGTCCCTTCCACTCAGGACCAAGCACCGGACATGGACAGAGCCTTCTCCAGAGCTGCCCCCTCCCTCTGGAACTCTCTAACCCGATTGCAAAGATTGCAACCAACTGAAACTTCTCCCATTTGCCAAGTGTGTAGGAGGAGAGCCTCGAGCGAGTGCTTAGTTTGTCCTAATGTAGAAACATGGCGGTCGGCCCAGTGAAGAGGACCCGCTCTGTTTGTAGATATAAACGGCTCTTTCTACCATTCTTATTTTTAGGTAATTATACACTAAACAACATACTAACACACTTATTAATATCATATTCCATTTATGCCAATATATCCCCCTAAATGTTACACACTGTACCTTTACAGTAGAAATGTTCAAAGCATCCCGTCACATTGTCACTGTACATCGATTGCTGTGACTGTAAACGGATTCGTTATTTTTCGCAATTGCATTCATAACACTTAAGATGTGATGATGAAGGTTTTGGGAATCGGTGACGGTTTCGGTGACGGTAAAGTGCTGGACTTAACTCTTGAAAAGCCGTGTGAACCCAGAACACAGCTTGTAAGCGTTTGCTTCACAGAGGGTGGGTGAGGCTGAACAGATGGCAGGTCATGTGACATGTACTGGTAACTCCTCCTCCCTTTGATCAACGCCTGGCTCAGTGGAGGCAGCTGGCCCTCAATTCTACCTCCACACAGGAGTCAGTGCTTCATATTAGCTCACAGCCCATTTTAGTCAGTAAAAGAAGAGCCTCAACTTTTCATCCCATAATCATTACTTTTAAGTTAGATCTTTTTATCTCATAATTGTGACTTTTTCATCTCATGGGGATATTTTTATTACCAAGGCTTATTTTGTTCTTTTACAAGCTTCCGTAGTTTAAATGTTCATTGGGTGAATAAATGATCTGCTTCTTTGTACACTAGATGTTCCTCGCTGTGCTGACTCTGCCTCCCTCCTCTCTCTGTGTTCCCTCTTCCTCTTCCTCACCATTCACATCCTGGCTGTGGCTCCTCCCCTCCTCCCTTCAGCCTGTCCTAACTGTCGCTTTCAGTACGCGCTGTCCAAAGGAGGCTGCTTGCATTTCTGCTGCTCTCAGTGTCGTTACCAGTTCTGCAGTGGCTGCAACAACCCGTTCCACACTGTAAGTCGGACTCTACTGCAGTCCTGTTTCACGGTTTCCTACTGTAATTATCAACGAGTGATGGAGAAAGAATTGTGATTTATTAGATGTAATGGTGGTCCACATAGCAGTGTTTATTACTACCCAGTACGTATTATTACCCCTTCAATTGTGTGTTTCAGTCAATTAATCATCAGCATAAGCAAACGCCTAAATCACCCCATACAGAGCCCGTTAACCCAACACATTTCTGCTGCAGGGATTACCATAAAATATCTAAAATAATTCATGAATGAATTAAGTCTCAAATAATAGTCAATTCCAAAACAGATATCTACGGAAGCCCAGAGAGGCAAGCGAGGAAATGAAGATCCCACGTCCTCAGCCTGACCTCAGCCTGACCTCTGCGCTGACCTCTGCCTGACCTCTGCGCTGTCCTCAGCCTGACCTCTGCGCTGCATGAGGCAGGGTCGTGAATCTTCTTCAAAAACAACATGTTTTGATACTTTAGTCGAAAATGTCATTGACAAACTTGCCACGCTCCGACTACGTCGGTGCTCGAGCCCTAACAAACCTGTCATGAGATGTAGACACAACGTTATGAAGTTCTTAAAGGTTCACGACTCAGAGGGAAGTCACATGTTCAGGCTACAAACAAAGCTACGGTACAAAGGATCAGCTTTATTCCGATGGTTTCTTTTGGCTATGTTCTCGGAGTCTCGAAACATTCGTCCTTAATTTAAATACATTTAACATTTGTCTCATCATGAATGACAGTGTAACCTACTTAAAGGTCTATAAGAACGTTGGTGTAGTGGGTCTGGAAAACATCAAAATATGTTATTGTTAAAAGAAGTCAACTTTTCAAACACATTTGTTGTAAATGCAAGTTGAGGTTACCATAGAGATGATCGATCTGACTTCCCTGAACAAGTGACAGGTGTCTCCTCCTCCCTCTCCTGTTGTCCTACCAGACGTGTGCAGTGGACGAGTGCAGTGTATCTGGACTACATGCCCATCATCCCAGAGACTGCCTCTTCTACCTGAGAGACTGGGAACCTTCCAGACTGCAGGCTTTACTGCAGGTACACACACACACACACACACAGAGAACTCCGCTGCAGGCAGAGTGACATAGTGTCCAAACAGCAAATGTTACTTTACTTGATGTAAACAAACCACGTCAGCTGTGAGCTGCACATCAGCCGAGTGATGTCACCGTTAACAGAAGGCTGACTTGTGCTTGTTCTCTTCTGATTTTTGTACTTTTTTAAACAGGAAAACACACGATTTGTATTGTTTACTAGAACTGACGTACAATATTGCCACCAGCAAGTAGGAAACTTTCAGGCGATCTCCCTCCAGCCAGCTGCCACCTTATTTCGGGGTTGGTATTGATATGAGAAGTTATCGGATACAGAACTCCTCTTTCCATCTTCCGTCAGCTGTTCCTCGTCCATTGCCGGCTTTAACAGTGAGCTACAGGAATAAATAGAAACAGTGCGTTCAGCTCAACACGGTGCTCTGTGCAGTGCTGCTTCGCTCACTTTAATTCAAGTTTAAATGAAAAATCAAACCTCATGTGAAAACATGATTTCTGCCTTCACCCCAGTATTTAGAAAAGACTTTACAGTGTTACACAATTCAGCCATTGTTGCTTCAGAAAACCTTTTAAAGGTGCAAAACACGACATTTAGAAAATGCATTGACCAATTAGAGAAGAACAAAAAACATGAAAAACAATATTTGACAAAACGCAACAGAAAACAATATTTCAGGTTCCATTTTTTCAGGTTTTCTGTAGTTTTGTTTTGTTGTGCTTATTGGAAAGGTCACTGTGTGTTTTCTGTTTAGTTGTCATATTTTCCAGAATGTGTTTGTTTTTGGTTTTGAGTGTTATTTAGCTTTATATGTTGTTGTTTTGTGAAATGTTGTGTTTTTGATGTTGTGTTTGCACTGTAGTGAACTGTGTGAGTGACCTCTGCTCTCCCTTTCTGTGACTCAGAACAATGGAGTAGCCTTCAACACTGAAGCCCCACCGGGAACACAGACAGGTAGGCCAGAGGCTGGTACTGCGACAGAGCCACGCCTTCTCATGAAGGTCCTCAGTTAACCAGGCTGACTCACCGACCGCACAACGTGCCGCCTACTGAAGTCAAGAGCAGCAGTTGGTTCAGATACATCGCTTTGTGAATGTAAATCTTAAGCATATATCTCATCATGTACAGGCAAAGTATATTTATATTGAACATCCAAACTGCACACCTCCGGGTCCCCAGCAGTGTGAAGTAGATCCCATGAGCGCTTCCCCAGACATGAGAAGGACACGCACACAGTCCTGGCTTCAGAGCTCCATGGATGGTACACATTTGGGACAGACATTCATTCATTCATTCATAGACATTAACATATTTAAAATGCCCAAATATAGAATTAAATATAGAGAAATGCAATACATGTTGTAATATGTATTTCCTTTCATGCACACATTTACTTTGTCATAATTCAAATGAAAATAACTGTCATCAATCACAGCTTGGGGCAGACCAGAGATGTAAATATCTATCTGTAGTTTATCTGCGCTGACATAAAATGATGGCAGCCATGACAGCCACTCCTTCTATAGCAGGTGCAGCCTGATCCATGTCTGATCCATGTCCCCACTCAGGGGACGAGCGTCATCATCAGGTCAACATTTTAAGTCTAATACTTCCGTTTATGACCAAACACCTGAGAGGGACATCCCCATCAGCCTCAGCTGTACTTTGTGTTTAGCTTTGTAGCTTTGTTAGCATTCTAACATGCTAAACATCTCACCCATTCATCTTCATTCTTAATGAAGTGTAAATGGATAATGAATCTTAACCTCGGCCATATATACATGTCTCTTTTAATAATGATGAGGAACATAACATCCTTCCAGGGCCTTTGCTCTGTGTTCTTCTGGTCTTCCTGCCTCCATGTACTCCTCTGCTCTTTGTCTCTCTCATGGTTTCTCTTCAGGTCTGTGTGGAGTGGTGGAGCAGAAGGATGAGGGAGGCCAGCAGCCAGATTCAGCTTGCGGAGCTCAGACCCAACCTGGACACGCTGGTCTCTGCGAGTAAGATGACTTCATACAGTATTATCTCCAAACAAGTCACAGCATGTTCTATGTGCTGCAGCACAGTATGTATGTTTGGCCACGGCCCGCCGCCTCTGGTCTCTCTGTAAACTCTGATAATGTGCTCCACTTACTTACTTGTGTGATTTGGCACAAACATGTTTTCTGTAATATAACACACAGCAGGTCAGCTGATCGCTGTTCGTTCCTCAGTTCAACAAAGCCCATCTGTGTACATGATTAACACATACACGTACAGTAGCTCTCTCACAGAGATGAGTTTTTCCTAAATATCTACACCCAGGTGTAACTGTTGTGTAGCTACATGAGCGCTAACTTGCTAATGTAGCCCTCTTAGTATCTGCAGGTATAATAATATAATATAATAATATAATAATATAATAATATAATAATATAATAATATAATATGCAGGTATACTCAAATGATTTGTTGGACCAGGTCCTAGGTTCATAGGGAGGTTTATAGCCAATAATAGACACACAAAGAACTGGAGCCACAGAATGGTTTGATTTAAAAGATTATATTGAACCTTGTGAAGATAAAAATAAAATTGACATCTTCTACAACATTTACAATGCTCTTCTCAATCAGATAACTCAGCACATCTCCATTGAAATGTGTCAAAGTGTCTCTGAGATGCAGTGTTCCTTCAGTTTGTTCCTTTCGCGTTCAAGCTCCTTCCTTGTTTCCTTATTCAGTCAGTTCAACTATTCAACAGTCAGTTTCAGTTCCAAAGTCAAAGGAATAAGTCAAAGTAGTAAGATGTGTTGCTTTCTTAATCCTACCATACTGGTGCACTCAGGTGATGAGAAACGAAGAAAGGCTTGTTTCCTCCTCAGCAACAAAGAACATGTTGATCCTACTCCTGGAGGTAAGGAGATGATCACCATCTCCCCCATCAGGAAGAGTTCCATATCCAGTCTCAAAGACAAAGTCTCACTCATATCTCAGCCGTTTAGAATGAAGAAGAAAGATTGAGGATGCCTGACTGGACTTGGGCGATATGATGAGATTATTGTTTCAATTTCAATTTATTTAGTATAGCCCAGAATCACAAATGTGCCTCAGAGGGCTTTACAATCGGTGTGTGTGTGTGTGTGTGTGTGTGTGTGTGTGTGTGTGTGGGGGTGTGTGTGTGTGTGTGGGGGTGTGTGAGTGTGTGTGTGTGAGAGTGTGTGTGGGTGTGTGAGTGTGTGTGTGTGGGTGTGAGGGTGTGTGAGTGTGTGTGTGTGTGTGTGTGTGTGTGTGTGTGAGCGTGCGTGTGTGTGTGTGAGCGTGCGTGTGGGTGTGTGTGTGTGTGGGGGTGTGTGTGTGTGTGTGTGTGGGTGTGAGTGAGTGAGTGAGTGAGTGAGTGAGTGAGTGAGTGAGTGAGTGTGTGTGTGTGTGTGTGTGTGTGTGTGTGTGTGTGTGCGTGATAAATGGACTGTACCTGTACAGTGCTTTTCTAGTCTTTCACACTGCTTGTCGTCTTTCACCCATTCACACACTGATGGCAGGGGCCGCCTGCCTATCAGACTAACTCATTCACCCACATGATCCAAAAACTCTATTGTCGTCCAGGATTTCAGACTATGACCTGGGATGTTCTTTTAAAAGCAACAGAGTTGATGTGCCTCCTTGCAGAATTGAATCGCGTGGAATGGCCGAGAGTTGGGGGTGAATCAGAGTTACAGAGCTGCAGCACAGGAAGTCCTGTGGGGTCTGTCGCTCTCGTCCAATGAGATCGCAGCTCTGGTGTTTTATTGCTATTCAGATCTAAGTGTGATTTTTCGTTTACCGAGGGAGACTGTTATCTCAACTGCAATCAGGCTGCTGACTGCTCTGCAGAATGAGCAGCCCGAGTCTCTTTGTTCCAGCCAACACTCCGCCCCGGTACAGACAAAGACTCCCCCAAAGCCTTCAACAGGGAGAACAAAGGGAAGAGACCTGAGGGAGCTACAGAGCAGGGTCCTCTACCAGGATGACAGAAGTGTGATACACGTCATGTGTACAGAATGAACAGCACAACACATTCAATGCTTATTACAGAAATGATTCACATATTGTTCAACATGATGTTGGTTGGCCTCTCTCTTGCTTTCTCTATGCATGGCCTCACTGTTGTAACAGTAAGAGCATGCTAGCATACGTCCGGCTCAGTACCTCATCACCCATGTAGCCTGACTCCAGCCCGAAAGATGTCCGCTCTCTCGTTAGGTCTCGTTATACAAGAAAGCTAATGCGACCATTTGCCGCTTCTTTGGTTCTAAACAAAACGACAAAAGAGAGCGAAAGAATGTGAAGAAGTGATTTGTAAGCTGTGCCATAAACAAGTAAAGATGGAAACACTGCAAATCTCCTGCTCCTTTCATAACAACCCAACATCCAACAGAACAGGACAATCTGCCAGTAAAGCCGGACCCAACCTCCTCCCACGACCATCTATCAGCCTCTGTCATCAGCTCTGGGAGGGAACGGAACGTAAAGGTGACAGTCAGCGGTGGCGAGACTGTACAAGGGCAGATACCAGCTTCTTGGGAAGATACATGTTTCCATCCGTACAGTTGAACGGGCCAGTTTCAGCCACTTTGTGTACAATTGCCCTGAACCCTCGGACCAAAAGCAGTTGTTTTGCTCCCGTCACGTTCTACTCTCTGACCTTGGTTTTCACTGCAATATATAAGTTCTTCACCTCTATGGAAACAGAACAATCATGGCAAGAAGAAGAGAGAACTCAAAAATATCTTTAGTGCAGTATTACACATTTACCATGCCATGAAAGTGTTACCAATGATGGAAAAAACATGGAGGCTCCACATGCGATTTACATTGAAATATTTCCATTTTTACAACCTCTACTTGCATACAGCCTCTCCTGTACTCTCCTCTCTGCTCTGTGTTCAGCAGCCTGCAGTTTAGCTAACGTAACTGTTGCTCTATATATTATTACTAGTGCTGGGCAACGATTACCATTTTTAATCGCCATTAATCGCATGATTAATCTCATTGTTATGCGCAACGTTCAATAATTAATTCAAAAGTAGTGTATTTTGCACTTTTATTTTAAAAGTAAAAGTACAAAAGGTCAATAACATTTGCATCAGGTTGTTGTTAACAGCAGTATTCCCTTTACACAGCAGCAGTTATAACACAGTTATAATGATTCTGATCATAGATATTCAGCCGGTGTTCACAACTTCATCTTCATGTGTGTAAGAGATGATATTTAAATATACACCTTGAAAACTGCAAACCTATCTACGTCATGTTTTTATGTTTGTTAAATTCTCAGTAGTGATACTAAATGATGCTTATTATACATATTACAAACAAAACACTTTAAAAACTCTAAAAGAATAATTTAAATGAATCATTTATTTTTTGCTTTTTTTGGTATTTAGGTCAGACACATATGCAACGCTGATTACCGTAATATGTGTGGTATTTGTTATAAATGTACGTTGGTACATAGAGGGTGATAAGAAGCTGTACATGGAGGGACTTAGGACCCAGGGGAGTGTAGGTGAAGCATGAACCTGTAGTCTGTACCGTGGCAGTGACCTGCATGAGGAAGTTATGCTAATAAAGAGTTGCAGTTAAGAGCAGTTTGTTCTCTCGTGCTTATATGTTCATTTAAAAACACACTATGTGTTTTGATATTGTCCCGTTTGATCCTGTAATGAGACGATCGCGGGCGTGACACAAACAGCTGTTCACCGCTCGCTGCCCGGTTCTTGTGTTAAAAATGTCCGCTTCATAATAAATGAATAAAAACTGCGTTAACGCACGATAATGTAATTGTCGGCGTTAATTAATTAATGCGTTAACACGATAATAACGCGTTAACTTGCCCAGCACTAATTATTACCTATGTGCGTCTCTTCAGCACCTTTTCATAGGACTATCATTTTGCAATATCATCAGTAAGGGATTCAATAGCAAAACAATTAATATCTTTTGGTTTCATTTATTTTACAGCCAGTATTCTGACGCGTTTCAGCACAAAGCATTTAACGGTTGACACATCTTTCGTGAAGCCTGATCAGCATTCAGTGTAATAACAATGTTAACTGGCAATATTTCAAATGACAATTTACAAAACAACACAATATACCTCTAACTCCCAATTCTCAATAAATAATGTTGGTAAGGTTAGCAAACAAAGGATGGCCAAAACTACAAAAAATAGTTGTGAAAAGAATACAAGGAATGACTAAATCTCATGCTGACTCAGCGTTATCATCAGGAGCTGTGTGTGATGCTAACACAGTGTTGCACTGTGTGCAGGAAGCATTACCGGGAGTACCTGGTCAGCCTGATCAACAGCCACTCCATCGACCCCGCCCCCCTCTACAGCGCCAACGAGCTGCTGCTGGCCTGCAGGAGGTACAAGGTGGACGACAGCCGCAGGGACGGAGAGGACGGCTTCACCTATTTCAGTCGGCTGCTCCAGGTGCGTGTCTGTGTGCGCACACATGTTTGATCAATGAATTTGACTTTGGTGGCTTTTTTGGTTTTGGGCCACGCTAGCGTCAGTTGGTGATCCCTGACTTTTGGTGAGGTTGATATTTTGAGTCAAATGTCTGGACGATGTTGGATGGGTCGTCATGGCATTTAGTCAGACATTCATGTTACTCTCGGAATAAATTGTAATCACTTTGGTGATCCCTGATCATGATATGAACGCAGAACCTGTCGGCAACGGGACAGTATCGGGTTTGAGCGGGCTTTGGTTGCAGGAAGGTGAACAAAAGGAGAGCAAAGCAATCTCAGAACCCGACAGGTATTGTCTGACGACGATTTCACTTTTCATCAGCTTCAAAATAAACAGCTAACTGAGTGTAAACTGGCAACTTGTGAGGCAATCCAGTCATATCCAGGGACTGTAAGAAGTGGACGTAGTCATCGTGAGGTCGCCCGTTGGTTCGTGGACTTTATGGAGCTTCGAGTTCTGCGATTTCGCCGTTGTCATCCAAAATTACGCGTCATGTTGTTTTTTTCGCAACCAATAAATGGAAGTGACCATATTTGGAATGCAGAGAAGTGACTTACAGGCGCCATATACAGCTCTGGTAGTGGCAGCAACCTGTCAATCACTGTGTAGCCCCGCCCTAAAGCATCCCCTGCTTTATGGTCTGTTTGACTCTAAATGGACCATCATGTACTAAATGAACATCATGCTGTATTGAAGAAGACTTGAAACTAGAGATTGAGACCATAAACTCATGTTTACAATGTTTACTGAGGGAATAAATCAAGAGAGAAGTAGAGTCATTTTCTCATAGACTTCTATACAACCAGAGGAGTCGCCCCCTGGTGGACACTGGAGAGAATGCAGGTTTTGAGACACTTCTGCATCGGCTTCACTCGGCAGAACCGGAGATGCTGGCTGGTTATAACTCTATTCTCACGTTTCATGTTGCCAATTGGAGTAGAAAAACAATGCATGACCAGACAGCATTCACTGGATTACTTTGGCACTGACAAAGACTTCAAAACGTGAATATTCTCAGGCATTTTCTGCACTCGATCATGATGATCGCCTGTTTTCGTAATATCCTGTTCCTACATGGTCATATATTATTTTGACCAGATGAAACTACCATTTTTGTGGATACATGCTGTTCAATCTATGATATTTAGTTGTGATACAGTGACACTGACATCCCTTCGTGTCCCTTTGCAGAAGCTGATGGATGAAGTACCGCTCGGTGACAAGGTGCCCCGCAAGAAATAATGAATCACTTCCTGTTTCCCGACGTTGACCTTTCAATTGAGCGACAAGACACTGAAGCGGCAACAGTTTCCTTTAAGATCTGGAATTGTAAATGTTAACTTGTTTCCAATGATCTCTGAAGCTCCGAGTGCTTTTGATGAGTTTCATGCACACATTTGGTTTTTGCTGAGATGTTTAACATAAATCCATCTGGTCGCTCAGTTAACTCCAGTTTCCTGTTCCAGTTTAATATTAAAATAAGCAGCTAAAGGTAGAGATGAAAAATATTTAGTAATGTTGCAATTTTAGTTTACTGTGAGCTAAAGAAGAAATAGTTTACAATCAGTATCCAACAACAACTGTTATCTTCAGTGGTGTTTTACATTACAGTCATTTAGCAGACGCTTTTATCCAAAGCGACTTCAGAGTCGATCACATTTCTACACTGTAGGCACAGCTCTATATCTATCAAAGATGCTCTGTAACAAAGTGCTCACGTTCACTTCTCCCATTGGAGTTGATAGACTCAGGCCGTCTCCTCTGAACCGTCTCTGGTCACGGTTAGGCACCAGGAGTGAGATTGGTTCGGGTTAGTGTGGGTCATGCCCTGAACTCTGATCCTCTGAACTGAATCCTAACTGGAGCATTTGGCCATGCAGCATGAGGTTACCGTGGCGATCTCCTGAAGCAGCTCTGTGGTACCAGAGAACCTGTGTTGAGCCCAAAGACAGCTCACTGACCCACTGATCTCACTCCATGATGCAGGCTCCAGGTCTCCAATCACAGGCCTGTGTTCACTGCACGGTTTTTATTTTTTTATTGTGTGTAAAATGAAATGTATTTATTTGTTGTGCATGTTTAAACTTGACATGCGAGTGTTGTATTGTAATCGGTTTGAAAATGTTCACAGCATCTACGGGTGATTTTGTCTTTGCATGAACTGTAATTGTGTAAGGCAGAGCTGCTGAATGCTACTCGTGTGATTGGCTGCTGCAGTAGGCCCCACGTGGGTGAATGTCAACTCGTGGTCAACAGGTTTGTCATCTGCTGAAGATGTAAAAACGAATGATTTCAATGACTTGCTTTGTTTGAGGAGACTGTTATTCTGTAGAGTAGTTTTTAGTGGTAGAGGTGAAGCTCTAGTGTAAGTTCAGTCACTCTTCATGCCTAAGGCCGTAGTTTATCGCCCATACATCTGCCATCACTCCTCATGCAGGCACATTATTTCCTTGCTGTTATGGTTCAGGGCCGTCAATCATATCAGCTGTCTAGATCAGCTGGTCTCTCTAGCCAACAGCATGGTGACACTATTACATGGTTATCCTATCATCTTGCTGCTGTCTCTTTAAATATGATCGTCTCTCTACCTTCAGTACGTTCATGCTGCTGTTACGCAACTCCACCTCCCCATCTCCGCAGATTCATCATCTTCATCAACTCATCATTCTTCTATCAGCCTCATCAGCACCAGTGTCTGGACTCCATAATAACTGTTAACCACTAATCATTGACTTGTCTCTCCTGATTGAACTGAGATGAGCCAGAGTGCATCGGTACTGTATTCTAAATAAAAGCTCTTTCAGGCCATATCACACATGGTTGACTTGTCATTGTTGATGATTTGTGATGGTGTGCTATGCAAATACATTGAATCAAAAAGTGTTATTTGGTCAACCTCTGTCCATAAGGAACGATATAACAGGAACACCTACAACACGCTGGTCAAAAAGTCAAAAGCTCGACATGTGTTCTGTTTATGGCATTTTTATCCACTCAGGTTGTTCACAAGGCAGCAGGAAATGGACCCACATGCAGAGAAGCAGACAGGAGCAGATGAGTGATGTTAGTGGTGAAATGATGATGCAAAAGCTGACAGGCAAAGGCAGCAGGTCCAAGCAGAAGTAGCCGAGAACACAGGTTCACACAACATCACGGTTGCTCCTCAATTGGTCGATTCAGCTTGTAGGGTTCCGGAGGTTCAGAATCAGGGGAATCCAGGCTGCGAACCATCCCGCTCAAGAGACAGGAGGTGGCCTAACCGGCCTGGGATGGCTTATGATACCGCGAATATAACCCTCATATATTAAATCAAGTCATTTCCAGACATTAATAACCTTTCAGTGACACCGTAAGAGCCGTAACCACTTTGTCACATGTTTAGGACGTTTCATTGAACCATGTTACTGTACGGCTTCATATTAACTTCCACTGTTATTGTACAGCTGTTAGAATTGTGGCCTTCTATTTGCAATTAATATGCATTCAATCCAGTTAAATTATTGAAATGAAAATGATAATATACTCTGGCTAAGGCAGTTTATCAAGAGTAAAATAATAGCTGTGATCTATACACTCCTCTACATTAGTAACCCGCTGAAATGAAGGTACAGGCACCTTAACCCTCTCATTACTTCAGGGTTCTTGAGAGCAACGTGGGACTGTTAGTCCACTGGCTGTGGTCATTACAGTGAACAGTGTGAACAGTGTGATGAGAGGACAAGTGAGCCCTTGTTGCTGTAGTTCATCTGGTTGGAGCAGAGGCTGCATTTATCATACCCTGCCTTATCAATGTATTTAAAACACTGTGACAGCGGGAAGCTGTACTCACGTCCAGTGGCGGCTGGTGGAAAATTTTCTAGGTAGGGCTATCCTATCAATTTCAGCAAACATCCCAGTATGATTTCATGCAAAAAAAAATTTGCATCAAACACGCATTATTACTTGGCAGTTAAATATGTAACATTTATTCCAACATGAAAAAAAGCAGTAAATAACACTTATTTAATATAATACAATATAACATAACATGTTTATTTATTGAGATGCCCCTATGGACCTTATTATAGGAGGTAAAGATCAGGAGAAGTAAACATGAAGTGTAATTATGAATACTGATGTTAAATTAAGCTCTGATGAGTTTTCACTGTTAATTTAGGGGGGAAAAAGTGGCCCGGGAGTTACTGTCAGACCGGCCCACTCAATACACGGCGCGCTGCCCACTCAATACACGGCATGTATTTCGCCGGTCTACGGCGGCCATTCGCACCTCCGCCGGCGTCGCCCGACAGACGCCCGGAACGACCGCACGGCGCAGACCGCGGTTATGGAGAAACGTTTTTAAAAGCGCCGTAGTGTCCAGCCGTGCTGTGGCGTCCTCGGATCGCGAGGAGTAGTATAATGTCAGTTTATACTGTTGATACAGTTTTCACTGATTATTGACTTTCGGTATTAGAGTAAATTGAACGTGTTCTGTGAAGCATATAATATAGTCCCGTCGGCCTACCGGGGATTCCCCCGGTATCCCTGATGGCCAGTCCGCCCCTGCCTGTGGATACGTATGGTATGTCGAAGTAATCAGCGTACTTTTCGGAAGAAAGGAAGTTGATTGACTGACTTGTACGAAGTAGTGAAGCTTCGCATGTAGTCTGCTGTCTGATTGTGAGATCAGGCTGATCTGATATCAGCTCTTTGGCTGCAGAATCGCCGCCAAAGTTCTCCTCTCAAACGGGTCTTGGAGGAGGAGAGCTCGCGCTGGCGCGGGCGCCTGTAGAGACTTCTCCTGACGAGAACGCGCAGCTCGGGGGCTTGATCGTTCTGGCCCCAAGCTGAATCTATTTGAGGGCGCTGATTGGCTAAATTGTATGTCACTCATTTATATCTTGAATCAGCAATTGGCTAAACGGCTTCATAGACCCGTCTTTTTTGGGCCAAAATGATTAGGCCCCCTTAGCTGCGCGTTCTCAGACGTGTCGTGCACACAGGCAGAGAGGACGAGCACACAGGCGGAGAGGACGAGCAGGAAAAGCATATATTTTGCGCAGATATCATATTGTACACACATTACTGGGTACATTCCATAGTTATAAAACACAAATATTGACAATTTGTATTGACCAGCCGCCACTGCTCACGTCTGTTTAGGCCTCCACCTTTATCCAGGCCCAGCTCCACTCACATCTCAGCCCTGCGTCAAGCTGCGCTACACAACCAGCCTCCTTTCCCTGAAGCTCTCTGACCTCATCATCTCATCAGTATCTGGGCCTCATGTTTCGTGGTCATGAAAGTTATTCTGACCACGAAATCATCCTCATTCTACTTTGAGTTAAAACAAACAGCCTGCAACCAGATGCGCCGGTGTTCCGGTTTAACGTTAACGAGTGACCGCGTGAACTGAACCGGAACACGGGGGGGGGGGCTGCACGTTTCATCACGTTACGTTTTTTCCTTCTAAATCGTGATTATGACGAATGTTAACAGTCGACAAAGTTCCGCATGCAGTGGACGTTAACTTAACCCAGCAAGTCTGAACGGTAACGGAACATAACGTAAGTTAAACTTTAACGGAGGGAAATGAAGACGCTGTACACATCTGAACGCTGATTGGCCGAGACTCGACACATCAAAGATGTTCTATTGCGAAGATCACAACATCAGCTTTTCTCCTCGTCTCACTCCAATCTGAGAAACGCCGACTGGCAACTCAGCGCAAATGAACGACATGAAAATATGAATATAACAAATTTCCATGACTTTTCCAAAACTTTTGGGATTTTATTTTTTTCCATGACTTTTCCAGGCCTGGAAATAACCATTTTAAAATTCCATGAATTTTCCATGACCGTACGAACCCTAACTTCCGGTGTTGTCATGGCAACGTTTATACGCCGGTCAGCGTCAGCTACAACAGTGTTCTACCAAACAGCGACTTACAGTGTTCTACCAAACAGCGACTTACAATCTCTTACTAGCCTTAGCTAACAATGTGTGCCTTTAATATCAAAATCTCACCTTGAATTTAGTTTAAACAAATGTTTTATTGAGGGTGCCTGTTCGCTACGTTACACTCTTCTCTTGCTGTTCTTCTGAGAAAGTATACAAGAAGAGTGAATACCATGCACAGACAGCCCCCTAGTGGTGAGATGGCGACACCTGCTGGCCGTTTTAACTATAACACACATTCATATCTAAAATGAGTTAGTCAAAAATCCATTTATCTCACATTACAAATTGTTTATGTCACAAACTGTTGTGTCGTGGTGTTTTGTTGTTACAGAGCGTTAGTTGTGGGTTGTTAATTGTTGTTGTAAAGTTATGACCATGACTAGACGTCCCTCTCAATAGATAAGTAGCTCCGACTTCTCAGCGGAGAACAATATATTCTGCTGCCTGTTGAAGAGCGACAGCAGTTGTTTCGGTTGTGCGTGTATGACGGTATATGAAAAATTCATATCATACGGGAAATTAAAACTATTTTTCACCAATAAATAATTCTTATAAAATGATTTGTCAGAAAGTAAAAATTAAGTAAATATATCTGCTGGCAAACTAAAAAAGATTCACACACAATAAACCCGACTATGATCTGTGATATGAATGTGTCTGTTTAGACGTGAACTCAACGACTGATCTGATGACTGCAGAGAATGATGCACTTTAATGAGCAACAGAGCAACACTGCTGGAAACGTGAGGCTCTACCCTCCATAGTCTTTCGTGTCACATGGACAGACTGTTGATTTCAGGCTACATCAAGTACGACTTCTCCATCACTCTATCAGCTCATCATCATGCAGCTAATGAAAACAGACTTCATTTTTAAGTCTTAATATTTAGCTAAATATAAACTTTAACTGTAGAAAATCATAAAAACTCATTGTAAATGAATATTTTTTGCAGAACATTAAAGGAAATGTGTTTTTATTTAGTGTGACAATAGGCTGGATCTGCAGTGATAAGAATCACAGGATTGTATGAGCCTGGCTTGTAACGTCTTGCTGTCAGTTGTTGCTTTATTGACAGCCCCTCTCATCCATTATCTTGGGTTCTAATCTGAGCATTGTAACACTGCAGTGGTGGCTAAAGAGCTCCGTTTTCACACTAGATTGCTCTCGGATGGTATCAGCTGTCAGCGCTCCAGGAAACATGTGGAGGAGACTTTGACCCAGCTGAGAGCATCTTCCTGCCGTCAGCAGCTTTTTCTCTACAGGACGCTGGCAGCTGATGGAAAAAGCCCTTCAAGTGACACAGAACAACACAGATCCCATCTCAGCACTCTACTTTCTCCCAGAACCCCCCAGCTCCTCCAGCTCCTCACCTTGCCTGACTTTCCTCTGTTCCAGGTATTTAATACAAATTCGAGGTCCAGTTAGAGAGAATCTCCTCATGAAACATCACAATAATGTCTAACTTAACGTCCGTATAGTCAACAACTGATTATCAAATCAAATAAAAAAGGTTTGATTGAATAATATTGCAGCAATATTCATCTTCACTTTTCAAATTGAACTGGGTGAATTATAAATAATACATAATCTAGTAATAAATACTTGTTCAAGTAAAATAAGGACTGGATTCAAGAATACATTAAATCACAGAAAGCTTTTGAAAAATGTGCGTCCGAAAATATATTACTTCATCTTAGAATAATTCATTGAACTGAATTGTCCTGCAGCTTTAAATAAAGTTCACTCAGGTGTGAAGTGATGTCAAGTAAAAAAGCCACGATATTATATTTTTCTCATCTTCTAAAAATAGAAATGTGTGTGCAGGTTATTAAACCACTTGTTTCAGCTCTATTCTCTCTGGTATCGTCATTGTTGTGAAGTGAATCCATGTGTTAGGATTCTGGTCATTTTGGGCTCTTAGATTTATTTTCTGTGTCTTCATTTCAGATGACACAGGACACATAATCTTCTCTGTGTGACGGAACCGAATCCGACAAAAAAAGGTGAATATTATCATGTTATTATTATTTAATATTATTATGACCTATTCCTTCACTCTGTATCACGCTGTATCATAAAGTTTTAACTTAAGATAAAGAACTACATATTTGCATCGTAAACCTTTATTTGAACCTAGAACATTTGGTTGTGGTCCAGGGGGTCTTGCTATTTGAGATCCTGTGCAAATGGTTTCTGTTCTCTTCATCCCTTTGTTGAGTACGCGAAGGAGAGACATGGCTTCCTTCAGACACATGCTAAGTCGAGACAGTCTAGGGGTAATGAGCCCCCACATGCTGTGACTTAAACTCCTCAACCAGGTCACAGGGACAGTAAAGGAAGCATCTGTTTGAGTGTATGCATGGTTCATGGAGAGACAGACTGAATACAAAGGAATTGTATAACACTTTTGTTTTATCATGAGAACAGGAAGCTAGGCTTCAAAGGAGAACCATCTGTAATTACGTTTATCTTGATCCTGTCCTTTTGTCATTCTTGTTTACAAGGCAGGGTTTTCAGCATGCTGACGATGTATAAATGCCAAGGTATTCAACTGAGTTGTGAGGGCACTCCTCACTAGACTCGGTTTTACGTGTCTGTTGAGAACTGTTTCTCACTTTTGCTTGCAAGCAAATAAATTAACTATCTTTGATCATTCATCCAGACTCTGTTTCATTTGACATTGATTTGATAACACTTTGCACTTCTCTCCTGAACAGTTTAAGAAATATTCCTTCACAACAGCCGCTTAAATACGCTAATGTTGGCCAGCGATCCCGCAGTTCTCAGAGGGTTTTACAGAAATGTTTGGTTTTCAGATTGGCTTGTCCCTGTGAACTTTAAAGGTTACATTAGTACTGCTGTTGTTTCTGGGTCCTCATTAGCTGAGACAACCTGTGGTCAAAGCAGCATGTGGACCTTGAAGATGTGTGTGTGTGTGTGTGTGTGTGTGTGTGTGTGTGTGTGTGTGTGTGTGTGTGTGTGTGTGTGTGTGTGTGTGTGTGTGTGTGTGTGTGTGTGTGTGTGTGTGTGTGTGTGTGTGTGTGTGTGTAAGAAGAGGTGTGTTCCTGTGACCTTGAACAGATGCATATGGGCTGCCATGTTGTTACTGCGTGCTCCCAGAGGCTGAATGAGGAGCCCGGACACATCCACAGGCACACAGGGTGCACACGTCAAACTGACACTCACATCCTGTCTCCTCAGATTACAGCTAAGGGCCGAACTCCTCATTTCACACAACCATCCTAAATGTGATCGATTTTTATAAAACCGATCGAGGCAGTTTTTAGTCTTTCATTCTATCATTTTACAGGTGAAATAGTGATCAAAAAATGATTTTTTGAGTACATTAGCTGAATTCACCACCTCATGCATTACTAATATGACAGTAATTAGCTATACTATCCCTATTCACTACCAAGGGGAACCCTGTCACCCAGATATGAATGATATAAATCATATAAAGCTAATTTGCAACAGCAAATACGTTTTGAAGGAAACATACTACTGACTGGATTACAATTGACATAATGAAGAAATGTTGTTAATTGATGTATCTGACATGTAGAAAAAAGTAATATCCAATTTCCATGCGTAGTGACTAGAGCATTAATGAACTCTGAATTTGCTTCGACACTGGCAGCACGTGGTGAAGGTTAGAGGAAGAGAAGCTCTGTAAGGACGTGATGATTCATGTTTATCTGATGATCTTTCACTTACATTAACCAAGGCTTAAACATAACACACAGCAGTCTGGATGTGAATCCTGGGGCCTGTACCACAAAGCGAGTTCAGCATACTCAGGGAATCTTTAGGTCATATGGTGTGACGAACCCTAACAGCCTCTTGCTAAGCGCTCCTACAACGCTGGTAATCAATCTGCAGGGTCTCTCAATCTTTCACATAAAGAGGCGGTGTTTGCTGTGTATGACTCATCACAAACATGGACAGGTCTGCTGTCAGCAGAGTAGCATATCTTACAAATGAAGCGTAAACTATAATATTGGATAAATACGAAGAAGTTTAACACATAATTCAGGCTGAAAAAAACAGATTAAACAGAGGAATTAAGGAAGGACAGCTGGCAAGAGATTGCAAACTGTGTGAATGCGTAAATTCACAGATTTATAATATCACTGCTTCATCTAGGGCAGGGGCCGGCAACCTGCGGCTCGCAAGCCTCTCTGTTGCGGCTCCCTCAGGTCCCCAACTGGCGCACCGGATCCGGACCCTAAAAGCCGATAGATAATTCGGAATTATACATATTGGGCACCGAGTTTAAACTTTAACCGGCGCCTCTTATTCAGCCGTTACGCCACTTGTTCAGCGGTGCAGGAAACACACCGACCAATGCATTGCAAATCACATCACGTGATGCAGCTCAGCCAATCAAATATGAGTATTCTGACAAGTTTCCTGACTCGAGATAGGTTTACACACACGTGACAAATGGGGAGAGGAAATAGAAAGAAAAGCAGGAGAATTGCGCTGATCGAAGAAGTTATCTCACATGATGTTCTCCAAAAAGAGAAACGTGTTCAGAGAGAATATCATTTATAAGCAAGAATGAACCGAATCTTATATGTTAACTAGAAAATTCCTAAAGAAATTGACAGTGTGGCTTCTACTGCCCGAAGAAATCGCAATATATACACACGCTAATGTTACCGGTAGTGTCATTCAGGTTCAATTGAGATAGTGCTACTCTCTTTTCTGCATTTTAGATTCATACTCTTGGATTGAATCTTGTATTTGTGGGGCTTTTATTTTGAAAGTGTGGGACTGGGTGGACGAGAGGAGACAGAATCATAATGTTTGGCACTAAAATGAGAGGCTTCATCAGAAGCATTCCAGTTAGAATTCATTCTGTGGGGCTTCAATTTGAAATGGGGGGGGGGGGGTGAGAGGGGACAGTTAGATGGACTGAGTGAGAGGAGAGAAAGAGACAGACAGACAGTTAGATGGACTGAGTGAGAGGAGAGACAGACAGACAGACAGACAGTTAGATGGACTGAGTGAGAGGAGAGAGAGAGACAGACAGACAGACAGACAGACAGACAGACAGTTAGATGGACTGAGTGAGTGGGAGAGTAAGACAGACAGACAGTTAGATGGACTGAGTGAGAGGAGAGACAGACAGACAGACAGACAGTTAGATGGACTGAGTGAGAGGAGAGAGAGAGACAGACAGACAGTTAGATGGACTGAGTGAGAGGAGAGTGAGACAGACAGTTCGATGGACTGAGTGAGAGGAGAGACAGACAGACAGTTAGATGGACTGAGTGAGAGGAGAGAGAGACAGACAGACAGACAGACAGCTAGATGGACTGAGTGAGAGGAGAGTGAGACAGACAGACAGACAGTTAGATGGACTGAGTGAGAGGAGAGAGAGAGACAGACAGACAGTTAGATGGACTGAGTGAGAGGAGAGTGAGACAGACAGTTAGATGGACTGAGTGAGAGGAGAGACAGACAGACAATTAGATGGACTGAGTGAGAGGGAGAGAGAGACAGACAGACAGTTAGATGGACTGAGTGAGAGGGAGAGAGAGACAGACAGTTAGATGGACTGAGTGAGAGGAGAGACAGACAGACAATTAGATGGACTGAGTGAGAGGGAGAGAGAGACAGACAGACAGTTAGATGGACTGAGTGAGAGGAGAGAGAGACAGACAGACAGTTAGATGGACTGAGTGAGAGGAGAGTGAGACAGACAGACAGTTAGATGGACTGAGTGAGAGGAGACAGACAGACAGACAGACAGACAGTTAGATGGACTGAGTGAGAGGAGAGAGAGAGACAGACAGTTAGATGGATTGAGTGAGAGGGAGAGAGAGACAGACAGACAGTTAGATGGACTGAGTGAGAGGAGAGTGAGACAGACAGACAGTTAGATGGACTGAGTGAGAGGAGAGACAGACAGACAGTTAGATGGACTGAGTGAGAGGAGAGAGAGACAGACAGACAGACAGTTCGATGGACTGAGTGAGAGGAGAGAGAGACAGACAGACAGTTAGATGGACTGAGTGAGAGGAGAGTGAGACAGACAGACAGTTAGAAGGACTGAGTGAGAGGAGAGTGAGACAGACAGACAGTTAGAAGGACTGAGTGAGAGGAGAGAGAGAGACAGACAGACAGTTAGATGGACTGAGTGAGAGGAGAGAGAGAGACAGACAGACAGTTAGATGGACTGAGTGAGAGGAGACAGACAGACAGACAGACAGTTAGATGGACTGAGTGAGAGGAGAGTGAGACAGACAGACAGACAGTTAGATGGACTGAGTGGGAGGAGAGAGAGAGAGACAGACAGTTAGATGGATTGAGTGAGAGGAGAGAGAGAGACAGACAGACAGTTAGATGGACTGAGTGAGAGGAGAGTGAGACAGACAGACAGACAGTTAGATGGACTGAGTGAGAGGAGAGAGAGACAGACAGACAGACAGACAGTTAGATGGACTGAGTGAGAGACAGACAGACAGACAGTTAGATGGACTGAGTGAGAGGAGAGTGAGACAGACAGACAGTTCGATGGACTGAATGAGAGGAGAGAGAGACAGACAGACAGTTAGATGGACTGAGTGAGAGGAGAGAGAGACAGACAGACAGTTCGATGGACTGAGTGAGAGGAGAGAGAGACAGACAGACAGACAGTTAGATGGACTGAGTGAGAGGAGAGAGAGACAGACAGACAGTTAGATGGACTGAGTGAGAGGAGAGAGAGACAGACAGACAGACAGTTAGATGGACTAAGTGAGAGGAGAGTGAGACAGACAGACAGTTAGATGGACTGAGTGAGAGGAGAGTGAGACAGACAGACAGACAGTTAGATGGACTGAGTGAGAGAAGAGAGAGAGACAGACAGACAGACAGACAGTTAGATGGACTGAGTGAGAGGAGAGAGAGAGACAGACAGACAGACAGACAGACAGTTAGATGGACTGAGTGAGAGGAGAGTGAGACAGACAGTTAGATGGACTGAGTGAGAGGGAGAGAGAGACAGACAGACAGTTAGATGGACTGAGTGAGAGGAGAGAGAGACAGACAGACAGTTAGATGGACTGAGTGAGAGGGAGAGAGACAGACAGTTAGATGGACTGAGTGAGAGGGAGAGAGAGACAGACAGACAGTTAGATGGACTGAGTGAGAGGAGAGAGAGACAGACAGACAGTTAGATGGACTGAGTGAGAGGGAGAGAGAGACAGACAGACAGTTAGATGGACTGAGTGAGAGGGAGAGAGACAGACTGACAGACAGTTAGATGGACTGAGTGAGAGGAGAGAGAGACAGACAGACAGACAGACAGACAGACAGACAGACAGTTAGATGGACTGAGTGAGAGGAGAGAGAGAGATAGACAGACAGTTAGATGGACTGAGTGAGAGGAGAGTGAGACAGACAGACAGACAGTTAGATGGACTGAGTGAGAGGGAGAGAGACAGACAGACAGACAGTTAGATGGACTGAGTGAGAGGAGAGAGAGACAGACAGACAGTTAGATGGACTGAGTGAGAGGAGAGAGAGACAGACAGACAGTTAGATGGACTGAGTGAGAGGAGAGTGAGACAGACAGACAGACAGTTAGATGGACTGAGTGAGAGAAGAGAGAGAGACAGACAGACAGACAGACAGTTAGATGGACTGAGTGAGAGGAGAGAGAGAGACAGACAGACAGACAGACAGACAGACAGTTAGATGGACTGAGTGAGAGGAGAGTGAGACAGACAGTTAGATGGACTGAGTGAGAGGGAGAGAGAGACAGACAGACAGTTAGATGGACTGAGTGAGAGGAGAGAGAGACAGACAGACAGTTAGATGGACTGAGTGAGAGGGAGAGAGAGACAGACAGACAGTTAGATGGACTGAGTGAGAGGAGAGAGAGACAGACAGTTAGATGGACTGAGTGAGAGGAGAGAGAGACAGACAGTTAGATGGACTGAGTGAGAGGGAGAGTGAGACAGACAGACAGACAGACAGTTAGATGGACGGAGAGAGAGACAGACAGACAGACAGTTCGATGGACTGAGTGAGAGGAGAGACAGACAGACAGTTAGATGGACTGAGTGAGAGGAGAGAGAGAGAGATAGACAGACAGTTAGATGGACTGAGTGAGAGGAGAGTGAGACAGACAGACAGACAGTTAGATGGACTGAGTGAGAGGAGAGAGAGACAGACAGACAGACAGTTAGATGGACTGAGTGAGAGGGAAAGAGACAGACAGACAGACAGTTAGATGGACTGAGTGAGAGGAGAGAGAGACAGACAGACAGTTAGTTGGACTGAGTGAGAGGAGAGAGAGACAGACAGACAGTTAGATGGACTGAGTGAGAGGAGAGAGAGACAGACAGACAGTTAGATGGACTGAGTGAGAGGAGAGAGAGACAGACAGTTAGATGGACTGAGTGAGAGGAGAGAGAGACAGACAGTTAGATGGACTGAGTGAGAGGGAGAGTGAGACAGACAGACAGACAGACAGTTAGATGGACGGAGAGAGAGACAGACAGACAGACAGTTCGATGGACTGAGTGAGAGGAGAGACAGACAGACAGTTAGATGGACTGAGTGAGAGGAGAGAGAGACAGACAGACAGACAGTTAGATGGACTGAGTGAGAGGAGAGAGAGAGAGACAGTTCGATGGACTGAGTGAGAGGGAGAGAGAGACAGACAGACAGTTAGATGGACTGAGTGAGAGGGAGAGAGAGACAGACAGTGTTGGGGTCTGAGCATATGGCTTCAACATGTGCTGTGAACAAAGAGAATCGGGCCTTCCCTTTTGCAAGCAAAGGTTTCATCCTGATTGTGGTTTGATGAGAGCAAACCTCCTCTGGAAGGAATTTCACACTCCCCCCCTCAAAAACTATTGTTTCTGAATGCACCACTGCAATCTCATTGGCCGAAAGCCAAGACAGCACCAGGACCCCTGTGGTTAAACCAGTGCCCAACAAAGTGGTGCCCCGTGTGAGGCTACGTTATTCCAGTTTATTGCAGTACATATGCACATTAATCCATAATTATTTTTTGAATAATTAATTTTCCAAAAAATATTTTTTTCTTCTTTTGAATGATCCAAATTCCTGAAACTTATTTCCCAAAATAGGTAGGCTTTGATATTCAAAATCTTTTCTTATTGTGAGTTGATTTTTGATTTTAATTGTTTTTAATTTTAATTTTTAATCTTAATTTTAATTGAAGTTTAATTTCCTTTCCAGGTTAAATTATTCGTTTCATTTCTTAAACTAACAGCCAGCTGTGTAGTAGATTTGATCGTTTATTTTGTAATACCAATACTTTGCTTGTTTTCTTAAATCCCCTCAAAGCAGTTACACACAGCTGTCACAGGCCCAAAGTGCTAAACCACATTAGCATTTTCGCACCTCTGGCTGCAAAGCAGTAGTGGTACCTCAGAGCAGCAACAGTAGAAATGGAAGTCATAGAACTACACATTTCACTGTGCGCCTGCATGAACCGTAGACACTAACAGCAATTAACACCTAACAGTAGAAATCAGTTCAACACAGAACTAGACATTCCACTGAGAACCATAAACACTAACAGTTTGACACTAACTTAGGGAATTCTAACCACTGTTGTTGCCATTTACAGAGAAGTAAAATGGGCAACCAAAAACCGTACAGGTTAGGAGCAGAAGCTCCCCAGGAGCCAGGCGACCCTGCACAAGATGCAGCTGCTGGTCTCCTCACACTCTCCCTCTCCGAACACAGGAGAAGGGGGGAATACTCCCAGGTCCCGAGTGACCTCAGTGGGTCCGAACCCACTCCCACAGGCGAACGAGACATTCCGCCTATGTCAAGCGTACGCCTAGAACGAACTCCTTTCAACACGCGGGGAGAGGTAGGCCACCCTACCCTTGACGTTAATGATTATGGCGAATCAGACGGTAGAGGCCCTCTCCGAGCGCAGGGCCTGCGCACCGATTGCATAGAGTCCCTCACGAAGGACGTAGAGCGCTTCGATCCCGATACTCGCTACTCGAGTATCGATGACCCTCACAAGGTACAAATCAGGTAAAGCCACCACGCTCGTCAGACGACACCGACTCGCGACCCACCTGACTAAGTCGGGTGACTCTTCCCTCTGCTGCCATGTCGACGTGGTAGGGGAGGGAAGAGAACTCAGCGCACTCCCTGAAACGACCTGAAGGACCTGAAGGAATTTCACACTAGGGTGTGAATTTCTCCCCCCCCACCAAAACTATTGTTCCTGAATGCACCGCTGCAATCTCATTGGCCGAGAGCCAAGACAGCACCAGGACCCCTGTGGTTAAACCACTGTCCGACAAAACTGACTGCAGCTCACACCTCCTTGCTTTTTCCCTTCGACCTCCGTCGAGCAGGGAGCACACAAACGCTCTCTTCCCTCTGGACTTCGTCCTGGGGCCAGAAGAGGCACCGGGCCCTTCTCTCGACCCCCCCAGCGCCACGCTGACAACAGAAGGCCCCCGATGAGGACCGCGAGTCCTCATCCAACCCTCCGGACGAACCCCCTCTCTCCGTTGATGATTACCGGGAGGAACGAAACGACGTTACCTCAAGCCGACGTTCACCCACAGGCCTCATCAAACCCTCCGGCAGGAAGACGTCTAATCCTCTCCTGACCGATGATTACCGGGAGACGCACGGACCACGCCATCTCACCCGAAGTTTCACTGTCCCCGCTGCAGTGAGAACAGATCGGACCCGCGCTTGCTCCAAAGCGAGCCACGCCACAGAGGTCCGACCCCACGCCGGCACAAGAGCCATGCGAGAAGAGCCAGCGCTCGCCAGCCGGGCTGCAAAGCAGCCCCCACCTTTCTCCCGAGGAGAAAGACAAGTCCTTCAACGGACCACTCTCACCGCTGCAAAGAAGCTTCAAACAGTAAGCGTTCATTGCATCTGGGCAATAGCTTAGCATAGCTTAGCTTAAATTAAGCTAAGTTTCATTCAGGTTAATTCATTTATGTGTTATTATTCCCGCACCCTGTTGTGTTCAATCACTGTCTCGTTACACCGCGTCATTGCGCAATTATCGCGGACCACGGAGCCCCGCTATATATATTGTGTATTTCCTGTCGTAACTGCCTGCATTAGATTCATCGCTGCTGGTGAATGGAAAGTTTGTGTATTATCACTGAAAGACTGAACCTACGGTGGCGGACCGTCGTCTCGCCGACCGAGTTTCGGGGTGATAGGAAGACAATACTCTCATCTCACCGCAGTGATAAAGATCTGGTTTGTTTGGGAATTTTCATTTATTTTATTACACTTCGTGTGATATTCTTTTTTCTTAAATCAGCTCTGTGAGCGGAGTGTAGAACTGTGGCTATCATGCACACGCCGCCGCCAGTTCCTACGACAGCGGCAGGCCTGTGCAGGATGAGACCAGCTGTTCACACACTCGCTTCGACAACACACGCAGAAGTTTGATTCATGGCCCCCACCTTTGCTCTCTTTCTCGACTCTCCCCTAACTCACACACACATAGTCTGCCCCCGGGTAACCCCGTTGCCCCGATCACACACGTGGTTACACATAGCACCACCGCCGCCAATTTGTCCGAGTCACTCGACTCCGCCATCTGGTGGTAGGTTAGCTGTAGTATTTCAAGACCTCTCCTTTCTCTCCACACACACACATATACACACGCACACCCATTTTATTCTTTCTTTAGGTATTAGGCATATAAAATTGTATAATAGCGTTAATTAATTGATCTAATCATTTATTATTCTGATTAAATAAACCCTGTTATATTTTAAGGAGCAGTCGTCTGTGATTAATGGTGCATATGGATGTAATGAAACTGTATCTAGTAGTCTGTGCTCGAATTCAACCCTTCACTGTCACTGAATGCATAGTCATACGCAGACTATTGACATTATGAGTGACCACTAATTATGAGACTTAGTTTTATCGTTTGGTTATCGGTCCCTGTTCGCAGGGTGGTGCCCCGTTATTATTAATAATCATTAATAATTGTTACTTACATTAATAATTCCATTGATGTCAAGAATTCAGTTTCTTAAATGCTGATAACTCAAATAAGCCCCTATTGATCCCAACAACAGACAGACAGTTAGATGGACTGAGTGAGAGGAGAGAGAGACAGACAGACAGTTAGTTGGACTGAGTGAGAGGAGAGAGAGACAGACAGACAGTTAGATGGACTGAGTGAGAGACAGACAGACAGTTAGATGGACTGAGTGAGAGGAGAGAGAGACAGACAGTTAGATGGACTGAGTGAGAGGAGAGAGGGACAGACATACAGTTAGATGGACTGAGTGAGATGGAGAGTGAGACAGACAGACAGACAGACAGTTAGATGGACTGAGTGAGAGGAGAGAGAGAGACAGACAGACAGACAGTTAGATGGACTGAGTGAGAGGAGCGAGAGAGACAGACAGACAGACAGACAGTTAGATGGACTGAGTGAGAGGAGCGACAGACAGACAGTTAGATGGACTGAGTGAGTAGGAGAGAGACAGACATACAGTTAGATGGACTGAGTGAGAGGACAGAGAGAGACAGACAGACAGTTCGATGGACTGAGTGAGAGGAGAGAGAGACATACAGACAGTTAGATGGACTGAGTGAGAGGGAGAGAGAGACAGACAGTTAGATGGACTGAGTGAGAGGAGAGAGAGACAGACAGACAGTTAGATGGACTGAGTGAGAGGAGAGACAGACAGACAGACAGTTCGATGGACTGAGTGAGAGGGAGAGAGAGACAGACAGACAGACAGTTCGATGGACTGAGTGAGAGGAGAGACAGACAGACAGTTAGATGGACTGAGTGAGAGGAGAGAGAGACAGACAGACAGACAGACAGTTAGATGGACTGAGTGAGAGGAGAGAGAGCGACAGACAGACAGTTCGATGGACTGTGTCAGGATCCAGGATCCCTGTCTGACCCGGTGTGTGTTTCCCCTGATCTCCTCTCCTCATGTGTCCCGTCATTCCCCCTTTTGTTATTGTGTGCCATGTGCTCTGTGTTTGTCCTCTGCCTCCAGACACCTCCCATGGCCGCACCCTTGATCGTGCACAGCTGAGGACGCTCCAGCCGATCACCTCCTGCAGCCTGACACACCAGACTCAGGTCCCACTAATGATTCCCATGTCACTATATGAACTCTGGTCCTGCAGTCTGGGGTTGTCAGGTAGTACTGTCTTTCACCCTCTTCAACGCCTTATCGTCTTCTGCCTCGTCAGTCCGTCCCGTTACCCAGTTCGTGCCCAGTTTGTTATGTAAGTCTGAACCCTGATTCAGTGAGGATTGTTACCAGTTCTGTTTTCCGTTCCTTCAGTTTTGAGTGCGGTCGAGTTTCCCTCCCGACTCTGGAGGCTACCTGTCCCGGCCTCGGTTGAGCTTCCCTCCCGTCTCCGGTGGAGAGTACCGGAGTGACTTTAGTTTGTTGGACAGTTAGTCTTTGTTTTTTGTTGTTTCATTCTGTGACTGCTCCGCCACCATTAAATAAAGTCTTGGCTGGAGGAAACCTGCTGTGTGCGTGCGTTTGGGTCCACCAACTACACTACCACATAACAGACAGACAGTTAGATGGACTGAGTGAGAGGAGAGACAGACAGACAGTTAGATGGACTGAGTGAGAGGAGAGACAGACAGACAGTTAGATGGACTGAGTGAGAGGAGAGAGAGACAGTTAGATGGACTGAGTGAGAGGAGAGAGAGACAGACAGTTAGATGGACTGAGTGAGAGGGAGAGAGAGACAGACAGACAGTTCGATGGACTGAGTGAGAGGAGAGACAGACAGACAGTTAGATGGACTGAGTGAGAGGAGAGAGAGACAGTTAGATGGACTGAGTGAGAGGAGAGAGAGACAGACAGTTAGATGGACTGAGTGAGAGGGAGAGAGAGACAGACAGACAGTTCGATGGACTGAGTGAGAGGAGAGACAGACAGACAGTTAGATGGACTGAGTGAGAGGAGAGAGAGACAGTTAGATGGACTGAGTGAGAGGAGAGAGAGACAGACAGTTAGATGGACTGAGTGAGAGGAGAGAGAGACAGACAGACAGTTCGATGGACTGAGTGAGAGGAGAGAGAGAGACAGACAGACAGTTAGATGGACTGAGTGAGAGTGAGACAGACAGACAGACAGTTAGATGGACATCAAAATGCCATCAAATCAGCTATGAGGAATACCGGTACTTGTTCACTATTGTGCTGTCTGAAATGTCTTGTTTGTGTGAAATGTTGTGTTTGTGAAATGTTGTTGGGGGGACTGTAACTGTTTTGGCCACCGTGGTATAGCAACTACCTTTCTCACTTATTTTTTCACTTGATAAGTATTTGGACATTTTTCATCCCCATCCATGTCTCTGCTTTCATGAGAGACTGGAATGCATCCCTGCACAGAGAGGCAGGGTACAGTTTCCAGTTATTCATGATTAGAGGTGAAACTACTAACTGGGCCTTTACACATATATATATATATATATATATATATATATATATATATATATATATATATATATATATATATATATATATATATATATATATATATATATATATATTTGAAAGATTTCACTCAGTTCTTCTCAACCTTCCAGCCACAATCGATGTTATTGTATTTATTCTTCAAACCCCATTAATTCCACAGAAGTGTTGTCTGGTAGATGCTTTAATAATCCTGTGTACACAATCATCATATTTATTTTATTTTTTTTGTTCAAGCCTTTGTGTTACACAGGAAGTCAAGGAATTAAAAAGTCCACACACACACACACACACACACACACACACACACACACACACACACACACACACACACATACACACATTTACTGTGTTGTGTGCCAGCCAGGCTTTCAGTCATACTTAAGCTCTCAGTATGGCTGGTAAGGAAAATGTAATGTTCACTCATCTGCCATGAAGCACACACAGTGCCACAAATCATGATTTGTTGACCTGAATGATACAAATAATCTGTGATTTCGGGAGTCCCAGATCCCGAAATCACAGAGAGATAGAAATTGAAGCTGGTAACAGGGTAATATGAAGAGATGAAGATGCAGAGAGATTGGGATTGGTTGGTTGTCGACTGTCTTTAATCCCTCCACATAGGCTACTGACACACCATAGATACACACAGCAGCATCTCCCACACAGGATTGTCTCCTTTGTGGGAGCAGAAAGGCTGAAGTCAGAGCAATTAGATGCCAGAGGTCTGACAACAATCAAAAGCAGCACTGATGCTGCTCTAATGTACACATCACCTGATCTATGTTTGGACAAAATGAAAAGAAAAGTAATATGACGAAATGAAGATGTGACGTACTTTGTGTACATCCCATTTACTAATCTGTATACATTATAAAGATAAGGCTGGAACTGGTCTCTCCTTTTCTATTGTCAATTACCTTAAGGGTAACTCGGACTGGTGACGCATTCACACCCAATGTGGTCTATGTGATCCCTGTTAGACCTGCATCGGCTTGTGAGACTGCTGTCTAACTCCCCTCAAAGCAGCCAACGTTTCACTCACATATTAATGCCAGAGACTTTGGACAGAAGAAACTTAAATATCTGTCTCTTTAGCTGCTAAATGCTTTGTTTTGTTCATCATCTCTGACTTTGTCCTTGTGCTGTTTGCTGCTGAGCAGGGAGCGTACAGAGGCTCGGGGCGTTTTCACTGACAACAGCTTTTGCAGAAGACAGCGAGGTTTAGAGCAAAAAACGATGAGAAGAAAGAGGATAGTAGGATGGAGCTGAGGGGAAATGCTAAATTGGTGGCACTTCTCTCTGGGGTCGTCACTGCGAGTCCCACTTTTCAAATTACACATCAATCCATTTTCACGCGCCTTATTTGCTACCGTCGACAGGCTAACAAACCCTCCAGTGTCGGTAGCTGCTGAGCTCCAATCAATTTGCCTCCTTTTTTACTGACAAAATTCAGAAAATCAGACAAGCAGTCAGTGCCTCCACACCAACCACAGGATATGTGTTGTCCCGATCTCTGAATAACATCCATTCAAATATCATGACACAATTTCATTCAATCGACCATAGAAGACATTATACAACATCTGAAGTCATCCTCCTGCTGCTTGGATATTCTACCAACACACTTTTTCAAAAATATTTCAAACTGCATGACCACTGATCTTTTACAAATTGTAAACACATCCCTTCTCTCAGGTGTCTTCCCACAAGCCCTAAAAACTGCAGTTATTAAACCACTCCTAAAGAAGGCTAGTTTAGACTCCGCAACGATGAAAAATTATAGGCCAATATCAAACCTCCCATTTTTAAGTAAAATAATTGAAAAAGCGGTTTTCCAACAGCTGACCAACTTCTTGGCCGTAAATAACTGCTTTGATGTTTTCCAGTCAGGCTTTCGACAGCACCACAGTACTGAAACTGCTCTTGTTAAGGTTTTCAACGACATCCACTTAAACATAGACAATGGCAGAAGTTCAGTCTTAGTGTTACTGGATCTCAGTGCTGCATTCGACACGGTCGACCATGCCATACTCCTAGAAAGACTAAAAATCTGGGTGGGACTCTCTGGCACAGCACTTAACTGGTTTGAATCCTACTTGAAGGACTGAGAATACTTGTGTCTGTAGCTGATTACACATCAGAGCTGACTAAAATGACATGTGGTGTTCCCCAAGGTTCAATACTGGGGCCTCTTCTGTTCAACATCTACATGCTTCCACTAGCTCAGATTATGGAAAACAACAAAGTGTGTTATCATAATTATGCAGACGACACACAAATCTACACAACTATGTCACCAGGGGACTATAATCCCATACAAGGGCTGGGTAACTGCATTGAACAAATCAACAACTGGATGTGCCAGAATATTCTTCAATTCAACAAAGATAAAACAGAAGTAATTGTTTTTGGTACCAAGGACGAACAATTGAAAGTCACCGCTCAGCTTCAATCACTGATGTTAAAACCCACAAACCAAGCCTGAAATCTAGGTGTAGTTATGGATTCAGACCTCAACCTGAACAGCCACATCAACACAATTACAAAATCAGCCTACTATCACCTGAAGAATATATCAAGGATTAGAGGATTTATGTCTCAACAGGATTTGGAAAAACTTGTCCACGCATTTATCTTCAGCAGACTGGACTACTGTAACGGTGGGTTTACAGGTCTCTGTAAAAGGTCTGTCAGAAAGCTGCAGCTGATTCAGAACTCTGCAGCTCGAGTCCTCACTAAGACCAGGAGGGTGGATCACATCACTCCAGTTCTGAGGTCTTTGCACTGGCTTCCTGTCCAACAAAGAATTGACTTTAAAATTCTGCTGTTGGTTTACAAAGCACTGAATGGTTTAGGGCCAAAATACATCTCTGATCTGCTGCTACCTTATGAACCATCCCGACCCCTCAGGTCGTCTGGGACCGGTCTACTTTCTGTTCCCAGAGTCAGAACTAAACATGGAGAAGCAGCGTTCAGTGTTTCTGCTCCACATATCTGGAACAAAGTCCCAGAAAGCTGCAGGTCTGCTGAGACCCTCAGCTCCTTTAGATCAAGATTGAAGACTTTTCTGTTTGCTGCTGCCTTTAATTGAACCACATTCAATTAATATATTAATCAATTTCCTGCATTTCTGCATTTTACTACTGTATTTTATTTTTTAAATGTTTTAATGCAATGAATGTTCTTAATTGTTTTTAAATCTCCTTTTCTTTTGCCTTATGTTTTGATGCTTTTAATGGTTTTATGTGAAGCACTTTGAATTACCTTGTTGTTGAAATGTGCTTTACAAATAAACTTGCATTGCCTTTTTGCTTTTATACAATATGCTTAAACTGTGCTGGTGTGCTGGTTTCTACAGGCCAATTTTAAAGCATTTCCACATGTCATAACAGTGGACGGCTTTTGTGCTCCAGTGCTGACTCCTGGGCCCCGTTCCTCGTACATGGTTCAACTAAGTCGATCAAATGTCCTATTAGCAGCCTAAATTAACGAGATGATTGATGTCAGGCTATCACGTACCAAGCTGCACGTTAATGATGACGTACTTGTAGGCTACCGAGAAGGCTCTGAAACGTCAAAGAATACGCCCAACATGTCAAACTAAAGATCTGATTGGTTGAACACTATGACAATCAACAATATCATCCCCATTCACTTAAAGTGCACATGGATGCACTTGTGAGTCTGCAGGCCTCTGGCTCTGTTCTACCTAGAGACACAGAGGTGAGATATGATTGGATAAAAGCTCTACTTAAAACAAGCTGCACTGGAAGCAGAGCAACTGAGGAAGACAGGAGCTGTGCAATGAGAAAATAAGATAATGGGGAAAATATTTAGAATTAGTGCTGGGCAACGGTTACAATTTTTAATCGTGATTAATCGCATGATTGTTTTGCGATTAATCGCATTGTTATGGCAAAGTTCAATAATGAATTCAAAAGTAGTGTATTGCGCACTTTTATTTTGAGGTACTGCTATATGAACAAAAGGTCAATAACATTTGCTTCAGGTTGTTGTTAGCAGCAGTATTCCCTTTACACAGCAGCAGTTATAACACAGTTATAACACAGTAATAATGATTCTGATCATAGATATTCAGCCGGTGTTCACAACTTCATCTTCATGTGTGTAAGAGATGATATTTAAATATACACCTTGAAAACTGCAAACCTATCTACGTCATGTTTTTATGTTTGTTAAATTCTCAGTAGTGATACTAAATTATGCTTATTATACATATTACAAACAAAACACTTTAAAAACTCTAAAAGAATAATTCAAAAGAATCATTTATTTTTTGCTTTTTTTTGGTATTTTGGTCAGCCACATATGCAACGCTGATTACCGTAATATGTGTGGTATTTGTTATAAATGTACGTTGGTACATAGAGGGTGATAAGAAGCTGTACATAGAGGGACTTAGGACCCAGGGGAGTGTAGGTGAAGCATGAACCTGTAGTCTGTACCGTGGCAGTGACCTGCATGAGGAAGTTATGCTAATAAAGAGTTGCAGTTAAGAGCAGTTTATATGTTCATTTAAAAACACAGCAGCAGCAGGAAGTGACGCCAAACAAACACAGATGTTCACTGCTCGCTGCCTAATAATAAAGAAAAAAAACTGCGTTAACGCGCAATAATATAATTGTCGGCGTTAATAAATGAATGCGTTTAAAACTTTCCCAGCACTATTTAGAATACATGTAGTGTATGTAGGAAAAATGATAAAATAGCTACAACTTTGGGATTCTGTCTAGGCCAGCAGAGAAGGCCTTAATAATGTGTAATGACATGCTTCTGTACGTTTGTAGTTCCTCACCGTAAAGCCATCTACAACAAGAGAAACTCTAAAGTAATTGAAAAGGTACTGAGTACAACGCTACTAGAGCTAAAACCGGAATAATGAAAAATGCATTTGAACCGGAGGGGGAAATATGGGCGGGGCAGCCTAAGGTCATGTGCAGTGGGGACACTGTTTGAAAATCATCCATTGCAGAGAACAAATGTACTGGCTCTTCATGAGGAGCCTGGCGTCACGACCCCACAAAGTCGGAGACTGTATGGAGGCATTTGCACTGATATTTCTAAAATTCTGCCTCATATATTGCTGACTTACATTTAATGAAGTAATAAACACTTTTCCTGCTCTGGCCGATAGTCAGAGACCAAGCAGAGTTGACAGGATGTTGGGCTGGTGCTGAGTCTGAGTGAATATTGATTGAGAGAGCCTTGGCTCGGTGTATCGATCCTTCTCTGAGCCATAGTCAGAGCTCATCATCTCGTCTAATGATGAAGCTCTGAAGAGGAATGCTTCCTGACCGTGGGCGGTGAGAGCACAACGGCACAAACATCAGAACCATACACTGAGCCGATGGATGTTCTTCAGATGGTGAATGTCAAATCTTTAACACACACATTAAGGTTTCTTTTTACAACAATGGCCTCTAGTTGGAACTCATTTTCCTGCAAGAAAAAAAGGCCAAACAGAGAAGAAAAGCAGCCAAACGAAGACACTCAAAAAGACAGGTTAACAAAGACTGATACAATAAATCCAAACTTCGTATTGCTTTTCATGTTAGTTGGTAGAAAAACAATGCAGAAGTGCAAGTTAGCTTGTTTTTTTATGTCTCGCATCAACTATTTGATTCTATTGAGATGTTTGTGCCTGTTGCTGACAGATAGTCAACACTAGAGGGAAGCACAGCTCTGTGACAATGACAACATGAGGAATATGGACCATACGGTATACTACAGTGGAGTCAAGACTGCATACCTCTGTCTCTCAATTCATTGTGTGATGGAAATGCCATGAGCCAATTTTTACATTCCAAGTGAGTTCATTGCGCTCCGACTAGCGCTACGACAGAATGCACGTTCACAGGGTGTGGGCTCAGGCTACAGTCAGAATTACACAGAAACACCAAAACACCAAGAAGCCATGTTCACTTGTTCATTACGTGGAGGAAACTGTCCATGATTTCCCAAAAATAATAACAGCAATTTCCTGTAAAAAGTGCCTCCTAATAGATTTATTGAGTACAGGAAGTACTTTTTTACATTACGTCTTCAGTAGGTATATACTGTATCTTCTGTCAACATTTACATATGAAATGACTAATAATGTTTCATACATAACCAATTAATAGATGGAAGAGCACTTGATATATCTGCCTGCATGACTTTGTGGCCTAAGAATGTCCTGAAGAACAATAATAGCAATTTGGTAATAATTAGGGAAAATACTGCAACCGTTATTTAGTAAGTTAGTTACAGAGCATTGATCTCATGATTTTATTCTGTTGAATTCCAAATGAATTTGCTGATAAAAGTGCTTCAATGATACCCATAGATCAGTTTCATCACTCATGTATTATGCGTTTATATTATGTTATTATCCTCCAAAATATGTTATATTGTAAGCTTAGACACATTTTATATTTTTGCATGTTCAGCTGATCTTCTGTGCACAGAATTAATGTCTAGGTTACACTCGCAATTTAATGGATCGGAACTAATTAATTGGAAACTGGCTGTGTAAATGTTTTCCATTTTCCTTGTAATTAGAAACAAATTATACAGTTTATACAGTATAAGTTTTGAAATTATTAGAACATTCTGGGCCGATTAAACACAGCTTTATTGAAAATGTTCAATGTAAGGCTTAGGTTAAAAATGTCTTGTGAAGCTTAAACTTAAGTTAGTTGATCTTCACTGAATAAACACTAAAGCTGTGTTGTTGACAACATATTGTAAAAGCTTGTGTTATACCTGTTACCAGGCGAGGATCTCACCCTGGTGTTCTTCCTCCTCACTGCACTGATGTGTCACGTTAATGGAGGTCAGCAACATTTCTCTTAAACTTCACCAAAGGAAACCAATATTTTCAAAAGCCTTATTTTTGGTTTTCCAAGATGTTTCGGAAGCTGTCGCACCACCTTTAGAATTTGATCCAGCTGTATCTTTTCTATTTCCTTTGTGGGCGTGTGTGTGTGTGTGTGTGCGCGTGTGTGTTATACAGGCGTTTTTCTGATTGTTTTGTTGGCCCTCTCATTGAAGTGCCCTTCATATGCCTCTCTAAGCAAACACACACATACACACACACACACACGCACACACACACACACACACACACACACACACACACACACACACACACACACACACACACACAATAAACATTCAGAGACCTGCTGTGGTCCTATAGACACCCAGAGAGAAGCAGCTGCTCTGTCTACACAAGCACAATTCTGCCATGCTTGTTTGCCATTTGTGAGGGTTGGTAAACATTGATACGCATCCCTTCACACAACTGGTAGTGTGTGATATGAGCCTCAAGGATTTAAATATTACGTTTTGTTCATTGGGGCTGCTATAAGTGGTGAGTCTGAGGATGGACAGATGGATGGGTAGCTGTAGCTATTACATGTTCTGCTCAGGGACACTCTAGAGCAGTGATTCTTAACCATGATTGGGCCGCGAGCGCCACCTAGAGGGCCGCGAAAAACTTTCAGTTCTGCACCTGTGGGCCGCGAGGGCCGCGGGACCGCATAGGTTATCAATTGAAGACACCAGAGATATTACTGTTATCCATGAGACGCTCAGTTACAATCTAGCTTCCCACCACCTGGTGGCGGTAATGCGTCAGTCAGTTGTTTAACAAGCTGCAATAAGCAGAAGAAGACACTCAGCTAGCCGCTAGCCTGTAGCGAAAGTTATGGATGAGTTATTAAAAAGAAAAAATGAAGACGACAGTGGTGCCATACCCCCCCAAAAGTGTAAATGTGTGCGCAAGTACAACCCTGACTTTCTTAAGTACGGCTTTGTGAACGGAGGCAACGAGGCAGAGCCGAAGGCTCAGTGTGTGGAATGTGGGCTACTGCTATCAAACGAAGCACTGAAGCCTTCAAAAATAAAGCGACACCTAGCGACGAAACATCCAACGCTCGTGGGAAAGCCTGTTGGGCTTCTTGTTGTGTATGCAGGTTTACATACACATGATAGTAAATGTCTTTGTGATCATCACATTTTATCATCTCATTTATTTAACAAGGGTTTTGCCTGTTGAACTCCGCGAGGACACCGGCATCCTCGATCCCCCTTCCGTTCCTACGGCTTGTTTGCGCAAATATGTCACAAAACATGTCCGTGTTTGGTATCCCAGCATGCCCAAAATCCTCATCTTTGCAAAGAAATCATCAATTTTCTTTCATTTCTTATGGTTACTCCACAAAAGGAGCCCAAACACACACTGTCCAAAGTCGCCATAACCGCTGCAAGTCGGATCTTGCAGCATTTCGACGGAAAAAGACACATTACAGACCCGACAACGTGCTAGCGGATGTTACCATGGAGCTAGTGGCTTCATAAAAACGCTAGTACTTATAGTACAAACCTTATCTTCCTCTTATATAAGCCGTCAACCAACGGTTGCGTAACTGAGCTATTCTCATACTTGATCGTGCGCTCGGTCGCAGCCATTACGCACAGCAAGTCCGCTACTCACACACCACGTCTTTGACATTATATATATAGTTTTTGCAATTTGCAAAGGCTAAAAATAAAAGGAAAATAATATAATATCAAACTATAAAGGCAGAAACACCTTTAGTGTGTCAGAATATCATTTGGTTACCATGTGTCCATTTGGGTCTCCAAATATCCTTTTAGAGCTCCGCCTGGATCTCTTCATGGAAGAAACACTGTAGAATGGTCATACTTTGTCCAATTCTTCAAATGTGAGGCAGACCCCTGCTCAATGTTTTTCAGGCCAAGGACCCCCAAACTGATATGGAGCAGGGACCCCGACTGTAGGAGCCAGGTGTGGCCTGTGTCATTTTGTATGCCCTTTTTTGTCACTTCCGGTACACGTCCGGTGATTGAGTCACGTGGTGCTGGGAATAGTCACAATGGGGGTTTATCAGCCGTCAGAATCAGACTAGGGGAAGGATTGGAAGGAGAGGGGGTGAGAGAGGGAGCCTTATTTTTTGTTGACCGTTATTTCACGTTATCTTTCACGTTATTCACATTAGTACTGTCATTATCTGAGTTATAATTGTATGTTATCTGGAATCAACGTTTATTTGTTGCCCACAAAATAAACACTCCAAACTCATCCACGGGATTCCGGAAATCATTTAACGTTACAGCCAACGCGTCCGCAAGTATAGATCTCCCCCACTTAGCCTCTCGTGACTGAAAGGAAAATTGCCGCTAGTCACCTACACCGACTATATATATTATATATATATAATTGTGTTTTATATTAAACTGCCTATGTATAACATAGCTCTTTATTGTGCATTCAGTGTTCAGACAGTTGCACGTTAATACACGTAGAAAGAGATGACTTCACACCATGTGGAAAGGGGAAGCTAGCACACAGCTGAGGCTGATGTCAGAATGAGTCGAATGTGGAATCCAAATCATGTTTATGATGCACATGTGGAATAAAAACATTGGCACTTCCTACATGTGAAGTTCAATGTGGACTCTTGTATGGATCTCAAAAGAAACACGACTATTGAGATCAGTATCCTGAATATCAAGTGTGTAACGCATGTGCAGAAATTATGATTTACACATCGCAAAATAAGCCTCCCACTAATTATCAACCTTTTGGAAAAGTATGAATGTTTTGCCAGTGGTGGATTTGCTACGGAGGGGAAAAGGGTTGATGTGGCGATACTACCGGTTACTGTAAAGTAACCTGAGTGTCCTGGTTCCCACAGGCGAACATCACTCCTTCCTTCATTAGGAGACCGGTATGGTATGAAAACCCAATACCACGAGACCAAAGTTATGAAAACACAACTATGACCATTCCCACTCGTTATTTGTCAAGCAAACAAACATCAGACATAGCCGACATGTATTGAATGTGTTGTGAAATGCTTTACTGAATATACTGTTGAAATGGAGAAAAATTCAGGGTTTGAGGCAAGAGCTTGAGGAGAATGCTGGCAGGGGGGTGATCATGGGATTGGGTAGACCAAATTTTGGGAAAATAGGGGTCTGTATTGGTGAAAACAGACATTAGCGCATTCATAGTTTTAATTGTAGCTTTTCTATTGGCATGTTGCATCGTACCCATCCTGAGGAAACAGTGCCAGAGGAGCATGGACAAACAGATGGGTGTCATGATAAACCTCCAACTGGCTCGGATGATGAACATGATGACGATTGAGCGAGGGACAAAGGCCCAGTTCACTCAAACGGTGATTGGACGACCGGACCTGTTTCCGGACATGTTTCCCATTCCGGACTATCTGGAGGACTCAGATGAGATGGAGGAAACAGGACTAGGAGGCATCTCAGCATAAATATGAGAGCCTGAACTTTGTTGAAAGTACATACACGTCCAAAATACACCACGTCACATGTTTTATCATCTGTCCAAACTGTTTCACTATAAATTGAATGTATTATAATCAGATATTTCTACATTCACATATATTCATAGTCATGATGCTTATAATCAGTGCACAAGTATTATAGCGTATAGTTTTATCATAGACGTTGCATCTAATGAATACTGATATATTGTTCAATATTTTGCAGAAATTAAATGTGTGATGTATCAGTTAATACATGTTTGCAAGCAAGAACAGATTCACCAAAAAGGTGGTCGCTTGGCGGGGAAGGACCATAAGGGAGTTTTTCCTGTAATGCAACCTGCGGGTTTTTTCGCCCTTATATGAAAGTGAATCTTAGTCTTGAGTGATGTTATTTGAATTATCTTACTAACTCAAATGTTCTGTATTGGTATATAACCAAGCACATATCATTTACATAAATCACTTGTGTTGTTGCAATGCTGTGAGGGATCAAAACTTTAGGTTACAGTTCCACCTAATTGACAAAAGTTATATGAAGTTAGGTTGAAGGTCAAGTGACCCTCATAGGAGGATTATGTTGAAGAAAATCATCATTAGAACTTTGAATTAGAACTTTGAATTGAACTTGAATTGAACTGAACACATTTGGGCTCACAAGCAACAGTTACATAACGTGTTATGTAACACATTCTGGTTCATAAACAACATTCTCAGGAGGTGATTAGGGCGCCAGACAAACTGTAATAAATCTCTCCTATTCGTACCAAATTGCCAAAAGGTTGACTTGACCAGAACATCGACATGAGAACATGCCCTAATTAAGAGACCAGATGTGCCTTGTTTTTCGATTCAACGGACTGGTTTGATTGGTCGAACGTAGCTGAATTTTGACTATAAAAGTGATCTGTGAAAAGTACTACATGGAAGTTGTTTCGATATACTGAACTTGTTGATGTTGACTTGATCTTATTAAAACACTTCCCGCTGGTTGCAACTCCAGTTCGCCGTCTCTTCTCGTCATTTTGCCACAGCACACTGCCATTTATGAATACACCTTGTCAGCTGATACCAATGCTAATATCAACATTGTCTGTCAATTGCATGATAATCATGCATACAAGATATTCTAATTTATGTTTTTATTTTCAACAATGTGGAAACGAAAATGGGTGATGGCCTATTAGTGCCACTGCCATGCATAAACATACCTGTTATCTTTCACACAATACTGAACTATTACAATAATGGACACATTCATTTAAAAAGTTAAAAAATTAAATAATAATAGTCTAATCAACCAAAACATTTCGCGGACACCCTGCAGTACCTCCGCGGACCCCCTAGGGGTCGCGGACCCCCTGTTGAAGACCTCTGCTCTAGTGTAAAACAGACCAACTCCTGCAGTTTCAACCTGATATTAGTAGTAAACATCATAACTCAATTTCTAGTTCTTGGCTTGGTATGTCCGAACTCTGTGGAGTTTGGAGGGATGATGACTATTTTCACAGATATATCAGATGTTGACAGTGTAGAGAAGGACCATTTCATCACTTAGCTTAGCTTTAAAGTTGGCTTCTCCATACTGTAGCCCTAGGAAGTCCACCCATTAGTATCTTTATCACATTTTGTGGTAAAGTGAAAGTCACCAGCTTTCTCCAGATGAAGTTCTCACTAACTCTCTGCAGTTCAAGAAACAGTGTTAGATTTCTCTTAAATTTGAGAATATAGTTTCCTTTCAGTAATCATACCAAGAGTGGAATTTCATTTGCAAAATATGTTCAGTTCTCATTTGGTCAAGGGGCATGTCCTCTAGTGAAGATAAAACTCCTAAAAACACAAAAACACGAATCAGTAATGTACACAACCAAATAGACCACGCCTGAGTGTAAGAGCACATGCTCCACATGTTAGTGCAGATCACAGACTGATGACCAACATGGCTGCCTTATTTTATCCTCCTTGCTAACTCATTTTCTAGATCTAAACTGTGAAGAAAAATATATATATATTTTTAAATCCCTAACCAGCTCCAAGTGCATGTTATTATAAACTGAGCACATATTTATACAGTCCTCTTTTATTGAGGTTATTTGTTACTTCCAGAAAATCATTCTTATTAAGTGACCAGCAGTCAGCTCTGTTTCGCCAAAACAGTGATGTGATATACATGTGGCTAAAAGACAAATCTCTACCTAGCAGAGGTGCTCACAAGTCAGTTTTTGCAAGTCCAAGTCAAGACTCAAGTCTTTGAGCTAAAGGCCAAGTCAAGTCTGAAGTCTCTTGTGGTTGTAAAAATAGATTTTTTCAATTAAAAGACAAATATAACAAGACAAGTAAATCTGGTGCACTTGTAAACAATGTAATCATGAACACAGTAGATGGAAAAAGTAGATGATTAAAATGGCAAACTGGCCAATTTAGCAGCCAGATCCTTCCCCAGAGTCTGGATTAATTAGCAGGCTCAAGACAGTAATTTGCTATGTTAGCTAGCAAGCAATTTGTCCGCATAAGCATGCCAGCTAATGTTAGCTAATACTAGCTAGCTAAAACCACAATATCGTAATGAACCAGAGGGAAGGGTTTGGTTGTAGAGTTAAACATGACAGCTACAGCTGAAAGTGATGTGGTGCACTGAATTTGATGAATTTACTGTTAATCAGACCACAGCTAGCTAGTGCACCCCGTGGTCCTGGGACTGCGAGGAGAGCGGATGCCAAACCCCAGTGCCGAGGATCATCGTGGGATCTAACCTGTGTATCGGCAGAAACAGAAAGGTTACCGATCCTGCTGGGAGTTGGGGTGTTCTTGGATCAGATCCCGGCACTGGGTCTTGCTCTGACTGAATCTGAGTTGCCACAGCCACTGCTTGAAGTCTGAAGTCTGGGCTGCCGCTGCAAAATGTATATAACGGAAACACAGCACGTGTGGACTTTATGTTGAATGCGGTGCCATTCGTTTGTTGATGTTAGCGGACTTCATTTCTAAGATAACCGTTGCTAACTGCTCACTGGTGCTAGTGGAGCTGACGAGAGGCAAGGCATTCGGGACCGTGCATAAACACCATTTGGATTTTTACGGAAAAACAGTTGATTCCTTTACATAAAAATCGGATGATCTGATCTTTATTTTATTACTTTATTTACCAGGGAGAGTGCACATTAATCAACATTTCACTTTCCACCTCAATGTAAATGTGCCAGAGTTAGCTAAAGAGCTCATTTTCGTCTGTAGTCCTTGGCAGGTTACTACAATTTAGTGGCCTAATAATATCAGTACAATTCAACAAAAAAGCACGATAGTACAACACTGTACAGCACAATATAGCACAATACAATACATAAATACATTACAACAGTATCAGATTTGTAAAAACAATGACGGTATGTAATATAGTGCCAGAGATTACTCACGATTAGAAGTTTGGTTTGCTTTAAGCCCTGTCTTTATTTTTGTTTAAATGTTAGGTATTTAGTGCTATCTATTAACTATAGGAAGACGGTTCCAGTAGTGGGTGGCTCTGAATGAGAAGACTGTTTGCTAAAACTTGCTATGTCTGTATCGTAACTGTTGGAAAAACTTAAACAATGTTTTTGTTTAGCCACTGTAATCTAGGCAGCTGATTCCATAAAGTCTGTGTCCTTGTGTGAAGCAATCTTCAGCTGTGTTCTTCATTAAAGTGTCTCAGTTGTCTTTCTCATCTGTTTGTTTACTTATGACCGGGCGTCAAGGGTTGATCGTAAATCTCTTGTGTTCACGTCAGTATATACGTAGGCTGATTTGCAACCATGACGTCTTCCGAGATTAGGATAAAATTACCCTTGAGAGAACAAATTATCAAAGAAACGGATCCAACTGATGTCCATGATTCTGTTCCAACGTGATATCTGCAGTATATATATCAGAGACAGACCTTTCACTTGAAGCATAACTTCAACTGTTTGTGTTTCAACTCTGTTTCCTTCTTGCAAGAATAAATGTCCCGATTAATGATTTTTACATCGGTGTCGAGTAAGATTTTTCTAACAGTAACACAGCCCCCTTTGCATTATGAACTGATTCAGTGTGGGAGGTGCAAGCCCATGTAAAACGTTAAAGACAAGGTGATGATGGCATGCAGAAAGAGTTTGGCTGCCTTTGATGTTAGGTATGGTCTTATATGCCTAAAGTTAGCCAGGTTGAATTTGATAGTACCGGTGTTACGGTTCAACCAGGGACCCTGTTAACTGGCGACCTTCAGCCGAATGCGTCTGTTGTTGTCGTAGTTACGGCAGCTGTTGCAAATGGGAAGAGAACACGTAGCTGTCCTTGTGAATGCCGCATTGTTTAGTTTTGCAATACAGTGTCAAACCTTCTCATTTACAGTCTTTGGTCGAAACATACCGGATTCGACGTTGGAGAGTCTTTTGAGGAAACTAGTCCACTCAAGTTTGAAACGTATCTTGCTTGTTGTTTGTGTTGAAACAGGAAGAGAGCAAATTGCCCTTCCTTTGAAATAATAAAGTTGGTTACGAACAAATAATCGTCTTTGGAGCCTGCTTTGTGGAAACGTGTTTAACTGGTTAAACCGTAACACCGGCTACCTTTTTAGCATGCTTTTTAAATGACAGATTCAAATCTAGGATGATTCTACGATATTTGAAATCGGACATCACCTTGAGCTTGTGAGTCTCTGTGGGTTTGCCTGTAAAGAACATACAGACCTGTTTATGTTCAGATGGAAACATGAGTTCCTCAACCAATCCGATACATGGGACATGGCTACGGTTAGTTTGTTTTCAGCTTGTTGTTTGTTTTTAGCATGCTCATTAAGAACTGTGTCATCGGCTACATTTCAATGTTGGCAGATGGGCAGTCTAAAGGCAGGTCATTAATGTACAACCTAAACTAAATAGGGCCCAGTATTGATCCCTGAGGGAGACCAATATTGCAGTAAATGTATGTTGACTGAGTATTGCCAATACATGCTTCTTGTTTGTTAGATATGATTTCATCCATTTAATGGCATCAGAGAAGGAATTAACAGTTTTGACAGGAGTACCTCATAGTTCTCTCTACCAAAAGCCTTTAAATAAATAAAAAACTGCATATATTTCACCACTTTCATCTAATTTTGGTTTTACATTTTCAAGACATATATTAGTTGACTGTTTCTGTTAAGTGCTCGGTGCAAAATCCCAATTGCGTGCAGAGGGGTATGACCCATGTTCAGTGGAGCGCTCAGCTGCTTCGATACCCAGTTCTCTGACAGTTTGGACACGACTGGTAAAACACTGATGGTGTATAGTTCCCTACAGTTGTTTGCTCACCAGCATTGTAAATGAGAGTTACAACAGTTGACTTCCAGGTACTTGGAAAAATCCCTTTCTTAATTGACAAATTGATCAGATGATCAGATGATCAAATTTTTTATTTTGCATTCACTTGTACTGATTGCTTTTATCTATGCCATGTGCCATGTGCTATCACACGTTGATGATGAAAGAATAGTGCACACAGAACTGTAAATATTCTGTGACATAGCTTTACAGAACTGTAAAGCTGTAAAGCTATATTACATGACAAAAGTTGTTTCCATGTGTTTTTCTTTATTACTGCAGTATTTTTGATTCTGAAAGTTCACCCCTAACCCTGGATATAGTAGTTACAGTACCTTTCACCTGCATTGCGTCGCCTCCATCAGCAGATGGAGTTTGTTCAGTTGTGATGGAGTTGTCTCAGTTTTCAACTGAAAAGGGAAAAGGCCAAACCTTGGGTTGAGATAATTTTTTCAAAATTGTTTGTACATATTTAGAGCAAATAGGCTTTTAAATAAACATGTTTATTAACACAATTTTCTCAACCTTGTGTTAGATATTACGATATTTGTACAAGTGGTGCAGTAACAGCTGAAAGCAGGTAATTGAAATTTCTGTAGAAAAAGGGAACTTTGTGGTTATCTAAAAATAATTCACCCCCTCTGGCCAATCAGAATGCAGTACTCATCACGATGGCTGTGATTTAATTAAACTTAATATTATTCTCTCTGTTTCCAATATATTGTGTGTTAGTCTTCTGATGTCTGTCCTGTCTCTTTCTGTGGTCTATCACACACACACACACACACACACACACACACACACACACACACACACACACACACACACACACACACACACACACACACACACACAAACAAAAACACACACAAATCTACAGATGTATAGTATAACAGTTATCATGAAAAGATTAGCAGGAGCACCTGCAGGGCTGAAAGCAAATTGATGACCGTGACAGGATACTGTCCTCAGGCCATATGCAGCACATTGCATCCCACACACACACACACACACACACACACACACACACACACACACACACACACACACACACACACACACACACACACACACACACACACGCCTCAGTGAAAGGTTCCAGTGTTTGAGTGTGTCGGATTATTGCGACAGGCAGTGAATGAAGATGTTGGACTGTTCAGCCATGGTGCTGCTTCTCCTGCTGACAGAAACACACACCGGGCACACTCAGCAGACTGCAGCGTTCTGACTCACATGGCTTGGATAGTGTGTTCAGTAATATACTGGCAGAATGTGGAACATTTGTGGTATGTACAGTGGCTGTACAGTGTCTTTAAATACCCTACATCAGGAGAGCGTTCATCTTTGAACTGGTAATGATTATAGTGTCAGTAACACTGATGCACATGACCTGGACTGGCCCCAGTAAGTGATGCTGTTGAGTCTGACTGAAATTACGTTCTACATACTTTATTTGAACCACATACAAATGTCATTCTTTTTTATTTGACATAAGTTGATATGTTCTTGTCTAGTATTGTTAATTCATACATTGACTTTAAAAAATGAAGTTTACTGTAATAAAACTAAGCAACCAACACTGCAGAGTGGCTGGTGGTATTGATGGAACTGGCTCATTGGCCATGCCGACAGTTATGGATTGATTTGATTCTAAAACTTCTGCAACAAACCTGACTTGCATTTGGTTTGTCCCCTTGAAGCATTTAAAATGACATGAATAGTCTACACAGAACTCTCTGACAACAGCTTTCATTGTTGGTCATACTTTGGTACTGAACTGTTCTTGTGACATCATCAGGGTTATATCCTATAGAATACATTAGACATCTGTAGTAGTACTTCTTATTACAAGTAGACTGACCAAATGTTAAAAAAGTGTCATCGTCTAACTAAGTGCAGCACAGGCAAGCTGCATAGAAAATGGTTGTATATCCTGTTCCAAATGTTGTTATAGTACAGCAGTACTATCATTTGCAGTACAGATGATGAAACATAATAAAAACATAGAAAGTGTTATATATAAAGTGCATCCAGTCAACTCCACTGATACACTACAGTGGCAGATGCCAGTAGGATAAAGGTCTGTGGTAATGAAGATGAACACGTATCTCGAGGTAGATGTTACTACCCTGTGACCATACTCTTGCTGTGACTTTGCAGAGAGCAGCGTATCCTCATACAACGGTTCGTATGATATCTTATGAAAAGCCAGCAGCAAGTATCAATTTCCACTTGTTACATGTGTACAGTCTTCACAGGAAACAACTCAGTTCGGTTTGAGCAACAAAACCATTTACTTAGTTTGGTTCAGGAAACTAAGTACGGTGAAATATTTAGTTGGTTTTCGGAAACTGAAGTACGCAAGTTATATGACAAATCAACATTGACTTCTCGTCTGACACGGGAAGGAACAGCGTTCTGCTGGGTGGAAGCAGAAGTGTTTTGGGGCTATAATGCTGTTGACCTGAGGGTGAGGGATCAAATTGTTACAGCTTCATTGAAATAAAATCCAACTTTAATTCTCTTCATCTACTCTATGAAACACCCCAGATGCTGTGAGGATTGTCTACCACTAGGAGTAACTAAAACCAACAGTTGTAACCCCACACGTTGGTTTTCATTCCTAGCCAACACATTCTCACACCACTGCATCAAATAACACGGCGTGGCCAGTGCTCCTAAGCTTCAAACTATGCAGCTAACCCTGTAGCGGCAGTGACAGCATATAAATATATGCTTACATATATACATGCATAGTGTCTTTTCAAAATAAACTTTTGTCTTCACACAAAGGTAGGATTAGGCAACAAAAAACATTTAGTATATTTTAAGAAAAGAGTATGATTGATGTTTACTTGATTGACTGACGACTCATGTGAGTCATGTGACTAACGACAGTTAACGACTCACATGGCGACAGAGCAGTGGCGGCTGGCCCCCTCTTCAGCCACAAAAAATAAAGAGTAAAAATAATAATAATCAAAGCTGCAAGCAGCGATGTACGGGCCCTCGCACCTTCCCGCGTCTCGGGGGTGCTGGCGGGACGCCGGCAGACACGGCGCGAATGTCTTCGACCATCAGACAACGCGTCCCGGATGGTATTTTTCTGCTTAGAATGTGCGACGCTGGAAAATATGTAGTGCACATATTCCACCAGTTCCTGTATCCACTCTGTGGCGCTAGAGAACACGTGCAAACATGCATTATGTTGCTCTACATCAAGTACAGACCACATCATGGAAATCGGATGTCGTTTTTCACACAACGCTGTCTTCCTGTTGCTAGTGGCGCTATGACTATGACTAAAAATTGGCTTGTAGACATCCTCAGGCCATGACTGTAATCAAGTATGGCACGTTTGGGACAGATTTGAGCAAGTCCAGTGGAGTTACATCAGCTTGTTGTTTATCGGCGAATCACGTAAAATGGCCGCCACGCCACATTCCATCAAACGTAAAGCTTAACGTACGTCGGTGCTCGGGCCCTAATAAACATTAGAAGAACAATAGGTCCTCCACTCCGACTACGTCAGTGATCGGGCCCTAATAATAATAATAATAATAATAAACATGAGAAGAACAATAGGTCCTCCGCTCTGACTATGTTGGTGATCGGGCCTTGATAATAATAATAATAATAATAACAATAAACATTAGAAGAACAATAGGTCCTCCACTCCGACTACATTGGTGCTCGGGCCCCAATAAGAAATTATACAAAATTGTCATTATTTGTGTTTATGAAGTATGGAATGCACAAATATATGTGAAATATGATATCTGCACAAAATATATGCTCCCTGCTCGTCCTCTCTGCCTCTCTGCATGTCTCAGCTGCTCTGGGGCGCTGGAGAAATCGCCCACAGGAGGCGGGTCTATGAAGCAGTTTAGCCAATTGCTGATTAAAGATATGAATGTGTGACATACACTTTAGCGAATCAGCGTCCTCAAATACATTCAACTTGGGGCAAGTTGTCAGGACTAGTCTCTACAGGCAAGGCAAGTGCGAGCACTGCTCCTCCAAGACCCGTTTGAGAGGAGAACTTTGGTGAAGAAACTGCAGTGAAAGAGCTGATCCCAGATCAGCCTGACCTCACAATCAGACAGCAGACTTGCGGGAAAGGGAAGCAGTACATGCGAAGCTTCTGTACTAGCTGTACACCAGACAGGTTTGGCTAGCTGGATGCAGTCATGCTAATCCAGCACGGACAGTTAGGGAGTGAGGGATGAGGAGGTAAAGAAACATGAGAACACCAGGGCACACATGGAGAACTCTGTCAAGCTACATATTAGGCAAAGTGAACATCTTCTCTTGTACATAGTTGTCTCATTTGCTTAACTTGGTCATGGAGGCATCACAATATAATTGAGATGGTAAATTAACAGTGAAAACTCATCATAGCTTAATTTAACATCAGTATTAGGGCCCGAGCAACCGACAACGTCGGGCCAGCGAAGGCCTTATTGAAATTGTAAGGGGTATTATTATTCAGATTTTTATTTTTGTGGGAAGGGAGCATTTTGGGGTACTTGCCATGCATGAAAACTCACCAATTTTGCACACTTGTCAGGTCTGATAAAGAAAACCATCTGCCATAATTTGCATATTTGTGTGTTAAAAAATGGCTCTCTAGCGCCCCCTACATTTTTGCAAACTCCTCCTACATGCTGGATCCAATTACTACCAAATAATTTCCTGTGAATCATTATTGTATCTACGTCATCAAAAGCTATCAACAGCTTTTTGATATCTCTTTTCGTTTACAAGATATGGACCAATAAACATTTTAGGGCATGGCTTATATATCAATGCACAACTTCTCAACCGTTTGTCCTAAAATTACCAAATTTGTAGCATATGTGCACATCGCATCCTGTAACATACCCTGAGATTTTCCTTGCATTCAAGCACTAGGGGGCGCTACAGTAAACCTGCGAAGTTGTGGTTTTTGTCACTTTTTGCATTTTACTTAACGAACCCCTACAGAATATATGCGATCAACTTCAAATTTGGTCAGGATGCTCTTAAGACCTTTGTGATGAAAATGTATCAAAATCGTGAGTTTTCATGGAAGAACCTTGACGTGGCGGCTATTTTGCCTCATTGGTTATGAAAAATTAAGTTATTATAACTCGAAGGTACATTATCCAATCCGCACAAAACTTCTTATGCATGATGCTACTTCAAGTTTGAAAAAACTTCAATTGAAAAAGTGTCAATAACTCATAGCGCCGCCTACTGGCTAAAGGAAATGTCATATTTTATACTTTTATTTATTCCTCCTCACCAGGTGACCTGATTACTCTCAAATTTGGTAAGGATAGCCTAAAGACATTGATGATGCATCATCATGAATATGAATACAGCGTTCAATTTTCATAGAACGCCGTTGCCGTGCCGATGCATTGCTCGCCTTGAAAAAGGAAGCTGATGGTTTAGTGGCTTTGGATGCTCAAACTCATGGAACTTTGTACATTTGTCAAACGTCATTGGAAGAAATATTTTATATGTTTTTTTGGCTTGGCCGTTTTAAATTGCCTCTATCTATTGCCTACAATATTTCAAAAGAGCAGCCCCAGCACTACATGTATGAAACTTGGTAGGCACATGTATTGTATCCTATGGAGACTTAAATATAAGTTTCTTGGGACCATGCTCTAAACCTACCGGAAGTCGGACATTTTGATTTTTGTGTCATTTTTCGATAGATTTCGGCCTATTTCTAGTCACCATACTTTAACGAACTCCTCCGGAATTGGTCAGATCCACTTCAAATATGGTCAGTACAATCTCAAGACAGTTGTGATTAAAAGTTATCAAAAGCTTTACGTTTGACGGAAAAGCACAACTCTGAGACAAAATACAAGTTTAGTTCTTTAACGATTTACCTTTAACGATTGACGTGAAAAAATGTCAACTTTATGGTTTAGCATGGGAAACAAACTGCAGCCTCCTGGAATTTAGCCTTGTGTTTATTTGATCCTCCCACCCAACTTATTTGGACTACCTCTCACTTTAAACTATATCAGTTGCTCTGCGTGACATGCTGTGGCTGGCTGCATTGCATACACATGCTAAATGAGCGTCAGTGTCAGACACAGAGGAGCACTGACCAAGCTGCATTATCTGACACCCAGTATCTGCTGGGTCAAGCCAATATGTTACGTAGTCTGACCTGCGCATTAGAATCACTATTCATATTTTTTAATTTAAAAATTCCCTGTCCAAAATATTGCAAGAAATGTGTCTGTCTACCTTTAGACTTCTGGTCTTTGTCTGCAGCAGATAAACACTTAATCTACATGCTTAATCTAACAGCATGTAAATATGGGTCACTCCCACTGTCCAGTGAAACAGGACAATATTCATGATAAAACATATACTGATCTGAACTTTGAAGATTCTTGCATTCAGCGGTGCTTTGTGCTGTAATCCATTATATTACATTCCAGTCAGGAGAAGAACACCAACTAAATATCACTGGGGCCGATTTGAAATGTCATGTTGTAGACTTTAATTGCAGGAACAGTGCCAAGTCATCTGGTGTGTAATCCCATATACCAACATAGAGGAGGCGAGCTGACGATGAGGTTAATTGGTATTTTGTGGAAAACAAACACTTGCAGCATCACTGAGGACACACTGTAAATAGAAGAATAAGCTCTTGTTAAAACCATCTATAAACAACAACTGACAGTGGGTGTCACATTACTGGGAAAAGAAGACCAAGGTGGAATAGTTTCCTGCAGGTTTCAAGCACTTCATAAACCATCACTGTCACCTGGTTAAAGGGAAGTAGTATGCCAGAAGAAGATTTCAGAATCACAGAAGTCACAGCACCCTGGCTTTTCACAGGCAACCATCCGGTTTTGGCCACCGTTATTGGCACTGCTGTTGTCTTTTCATAACCTGTACAATATCTTCAGAAATAGACAGAAATGTACCACATTTGTATCATCAAAATATTTAAATAGGATGTCCAAAGTAATTTAGCAAAGAAACACTATTTGTCAAGGTATAATTTCAAGGAACAAATAGAAAATATGACATGGACAGTAATGAAGGCACCCTTCGTTAATATTTGGTTGCACACCCTTTGGCAATGATGACTGTCTCCAAATGTTTCTTGTAGACATCCATACGCTTCTTGCACCTGACAGCTGGTAGTTTCTCCACTCATCCTTTGCTATTTGTTCAGGTTCTTGAAGGTTGCAGGATTCCTTTCACCAATGCAAGATTTAAGCTCCCTCCAAAGTTTTTCAATGATATTGAGATCAGGACTCATTGCTGGCCATTTGGTCATTTCTTTTCTTTTCAACCACTATTGGGTGCTGTTGGTCTTTATCGTGTTGGAGAACCCATGATCTTCGACCCAAACCAATTATCTTACGCTGGGCACATTTCGCTTTAGAATCCCTTGGTAGTCCTCTGATTTCATGATTTCTTCGATATGGTCAAGGTCTCCAGTACCCCCCACAACTTTATGGATCCTTCAGCTGAACTGTAGGTAGGGTGTTCATTTCATTAAAACCTCTATTTTGGTTTCAGCTCTTTGGACTTTTTACGTTGTTTTTTTCCACAATATGCGCCAACCTTGTCATCGATATTCCTGTTACCCTCAAGTCCAAGGAGGTTCTTGACAGTTGCATGCTTAGCAAATCTTTTAATAACATTGCGCACTAAACCCTTTAGAGGTCTTGTGTTCAGTGATAACAGCACTTCTGATCCTCTCAGACAGCTACACAGTGATAGAAGAGCAAAGAACAGACTGGATGATGGCTGAGTAGAACAGAATCAGCAGCTCCTGAGGCACCCCTGGGGGTGCGCGAGCTGCCTCTAGGGGGTGCGCGAGAGGAAAAGTGTAATGGCGTCTGATGGTGTAATAATATTAAATATTTAAAAAAAATGTAATTTTAATTTAAAAAGTGGGATTTTTCACAAAATAAAAACATGAATTATAAAAATCCCCTTTGTAAGATTTAAAATTAAAAACGTACAATTTAATAAATGCACTTGAGCTCCTTCCGGCAGTCTTGCGCCTGCCGCCAGTGTACACACTAGCCAGCCTAGCTTGTGCAGCTAACGTCAGCTAACAGCGGACTTCATGCATTCAGCAACATTAATTTAAATATGCTAAACTGGCTGAAATCGGGGAAACTGTCAGGTGGGACATCTGAAGCCTTCAGTCATAAAAGAGGAGAGAGAGAGAGAGAGAGAGAGAGAGAGAGAGAGAGAGAGAGAGAGAGAGAGAGAGAGAGAGAGAGAGAGAGAAATCGGAGGCGAGGGGAACGGAGAGGTGCGTTGGGGAGAGACCGGGAGAAGAAATCGAGCCAGAGTCAGAGGAAGATGAGACGGAGGAGACCGAAAAGGAGGAAGGGATAGCACAGACAAATCGGGAGCACATCGGCCCATCGCGGAGTCAAGGTGAAAAAAGAGGAGGCTAACAGCTGTCTGAAGCCCTCTTATTTACATCGCCACCTGAACACCAAGCAAGCAACACACTTTGGGAATCCCTGCTCTAGAATATCGAATGTGAGGCGAATGATTCTCCTCAGTTAGCCTACAATATTGTTTCTACCATCGGCAACTATAATGCTCACTTTGCCCGAGATGTTCAGCAATATCATTTTCGTTAGCTGCTGTCAATTGACAACATCAATGGAGAAAAGTGAGTATCATAAAACATGCAAGCTAGCTGAAGTTACATTGTTAACCTTACCATAGATTGCTTGTGTAGTTTGTCCGCTATTGGAGATGAACCCACGTGTTTCCCTGGCTGCTCAAACATAAATACGTGTAGTGTAACGACCAGGCTGTGCCTACTGTTCCCCCTGTCTCTCTTGTAAATGGACTTTACTTGTATCGCGCTTTTCTAGTCTTTCCGACCACTCAAAGCACTTTCACACTACATTCACCTATTCACAGCCACACTGTAAAACCTAACAGCTCATGTTAATAAAATAAGTAAGCTAACCCAACTTAAATGGCATAGAAAGTTGTAGTTACTTGAGTGATACACTAACATGAACTCGTAAGTGAACTGCAGCCATAATGACTCAGTCATTTAGAGTTTGATCAACTTCTGGTAGACTTTCAAGTTATGTGTATCAATTCCAATGAGTTTTATAAACTCATTTGATCTAAATTGATTTTATAGACAGTGGCTGTGTTCTTAGATGTCTTGATCCTTGATCTGTCGTTAAGACAGGTGTCTGTAAATGTACATTTTCCGGCGTTTTTTCGCTTAAATTTTTCAAAAGTTACAGAGAAATAGACACTGTACTATCCGATAACACCGTTATTGTAACCAGCAATAATGGTTGATGTGATTTGCGGAGGCGTCAGTCAGGCAACTTTCTAACATTAGCACGTAAGCCGGTTAGATGGCCGAACGTTATTTCAGCGTCTTCACATGCTATAGTACACACTTAAAAATACATATTAAAAGACGTTCGAAAACAACATTTTCACCCGTAACATATCTCGCGTCAGACACCTGTCTTAACCCTCCTGTTATGTTCATTTTTTAGGTACAGCAATGATGTTACCGGGTCAATTTTACTTTAGCACAAGCAATCTAGTTCACATCCACCCAGCGTCGCATCGCACACACATGCTGCTGTTTGTGTGAAGCTGAACTAGTCAGGCGTAACGTTACACGGCACGTTGACCCAGCTCAGCCGTGGAGGAGAGGATTTTCCACAAACCTGTCTGTCTGGGACTGAAGTTAACAAAGTGAAGAGAGAAGAGAGGAACTCACAGCGCACATTTTCGGTGGTTTAAACCCGTTTGCTGTCCTTAAACCAAGTAAGGTAAGTCTGTTCTCTCTTTTTAGCTTGCTAGCAAAATATTTGAAAAGCTAACGTTAACATCACTGTAACGAAAGTGTGCACTTTCTCTTAACGTTTAATTTTCCTGCAAAACAAGTTGTCTCTTCACCCGTTAGAGTTGTTGACATCTGCACATGATTTTACATCCAAATTGCCAGAGTGCAAGGATCATAAATGGACTGTTATATGCGGTTAGCTTAAGCTAACGTTACCGAATAGGCTAACGTTAGCTTAAGCTAACGTTACCGAATAGGCTAACGTTAGCATGATTGTGCTGGGCTCCACGTGGTGATATCATTCAGTCTGTTTCATTCACTTGCGCAGTTAGGACAATGGGATTGAGATTTTAATATAAAAATGATATCAAACGGTTGATTTAATTTAAGGCATTCAACATATGTGTTGCTTATACAGCTAATATACAACTATACCAAACTAACGTTAATGCCTTATGTTAGCCACTTTTTTTCCTTTCTTTTAAGCCTAACTTTAATAAATTGAACGGATTATTTTCATTTCAGTTGTGGCTGAGCTCATGGACCCAAGTCATGTGGAAATGTAAGTTATGTGCTTTTTCTAGTCCCATCAAAGTCTGCTTACTGAGACATTACAGACTCCAACATGGCCAGTATTCTACCGTTTCTCCCATACCATGTTTGTATTACAACTGCATATGCCCTTTTAGCTGTTTGAATAATATGGGGGAACCAGATGTTAATGTTGCTGTGCAGGCAGAGTAGCTGCTGAAACATATGCTAACCTTTGCAGTGTCTTTTTTGTTTGTTTGTTACAGGCTTCCCATTCACAGTTGTACAAATGCCAACGCCCGATGTCCTCAAGCTAAGGGTCATTCTTGATGAAGTCAATGCCGAAAAGCTGAACTTGCACTCTCGCCCTGACACTGCTCAAGTGAGTAAAAACATACTGGGGACACTACACAAAAAACAAAGGTGACACACACACACAAACAACCAACATTGAATATTGCTTGATTTGATTAAAAAATGTATTGTGACATTGTCCTCAGGATCATTTCATCAGGGAAACACAGCTCATGATTTATGTGAAAAATAAATTACTTCAAATCTTACTCTGGGAAACTTGCTTAGAAAATGTAACTGTTGTCCAAAGCTTTTGTGTTTGGTACAGCTCTGTGGCGAATTCCATAGGATCACCAATCAAAGCCTTCAATATTCCTTCTTCGCTGCGCTGGATAAAAACACTCCACAGCTGCTCAAACTCTACAAAGGGAGGAAGACTGGAGATTTTGGTAAAAAGATGGCAGATCTGCTGATGGCGTATGACGAGCAGGTAAGGGTGCTATTAATATGTTTACTGAAGGGTGGAAGTAACTACAATAATAATGACTGAACTGATGAAACAACTATCAAATTAAATGGTCAATTTAATAAAATTAAATGTTGCATCAAATAAAATCAATGAAATAAAATGGTCAAATCATATATTCAATATTTCAGTTAAAAACCTCTCTCTGTGTAAAAGGACAAGAATGACATCAGTGCAACGAGAACAGCAGCCCTGGCTGGGCTGCCACTGTACCTAAAAGAAGACTCATCAGTGATCTTCAAGAGTTGCAAGGTAACGTTAACTTCTCATTCTCACTCACCGGTCATTGCTCATCATCTCTTGTTTGCACTGATTTATACAAACTTGATGACTTTAGACTCGACAAAATTAGGAAAGACTTGCAACCTTCTTCCAAACCAAAAGATGAATAAAAATGTTGGAAGAATCTTCTTGTCTTTTTAGTGTACCACAAATAATACATTAAAGTTTGGTGAAGAGTGTTTTTTGACTTGTAAGGACTTGATACTCAAGGTTAGAATTTGGACTTGACTTGAGATTTGCCTGCCTTGACTTATAACTCAACTTGAGTCTTGCCTGTCTTGACTTGGGACTTGAATACAAAGACTTAAGACTTAGACTTAGACTTGAATCAAGTGTCTTCCCTCTACAATACCATTGTAAACAGTTTTTTTTCTTTGGTACACGCATGTTCTGGACCTCATGTGTACTCCCTCTTTCAGGAGGAGGAGTTCGAAGCATTCCAGGAGGGTGCAGTGGCATTGTTGGGCGTGGTGGCTGAAGAGGACACGGCTGCAGGAATTCCCTTTCAACCTCTCAGTCTGTCTCAGTCATCCTGGAGGATCAGGTTGTAATGACTCTCAGATCTTGGACTGATGCACTGGTGGTGTTGTTTAGCTTGATCTATGCTGTCAATATGAGCTATCCGGCAAAGCTGAGTGGCTTCTTTGAGTTCATCCAGGTTGTCCTCTTAAATCTAGATGATGGAAGAAAGCAGCTCAAACCTAAGTTGCAGGCCTTGAAAAAGGAGCGAGAGTAAAGAGGTGACGTCCTGCGCCAAGACCTCCAGCAGTCATGGTTTACAGCCCAACAAAGTGCAGAAATCAATTCATATAAAAATCAGGACTTGTATTGACTAAATTCCCTTTATGCACAGCTCAACTACTTCCTGAATCTCAGACACTCTTTCATTTCCTCTGGAACAGCATGGGACATAACTAATTAAACCACCTGTGCTTGATCTCAGCAGCCAACAACAAGCAAGCACACCTGGTTTAATTAGGTCCTATCCTGTATTAGAGGAAATATGTGTCTGGGATTCAGGAAGTATTGGAGCCTATAGCCTATTATTGCATAGGCATTGTCAACTCTTGCGTCCCGTCGATCTGGCTGTAAATGATGACAGCAGTGCTCTGGAGGCTGAAGTACCGGAGCAGATGTCTGCTGTACCGAAGAAGGGAATATCAGTGTTCTGTCAAATTGTATTAAAAATGGTCCATAGGTTATTGATAGTCAGTCTATTGGCGATAACAGTTGTTGTGTTTGGTTCTTATCCATTGTCAATTTCAAACCCAGCTGGCCAGCTGTTAAAAGCCCAACATTTTGTAAAGAGAAAATACAAAAACTTTTCATGACTCCTTTGAGTTTATCATTTTTGAAAAAATGTTTGTTGTGAGCACAATGTATTTGATCAGTGATATATTTTCTTATGTTTGCAGCTGTGAGGATTCATTTTGGCATAATGTGTAATGTTGTGGTCAAAAAAATCATATTTGTTAAAATAAATTCATTGCATCTAACTGAGTATTTGTATTGAGTTAATGCAACTTGAATGGTTCAAGGCAATCAGTTTCCTTAAATGAATTGAGTAGCTGCTATATCATTTTGAGTTGTTGTAACGTAAGCTATTTAAGTTAGTCCGACTTAAATCATATATTTACTGTTACATAATTTGAATGAGTTCATACAAACATGACAAATAAGTTTAAATAACTAATATGGTTTAAGTTCAATACAAATAATGGAGTTAGTACTAGTCATTTATTTACTTAAGTATACCGAACAATAAATACTTGAGTTAGGAGTACTCCATTTCAGCAATTTTTTCCACTAAAAGGATTTGAGTTGGTTAACTTAAATGGTTCAAGGCAATCGGTTTCCTCAAACTATTTGAGTTGACTTTACTCATCAGGTTTTACAGTGCATTCATACACTGCCCATCAGGACTAACTAACATTCATACACCGTAGGCTAAGGGAGCAATTTGGGGGGGGTTAAGTGTCTTGCCCAAGGACACATCGGCATGCGACTAGCGGAGCCGGGGATCGAACCGCCGATCTTCTGATTGAAGGACGACCCTGACTCCACCGAGCCACAGTCTTGGTTGCCCCTGCCTGTCTCTGTGTGTGCCGTGAGGGCGTGGCTCTTACCTGGTCTCCTCCCGGCTCCCACCTGATTACGGCTCATTCACCTCACCTGTTGAGTTTGCACAGCTGCCTTCCATCTTCTCATCAACTCAGCAGTATCTACCGTGGTTTTCCATCCACTCATTGCCAGATCGTTGTTGTAACCACAGTGGTAGTCGTAGTCATTCTTGGCCGCGCCATATTTGTGAATTCTGAGTTTATTCCTTGTGTAATCGCTTGCCTTTACTTAGCCTGTCTCTCTGTGCCTTCAGAATCACCCTCTCCGGTTCCCCAGCCTGCCTGGCTCGCCAGCTTATTCCCGGACCTGCTACGCCATTCTCATCACCCATTGTCCCTGCAAAGTGAAGTCAGCGTCTGTCTTCCTGTCCTCTGCTGAGGGGACTCGGGGACCGTTTGTAGAGAGAGCTGCTTTGTCTCAGCCAGCAGAGAAGTTTACAAGAATTGAACACATTTTAAGATACGTAGCAAGAACAGATAGACAGTTGGACGACATCAGACAGCTTTTGTTTTAGCTGAGCTAGTGCTGTGTTTGTGTAAACATAGCTGCTGTGGATGAGAGATTGTTCATGATTGTTGAAAGGGTGTATTTTATGTATTTTAAAGAAGAGGAGGGGCCAGGACAAGGCATCGTTGCACCCCAAAGGGAATGGGCAGTGAATTAAGTTGAGTTAGAAACTCACATTCTCAACCTGTGGTCCCTTCTTTACAGAGAAGGTGCAACCATCGAGTTGCATTACTCTTGCCAAGTGCTTTTATTTTAGAAAGAAGAATTTATTGTCACATCTGACCTGCTTTATTGCAGATTTAGTTTCTTTATCAAATCTGATTCAGGTATAGAAATGTTAACTTGGAACAAGATTTCCTGAAACAAAAACATAAAGGACATTGTGTTTGCAAGTGTACCAGATGTTCCCTCAAACTGCTCTGGAACACTTAGTGCTTGATGGAAACCCTGGAGTATGTTTAGTAAAGAGCTGGCACTGGATCAAACCTGACAGGCAATCTTTAACGCTGTGAATCCTAAATTACAGCCCTGATACTGAACGTCAAGGTTAATTCCCTCGCCCAGTGTAATGAAATGATTCCACATGACACCTCCAATTGGTGCCTTTGGAACGCTGCCCACCAGAGAAGCTCCTTGTTATACAGCCTTTCAAATAGACATGAAATGGAAATAAAATTGGCAATGGGACATTCAGAAGGAAAATTACTTTTTTTGTTGCAAAAATCCCTGCAGCTCTGTGTTCTTGTGTTATTAATTATTATTACTAAGGTTATTGAAAAATAGACATTTGACAAAAAAGAAGTTCAAAATATAAAGCTCTCCTTTAGATAATAATATATTATGGTATTCTTATTCAAAAAATGTAAAGGCACTTAGTTTGCTCAGCAAAACAGTCATATTTGGATGATGATGAGAAATCTGGTCGCAAGCCAGCTGTCATGTTTATGTGGCAACCAATCTGCTCCCCCTCTTTCCATGTTCCACCAGTTTAAGGGCCCCCCTTACCCCTAACCATCCCCCTCAAACCATCCAAACCCAGCCTCCTTTCAACACCCCCCTCCCTCCCATCACCCTGTGTCTTTTGTGTTCAATGCCACCAGGCAGATAATGTCACAGGCACTCAGCTTCATTGGCTCTATACCTGAATATAGTTTGACTGAGATCACATAAATGTACAAATGTGTCTCTTTTTCTCTCCATTTTGGTCCATCTATGCTAAACTGATGCTTTACACCACTGTATGCTGGTTGAAACACTCTCCAGGGTGGATTAATTTGAAAATGTCAGAAACAATGCGGAGAAAACTGGGAAATGTGGACGATGGCGCACTAGGAAAGCATTGAGTGTGCACATCACATGTGGAGGTCGGAGTGGTGGATGAGCATGTAGCTCATCCGACTTTCATGCAGGAGACCAGTGTCCCATCACAGACATGCGACTAATGTATCATCATAGCTACAATCTTTAATCTTTTTATCGTGAAGTGTTTTGGATCACTAACCTTGACCGCAGTTTATTTTCTGGAAACAAACTTTAACTGTGCTGTTGCTGAAAATTTGAATGTAAAAAAAGGAACAAAAAGACAAACAGAACAAAATCATAATCCAGGGTTTTGCAGAATCATCAAACATAACCAGTCTTCTTTAGAGGTATGGGGATTACCAACCTCGTTTTCTAAAAGGGATGCTTATAAATGGTTCCGTCCAAACCTAATGGCTGTCGGATAACGTTCACTGGCAACACTTTCTACATCTCAGGAAAATACTTTTTGGAACTCTACTGGAGGGATATTGAAAAGATATGAATCATCTCAACATTGTCAGTCTATTCAAACTGTCAGTTTCTATTGATGCAGTTCCTCTGAAGCTTGCTTATAATACCCGTGTCTGTATCAGGAATACACAACTTAACATCTGCCACCGGCCCAAATCTGTGTGTTTTCTTCTACCACAAAACATACAAAAGCAGAAGCAATTATCTTGTCAGGCAGGCACCTCATTATACCCCACTGATCAATAATGCTTTCAGTCAGGCAGAGTTTATCAGAGCCGGCCTTTAGTTTAGATTGAGGAGCTTTGAATTCGCTGTCACTGATAGCACAGCGCACACACTGCTGTCAAGGTCACATTGTAACACTGCTTGCTTGTCCAGATGATACTAACAATAATTATGGATTCATAAGCAGCTTACAACACAAGATATTTATGTTTTTCATCATCTTCTATCTGTCTAGCTCCACTGCATAATTGTATACTGGATGTTCCTCTTTGAAACAGTTGTGTTCAGCAGATATGCTGACACATTGAGTAGTATGTTAAAGAGGACGTTTGGGTGTAAGAGTGGTGCTGAACAGAAGCCCACAGGATCAACACTCAATAGAGTTGATCCCTTGGGGAGTCTGGCTGTGACCAGTCAAAGGACACAGGCGAGCAGGGTGGACAATGGACGCACATGGTTTTGCACATGCTACACTGTGAAACCTTGTGTGCCAAAATTGAGGTCAGTCCGACTTTCGGACCCTCACAGCTACCTGGATGAGTCACGCAGAGCTCAGACTCTCTGCAGGAGATAATGAAGACAGTCCCACCCAAAGCTCCTGCCTCCCCTCACGCTTCTTATCTGCCTCCCTCCCTCCTCTGGGACGAGGGCATTCAAACACATCCGATAGATATGCTGAGAAGCAGACTCACTTTCAAATTCATTGACAGACTCATTGATTTTGGTGTCACCGAGGCACAGCTACCTCTGCTTTTGTGTTTTCTTCGGCTTCTTCCTTAGCCAAGTATAATCAAATGAAAAATATAAGGCTCCACTTCATTAACTTGCTCTGAGTCTGGAATCACTTCTAATCATTTAGGCGGAAGAACTTTTAAGAAGTGTAGAATTTCAGGATACTATTAAGTATGAAAGTAAGAATAGAAAAGTGGTTTATCTATTTGGAAGATAACTGTAAAAATTTAAATTAGAAAGCCTTATATCAAGCAGTTAAAATGCAGTTATGTGCAGCTCTGTTTTTAACCAAAGACGCCAAATAATCATCATCTTGGAACACAGGAGTGCACTCCTCTGCACGGCGTAAAGGAGCCAATGGAATCAAAGTAAACAGAGCTTATGTCCTAATCAAAGCCAATAGGCGGAACATTTCCTTAAGAGTCAGTGTGTTTCTCCCTGCAGCTGTGTTGTGCAAGCACGTGGCCGGTGCAACCACCATGGGCAGGAGCATCAGCACCACATGAGCAGAGATGACAGGTAAGCATACAGTCTGTTGCTCGCTGATTTCAGTGGATAGCGTTTTTCGCGACAGCGGAGCCAATGCCTTCTGAAGCTAGCCACATTTGGTCGAGGTTCCTAAAAGCGCATCGACCATTGAGAAGTAAAGACGGCACATTCAGCACGGAGCCCAACAAACTACACTTGTCTGACATTGACTCCAACGCTTCCACCGCCTGCGCCATCTCGTCATCCTCATCACATACTCTATAAGGCGCTTTATAAACGTTCATAGTTCACATGTATTTCAGCATGATTCATACTATTTAAAGAAGAAATCGACCTGCTTCATAGTCTGCTGTGCATTACGTTATTGCTCTGCTAACATGGTAGAACGCCCTTCCCTCTGGAGGAGACGGAGTCTAGAGAAGATGCTACACACCGGTCTTCATCGGAGGCAGGACACTGGAACTAGCAGTAAACAACTTACCTCACTGCGCTGGTTCTGATTCATTCAAAATACATTCCAGCAATCATATTGCTGCAATAAAAGGAGGCAGGAACAGAGAAAACAAAACCAATAGAAACGTTCTCATCCAGTGGGACCGTTGTGGAACTGATTGAAACTGTTCCAACTGTTCTCGTTCCAACTGTTCTCGTTCCAACTGTTCTCGTACCAACTGTTCTCATTCAACTAGTATGAATACAATAAGTGCAACAAACTAATATGAATACAATAAGTGCAACAAACTAATATGAATACAATAAGTGCAACAAACTAGTATGAATACAATAAGTGCAACAAACTAGTATGAATACAATAAGTGCAACAAACTAGTATGAATACAATAAGTGCAACAAACTAATATGAATACAATAAGTGCAACAAACTAGTATGAATACAATAAGTGCAACAAACTAGTATGAATACAATAAGTGCAACAAACTAATATGAATACAATAAGTGCAACAAACTAGTATGAATACAATAAGTGCAACAAACTAATATGAATACAATAAGTGCAACAAACTAGTATGAATACAATAAGTGCAACAAACTAGTATGAATACAATAAGTGCAACAAACTAGTATGAATACAATAAGTGCAACAAACTAGTATGAATACAATAAGTGCAACAAACTAGTATGAATACAATAAGTGCAACAAACTAGTATGAATACAATAAGTGCAACAAACTAATACGAATACAATAAGTGCAACAAACTAGTATGAATACAATAAGTGCAATAAACTAGTATGAATACAATAAGTGCAACAAACTAATACGAATACAATAAGTGCAACAAACTAATATGAATACAATAAGTGCAACAAACTAGTACGAATACAATAAGTGCAATAAACTAGTACGAATACAATAAGTGCAACAAACTAGTACGAATACAATAAGTGCAACAAACTAGTACGAATACAATAAGTGCAACAAACTAGTATGTTCATCACATTTTATTGTACATTTTCATATATATTTTTAATTATGTCCATTGCACTGTGTTTATTGTCATGCACCAATCACCGGGTCAAATTCCTTGTATGTCCAAACATACTTGGCAATAAACCGATTCTGATTCTCATGTATAAAAGAGGAAAGTGTCATTATGTCATCGAGACAGGATTCCAATTTTGCATTGGTACCAGACTTTAGTGCTAGTTCTATTTAAATGAATTGTGCGGGCATAGCAAGTCCTACTGTAACCCATCATTCAATTCAATTCAATTCATTTTGTATAGCCCAAAATCACAAATCAAAATTTGCCTCAGAGGGCTTCATTCATCATGACTGTGTTCTACTAAACCTTCTCCTAAAAAATTCTCTTCCACAAATCAAAATAAGTAAATGATGTGATTATGTGATTGACTGATATTTTGAATCTAAATGTGCATGTTAGTTTTCCTTGTTGTTTGCTCTCTAAACAGATCATGGCTCCGCAGCAGCTGCATCAAGCTCAAATCAAGTTAGCTACATCATGATACATGATCACAAATCACTTTATTAATGGCTCTGAGTATAACTGGTTGGACTCGATGATATGGCCTGTCTGTGTTAGATCAATATGAGACTTGACCGTATGCAACAATGCCTGCAGTTTGCCTTAGTGGTTTACTTCAGACCAGTCGTCTAACATGATTTGCTAGCACAGACATAAGTCATGACGGAGATAAAGCTGGAAGGGCTGTACAATTTGCTATAACTCACCAACACTGCAGCTCCCTGTCTGTTTGTTTTACACCTTTGCAAGGATTATTTCTGGCTAATGTTGAGGGTTTTATCTCCAAATGAATGTAGGACGTCTCAACAGAGATATTGCTGGCTAACGTTAGCGAAACAATGTGCAATTGCTAATTTAGTTCATTGACAAACAAAGTAACAAGTACCGGTGTAAAGGTTCAGATTTATAGACGCAGGTACTCATCGGTATCGGCACTTCTCACAATCTGTCGGTACTCTCAATCTCTCCACATCAGGTTCTCTGGCCAAATCATAATGGAGTGCAACGATTAGAAAGTTGTTGGTCATACCATCTGTATTTGTTGAACAAATAGCCCATAATGAAACATTTCTCGAACGTTTTCTGAATCTGCTCTTTTGATTTACAGAATATGGTTTTACCAAACGGCAACCTCCGGTCCTGTAAAGTGAAGCCAATGCAGAAATGTGTTAAAGCTGCATTCTCTCTAGTGTCCACCAGGGGGCGACTCCTCTGGTTGTATAGAAGTCTATGAGAAAATGACTACTTCTCTCTTGATTTATTACCTCAGTAAAGTTTATGGTCTCAATCTCTAGTTTCAAGTCTTCTTCAATACAGCATGATGTTCATTTAGTACATGATGGTCCATTTAGAGTTGACTGTAAAGCGGAGTATTCTTTAGGGCGGGGCTACGTTGTGATTGACAGGTTGCTGCGGCTAGCAGAGTTATATACGGCGTCTCTACATCACTCCTCCGTATTCCAAACATGGTCACCTCCGTTCAGAAAACAACCGTGATCCAAGATGGCGACGGCCAAAACGCTTTATAAAATGTGGCAATTGGCGCCACCTCCTGACAATAATAGAGAGAAAAGGCTGACATTGGCCCTCCTGAATATTATTAAATATCATTAAAAGTTTGATGTTTGGTTTGTCAGTAATAACAAAGATACTCCATTACAATCAAATACATGTATACTAACGGCGTGGCACCAAGAGTTCAGTGACGTAATGACCTTAATATAATCCTTGCTGCAGTGTATGTGAATAACATCAAGTGACAGGAAGTAAACATGAACCCAAGCTGTTGCCTAGCAATGCCAATCCATTAAAATGATCTACTGGCCCTTTGTGAAATAAAATATTGTTTTCGGTCTTTTAGAGAGTGCTACTAAAGATAAAGTTAGCTTAGCATTAGCAAAGAGTGAAAAAATAGAGAAGGCTCCAATTTCATCTCAAATGTATCATCACTTTTTGTTTGTCAAGTCATTCTCAGTTTACACTTCACAACTGAAGCCTTGATTTTCCTCTCGCGGACAGTTTTTGAAGCTCATGGACAAAAGTCCCAAAGGCAAATCTGAAATCGTCACTCGAGCATCTGTGAACTACTGAAAGACGCAAGTCGAGAGGCTCTGCCCCGCGGATGCATTCCAGATTTCAGCATGCTAAATATTTGGATCTGTTGGGAGCTTGTCTCACAGCCAATGAGAGCGCAAGATACGAGTTGAGGGGAAACCTGGCAGAGGGGTCGTCTCGCCTGTATAGCTACCTGAGCTGTGTTGCATTTGCAGTTGTTGCACCTGGACTGTTGGATTTTTGCATGAATAAACATCACACATAACAGTGACAGATCTGCATAGGGGTAATGGTAAAATAGTGTAGAAGCAGACTTTTTTTTGTGTGCCGACGACAACATCATAACGCTGCACCCCTGTTGCTTCTCGTGGGTGTTTTCCTGATGAGGGATATCATAGGCTGGGGATTCCCCCCGGTGGAAGTTCTGGGTGATCCATGTTAAAGTTGACCTGTGTTTTGTAAACAGACAAAAGTCATGTTATGTTGTGAGTTATTCATTGTAACTCACCAAGAAGAATTGTGTGATTCCCTGAGGTCTAACCAATGTGTTGAATGCATTCTGTTCTTTTAAAAAAATGTGGATTACTTTGCAAAAGTAATTTAAATGTCTCTAATGTACATGCATCTAAAAGACTGCAGCTCTGAGCACAAATCCTTCGTATTTGTTCTCAAATAGAGATTCTAAAACAATATTACAAGTGAACTCTTTACAGTCCACTACCTACAATTATTAGGATTAGTATGACTCTACCTTTCACATGCAGTGCTGCACGTCATGATTTACTGAGGACATTTATCTCCACCTTGATGTTATAGACGACATTCAATTAGTAGAAGGGAAACCAGGTCAGATCCCCCTGTGAAGACACCACCTGGCTCCCCGTCTAACACTCACTGACACACATGCACACAAGTGAGAACGATTTACAGTGTATTGGTTGATTAACGCCAGCATAGAGGAGAGATTTTATGTTTTTAGGTTGTGTTTTAATGTGATCTTTTTTTAAATTTTAGCATACATTTAATTTGCATGGAACTTTTTATACTTAAATAAAATCTGTTTTTTATTAAAGCTTACATCTGTGTATGCATTTACCTAACCATAACAGGGAGAGGGTTTTTGGGGAAATGGTAATTAGATTGCGTTGTATTTATTACATTGTATATGGACCCATTAATAATCTATATTCTGGTATTTGTTAGCAGAAATTTAAGTCTCATTTCCTTATTCTACGAAAGCGTTCTGGAACGCACCGCCTGAGACACAGCTGTGTGATTGGTCGGTGCTCTGTGAGGTGGGAACATGATTGGTTGAGCAGACCGGTACCTGACCCAACGTGGCTGCACAACAGCCGGGCACGTAAAGACACACGCTGCACTGACAACCGCACCAAGTTAGAAGTAACTAGGCGGAGAGACACAAGACGTCGCTGTGCCTTCAAGATTAAAGCAGAACTCGTCACGTATGGAGTAGGCCTATAATCAATGTTTACTTACTGGGACTTACCGTCTTCATGTTAAGTGTGCTCTCAATCTATTACCATAGTCAGTATAGTCGTGTAATACTCAAGTATTGCAAAATGTTGTTAAAAATGTGTTTTACTTTGAAAGTCCCGACCGGAAAGCAAACACTAGTAGTGTGAATGAAGCTGTCAGTGAGTTGTGGTGAGATAAGCATGTACAGGAAAAGTGGTTCATGACAGCTCGTCATTGTAACGTTAGTCACAACTCCGCTGAACGACCCCGCGTCCGCTGCCAGCTGACTGTAGCGCTGTCATCGACAGGTAAGACACGCTACCTGCTAGCCGACCAGCTACCCCGCAGCCTCCATATGTTACGTTACCGCGGGCACTACTGACAGATATAGGAACGTCATTTGGTCTCGCGTAATGGCCAGTGTTGGTCGCGGTAAACGCGTAATAAAATAGGTTTTACGTGTTGTCTCGAGTCAGCCCACATTGCGGCATGCACCCACTACACCAAGCACCACAGGTTAGGATCCTAGGTCTACGTAATGTTGGTTCTCCTGTTCTTCTCATTTGACCGAAGTACCCAACTGCACTTCGTTGTCACCGTGTACACTTGTTTGCTTTACTTGTTTACTTACTCCCAAGATTTCTTCAACAGAACACACGATGCACGTCTGCCCGCAGGTTCAGCGGTCCAACACTGCCAGAGGTTTTGGGTGCAGTCACCATCTGCTAACCATCGCACGAGCGACTACACACCTATAGTCAGGGGCGTCGTTAGGCTCATTTTAGGGGGGCTGAATAATTTGGAATTATTGGCTTTAAAAAAAAAAGTTTTTCTTTTTGGTGATGTTATTAAATTAAACTATTGTTTCTCACATGGACAGGTTATTTATAACTCTAACATGCTACATATGTGCGTGCGTTCTGGTTTGTATGTTTTCTCCCCCTTCAAATTACAATACAATAGCCATCATCATACTTAACGATATAAAGTTGACACTGTCAGGTCCATTCTCCATCCATTGTGTGCGGTCCCTTTAAGAATTAGTATTTGGGATATGAAAGCTAGTTTATCCGTCTTTCCTTTACAAGCAGGAAAATTATTTCTCTCTCTTTATTTGAGAAAAGTTCATATTTGTGTTGTCAAATTTCACTGTGACCCTCAAATTCTGTCTCTTGTGTTATCATATATAGGGCTGCACTAACGATTATTTTAATAATCGATTAATCGGGTGATTATTTTTTCGATTAATCGGATCAAAAAACAAAAGCATTAATTTCCAACCCTTTATTCAAAAACAGAACTGATCTTGATGTGCTTTTAACCTCTAAAGTCAGTCATGTATGTTTTCTTTCTTTCTTTTCGTGTTTATTTTTTATTTTATTTTTTTCTTAGTTATGTCGTAGATTTTGTTCTTATTATAAATGCTTCTATTGTTTCTGTTTTTAACATGTAAAGTGTCTTTGAGTGCCTTTTTAAAGCTCTATATAAATAAAATGCATTAGCTCTATATAAATAAAATGCATTATTATTATTATCTTCAGAAAGTGCACAAACAGGTTGCTCCTTGAACATCCCTGAGCTGTTAAAGTAATAATAAAAAAACAAATGGACTAACACAAAAAACATGCACTTGTGCACAAAAATATGTATATTTTTGTTTAAAGGGGCCTGAGCTGTCAGAACAATAAATAATTTATAAAAAATAAAGAAAAATACAAATCAGAAAACTTAACAGGATTTGTTTGAACGTCAGAACTTGTTCTCTGCACTACACACACAAACTGAATCATCACCGTGGTGCTCCCGTGCCATATCATGTCGCTTTTGCATATCTTGCAATGAACACACTTTTTAAATGTATTAAGTGTGAAATGCTCCCACACCTTGGACGACTTGGGTCGTACTGATTCCTCTGCCTCCGCCATGTTTCAGAACAACGTTACGGGTCCGGTGCTCTTTCCTCCGTTGTAAATAGTTTACTTTTATTGTGAAGAGCATGAAAACGGAAGTGATTTTACTGTGAAGAGACAGGAAGTAGCATGATGCATGATACTTGCTTATTCACGACAACAATGATAACGATAAGTGAAAACCTAACGTATATGTCGGGTCTGTTCACTGTAACAGTTGTTAAACTGCAGTTTTCAGGAAGTAAAGTGTTCCGTTCAAAACCAGACGTGTCTTGGTCGTCATCAGAAGCTCCACTTCAACAACCTGCTGTGCTCCGCTGTTTTTCCCTTTTTTTTTTTCTCAAACATCTCCGCGACTTATTGAGTGGCGTAATAATCGCACGACACAACGAATCGATAATGAAATTTGATAATCGATAATGAAAACTATTTTAATAATCGATTATTATCGATTTTATCGATTCGTTGTTGCAGCCCTAATCATATACTGAATGCAAGAAAAACTACAGAGCAAAATCACACTCTTTCTGATTGAACCAATATATGAACTTTCTGAAAGAATGGATATCCGCGGCCCCAAATGGGCCCCAAAAAAAATTGCCGCGCTCGTTGCGTGCAAACATGCCACTACCCTTGGGGCTAAGCCCCCCCTTTCTTTGAATCCTAGAAATGCCCCTGTCTAGTGTTATCACTGAGAGGCGTTTGTGTGCAGCACGCGCTGCCAAGAGTTGTCTTTGCAATGGCTAAAGTAACCTAACCTGAGCTAACAAGGAAGGTAAAAGGAGAGGCTGAAAAAATACGTGTCACCTGTCCAGTGCACGTGGCGATGCAGGCCACTTTAGGGTTGCCCGACACCATACAGAGTTGACAACTCTTCACACGCAGTCCACGAGCGCATTCAAAGGTCTGGACCCAAGCAAAGTCCAGGATGATCTTCTTTATTGTAATGTAACCTCGGCCTTAATTGTTGTTTGTATGCATTTTGCCACATCTAATATTACAGTTATTTAAAATTTTGAGCAACTATTTAGGCGTAATTAAAAACATGTGTCCCATCTAAGGCCAACTGATGATGCTGTCAACTTAAATGATTCGATACAGGAGAGCATGTGAAAGCCCATACACACCTACTGTACACTCAATCAAACCTATGTCCTGCGTCCTGGTGAATTGTTGCGCACCAATTCATGGTGAGAATGTCTTTTCATTTGCTAGTCTGCTGTGCAGTGTTAGAATAAAGTCATATTTCTGTGTAAGAGACTCAGAACACGGCTTGGGACTCTGGTCTCTGAATGAAACAAAGTGTAAAGAAACAGTTCTGGTCAGGGTTACATCTCACCGTTGTGTGGCTTCTTGTCCACACAAATGTTCCTGCAGTCTGGAGACCGTCCCAAACAAAGCACAGATGTCTCTAAGCGAAGGGGACGCAGAGACAGTGACCCTGGGCTACCGGTCAGAGGAAACCACTGCAGAGCAACCTGTTCTATGTACCGTTATCCTTGAAATGGAACAGTGGGCCAAACATTCCATTGTAGTTGACAGATTGCAACCGTTGCTATTGAGGTCGCATGCTGCCCCTTACTTTACCAGAGGCACTGCTGCGTCTATTAGTCACCTTTCAAATATGGCTGAACAATGAATCTGAACTGTATGAAACTATCAATATGGCCTGCTGCAGCTTCATGTTATCTGTGTTTCTAAATGAAGTGTTGTTGTCCTGGTCTGCATGTCATGTTCTACTGAACTAAAGATCTTTGTTTGGTTCAGATCACACCAAAACAAAAAACAATTTTTATTAATGATAATGACAATAATGATAAATAATAAATTGTAATTTTCTCGAATATCACAAATGCAACATCAGTCAAAATAGATATTTAGATGTAAATTAAATGTCGGATGTTTTAGAATACATTTATTTATCCAAAGTGCTCTTTAAACCTCAAACGCATCGAGCTGTGGCCCCAGAGCTCTGGTAGCTAAATACTCAACTGTGGACTTTGCATTCTGCTTAAATCCTAAATTACACCTTCATGATCGTGTCCCACCTTCACTGCAGCCAACCACCAAAGGTAAAAAGGCTTAATGATAAACACAACAGCAGCATGCTGCAGCTGATCCTGAGCCAATCATTGGTTCCTAAAGAAGACACACCCATCACACATGTCATGGGAACGCTGCACAGTTACTCACATTCATTGTATGCTTTGAAACGGAACTTTAGAAGCTGGAATACCTTTAAATCTCAAACACGCAAACTTGTCACCTTTTAAGCAGAATTGTCCGCTTTGAATGTGAAATAGGACACCAGCGTGATTCATGAGAGTGAGGGGGTTTCAATCTGTCACTCCTGATGCATGCCTGAATATTTGAGTGTGTGATACCTGATGGCACAATCATTTAGACTGTATGGGCCCAGTATTAGAGATGCAACGCTGCACCCATTTGTTTGCGGCATAGCCAGATCACACACCTCTTTAAAGCCCCTGAACAATGACCATCCACCCAACAGGCAGTCTCTCTTCTTTGGCCTGTTAGAACCTCTCTGGACTATGTGGACACGCAGACACTGAGTTTGACATATCCCCCACATCACATATCCCCCACATCCGCTTTTACTCCACCTGTTAGGTTGCGTCAACTTCCACCTTTACTGGGTTTTGATGACTACAAATTACAAATGATTCCAAATTAATTTAAATTGTAACTGTTCTCTTATAAGTCAGAGAGCTTGTCAACTAATCAAAATGGCAGTATGTGGACAGTTAATAGAAGTAGAGAGAAGGAGCCCCTGGTTCCTGAAGTGTTTCCCTGTTCTGTCTTCCCGTTACATTCTGTTTCTTTAAATGAACACAGAGTCAGGGCTCTGCGGGATAATGTAACGCTCATAGCAATTTGAATTATGTGCGCTTTCTTTCTGACAAAACAGGTTTGCTCTGTCATTTTGGCGAATGGCTCTAAATACTACAATACCCATGAGCCTCTGCCCCTGTTGCTCTGGAGAAGAAACAGTAGCAAATTCCAAATGCTTCTTTGTTGACATTGTTATAATTCCTGAATTCATCCAAAATTGACCCAGAGTCCAAAAGTGAATTGATTTCAGCTGCAAATTGTAAAATCCATTTTCTCAGAACCGTAAGCATATGTTTCCAGCTGTTTGTTAGTAAAAGGTTGTAGTTGAGAGATGTTCTCACTCACTTCATGTGCTGGCGAATAATTCAGTTGAATGGAAAAGGGCAGTTTTGCTCATTGAAGTCCTTTATTAAAGACATGATGATGGGATGTAATGTGCTACGGTCTAATTAGACTCACTATAACTGTCTGCCTGTCCTGTTAGGTCACCAACATGGCCTCATGGATTATTCAGATGACTGTGATGGTGCTGTCTGTCTTCACCAGCAGCAGCCAGGGGAAGAGGGACAAAGAGATCTACTGCTCTGGTAAGACCCCGGTGCTCTAACTGTACGAGGACACTGGTCGTGATGTGACCAGTCGGTTCCAGAGTTATTTAACAGACATTCAATCTGTCAGGTTTGAAGCTGCTCTGCTATTTGACCCAGTGACACTAAGGTCCACTCCCTCTCGATTAACACCATTGAAGGTGTTGGTTTTGAGTTTGTTGACACATATGAATATTATCTGGGCTGAACAAAAACATTACCTGCAACCACTGTTGTGCCTGCTCATGTTCAGCATCATTTAAAAAGAATAAATGAGTTGCTGTGATCTTTCTTTATATTCTATCTGAAGGTCAGACTGTCAGCAGCTTTACCTTAATGTCTGTAATCTGCTCAGTATACGCACTCGCACAACGTTACACCAGGAAGGAGCTGTGGAAGATCTACACTTTACTGTGTAACAGCAGCCAATGTTTGCACGCCACACTTCTGTTTTATCAGTGTATACGTTGGTCAACAAAGAACAGCAGTTAGTGGTGCAACATGCCCAAAAACTATGTCTGCGTTCAGCAGTCCGTCGTCCAGAGAGCACCGATAACACTGCTCTATGTCTCCGTTCAGCAGTCCGTCGTCCGGAGAGCACCGATAACACTGCTCTATGTCTCCGTTCAGCAGTCCGTCGTCCGGAGAGCACCGATAACACTGCTCTATGTCTCCGTTCAGCAGTCCGTCGTCCGGAGAGCACCGATAACACTGCTCTATGTCTCCGTTCAGCAGTCCGTCGTCCGGAGAGCACCGATAACACTGCTCTATGTCTCCGTTCAGCAGTCCGTCGTCCGGAGAGCACCGATAACACTGCTCTATGTCTCCGTTCAGCAGTCCGTCGTCCAGAGAGCACCGATAACACTGCTCTATGTCTGCGTTCAGCAGTCCGTCGTCCAGAGAGCACCGATAACACTGCTCTATGTCTGCGTTCAGCAGTCCGTCGTCCAGAGAGCACCGATAACACTGCTCTATGTCTCCGTTCAGCAGTCCGTCGTCCAGAGAGCACCGATAACACTGCTCTATGTCTCCGTTCAGCAGTCCGTCGTCCAGAGAACACCGATAACACTGCTCTATGTCATGGTCACAGTAACCATATCTGAGAGATACTCTTCAAAAATGCTTACGATACGTATTTATCTTATATGATGCTTTTTGGCCTGTATATTATATTCTTGTTGGGTCATGTATTTAACTCAAATATTGATTTTGGTCTTGGCCTTAAAAATCCCAAAATCAGTTTGGTTCAGCGATCACTTTCATCCCAAGTGAACATGAAGCTTCAGACGATTGTCTGACCGTCTGTGCCAATAAGAATAATGAATCAAAATCCAACAATAAAATCCAGACGATAAAAAGACAGATGTTTGTATTCAATACTAATCGTGCTTTCATTACTTTCAGCTGGTATTTTGTGTATTATGTTGTATAAAATATGATCAGACACTCAGTGTCATCTGAAGTATGAGTGTGTTGGACAGACGCCTGTTGCAGCTCATCAGACGAGTTAGTCAGTTCAGTGTGATAGTGACACGTAGCACTCTTTAGTTACCAGGAGTGACCTTCTAAATCAGTGGTTCTCAACTGGTCTGGCTGCGGGACCCACCATCACCCCTTAATGACAAGCCGGGACCCACGACCCAAATTTTATCTGTATGTATATATATGTGTGTGTGTGTGTGTGTGTGTGTGTGTATATATATATGTATATATATATATATATATATGTATATATATATACATGTGTATATATATATATATATATATGTATATATATATATATATGTATATATATATACATGTATATATATATATATATGTATATATATATATATATGTATATATATATATATATATATGTATATATATATATATATGTATATATATATACATGTATATATATATATGTATATGTATGTATGTATGTATGTATGTATGTATGTATGTATGTATGTATGTATGTATGTATGTATGTATATATATATATATATATATATATATATATATATATATATATAAAAAAATGTGGGTATATCTATATTCAAGAAGTCTAGCAGTAGTAACGTCTGTGTAGTAAACAACTGTCAAATCAAATAAAGAAAGTACACATCAATTATATTTTAACAAATATTATTCTCATTTTTCAAATTTAACTGGATGGATTATAAATAATACATAGAAATACATGAATACATGTTCTTCTCATTTCAAGTAAAATAACGACTGGATTAAAAAATAAATTACTTAACGAAATTCAATTTAGAAAACTTATTTTCACTGAATTGTCCTGCAGCTTTAAACGCATTCAGGGTGAAGTGAAAAATCCACAATATTGTATTTTTCTCATCTTCTAAAAAGAGAAATTAGTGTCAGAAGAATTCACCTCTATGAGTCTGTCCAGTCAGCGTCTAATGACTCTGGTCTCTCTGGACATTTCTCTCTTTTGGAGATCGTCCTATGATTTGACTTTCACATCTCACAGCTCAACCGTCCTGCTCTGCTCTCTGTATCCTCGTCTCTCCCCGTGTGTCACGGTGTTTGTACATCTCACTCGAGTCAGGAAACTTGTCAGAATACTCGTATATATTCACGTGATGTGATTCACAACGCATTGGTCGGTGTTTTTCCTGCACCGCTGAACAAGTCTCATAAATGCTGGAATAATTCCGCTGCATAAAAAAATGCCCTTCAAAATAAAATAAAACTTTTTTTTAATTTATTGTTTTTTTTTTGTCAGGCAAAGGCCCGCGACCCACTGAAAACGGGTCCGCTACCCACTTTTGGGTCGCGACCCACCAGTTGAGAATCACTGTTCTAAATAATTTGTACGTGTACTGTCTCAACTGATGTTCCCTATGAGCTATAGCTTGTCTTGTTGCCATCACTGAGGTTTACCTGTGTTTCCCAGCATGCAAAGCAATTGTGGATGAACTGAACTACTCAATCAGTCAGGTGGACCCAAAGAAAACCGTCAACGTTGGCGGATTTAGACTCAACCCTGATGGAACCATGAAAGACAAAAAGGTACAGCACACTGATGTGGAGACACCACTCTGTCTCCTCCAGCTCTTGGTTACATGTAGTGATTGAAGTGAATGCTGGTTCACACTTAGCTAGCTTTTGTTCACAGCAGGTCAGTGGCATGTCAACAGGCGCTGATACAAGATCCCTGGAGACAGAGTGGAGATATTGACTGAAAATGCACAACTACAAAAACTTGCAGAAAGAGAGTGACATCATTGTGTACAGATCAGCTGTTTAGTATTTCACCATCTATGTAGTCATATATCATTAGTTATTCAATACATTCTATGATCACATGGCTCGTTTATTGTCCATTAGATAAACTAACATTGTTTAAACGGGCACTACACCAGCTTCACATTTCAATGTACTTACAGAGTACTACTATTGTAAGAAGTGTGATGTCTTCTGTGGCTCTGGAGGGTCTTTGTCTAGTCTGACAAACTATGATGTCATTAGGGATGTTGTTTGGGTTGTCTCAGCTTAAGATGTTTGAGACTTTAGGTGTGGAGGTTAACATGCAGGGAAGTTCTAATGAATTATGCGAAATGTCTATTTCAGTATTGAACATTGTATGTTATTTTTGTTCCCCGACATTATGGAAGTGCGATAACAAATCACTAGTGTAGTAAAGTAAAATGTGAATGAGAATACTCATAATTCATAATGCTCCCTCTTTTTTAAGGTTATATGCATTAGGGATTATGGCCTACTCTACGGAAGCCCTAAGCGGACATGATTCAAACATTTTTAATGCCGTTGTCTCAGGAAGCAGTGTCGCTTCCTCTTATGACTTAAAATGTTTGCATCCAATCAGCTGACAGTAAATGCCTTGTGACGGCCCAGATAGAGCTGACAATGACGAACTTAGTGAAGTTAACTGAAGGATACACGCTACATACAAAATACATATATGGAAATAAGATTCAATATATTATATTCACAAGCAGTATTAAATGATTCCTGACAAGAAGACATCTCTGACTATACACAGTCACAAAATATAGCATCAGTACTACTGCTGCAGTTTCACAGACAGCACGCACAATATTGCGAAATGTTTGAAAATACTATTTCATATTATATATTGTAGTCTGCAGTGATGTCTCGGCCTGCACATCATATTCTACATACTCAGCAAACATTTAAATATATCATTCTAATATCGCAAATCATGTAGCAATTGCAATATCAGTCCAAATAATTGCAATTAGTTCGTTTTTTATAATCCTTCAGACGATGCATCCAGGTTGTTGTTCCTAGTCTAATGAGGTCACATCCCACTGGAACCTGCACATCCTATATTGCCCAGGGACCAGGCTATCATGAGGGGCACAGCTCTGCCATTGATTTCCTGGCCTTTAATCACTGATAGCTGCCCTGAATGGTGTGTGCAAGAAATACAACAGGGCTGGATGAGGTTCCACTAGGCTGACTATTAGCCACCCTTCTGGTATGAGAACCGTGTTCATAAATCCTGTACCTCAGAATCAGCTTTATTGGCCGTGTGTGCTTACACATACATGGAATTTGTCTCCGGTTTCCACTCCGCTCTCAATGTACAAACACAAATTTACAATAAACAAGAAAAATATATGTATAAAGAATCAAAAAGGGCAGCAAAAACAGTAGAACGGATGTAGGTATAAACATTTAGCTATAATAAAAGTATAAATATATATCCAAGAGAAAAAAAGTGTGTGTATATATATACATCAACCTATAGACAATGGCATGAGTTGTAAGTGGTGGTAATAGTGTAGTATAACCTATTTATTGTTCATGAGAGTGACGGCTAGTGGAAAGAAGCTGTTCCTGTGTCTGGTGGTCTTGGTGTACAGAGCCCTGTCGCGCCTACCAGAGGGGAGGAGGTGAACAGCTTGTGTCCAGGGTGTGAAGGGTCTGCAGTGATCTTTCCTGCACGTTTCCTGACTCTGGAGGTGAAGTCCAGGATGGAGGGCAGGCTGGAACCAATGATCCTCTCCGCAGACCTAACAATCCATTGCAGTCTGTTTCTGTCCTGTGTGGTGGCCGATCCAAACCACACAGTGATGGAAGAACAGAGAACAGACTGGATGATGGCTGAGTAGAAAAGAATCAGCAGCTCCTGAGGCAGGTTGATCGTCCTGAGCTGGCGCAGAAAGTAAAACCTCTGCTGGGCCTTTTTCCTGATGGTGTTGATGTTGGGAGCCCACTTCAGGTCCCGGGAGATTGTGGATCCCAGAATCTTGAAGGTCTCTACAGCGGACACAGTGTTGTTGTGTATGGTGAGGGGGGGCAGTGATGGGGGCTCCTCCTGAAGTCCACTGTCATCTCCACAGTGTTGAGCTTGTTCAGCTCCAGGTTGTTCTGACCACACCAGAGGACCAGCCGTTCAGCCTCCCTCCTGTACGCAGACTCATCACCGTCCCTGATGAGGCCGATGACCGTTGTGTCGTCTGCGAACTTCAGGAGTTTGACCGTTGGGTCCTCTGAGGTGCAGTCTTTGGTGTAGAGGGAGAAGAGCAGTGGGGAGAGCACACATCCCTGGGGGGCACCAGTGCTGATGGTCCGGGTGCTGGATGTGATGTTTCCCAGCCTCACCTGCTGCGTCCTATAAGTCAGGAAGTTTGTGATCCACTGACAGGTGGAGGCTGCACAGTGAGCTGGGAAAGTTTGGATTGGAGTATTGCTGGGATGATGGTGTTGAACGCTGAGCTGAAGTCCACGAATAGAACCCTTGCATATGCCCCTGGGGAGTCGAGGTGTTGCAGCATGTAGTGCAGTCCCATGTTGACTGCATCATCCACCGACCTGTTTGCACGGTAGGCAAACTGCAGGGGGTCCAGCAGGGGTCCTGTGATGTTCTTCAGATTGGTCAACACCAGTCTTTCAAAGGATTTCATGACCACAGACGTCAGGGCGACGGGCCTGTAGTCATTTAATCCTGTGATGGAGGATTTCTTGGGAACCGGGATGATGGTGGAGCGTTTGAAGCAGGAGGGGACTTCACACAGCTCCAGTGATCGGTTGAAGATCTTTGTGAAGATGGGGGCCAGCTGGTCAGCACAGACTTTCAGGCAGGAGGGAGACACACCGTCTGGGCCTGGTGCCTTCCTGATCTTCTGTCTGTGAAAGAGCTGACTCACATCCTCTTCGCAGATCCTCAGTGCCGGTGGGGGGTCGGTTGGGAGAGATGAGGAGGCAGGGGGTGTAGAGGGTTGTTTGATGGGTCAGGTGGGGGGTGGGGGGGTGAGGGTAGGTACCTTGACCTGTCTTACCAAAGAAAAGAATGTAGGATATTCGGCCTGATTCATAATCAGCGCATACGCACACAAGTACACAAGTGTGAGCATTTTACGCACAAACCCCTGGATTTATCAATATTTTCTTCCCTGATTTGTTCTTACTCTACGAACAAATGTAGAACTGCCTCAGACCATGCATACACACAGATGATGAAGACCCGGCCAGCTGTCTTAATGTAAACAAACACTTTTTGAATAGATGCATCTAATATTAGAACTAGTGCTGAGCAACGATTACAATTTTTAATCGCATGATTTTTTTGCAATTAATCTCATTGTTATGTGCAAAATTCACTTTAAAAACTCTAAAAAAATAATTTAAATGAATAATTAATTTTTTGCTCTTTTTGGTATTTAGGTCAGACACATATGCGACGCTGATTACCGTAATATGTGTGGTATTTGTTATAAATGTACGTTGGTACATAGAGGGTGATAAGAAGCTGTACATGGAGGGACTTAGGACCCAGGGGAATGTAGGGGAAGAGACGGAAGAGACGCCACACAAACAGCTGTTCGCCGCTCGCGACCGGCCGGTTCTTGTGTTAAAAATGTCCGCTTCATAATAAAAACATACTGCGGTAACACGCGATAAAATTGTCGGTGCTAATTAATGAATGCGTTAACGCGATAATAATGCGTTGAGTCTCTCGTCTTGGGCTGACAAAATGTGATTTATTACAGACAGCTTTAACAGGTTTTCAGGAAGTGATTTTTAGACTGTAATTAAACTCTGTAATGGTGCTGAGGGGAACATACTGAGTACATGTTTACAACGGGTGTAAAGGGGAAAGAGTTGACCCTTGTAGTGCTACACACTAGATTGTAAACAGTTTTCAAACACACCTGTCCATCTCGTGTACAAAAATAAATTTATACTCCAATATCACAGATTTGTCTCAAGGGGATGAACAATCTGTAGAGAATAGGACACCTTCAAGAAACAATGTGCGCTGTAACATAACATTATTAGTGTTGAATATTGAATGAGTGGATGTGGTGTTAAAATCCCACTGAAAATTGTTGAGAAAGACTCTAGTGTTGTAACACGGAGTTAGTTTAACCCAGACTAGTGTGGAGCTGTAGAAACACTGGTGATGTAGTGTTTGTAACACTAAGAGACGTCATGGGTCAATGAGTTGGCTCCCCCTCACTATAACTTGCAGAGGGCAAAGTTCATGTGGTAGCAAACACCATGTCTTACTTGGGTTGCGTAAATGTCAGGACTCCATTTTTTGACAAATGTTTTGACTCTCTGGCAAAAGTCTGACACCATGAACAGCAGCCCTGATGGGACTATGTCCATCTCAATAATGGATTCTGCATTTCTGTCATCCAAGTGTCCTTCATGGTGCTCCTGATGCTGCTGCCTGTCATTCCTGGCTTCTCATGAAGCAGTTGTCTTCAGGTGGATTCATTTAGATATGAATGCTAATTACTCTGTGTGTGTGGGTGTGTGTCTATGCTAACATGCAGATTGTAATGTATTGAATAAACAACAGATAAAGTGAACATTATAGCATCAGTGGTTCATTAGGCTCACGGTGGAGAACTGTTTTTCTTTCCTTTGGATAGGTTAGTGTAACTGTGTATAACTGTGCTCAGCTTTACTGCTGTCATGCTGGAGTCACCAGGCCAGGATCGTGTGGTTCCACCAGAGAGGAGCTCCTCCTCTGTCCTTGGCTGACACTAACCTCCACCTGTTGCATTGTTTGGTCAATGAAATGTTACTGAGACACAGAAGGAGCCAAACCTTGATCCCGTGCCCTCCCGGCTCCCTCCTTTTCAGAAGCTTTTGACCTGGTGTGAATTGGAGAGGGAGGGATGTCACAGCTTAGATGCCATCAGTGAGGAGGATTTGCAGGTTTTAAGTCTCTGCTCTTTGGCCTCCTCACAGTAGGACTTCCTGGGGGCATGGGGCTGCTCTGTGGCACAAAAGGTAAACCTGCCTGCTGCAACAATGACACATTTAAGGCCTCCAAAGACATTGAACTTAGTTGGAGCGGTGAGCTGATCTCATGGTGTCCGGTGTGAAGCCATGCATTGAGAATGAGAGGATGCACAATGTCAAGCTGACACAGTGACACATAATATCATGTGACTGAGTGGGCTGACATCCCGCTACCAACATGCCACATTCCTTGTTTGTTAAATCGATAAGCAGAAAAGACACTTTGTGGTTCTAATGGGAGTTATGTCCTGGAGGAGTTTTCAGCATCATGTCACTGACAACAATGACATGCATCAAATATTCCGTTATTTGCCCTGATTCTGAAAAGGACAACATTCCTACTGAATGAATATAACATTAATATTCCTAAATGCAGCTGTGCATGCTGCAATGTACGTAGAACGGCACCACGTGCACGTCCTACAGCAACACCCTCAACCATTACATTCTCATGTTGCTCCTGTGGTGTTCCTCATTGTCACCATTCTTCAAGTTTCCAAAATAAAGATAAGAAAGCCTTACAAACTGTTTGGCTACTTGGTTTGTGTCCAACACACAGAGCTGAGCATTAACAGGCGTCCAGAGAATGCTCCTTGATAATATCAACGTGTCTTATGGGAAGATGATCCATTCAGAATGAGTCTCTATTTGGAATATCCAACAGGAATACGCTGTTTACATGACCTGCATCAAATTCAGAGTTCTCTCATAATCAGAATAACACTGTGATATCCGTGTGCATGCAGACGTAGTTCTTGTTACTGAGGGAACAGTGTGGTCCTCTGTATACCTTCCAAAGTCAAAGTAATCCACCGACCAACACTGAAGCTCAATAGTCAACACGTAGCTTGTGTTTGATGTGTACACAAACACATGTATGGTTTAAGGGGGAGGAACGACTTGACGAGCGACAGGGTCGACCCAGTACTCTGCAGAGTGCTGTGGTGTGGTGGGGTGGTGTGGTGGTGTGTGGTGTAGGGAGACACGGGGAAGTACAGGCTTTGGTGCACAAAGTCACCGTTGTTGTTCCAGCACAAAACACAGCAACTGTTGTTCTTTTATTCCTGTTTGTGAGCAGATTAAACACACGTGAGCTTTCCAGATCTCCTCGGCTGTATTTTTGGACTGTTCCTTAAGATGGCGATGACCAGCAACATGCTCCATCACTGACCTGCCACTGAGAGATAGTTCCAGCACTTATCTCCTCCTAAAGCTACAATTATTCTTCTTTTCTTTTTGACAGAGCCAGGCTCACAGTTTAGCCTTTCTTTAGTGCCTCATGCTAAGCTAAGCTAAGCACTTCCTGACTCTGGATGGATGTTGATCTTGTCATTGACAATGACTGATGGAAAACAGAACAGCCTCTTTCTCAAAGATCTGCCCCATCACTTCTAAGCACTGTGCCTGGCGCCAGCTGCTCTCCGTCCTCCTCCACATTCAGCAGTTAAGCAGCTCTAGGCTATGAATTAATGCTATGCTAAGGATGATGTCATTTACAGTCCCAATTGCCAGCTAATTACAAATGGCTTCACTATTTCTCTCTTGCCATAATGAAGTGATATTATTATCATCAGAACCATTATGCTGAACTTTCTTATTCACTAATCCATGCTTTAAATGGCATATTGGTCAAAATGACATTTCAGCTTCTCTTTCTACTCACCGCTTTAATGACTGTCGTTATTATTATTAATTTATGGGTCTTCATTGGTCCATAACACCAGGACAATGCAATTGAAAGGCCCCTGTCCACAGCGGCTCCCTGTCCAATGGGAATTGAATGGAGGATAGCATCCCTGAGAAGCCTATTCTCTGGCCCAACCGGTCTCTCCGCCCCCCAGCCCACCACCGCCCCCAGCCCCATTCTTCAAACAACACTGTGACTGACAGCTCCCTTTCACACGACTCCGACTGGCAAGGAAGGGCTTTAATTCCAAACCATTTTGTAGCATGGCATGATAAAGACTCGGGCTGAGATGGACCGACTTGGTCTTATTGTCGGGCCGGGGGAGTTGTCTCCTTTTTTCTTCTTCTTCTTTTTTTTAATGGGGTTTGGATGAGATTGACGATTCAGTGTGAGTTTACTTTCCAAACCCGGTTGTATCACGTTCATATATTTGATGAGAAAATGCACCTTTGAGGTGTCATGATGTCCTCGAGTTGTCCATGTAGTTTGATAACTGTATTATTTCAGACAGTAAGAATATCTGCTTATTAAACACAAGGACACTTCCTCACTACATCTGCCTGCCAGCCAGAGAACAGCTGGTGCATCGTTATAGAGTTCAGCTTGGCTTCAATGCAGCATGTAAATGATACTCAGCTATTAATGCATTAATAATCATTTATCAAAATGTATCATAATATAAATCTTTGAAAGACATTTTCCATTTCATTACTTTTCAATTTTCCAACTTAATATATACATTTTCCTGATTGACACAAGAGTATTTTTACCTTTGAAAGTTTTTATTATTTTGAATGCAGAACCTTTACTCTGGAGGAGCCAGGCAACTATAATACAAAGAAAACTAGCCACATTTACAAAAGGTACTTTGCTGTATGTATATATATATATATATATATATATATATATATATATATATATATATATATATATATATATATATATATATATATATATATATATATTTGTATTCCCATTTGAAAACTACCAAATCAAATGACTTTAACAATGTTATCTCTGTTATATCTTCCATTAGATCTGCCTAATCATTCAAATCTGGCACTTAAGCTAATTTCTAAAACCCTAAAGTAAATTGAGAGGATGTAATCATACCCAATCATAATAAGTGGAAATGAATGTGTATGTATTTGAGCTCTGTCCCCTGATGAACATGAATCAGGAGTTAAAGTTGTTGCTAAACCAGAACACAAGAGTAGAATCAGCCAATGAAATATAGAAACAGAAGGAAACCATTGTGCTGTAGTTTTAGGTGGAACATTGTAGATTGCATTTTGAAAATATAAACTGAATAAATAGAAATTAAAAAAGTAAGAAATTAATAATGTCCACGAAGCCATCTCCATGCCACCATGCCACCCTAAGATCAACAGCAGCCAGTAAGCAGAGCTTCTTGTGTCCTGTGTTGGTCCAGCCCCAGAACATGAATCACCAACAACTGTCATTTGGGCTTAATTGCATGAGTAACTTCTGGCTGGTTCCAGCTCCTCAACAGCGGCGACTCACTGCTTCTCTTAGTTTTTATTGATGGGAAAGAAAATATCTGGAACTACAGAAAACATTCTCAGACCAAAATATGGTTTATTGATCGAGAACGTAGATAATAAAAACATCAGCCCACTTAAATCTGTCCCACAGATATGCTGGACGAGACATAATCACTCATTTCACCCACGCAGTGGATGACATGTCACCACTGGTGTCAAAGTCATCACAAGCAGATTTTGATTGATAGGTGAACCTCATCGTCATTGGCCTGCCTGACCTACATCCCTCGGTGCTCGCCCTCCAACCTTTGGCCCTGTGCTGGAACACATTCTGTTGACCGCCCAACTTCCTTCCTCCTCAGCACAACAGTGTTGTCAAGCTCAAGGGATCTCCTGCTGAATGAATGCAACAGTTAGAGAGGTGGGGGACCTGGAAGATGGAGGGATGAGACTCGTTTTCACTAGGAAGGAGCTCTCTGTTGAGCGGAGGAAGAGGCAGGAAAACAGATGGCGGAGAGGCCCTTTGTCACTTTGTGACATCTCGGTGTGTGTGTGTGTGTGTGTGTGTGTGTTTGTGTGTGTAATGTAATCAGTAGGCTTGGCCCGGAAAGGAACACAGTTCATTCTGAAAAGAGACAAAGGGTTCAGAGAATAATAAATCTGTACCGTTACAAAATCCAGTTCATCGGTAAGATGCCCTCCAACCCTTCCCTCTTCCTCTCTGTTCCTCACCCCCACAACCCTCCCCCACACCCACCCTGACACCTTTTGACCAAAGAAGACAAGGAAGATTTCCTCCTTTGATCATTGGAGGATGGAGGGGGATGAATAGGCCAAAAGAAGCAGCAGAGCAGGGGCTGAGAAAAGGAGCTGCACTTGGCTTCTGTGGAGGCCTCCTGCTTCTCCCATCTCCTCCTCTGACCCCACCACCCCCACCCGTTGGCTTTTCTCAGCCCGCTTGGAGGTGTAAAGAGCACCCCCCCCCCATTCACCCTTTTAACCGCCTGTCCTGGCCCCCTCATCCCTCCGGGCGTCACCCCTGTCACCCAATCTCCTTGGTGGGATGGTGGAGCAGGGTGCCGCACCTGTCTTGACCCGTCTAGACACCACCGCCTCGCTGTTTTGTCCTCAAAAGGGGGGAGAGGAAGAGGATGGTGGAGTTTGGACGGAGAGGTGGGGAGGGTGTGCGGTCAGGTTAAAAGTCAGTTGGAGGGTGAGGTTTGTTAGTGAGGACGGCGGAAACAAGAGGTCACCCTGCTGACCCGCACAGAGCCCTGTGGTGTAGCACAGCTAACCTCTGAGGACTGTCAGCGGCACAGTGCTTCAGAAAGACCGTTTGTGTTCTTTGGTTGTCATGGCAGCGTCACATGTGCCATCGTAGATCTGGAAGTACTTTTAATATTTTAGGTTAGTTGTTTTTACCATATCTTGTTTTACCATATCTTCAGCTTGGTACTTGTGTTTACCCAAAATGCGGAAGCATTTGAGTTAGTATAGGAAACATTGGGAAATGAGAGGAATGTCATCGGACAAAAGATCCAGACCGGAACAGGACGTCAGAGCACTCAGAGCACCAAACGTCTCAACCTCTCTCTCTCGCTCTCTCGCGCTCTCTCCCTCCCCCCTCCCTCCTCTCTCTCTCTCTCCCTGCGCTCTCTCGCTCGCCCCCTCCCCCTCCCTCCCTCCCAGGTACCTCTGGCTCGCTCAGAGACTCACCTCAGCGAGCTCCTTGATGGGGTGTGCAGCAGCATGAGTGACTACGCCCTCCATGTGGACCCCCACAGCCAGCACAGAGGGTACATGAGGTTTGCTCCCAGGAGCAGCGGGGCCACCGGGGACTTCCCCGACTTTAAAAACTTCCAGTTCGACGGACCTGAAGCATCCAACGCCCTGAAATTCGCAGTGAGTGCAAAAGTGCAGAATGAAAGTGTATTTGTGATGGAGCTGTAACGTGGACTGGTTTAGGGTTTCACCAGCTTAACCCTTCACGGTCTGTGTCCTTCCTAAAGTCTGAGTAACGACTGGCTACTTTCAACCAGTGAATTGGATGCATATGTGGCACTGTCCAATCAAAAGCAATCCATTTTTGTAAACAGGAATTATTGCATATATATGTGCAATAATAATTTAAACTTAAAATCAAAATGGAAAGAAATATTGGAACGACACGTATCGCAGAAATTAGAACTCATAAAAATGAAGACATACTGATGTGTGTGACGACTGTAGCGGGTTGTACCTCGGCTTTATATGAACAGCTGCTGGCTTTGCAACATTACGCCATGCTGCGTCATGTGACTGGCGCATCGGTAGAGTTTTGTTGTGAATGGGACTTGAATGTGGATCATGTTTCCAGGTGCAATAGAACAGGTGATTCCTGCCGTGTTGACATGATACAATAACTACTCTCACGTTCAGAGTGACCTGCACACATCGTGAGCTTTGTGCTGGTTCAGACATTTATGATCGGATGAAGTCAACCAGAGAGCAGCTGTATCTGTCTTGCATGTGACATGCTCGATGTAACCTAGTGTAGTACGGTCGCTTGAAAAACATCCCTCTTTAAATTCAAGCATGTCGTAAACCCAACGGAGGTTTGATCAGGACAGGCCAGTGGATCCGATAAAGGTTCCCCATGCAAGAACAGAGTGACGCAGAGAAGCACCTCAAAGGCTTTAGTCAGTGTTTAAACCATGTCTCAAACTCCCGGCCCGCGGGTCGAATCCGGCCCGCCACGTCATTTTATGTGGCCCGCGAATCCGCCAGTGAAAAAAAAAAAGAAGTTTAAAATTATTATTATTATTATTATTTTTTTTTTTTTTTTAAGTTAGACTTGATAATAAAAATATCCCCATAGTCGAAGTTATGAGATAGAAAGTCATAATGATGAGATACTTAAACATAGAAGCAGCTCTTTGGCTGGTTACTGTACATGTGACATGAAATGTACATTGAAGACTACTGTAAACGTGGCTTTACAACACATGAAACACTTCATGTGGGATTGTGCAAACACACCCTTGAAAGGATTTTAAGCTTTGAACAAAGTTATTGTAATAACTTCTTTGATATTTTCTTTAATAGTTTGATCTTTGATAGAGTAATGTGGGTTTCTTAACCCTGAATTAAAAGGATTTAAGTTATAATAACAGAAATGTGCTTAAATATATGTTTACATTTATATAACTGCATGTACAATATTTTTACACTTGAATAAACAATAATCAAATGCAAAAAGTTATTGAACAATATGTTACGAGTAGTTACATTTACACAGTCTTACATTTACAACCGGCCCTTTGAGGGAAACCGTGATGCTGATGTGGCCCAGAGTAAAGATGAGTTTGACACCCCTGGTTTAAACTCACTCCTTTTATCATATGCTTTCGTCTGACTGACTCGAGGTGCATGTCCACATGGTGTTTGCTGTACTACACATCGGTGTGATCTGGTTATTGTAGACAGACCTGAAGCTTGGAAGCTTTGTTCAGGATTCAAGATGTATTAAGCTCCAACCTGATCTTGCTGCTCGCCTTATTTATTACCCTGAACCTGACGTTCACATCACATCTACATATTGCTGGTCAGTCTTCCAGGACTGAAATCAAAATGGAGTGAACTGGTATCAGCTAGTGAATATAAGTGAATCTGAGGAGTTGTGTCTCAGCGGTGTGGTCAAAATGGCTGAAGAGTTTGGCAAGCGGAGAGGAAACATGGCGTCTGCCCTGCAGACAGCGTGAGCAGCACTGTGCGGTGTGTGTTGTGTGTGCATGGCCCAGCCTCCGCTCTGCTTCCTCAGGCCAAGACTGTCTTCTGCACTTGTTTTTCTCTCAGTGTGAAAGTGTCGTGGAGGAGCTGGAGGATGAGATCATCTCTCTGTTCAGCCAGGATACGGAGCATGTGCACCAGGAGTTATGCAACACTGCCTCAGGTACCGAGCCCTAGTGCACACAGCATGTCTACAGCACGTCTACAGCACTCCTCGCATCGGTTTTATTACAATAAAGCCGGGGAAATTCATGGCAATTTATCTCAATACACAGATGTGGTAATATTGATAACATTGATAGAACAGCTCATGTGCTTTTGTTTCTGCATTTTCACAGCTGAATGTATTTCCCTTTGCTTGGAAAGATGAAGATGAGTGTAGAATGTACTGGTCTGGTTGTATTGAGTATTCCCCTGCTGGGTGTTGGATCCACAGCCTTATGTAACGGAGTGAGGGAGACGCCATGTTGTTAGAATGTGACTCAGCTGGAAGACACAAGACAGAATTATACCATTTCACACAAACGGAGCACAATACATCATGGTGGCAAACTGTTTTACAATGCGACATAATGGAACCTTTTATGTAATGTTTATGAACGTCACCACCTCAACACCACTGCTCATATTCTTGTCTCTTGTCTTTGATTTCAGACTACTGTAAAGACAGCCGTCACACGAACCAGGAGCTGTAGCTCTACAGCCTCAGCGGTGAAGGCGGGACCACTTTTGTAATAGAGATCATAAAAAAGAGGCTTTAGCAAAATCAGTTTTTCACAAATAATTGTCAATCTTTTTAAATAAATAAAAGGATGAAATCTTGAGAAAGCATTTTGTTCACGTTGTTCTTTGTCTGCGGCTTGAAGTCCCTGCTCACTGGAGTCAGCTGCTGCTGCTTCACTAGTCACAGCTACGAGCCTCACGCTGATGAAGCTGCTGCTTCACTAGTCACAGCTACGAGCCTCACGCTGATGAAGCTGCTGCTGCTTCACTAGTCACAGCTACGAGCCTCACGCTGATGAAGCTGCTGCTTCACTAGTCACAGCTACGAGCCTCACGCTGATGAAGCTGCTGCTTCACTAGTCACAGCTATGAGCCTCACGCTGATGAAGCTGCTGCTTCTTCACTAGTCACAGCTACGAGCCTCACGCTGATGAAGCTGCTGCTGCTTCACTAGTCACAGCTACGAGCCTCACGCTGATGAAGCTGCTGCTTCACTAGTCACAGCTACGAGCCTCACACTGATGAAGCTGCTGCTGCTTCACTAGTCACAGCTATGAGCCTCACGCTGATGAAGCTGCTGCTTCACTAGTCACAGCTACGAGCCTCACACTGATGAAGCTGCTGCTGCTTCACTAGTCACAGCTATGAGCCTCACGCTGATGAAGCTGCTGCTTCACTAGTCACAGCTACGAGCCTCACGCTGATGAAGCTGCTGCTTCACTAGTCACAGCTACGAGCCTCACGCTGATGAAGCTGCTGCTTCTTCACTAGTCACAGCTACGAGCCTCACGCTGATGAAGCTGCTGCTGCTTCACTAGTCACAGCTACGAGCCTCACGCTGATGAAGCTGCTGCTGCTTCACTAGTCACAGCTACGAGCCTCACGCTGATGAAGCTGCTGCTGCTTCACTAGTCACAGCTACGAGCCTCACGCTGATGAAGCTGCTGCTTCACTAGTCACAGCTACGAGCCTCAAGCTGATGAAGCTGCTGCTGCTTCACTAGTCACAGCTACGAGCCTCACGCTGATGAAGCTGCTGCTGCTTCACTAGTCACAGCTACGAGCCTCACGCTGATGAAGCTGCTGCTGATCTTTGCATGTTCAGTCAGTGAGTCCGTCGCTTTGAGCTCATTCAACACTTCAAACCTCTTCTATCACAGTGGGACTCTCTATGTCCTGATCTTCTGTAGACTAAATGATAAATCAAGAAATTGAAAGAAACTATTTTTAAATGATTTTTTCAGTTTATTTCACATTAATTTGTGTTATTATTCATAATATTAATAACATTGTTATTATAAATATAGTGATATAATCCTTGCTGGTGCAAAGTCCCATCATGATTGTAGTTTTGAGGTGATGAAGATGCGGAGTGTGCAGCTGCAGCTGTGAACAGTCCAGTGTCTTCTCATACACACGAGCAGGTCGACAGACTGCAGCAGCCGCTGTCTGATTGGGCCAGCTGGAGCAGCAGCTGCTTGGTGATTGGCTAGCACCCTGTGCATTGATATGCTAAAGGCTGCTCGTCCACAGGGGGAGCATGTTGGTGACAGAGACCGGGTCATACTGAAGCTCCTCTCCATATAGAGCGGTCTCATGTGACGTCACAGTTTTTGCTGTCGGCCATGTTGGAGTACACACAAAGCCACTGGCACGCACGACTGAGTCACATAACTGCACTGACATTTAGTACTCCCGACCTCACCTGCTCTTTTGAATAGAACCTATCGATCATGGTGAACTTTTGTGCTGTCTTTGGTTGTGGCAGTAGAGCTGATAGAGACAAGAAATCATTCTTTCGTTTGCCAGCGGTCATTACACATCAAGGAAATGACACGATGGAGCTATCCAAGAGACGTCGCGAGAAATGGCTGTCACGCATCTCTCGAGATATAAAGGAATCTAATTTGGCGTACACTAGAGCATGTGCGGATCACTTTATAAGTGGTAAGTGATTTTATTTACTAATTAGTTTGAGAACAGTTGAAAGTGTGTCAATCATCACAGATTCTGATGTAAGTAAACATACATGTTCGCTGATTCTCAGTGACACTGACGAGCAGTAGCATGTAGGCCCATGTACTGATGTAGTGTGTGCAGGTGCCCCTTGCTCAATATATATTCATTTACAAACACTGGCCTCCCCAAACATCTGTATATTTATATCACATTATCAGATGATTATTATGTTTTACTATTAACATTGACTATATGACTTGAAAAACAAAATTATACTGTATGTACTGGTTTTCATTAAGTCAATCTGACTTGATATTGAAAGAATAGATTGGAAAAAGATTAAATGTAGAAATTGCTAATTGGTATTTCAATTATTCAAACATGTGAGAGGAAACTGGTTGATAATTAGCGATATAAATTTAATAAAGGAAATGTAAATTAATCCGATAAGACTACTTCGGTAAAATTGTATTTCAATGTTTATTACAAACTGTTTCAGGTAAACCCTCTACTCTCCAAGATGCCGATAATCCAGACTGGTCTCCGTCTCTAAAACTTGGACATGAGAAGGTTACCGAAGCTTCATCGGCCCGTGACAGCAGTCGGTACCAGAGACGTGTCGAGCGTGTACAACAGGCGAAACACATAGATGCAGCTTCAGCATCGCATGATATGAGTTTAACGTCAGATCATGCATATGACAGCCCACCAGCAGCAGAGGATGAGGACGAGGATAAGAATAACCAAGCCAGCCAGACAGACCTCGGTGGGGCCACGATTGCAGCAATGCAAGCTGAGATGTAGCGCCTACTCTCGGAAAATCTGAATTTGAAAAAGGAACTTTCCGATGAACGATCCGGTATTCTTGTATCGGTTCATCATGTTCATTGGAGACTGTACAATTAGGTTCAGTAACATGATCAGTGTCTAGATTTGATTTCCCCGAGACATGAACCAAATTAATTTTGTATAGTGTTAATTAATTGATATTAAAAAGTAAGATTTGATTTGTGAAAATATTTGGATAAATTGTCCAGCATGTTTCTTCTAACATACCAAGCTCAAGTATTTTGTACTGGAATAATTGTGAAAGTAAAACTACATACATTTTCAAGTTGTACAATGTATTTTATTGTTTGTTGTTTCTTCCAATCAATCCACATACATACAAAATATACTATAGGCTTGAACTGCTTGCATATGTCAGGCACTACCCTCAAAACAGCTGCTTTTGATCCCGCCAGGCTCAATTGCTGAAACAGGCTGTTCAGTTCGTCTGCAGTCGGTGAAGGCACTTCTTTTACCTGCCGCTTTCCAGGGGTTGCAGTATTGTCACAAACAAGGGAGTCCAACCTTTTTTTCTTAGTCTTAGCGGATGTGAAGTCTATCTCATTGGTTGGAAGATAATGTACATCTCGTAGACTGGGTGGAAGTTTCCAATATGCCGCCGCCTGTGTCACTGTACGAGAATCTCGAATGCGCGATGTCGTCTCAATCCAAAACAGCAGGGCACTCACATGCGTACAGGTCTCGCCAAGGCCAGCCATACAGTTACAGTGCGCGCAAAGAATCTTTCCTGTCTTCTCAGCAACCAGCCACGGCTTCAGAGCAGTCTCTCTCAGGCGTTGTGAATGCATTACCTGTAACAGGGGAAATTAAGTTGTTACATATATTTTATAATATGAAGGTAAAAAAACATGGAGATTCTAATTTATCCAAAATACTGAGATTTAATTTGTTTTGACCAGAGATTTAATTTTTCTTTCCCAGTTACACACACATAAAGCTGGGTTAGTGTTTGATGTATCTCTGTGCATTGAATTTGAAAAAAAAAGTAAAATAATTTATAAAAGTAAGTAGATAGAACATGGGAATCTTAGATACATTTTCTAGATATCCACACCCCTGATAATATATAGTCATTGTGTGCGTGTGTGTAGGAATTAACTTTAAACTAACCCCTAACTTCACCCCCCCCCCCTATATATATATATATATATATATATATATATATATATATATATATATATATATATAATAGTGTGTGTGGGGGGGGGGGGGGGATGACGTTACACACGTGTCTGTTTGCACTGAGTAAACATTGAATATTGCTAAATATCTGACCAGATCTGTATATATTTACCCTTCCAATGACGAGATGAGAATTCTCGACGACCGTTGCTTTGACGTCTCGGACCCATCCACTGACAAACTGATTATAAGCGTCGAGCCCTTTGTAGCACTCCAACTCGTCTTTTGTGTAAGGACTGGGGGTGTTCACGAGATACGTGTAGATGTTGGCGTAGTTTACCAATGGAAGATAAGTAGGATCGGCACTGAAACGATCTGCACTCATCGTATATGGATCCAAATTACCAATAACCTTCAATTTGGCCAGGTAGCGAACCTTTGATGCACTATCCAGTGATTCAAAGTATGGTATTTTCGCCGCACTGCCTTGTTTACTCGCCGCCATGTAGGATCTGTATGTACTCCAACATGGCGGACAGACCTCGTATCTAAGGAGATCGTGACGTCAGCGAGACCACTCTAAATTCAAACATTACTCAAACCAACCTCTCACATTGTACCACTGAACTGTAGGAATGTAACGTCTTAAAACGGTGTTTCTGCAACCTGCAACCATGGACAGACTTTTTTTTTATATCCCTGTTTTCTAAAAAGTGCCGCTTTTCCACCGGCACTTAAATGCAGCATGCATCTGTGGATGTGTCTGAAGGTCTAAGAAAGGAAACAGCTTCAGAAGTCCAGGTGAACCTGATCCGTGTGCACAGTAAAAACAGAAGCATGTCACACATGTTTTTAGACTTCTGCACACGCAGGAAGCTCTTCAAAGGCCAAATAAATCAGATCTGTCACACTGAAGTAAAAGATCTTCATATTTATTTCTGTGTGCATTTGTAATACTGATTCATTTGTGTTCTAAGTGCTTGGTATTCGTGTGTGCATTGAAACACACATTCATGAATACCCCAAATTACACACAAATACACAAGTGCACATTTGTAAATCTTATTATTCGTTTTAAGATACTTCAGAATCGATCCCACATTCATACAATGTGGTAAAGCCAGAACACAGCAGGAATCATGCAAGTCCATCACCTTCAAGCGCTGCATTTAGAAACAATAAGAAAGAGTTGTTGTTCACCATGGTGCAGCTCTGTCCATGTTTATCTGTGTGAGGGCCAGTGGGCGTGGCCAAACCAACGCTCATATCGGGTCACATATAGTGCTGATCTCTGGACACGTTGGTGCTTTGGCGCTTGCGGTGAAGCAGCCTTGGTGCTTCCTAGCATGTCGTGTAGCGCTGGTTAGTCAGGTTAGAGTTGGATCTCTATGATGGTCAAATATAGCTTCACATCGAGCCCAAACTCAATGCAACATCAACAACACAGTATTACAGACGTTCTAGAGAAACGTGGCTTCTCGAATATTCCACTTGCCCCTAAGTTTGGCAAAAGATTGGTGAGGAATTGTGGGTAATGCTCAGTCATAAGAAGCACAGCGCTGACTGGTGGTATTCTATAGTTTTGCTGTCGTGTGTGTGTGTGTGTGGGTGTGTGTGTGTGTGTGTGTGTGTCCTGCTGCCACAAACGCTCACTAGAGCACTAAATGTGGATTAATCCGTCGCTGAAAGTAGTCCCCAACAAATGCACTACTCCCTGCTGTTTTGCGTCAGTGACCAGATGTTTCAGACAATGACTTTGTTGCCCTGTCACCCAGTTAGTGTTAATTACACTAACTGTGTAATTACACTACACTGTGTTGTTATTGTTGGTGATTTTAATATCCATGTTGATAATCCCCAGGACAGAGAGTCTATAGAACTATGTGGTGTCCTTGATAACTATGATCTGACTCAGCATGTGACAGGACCCACCCACAACAGGGGGCACACTCTGGACCTAATCATCACCAAAGGTGTAAACATTTCCAAGGTTGCTGTGACTGATGTTGCACTCTCTGATCATTTCTGTGTTTTCTTTGAGAGTGCAATCTCCATGCACACAAATGTCCAAACCGAGGTTGTGACGAAGCGTTACATCTCTGAAAACACCAGTGAACTATTTATTCAGAAGTTCTCCTGCACACCAGCCCTCTCTTGCCTCTCAGTCAATGAGCTTGTAGATGGCTTCAATTTTAAAGTTAAAAATATTATTGATGCCATTGCACCCACTAAAGTGAAGGTTGTCTCGGGTAAGCAAAGATCTCCTTGGAGAAATGCTACGCTGGTAAGGATAGAGAAACGAGAGTGTCGGAAAGCTGAGCGCAGGTGGCGAAAAACTAATCTCCAGGTTCACTGTGACATCTATAAAGAGAGACTTCGCAATTATAATTTGGAACTTAGAAATGCAAGGCAGTCCTTCTTCTCTGACATCATAACCAAAAACAAGAACAATACACGCGCCTTATTTGCTACCGTCGACAGGCTAACAAACCCTCCAGTGTCGGCAGCTGCTGAGCTCCAATCCACCGGCATGCAATCAATTTGCCTCCTTTTTTACTGACAAAATTCAGAAAATTAGACAAGCAGTCAGTGCCTCCACACCAACCACAGGATATGTGTTGTCCCCATCTCTGAATAACATCCATTCAAATATCATGACACAATTTCATTCAATCGACCGTAGAAGCCTAGACGACATTATACAACATCTGAAGTCATCCTCCTGCTGCTTGGATATTCTACCAACACACTTTTTCAAAAATATTTCAAACTGCATGACCACTGATCTTTTACAAATTGTAAACACATCCCTTCTCTCAGGTGTCTTCCCACAAGCCCTAAAAACTGCAGTTATTAAACCACTCCTAAAGAAGGCTAGTTTAGACTCCGCAACGATGAAAAATTATAGGCCAATATCAAACCTCCCATTTTTAAGTAAAATAATTGAAAAAGCGGTTTTCCAACAGCTGACCAACTTCTTGGCCGTAAATAACTGCTTTGATGTTTTCCAGTCAGGCTTTCGACAGCACCACAGTACTGAAACTGCTCTTGTTAAGGTTTTCAACGACATCCACTTAAACATAGACAATGGCAGAAGTTCAGTCTTAGTGTTACTGGATCTCAGTGCTGCATTCGACACGGTCGACCATGCCATACTCCTAGAAAGACAGCACGGCACAACAAAGATAAAACAGAAGTAATTGTTTTTGGTACCAAGGACGAACAATTGAAAATCAGCGCTCAGCTTCAATCACTGATGTTAAAACCCACAAACCAAGCCAGAAATCTAGGTGTAGTTATGGATTCAGACCTCAACCTGAACAGCCATATCAAGACAATTACAAAATCAGCCTCCTATCACCTGAAGAATATATCAAGGATTAGAGGACTTATGTCTCAACAGGATTTGGAAAAACTTGTCCACGCATTTATCTTCAGCAGACTGGACTACTGTAACGGTGTGTTTACAGGTCTCTGTAAAAAGTCAGTCAGAAAGCTGCAGCTGATTCAGAACGCTGCAGCTCGAGTCCTCACTAAGACCAGGAGGGTGGATCACATCACTCCAGTTCTGAGGTCTTTGCACTGGCTTCCTGTCCAACAAAGAATTGACTTTAAAATCCTGCTGTTGGTTTACAAAGCACTGAATGGTTTAGGGCCAAAATACATATCTGATCTGCTGCTACCTTATGAACCATCCCGACCCCTCAGGTCGTCTGGGACCTGTTGGGGGCTGAATCTCAGCCCACCGAGGAGACCGGAGCACATGGTCCGCTGCTGTGTTTACAGTCGACACGCTGCTCTAATAATAACTCTACCAAGACTGATTTACAATTATAAGGAATTTAATCCCAACAGTAAGCATACGATTATACACTGAAGTACACCATTTCCATGAAATATTAAAACAATAAAACCCCATTTGCAAAAAACTTACTCCGCTCTCAGGTAAAAAAACCACAGCCTTCTGGCTGAGAGCCAGAACAGAGAGAACCACAACCAGTTGGCTTCCCCCAGAGTAAGAAAAAGACTTTCAAAATAAACCACCCACTTCCTGTTTGAAACATAAATCTCCCTTCAATATAAAGCTAAGCTTCTGTAACTTAGACACAAGCTTTATGTTCTTAATTTTACTTTTAGCTACTAATCTTACAACACTTTATGCTTATCTTAATTATGCATTTCCAAAACCCTTATGATTATGCCTAAATATGCCTAATATTATTAATTATGAAATATGAAACACTTTTATTATTACTAAATAACAGACAGTTCTACGCTCAAATTCCCTACAATTCCCCCCTAACTCACAGTTCACTGTGAGTTAGCTAACTAACTCAATGTTCCCTGGAGACCTCTCCCCTGCTCGATCCAGGAAGAGGCACCTTATCAATCTAAACAGTGTCAAACAATTCATGCATACAGATATCAATTCAAGTATTCCTATCCGATCTGGAACACCCTCGCCAACTCAAAAACAATTGCGTCCGTTGACGTCCGCTGTCGTCCATGTCTTGGGGCTGTCAGGATCAGGATACAATCTGTAGACTAGAGAACACATACTGAGAAGCCTTAACTGTTCTTTTACACTTGACAAAATTACATTTCTTAATACTTACACCCTAAAATCCCCTTATAACCCAATTAATCAAAAACAAAAAAATTACTCAAAATACTCATCCAAAACAATCCAGCTATTTCCCAAATTTCCAATATCTCACCGGATGTATTCAAAGTCCATCTGGGCCTTATCAGGTCCTTCTGGATCTCCGAGAGGATGGTCAGGAACTGCTTGTGAAGTCCCTCTATGGCACCACTGGTGGCCTCATCTAGACTGTGGCCATCAGAAGCTCCAATTCTTCCCCATCGTCGACACATAACTGATTGCCCTGGATTCGCGTCTGGCTCATCGTTGAAGCAATAAACCCCTGTAGAAGTCCACGGATGCAAGGGAACCCACATCCACAAACTGCCACGAGGCCTACAACGACAACACACAGAGTAATTACGACTGACAAAAATGTATTTTTCCAATTGCCAAACATACTTTCCAACCAGTCGGTGAATGAATTAGTGACACCAGAGTTCTCTGCTAACTCTTGGCGGAGTGCTGTCAATCCTGCCGTCGCCATGGACACCGAACTATCAGGAGCTGTGTTATTTGGAATGAATGTACAGCAAGCAGACCCAAACATCTGGCAAACGCCACCTTTCTCTGCTAAAAGCATATCTAATGCTATTCTGTTCTGCAAAGCCATTAAACTAGTCTTTGCCAGCTGTGCATGCAGTCCTGATATGGCGTCCCTGGTGAAGTTTACAAAACGCTGTTGGTTATAGTAAATGTAGTTGATCCAATCGACAGTTTTACTAATAGTTAACCTCCAGAAAAATATTGATTCAAAACCGGCAACCACTTGATTTCTCGCTTTGAATTCATTTGGCACCCCCCTTGGGACTCCTATGCCATCTATGTACACTTGGTCATCAAAAGCTCCCTTTGGGCTGTCAGCACCTCTTTTGGTCCTTCTGTTGGCATGTGTGTGTGGAGAAATGAGTTCCTTATAAGTTGCGTCATTGACAGGCAAGATATAGAATGGCAAGATAAGTTGCACTAACTAGGCAGGATTGGAAATATGATTCTTCCTCCACACCACCACCATAAATCATCTCTGGGTGTTGTCTGTCTTAACACGCTGTTATATAGATAGTCATTAGCATTGAGAGTGTTGCTACAATTTGCTTCAATAATACTGCCTACATTGGGTCCCTTAGCTGTATCTGAGACTATACAATCAAATGGACCCTCTGAAACCTTGAACAGAGGTGGAGTATTATATTCTACAGGTGGATAATTCCAGTGTAACCCCTGACAAGTGTGATGAAGGGGCAAAGCTTCCTCAGTGAACAGAGTTAAAATACAACTATATTCAGGGCTTTGGGGTCTAAATCTTGAAGGAACTGGTGTTGCTAGGGGTTTAGGTTCTGTACACACAATACAATCTGTACTCTTCTGACTTGAAGCCATATATTGTACCCACCTAAGCCATAAGTTCCCATCTGCCATTCCTGTTTCCACCCCCGGTATCTCATTCCCTGAGTCAGTCGTATATCGAACCTGATCGTCCCTGATCTTTTCTGCAGGCTTAACAACAATCCTAATGAGCCCTTGTGGGGCGGGACTATCAGTAGTTGCCTTACCCTGTACTACGTAAAGTCCTCCATCAGTCAATTTTGGGTCTGTTAAGGTCAGTCTTAAAGGATTACACCTACCCAACCCCTTTCTACACATATGATAAGAAGCTGGGGCATTTAACATCTTCAGTCGGTCTTTAAGGCCTGGGTTGGGGTCTTTTACTAAACCCTCGCCTCCTGTGTTAAACGTTGCCCATCCCCAATCTTCACAATCACAATTATAATATGATACCAGCTTACCATACCTATTTGTGGCGGGCCCACATTGGTCAGTTATGATGCACAAGGTTTTAGTCATCCAACCGTAGTTGTATTCATACTTGGGACAGGAAACTACTTCACAGAAGTCGAACTGGACCGTTGATGTTGTACCTTCTTTGAACGTAAGAGTGAGAGTTACATTTTCATAGGTGAGTGTCGTCAGAGAAGCCTCTCTACGTGGTCTGGGATCAGTTTGTTTATTTACTGAGAATAAATTTCGAATCTTGATGTAGTCATGCACATGTTCTGGTTCCTGTCTGTGTTTAATTCCCCATACTACGAGGGAAACCACTGAAATCAGGAAGAAAATAATTACAGACTTCCATAACTGGCTGAACCTAGAGTCCCCTAATGGAAGCCATCGCTTAAACTGTGGGGGAAACATCATTGTCAGTACTGTCTAGCCCCTCTTTTGGGATATCTTTAGCTTCAAATTTTTCCTGTTTGATATTCAATCCTGTCTCTGCTAGTGTCTTACTAGTTACCTTCGCTGCTGCACAGTGAGTGAGGTGGTGCCAAGTAGCTCCTGGTTTACCTTTACCTTTACTGCATGTGAGGTTGCCAATACTACCTCCCATTGACCTGTCCACCTTGGTCCACTCCACTTGCGTTTGTGGACTTTGATCCACACCAGACTGCCTGGTGACACGACAGGAGCCTGCTTCCTTTCGTCAGCTGCTGCTTCTGCGTTTGTCACCTGAGAAAACAAAACTCGGCTCATGTTAGTTAGAGCTCTCGTATATTCCTCAATTTCTAGGTTAACAAGTCTAGACTAGAACCTATCACTGAGTTAGAAGACTTGGATTTTGCTGTATTTAAATTCAAAAGTTGTGGTTTATCATGACGTTATTAAATCTCAAAAATTGTGAGTAGCACCTATACTGAAAACTGTTCTAAATGTGGATTTACAAAATTTTTTATTACCCCATTACCATTTCCCCCCTTTGCCACGTTATCTCTGCTATAAGAGATCACGTTGCAATCAACTATGTGCATCCATACATAATTTCGTAATAATTGAATCCCCTTGTACAAATTACCAGGAACCGCGTTGTTCCTGTAGCCAGTGAAGTGAGTCCGAGTATGGAATCTCCCCCCTTGACAACTCAGATCGTGGGGGAACAGAGAAACAGAGACATCAGCAGTATATTTTGTCCAATAAATGCTCTAAATGTGCTGCGCCGTGAAGTGAATCAGCCTGCATGTGACATTCTAAACACTTTACCATAATAGTTAACGTAACTCGCTGTAATTTCCTAAATCCTTCAATCTCATATGTTATGTGGGTGTGCGTGATGTTTATCTAGTTTCTAATGTGTGTGTTAAATGTACACGCTTGTCATCTCATGAAGTCAACTTACCCTCTGTGCTGTATTGTGTGCGGTCTTTGAGTCAAAAACTGGGATCCACTGCGCATTCCCAGATCTGAATTCACTAGACCACCTTGACTAAAACAAACACAAACCTGCCCAAAGTTCGGCAGTAAATGTTAGCATACGTCTGTAGTGTATGAGAGATCAACGATCTCTCATCTATTTTAGCGCTGTTCGCGTCAAAATTGATTATTGTGTAAAATACACAAATTGTACCAAAATTAGTCAATACAGGATATGTGAGGAGATCTTGAACCAAAATTGAAGTTAGAACTCTTAAATCAAACTCAACATCTAAATCAGAATCAAAGTCAAAATTCAAATCAGAACTCAAAAGGTTTAAAATTGAAATTCATGAATCAAATTCAAACATCGATAACTGTATTCACAAATATTCAATCAGAAATACCACTGCAAGTCAAACTGTTGAACTACAATTACAATCCACTCTGCACATTAATAAATCTCAATTAAGTTCAAGAATTGAAGAAGCACAACTGAAACCATTAATGTTTGTTAGAATGCTAAATTAAAACCAAAGTCAACAACTAAAGTTAAAATGCTTAATTGAAACTAAAGTCAGGCTGTAAGCTTGAAGATCATAGACAATGAATGTGTCTCTATAAATCACTGGTTCTAAACACTCGGAGTTACACCTCCTCGCCGCTAGTTGCTCTCCTGGATTTTTTGTCCCTTGTACAACTTTTGCCGACAGGAAGTTAACCCGAAAACCGGATGTTTTGGTTCACAGATATGCTACAGCTGTGCTAACGGCAAAAACTGAGCTTATTTTGAAAGATATACACACACACATTACACCAAAATCCCACACTTTAATTCCACTCATACGCCTTCTGTCTCCTCTCACACTCCACCGGTTATTTTCTTTTGTAAGCACTTTTATTTACAAATACAGTACCGCAAAGTCCGGAGCTACTCGTAGCTAGCGCTAGCTTCACATACGCAGCAACAGATCATGCAATGTTTAATCACCCTTTAAACGCATTTCCACTCTGTTAAAACACAGACCAGTCACACGTATTAATGGACTTATTGTCCGGTTTTATTTAACCTTAAATCCTCTGGTTTAACGGCTATTTAGCTTCCCAAGACCCAAGATCATCATGAATGGTTCGCGAGTATGACTCAAGCAGATATACGAGTTCGACTTCTAGCAGATACGCAAACATTCCCCCAGTCCGCCTAGATAGGCCAAATGCACATTATTCTACTTATTTCGTATCACCCACACGATCACTTATTTTTATGCACAGCAAAAGCCCACGGGAGAGCCCTGTAGACCGGAGCCACCACATGTGACCCGCTAGCTATAAGCTAACTCCCGCTAGCCTTAGCCTCTCAATGCAGTTTCTATCAAGAGGCCCAAATACAAGCCCCAAAGAGTAACAAAAGACTGCCGTCTTAAGCCCATTCAGCCGAAAGTACCCAGTTCGCCAAGCAACAAAAACTGCTTTTAAACACGTTATCTACAAGGCCCAGCAATGCACACTCTGAGCCAGAGGGACTCTCAAAATAAGCACGCTAGTTAGCCCAGCAAACGACTGTTTGAATTCCAATGTGGTGATTTTTATTACAGCGCTGTCTGTTCTTTCATTTCTTATCTTCTCTGGATCCTTTGTATTCTCTAGACCGGTCTATTAAGTGTACCATGCAAATAATAATACTTCACTGTAAAATCGCAGCTCACCTCAGTTGAACGTGGTCTCCTCAGGGTCGCTCCTCACCGGCAGCCAGCAACGCTAACTGTTAGCAACGCCGGTCAAACACTCCTCCCCTAAATGTCTTAAAGCTAACTTACAGATTCATGAAACGGTTCTGTATGCACCGATGGTTGGGCCCGGGAGAAGTGATTGACCAATGCCGCCAGCAGCCCACATTGCTCGAGCCAGGCGAGTGTGTCCCTTCGTGGTTTCCAAATTGTTGGGGGCTGAATCTCAGCCCACCGAGGAGACCGGAGCACATGGTCCGCTGCTGTGTTTACAGTCGACACGCTGCTCTAATAATAACTCTACCAAGACTGATTTACAATTATAAGGAATTTAATCCCAACAGTAAGCATACGATTATACACTGAAGTACACCATTTCCATGAAATATTAAAACAATAAAACCCCATTTGCAAAAAACTTACTCCGCGTAAAAAAACCACAGCCTTCTGGCTGAGAGCCAGAACAGAGAGAACCACAACCAGTTGGCTTCCCCCAGAGTAAGAAAAAGACTTTCAAAATAAACCACCCACTTCCTGTTTGAAACATAAATCTCCCTTCAATATAAAGCTAAGCTTCTGTAACTTAGATACAAGCTTTATGTTCTTAATTTTACTTTTAGCTACTAATCTTACAACACTTTATGCTTATCTTAATTATGCATTTCCAAAACCCTTATGATTATGCCTAAATATGAATTATTAATTATGAAATATGAAACACTTTTATTATTACTAAATAACAGACAGTTCTACGCTCAAATTCCCTACAGACCGGTCTACTTTCTGTTCCCAGAGTCAGAACTAAACATGGAGAAGCAGCGTTCAGTTTTTCTGCTCCACATATCTGGAACAAAGTCCCAGAAAGCTGCAGGTCTGCTGAGACCCTCAGCTCCTTTAAATCAAGATTGAAGACTTTTCTGTTTGCTGCTGCCTTTAATTGAACCACATTCAATTAATATATTCATCAATTTCCTGCATTTCTGCATTTTACTACTGTATTTTATTTCTTACACTTTTTTTTTTATGTTTTAATGCAATGAATGTTCTTAATTGTTTTTAAATCTCCTTTTCTTTTGCCTTATGTTTTGATGCTTTTAATGGTGTTATGTGAAGCACTTTGAACCTTGTTGTTGAAATGTGCTATACAAATAAACTTGCCTTGCCTTGCCTAACAATGTTCTCTAATGCAAAATGGAGGAAACTTGTGAGTTATGCTGAACAGATCACGATGACACCAAACCCTCAGACGTGGTGTGAGATGTTGGGTGGATTGCATCCACATGAACTTGAACACTAGCAGATGTCCAGACAGCATTTATTTCTGACTGACGGCTTCTTTTTTCAGAGCGCATGTGACCGCCTGAAGACAAAGCGCTGCCTCAAGCATCTTTCTCTCAAAGCGCTCAGACTTTTTTGCCGCCGCCGCTTCAAGTTGAAAATCTCTGAACTTTTCAGCTTTTTAGCTCGACTGCAAGATTTAGCGTCAGCGTTCCACAGCTGGATGGAGGCACACGGTTCTGTCTGTGGATCACAGGACCGATAACAGTATCAGTGATGGGACCCACAACCATCAATGTCTGATTACAAACTGACTAAGAATGTCTGCCCAGACAAACAACATTCCAGACAACTGTATTTATTGGTTGCTTTGATAAGGGACAGTGCACATTAATAACAACATGTCTGTAGATGCACCAGAGTTAAAGCCGAGAGGCGATTCTTCATCTGTAGTCCCAAGAGGCAGATGTTACAAAGTAAACCTCAAAACAGAATATAAGATTAAATTGACCCTTTACAAAGCGTGAGAATGTTAATATATAGAATCATCACTCAAGACACACACACAAACGATCATTCTATAGATATTCCCTAAACCTACAACAATTCTACATAAACGCTGTCTCCCCTCTGCACAGCAGGTGTACCGACAGCAACTAAAGAAATACATTTACATCCAACTCACTGCATTTAAAGGCATCCTTCTTTTCTTTGCTGCTGTTGCAAACTAGTGGCTTTTCCAACAGTGAAAATAAGATCCCACGCTGTGAGCGCCGACAACGCTGTTTACCAAGATGTCTGCGTCCACACAGCCAGCTGCTGCAGGGAGCATATGACCCTCCAGAAGCACAGCTGCCCAGAGCACACCGACCGGACTGGTGGAGCCTTTGCTCAAATCGTCCTCTGATGGCAACAGAAGCAGAATCCTCTCGCTGTGATGAATGTCAATGTGGGCAGTTTGTGTTGGATACTGTTGCCAGAGCGAGCAGCTGTGAGTGCCTTCAGGCTGGTCCCATCCTGCGTTCGTAGCTATTTATTTATCAGACTTGCAGCTCACGCACAATGCATGCTGGTACATGTAGGCACAACAGCACTGCGGGATTTGATTCTTCAGTGGACTACATTTACCATCAGCACTGATCGGGCATCCACATGAAAGGTAGCAAGTTTCCACTGTTAGGAAGAGATGGAGGTTATCTAATCCTCTTCTGAATATTGATTATTGAGCAGAGCACTGTGTTTTATGTGTGTCATGACAGAGAGATGTATCATTACAGCCAATGATGGCACAGCTAGGTCTATGGGTTACTTTAGGACATGTACGTCCAGTGTTTGCAGAGGATCATGACTTGAGAATCCTCAACTGTTCTTCTGATGCTCAACCTTCACTTGTTAAATAGAAACCTGGAGACAAAGTGTGATTTTGTGGTCTTGTCCTTTTGCTCCGATATTATAAAGTTTGGTCACTGAGCATTAACTTGTATTCTAACAAGATTAAAATGTGTTTGTGCTGGAGATTAGCACAGTGAAGTCCCTTCTTCTGGCTCTTGGGCGGCTGCAACCGGCTTTGATCAGTGTTGCGCGGCGAGGCCCCGGCTTGGCCGGGCCGTCCGAGGCCCGGCTGTGAAATTGGTCTGATGTCATCCCCCATTCTCCTCCTTCACCAGCTTTTAGCTGCCGTAATTATATTTCCGCCACAAAGCCCTCGTCCCCTTCATTCCATATTCCACGTTTGACTAGGAAGCATTTAGAGAACGATGGCTAAATGACTCAGTGGGGGGAAGGGGGACAGGACGGGCTGTCTTTTGTCTGACGGAGACACAGGGGACATCAATACTTTGTGATATGTACTTTTCTTTTCTCTGCTCGTCTGCCCTTTGCCTCTGCCTGCTGGAGGGGTTAAGTTTATGACAAGGAGATGGATGAACTTTGAGTAAATAAGATGTGTTTTGTTTTTAATGTTTTGCCCCCAACGGGACAGATGTAGCAGCATCTGCCTCAACAAGCAGACACGACGCCGGTGCTTGGTTTCACTGTTACCGTTCTCTTTCGTCCAAATGGTTCATCATGTTTCTAAGAGGTTGGATATGAAATGCTTGACATTTGGAAAGTTATAAAAAGCTTTTGGCTCAGACCCAATATCAGAATACATCTGAGAAATAGACTTCATTTCAACAGAACATAATTGATGCAGCATCAGAGCCATGATGTTCATTTCTTGGCTGTAGTGTTGTCACCTGCTGCTCTTTGCATGGACACCCAAAGCATTTTGACCTTCATCCAGGTCCACCCCCCCCCCCCCCCGCACACAGCCCTTTAGACTGACAGCCCCACACTGTGCACAGAAACCCAGCTCGCAGCTTTTCTCCCTCTTTCCTCTCTTAAGTCAAGAGGAGCTCAGCTCATCACGTCAGCGGCCGTTGGGCGTTACTTCCACATACAAGCCAGCTAAGAAAGGAAATGCAGATGAGGCCTCAGCAGCCAATCACAGAGCTCCGGTCAATGCTGCTGCCAGTGGACGAGTCGCAGGAAACCCTCTGGCTTTCTCTTGATGGATCTCCTCCTGCTCGCCATATCTCTCTCTATTTCTCCAACTCGGGCAGATGTTCAGGTGAACATGCAGAAAGTATCCGTGATGCTCTCAGATACTCGGTGGAGTCAATGTTCTGATGGACACTTTAGCTTTCAGGAGTCGGCCCTTTCAAGCTCCATCTATGATGTGGCAGACTTTGTTACGGAGACTTCGACAAACTGATCGGGACAATAAAGTCAAAGTAAAGAGCAAGAGGCTACGTTTCCAGACGTCGCCTGCCTTTTTCCTGCAAACACTCAGAACTTTGTCAGTTGGTTTGTCATGTGTAGAAGACAGGAACCCTCAGTTTGTGTGGATGCTGCAGACTCCACAAACATTTTCTCAAATCCTCTGAATGACTCTCATAGACAGACACAAGCACACTTATTATCAAAGATGACATGCTAACTTCTTCATGTGTAAGGTTATATGTTGTGCTTCAGAACTCTGTTCTCACAATCTTCATTATCTAAGTCATTATTTGATACCTTTTCATTCTCAGATCATATTCCTCTGGGACCAGTTCAGTTCTTCCTTATGATAATAAGTCTTTCTTATTGTGTTGGTGTGATCAAGCACAGCAACTGAGTTAAACATGAACATGATCCAGTTCATAGATCAGCAGAGATCAGAGTTCTGATGACCTGGAGCAAAGACTGTTGCTTCTGCTTGAGAGAGTTTGATCGTTGCTAAACACGCTGCTACATGAATAAAGCACAATGCATCTTCATACTTGTATGATGATGTCATTGCATCTGAGCGGTGTTGGCCCAGCCGGAGTAGAAAGGCCGGAGTCATCTCTTTCACGAATGTGATTGATTTCATGTCACGATGGTGTACTATATGATTTTCAGCCTAAATTACAGTTTCTCAAAATGTTCTGGTCCCAGTTTGGAGTGTCAGAACTGTCAAGACCAGCAATTATGATTATGACTGAATCTGAGTATTTACATAATCCGTTTTTTAAGAACTTCGTATCTCCAAAAATCCAAAATATCATGATTATGAGCATCGAAAAATAACTTGTTAAAATACACCTCTGACACAATGCAATCAAGTTCAAACTCCTTGTGAACCAAGAAGTGTTCTTTTATCAGAGACGTCCTTCAACTCGTCTAAAAACATGATATCAGAGCTTAATTCGGGTTTATTAACAAAGTGTATTTAACATGTGAGGATGAACTGACATTACATTAGACTGGATAGATTTTGTTATATTTAATATGGGCTTCACTTTGTGATATTATTGCATGGTCATGAACGCGGGTATCATTTGACCCATTATTCCAGCCTGCAGACACACATGATACAGATGTTGATATCAGTTCTGTCTTTGGTTATGTATTTTAAAAGTGAAGGTGAGTAGAAGGCTGTGGTTTTTAGTCGGTATGATCGCTGTGCAGACTAGAAGTGTCCTCCATGTGTCTGCCTCCTCCGTCTCTCTTTGTCATGCTAATCATCAGGAAGATATTTCACTACAACCACCTGCTGACTCATCAAATCAACTTCACAGCAAAATACTAAATGTTTGTCCATGTGACTTCTTTGTGTGTGTTTCAGGGTATCTAATAAAATGACCTTCTGGAAATACACATTTGCATTGTTGTCTTTTATTTACCATCACACTGTTATGATATAAATTATTTACATATAAAAGAGACCGTCAGCTGAGAGGGAAAAACACCAACTGTGTTCGTTAAAAATCCTGATGTCAAAATGTAATAGAAAACACAGCTGCTCTTTCTTTACCACAGTAAATATCCGCTGCTTGTATTTACTGAGGTTTAAGGCAGATGCTCGTCCAGGTTCGGGATTGAATGCAAGAGAAACGGACCTCAGTAGAGAAAATCAACAGAAACATTCACAGCATCGTAAGACCACCGTTTGGTTTGGATCCACATCATGTAGACCCGCAGAAGGCCTGACGCGTGCAGCATTCTGACGCACGAGTTATTGCAGGAAAAATAAGTTATGTAAACACTCCAGAGCCCCGGTTCATGGCTGCAGATGTTCCATGTATAAATAAAACATATAATGGTCTCTGTTAACAACTCATACACTTTGCTTGTTTTCTTGAACATTCGTAGAAGTACATGACAGCCTGCACTATGGTCCATGGTTGGACCGGAGGGTGCGGACCAGAGGCGGCCGACGGTCGGCGTTGACGGGGAGAGAGTCATGTTTGACGGACGTCTGGCTTTAGGACAGAATGATGATTGTTTGGAGGTGTTCATAACAAATCCGAGTGTCCCGGTAATTTATCTTTTCAAATAAGCGTTAATAGAAAATCTAAATCAAAACGAATGTGATCCTTAAATAAAAACACATGATCAATTGAAATGGGACCTGGAATGGGCTGTTGTGTTCAGTCGCGTGCGGGGCACATTGGCAGCTCTTCAGTCAGGACTTATTTAGTATTAAACACACATTCACTGCAGTCTACGCCGACAGAACACAATAAGAACGAAGAGGGAAAAAGCAGAACGGAGCCAATAAAGTCAGAAAGTACAAAACACAGACAACACGAAAGCGGCTATTTTCTTAATTCACAGTTCCCAGAATGCAGCAGAAAAAAAATATCTTTGGATTTCAGCATATAGTTTTCATAATCACTAAAGTTCCTCACACACAACAGTCGAGCCTAACGGGACGCGGGGCTGCAGTGCGCGTGACGGATGTCCAGTCCACTTTCCCCATGCCTCGAGCTCGTCGTCTTCTCGGCTCCTATTGGATATCGTTAACTCGCTTTCCCCGCCTCTTACAACATCAGAGACACTCGGTCCATCTATGTTGACCTTTTCTCTACAGATGAAGCGTTCAGTGTGTCCACGGAGAACAGCCGTCCGTGTCTCTGAATGGGTCTGTGGGCTACATAATGTCGGAGGGGGGCAGAGGGACTCTTTCTAAAGTCCTGAACCATCGGGCCAAAGCCCCGGACACTGATGTGTCCCGGGTGTCCACGTCTATGGACCTCGACTCTCGCGCTAGACCCGATAGTGCATGCGTTCTATATGCGTCAATAACGCTATTCTGGAAAATACAACTCCAGTAGTGTGACGTCACCGTATGGTGACATTAATTATAATGTTGAAAAATGTCAAGTAGTCCTTATTTTATGAGCGCATCATTTGAGTCGCATCAGTGTTTCGTCCCGAGTATAAATGGCAGCATGTCGGAAACTATAGCGCCTCATCACATAATGCATGTTTACAGCAGCGAGGAAACGGTGCTGTCCTTTTGAGATGATGTTGAAGAGTCCCTGATGTGACGCACTGGCCGTCTGAGCGGGTTGAACCCGTTTAACACCTTTAACAGTAAAGGTGAGTGCACGCGCACCCATAGCTGGTTTTGACTTCTGGCTGTAACATGAACGCAGTAGAATTTTTGGCTCGGATTGGATATTGTCATTAGCCTACTGCAACCCCGACGACACGTATAGCATGCACGCACGCACACACGCGCGCACACACACGGTCAAAGCAAATGTCCCAATATCGTCTCTGGTTGAGTTTTACATATGAATGCTGGTACTGGAGTGCTTTTATTGCATGGTTCAGAACCCCCTCCGGTCCCCGGGGCCCCTCTACTCGCTGTCCGACTTGCCATCCTTGGACCCGGCGTGGTTGTACAGTCCCTGCGCCATGAGATGCAGCGCCAGAGAGTTCTTATTTCCGGTGGCTTTCTTGATTTTGGCCCGTTTGTTCTGAAACCAGATTTTGATCTGAGACTCGTTAAGGCCAAGGTCCAGGGCGAGGCTCTGCCTCCGCTGCTCGGTCAGGTACCGGTTGTTTTGGAACTCAGTTTTTAACCGGTGGAGCTGCTCCGCGGTGAAGGCCGTCCGGGGCCGCTTGTCCTCTTTACTCGGGGTCGGGGCCTTCTTTGGCTTACGGGATCTGGGCCCTTGGGTGAGGGCGGGGGTGAAAACAAAACACGTTAGGATTCTGAAAACAGGATCTGATCACTGATCACTTTACTAGATAATAATAACTGAAATTATCATTACCTTAGTTATTACGGTAGTTATAATGTAACAAATGATTCATCACGTTTATGATAACATGGTGCCATGATATAAAGGAATAAGTTCAATAATATTCTTCGAGGTGAAGGAATAATTTTAGTATTTGACCAATACAAAAGTTATGGAATGTATAAGAATTTAAATCATAGTTGTAAGGATTTACCTCTCAGTAACATGATGAACCGATCTCACGGGCTATGAGGGTTCGATCTGACGTTTCTTGATCAAACTAAAGTTGTACTTCTTGATATATTCTCTGACTTTATCATTTTGTTGTACCGGTAAGTCAAATATTTGAAAGAGGAGGTTACGTCAATCTAAAGCGAAATACTCTGAGATATATACCTCCCAGTCACACCGTTTCATTCCTCCCTCAACAGCACTGAAATGGAGTTTAGAGTAAGAAGCCATCAGGCTGCAGGCTGCACGTCCTCCGGCTCTGCTGCAGACTTCAGTGAGACCGGAGGGGGGGGGGGGGGGGGGGGGGGGGTGCAGATGGGGGTGGGGTTAGGATCTGATGGAGGATGGGGAGTTAGGCGCCTCTTTCCCTCCCTGTTACCATAGGAACTCCATTTAAGAAAAAGTCGTTTCCTAAAAAGAGCGTTGTTTCGATTATAATATCCGGACGGTTCTATGGTGACGGAGTCAAAGAGCAAATGAATGAGAAGGAACGCAATCAAATATGTTTCAGCTTCGGAACAGAAGTGTAAAAACATAGCATCCAACAGTTCAAAGTTATGTATTATCCCATTACAGCAAGGGGCTCCGTTTGGTTTGAACACAATCATTACACTTTTATACAATCGTATCAAATATAATCTTATGATAGATTATAAAAGGGTTTCAACGCTGCGCTTGGTTTAGCAGCAGCCTCGCTGACCTCTCTCAAGGCCCTTTGTGGTCATTTCCATAAGCTCGGCCTAGACCTCGATGGAAACTTTTGGTTTTGTTTTTCATACAACAGTAAACAACATGTGAGTGTTTCCGCTTCGTTCTGAGTTGTTTCAGACGCTCCTCATCGCAACATCTTCCCTCCGCTGGCTGCTAGTTTGTTGGAGAAACATGATTTAACAGTTGAAGGCCTTTTCCAAAGCACGACAAAGGAACAGTCCAAGTGCGCTGCTTTCACCTCAAACAACTGGATCGAGCAAAGGTTCCGCTGTATCTTATCAAACGGAACCTGTTCGTTTAAAAGAGCTCAGCGGAGCGACGACACAACAACACGCGGAACGTCTCCAATAGCAACTCTCTCAAAGCCCAAACATTTCACATCTGGTTCAGAACGTAGACATGTTGTCAAAAAGCGTTTTTTATTTCGTTGGCGGATGAAACGACATTGAAGTTCTGTTTAATATTTCGCATCGAATGCTGCTGTTTTTTTGGGACACACGGCCCTCACTTTAGACCCCCCATTGTCAAAGAAATATGCTAATGGTCCATCAACAAAGAAGACTGAGGAACAATGGCGTTAAACTTGGTTTTACTTCACTTCTCCATATTTCTCACTTTATGTTCGACTCGTATTTCATTTTAATTTCATTTGCTCAACAATCTTCAACAACAGCGTATCGTCTCGTGCACTTTATCGTCATTTAAAGCCAAAAATACAATTCCACCCAAAATAACTCGAATTACTTTCTAATTTGCGTTAAAGTAGTTTGTTGTATGTGAAATATTTCCGTGTCTTTTCTAGGAATGTTAAATATTTTTTATAAATGTTGAAATTGTGAAATAATTAAGATAATATAGTAATGATGGTGCAATAACTGCGTTGTCAATTGTTACAAGTGATATGTCCATTAAGTAGGATTGGGGGTTGCAGGGCTCACCGAATAAAATGTCACTCTCTTTTCTAAAGAATTAACCCTCCACAGCTTTGAATCGGATCTGTTCTCTCTCTGGAAGAAGAACTCTGCTTTCTGTAATTCACCTCTTTTTAACGGACTCGGTAAATTAAGTATAGGCTTCCTTAATTTACCTCCAATAATGAATGAATGAATGAATGAATTCATTCATTATTTGTTTGTTTATTTATTTATTTTTTAGACTTTCAACTACAAAAAGTGGCCGAACAATATTCCCCCACCAACCTGCTGACGGACGGTCTGAGTAGCGGGTACAATAAACCCAGGCTGGCCACAGCATCGGCTTGGACGCAGGGGCCGAGCCGGCCTCGGGGCTGCTGCAGCGGTCCCCACCGCCCCCACGACCCTTCACGGCCACATCACCGGCTTTCAGGTCAGGCCTCCTGGTCTCAGTGTCCGGATGCTGGTCGTCGGATTCTCCCGTGTCGTTGTCCTCCTCCTCCTCCTCCTCCTCGCCTCCCGCTCCACCCTGCTGCGGGTTGCCGGTTTTGGAGGACTTTCTCCCTGTCTGCTCCTCTCTTCGTATGATCACTCCCAGACAGTCTCCATCCCGCACCAGAGTCCCGTCCTTCCTCTTTCGGCCAAAGTCCGGTCTTAAAATGTTGTCGATGTAAAAGTTGGTGATCCGGTGGGACTGCTGGTTGCCAGGTGGGAGGAGAGGTCGGATTGCCCGGTTGGACTCCTCGCCGGAGTCCTCAGGGCGTTCTGGGTCTCGGCGAGCATTTTCTTCCATAATGATGACGCCTGCTCACCCTCAGCACCTCTTTCTCTGCGCCCTGCTGCAAAGTAATTCCAATTTCGTGTTGTCTCTTTCACTTTCTTATCAGTTAATTCGCCTGCTATATTTCTGACTCCAAAAGCTAACACGTCGATGAGCTAGACTAATTCCTTTTGGGGCAGAATTGCGGATATTTCTTTTGCTGTGAAAACGCGCCTTTTATGATTTTGACAAAGAAAAATCATGCTTCAGTTTCTGGTAAAAGCCTACTCCTCATGGCTGGACCTGGTGCTACAAAAATGTATCTACAAAAATGTAAAAAGATTGAATAAAACTAGAGTCTAGCCTCTTGAATTTTTCCGGGTCCTTGCACACAATTTCCGATGCTTCCAGCAGAACTAACTGCCCTGATGAAGACGCCGCTGAAATACTTTCACTATGGATTTTGGTTCTCATTTATGATTGGCTGCGAGACACTGTGATGACGTTGTACTACGGATCTCTTAGACACGTGCCTCGGACCAATAGAGCGGAAGAGTTGGTGTCACGTGAGCTTCCCGGAATTCCCTGGAGATGCAGATTACTCCAATCCACCCCTATGATGCATTCAGGTTACAGCCGACATTTCTTATTACTTGAACATTTGAAGGCACATATTGAATTCTTAATATGTTAAGGTTGTTCAGCCCAGCTCTCAGATAGTAAGTGATGGCCCGCTTACAGTCATCACATGACCACAAGAGACATTTACACAAGACCAAGCTGACGCAGCTGCACGTCCTTGAATGCAGCTCAACATATAATTCCAAGTTGTTGTGAGAGCTGGTGGTGTGGGCCCAACATGATTTATATCTCAGTTTACCCAAAACAAAGACATGTAAAACAGTCAACGCACTTCATTTTTCTACACAACATGGCGCGTTGTTAAAGGACAGAGAGGCTGATGTTTGGCTATATTCAGTGGCCCAAAGAGTTATCGGCTGTTTGTGCTGTTAAGTGTCACAGCCTGGTTTGGATTTTAACAGTAGGAATAATTATTTAACTTGACTGAATTGAAAAAGTAATTAAATGTAATTGCGGCTGTGGAGTGCTAACGCAGGCTGAGGTAAGGTGTGTTTATTGGTGGCCTTTGCACCATAAAATGTATCATTTACATTTAGTTGCAATACTGGGATGACCTGCAGGCTCTGCTGCACCATCTTTCCCACAGAGCCTGAATGCAGCACCCATCAGTCATATCAGTATAACATATAGTGGATCACAACACAGTGACTGCAGCGTCTCAGTCTCCTGCTTTTTCTTTTTAGACTCATTCAGTCATTTTGGAATAATATAAATATTCATCAGCCAGTTTCCTGATTTATGCAACATTTAGTAGTTGTCTATTGTAAATATTGACATTACATCATGGATTGTGCCTAAGCCATCACTGCTTTTAATGCCTGCATGTGTTTGTGTCCCAGTGACGTCAGAGGTCTTGATGGGTGAACCAGGCTCAGTGGCCCAGCTTCCGGTCCGGATGAGGCATTCTGCATGTTGTTGGGGATCACGTGGTGTTGCTTGTAGCCATATGGTGGGCGATCTTGTTTGCATACTAGGACTGTGAGGTCCTTATTATATTAATCATTATGTTTTCATCTTTTTTTTTAAATATGAGAGACTAAAAAAACTGAATTTATTTAGTTTGTTAGGTCAAGTTTCCCAACACAAGCTCAGCACTATTTATGGTTATGATATAGTTATAGGTAATAGTTATTAATATACAGTTCGTTTAATAATAAGTACGTTTGTGCTTGCTAAGCGACTGCTCTTTACATTGCATTTGGGAATGTTTCAGTTCACTCTGATAATGAGGCAAATGTAACAAACCAGCGCGTGCATGCACCAAGTCATTTTGTCACGCGAGCGGGCGAACAGAGACGGCTTCGCTGCTTCCAGCGCGAACTGAGGCGAAGATCTGGATGAGTCCTCTGTGAATGAATGCGTGGACTTGGAGGAAAATGACGCAATACGTGTGTGTGTGTATGCGTGCGTATGTGTGTGCGTGTGCGTGTGTGCGTGTGTGTGTGTGTGTGTGTGATACTCCGCCATGTGTCAGCACACTGGCTTGGTTGAGTGAAACATTCCGGTGGTCGTTTATTTGCGCAACTAAATTCAGAGGAAAATGCGTTTGTTACCTGAACACCTCAGAACAAACTGAATACTGCTGAAGTGGTGACAGTCACATTTAACCTAGTGACACACACACACACGTACGCGCAAAGAGAGGGAGAGAATAATGTATTTTTGTATTGTTATTGCGTAGTTTTGTATTTGATGCTTTGGCAACATTGTTGTTTTGAAGCTTTCATGCCAGTATTCAATATTAATTAAATGTAATGTAATTCAATTCAATTCAATTCAATTTAATTTAATTTAATTTAATTTAATTTAATTTAATTTAATTTAATTTAATTTAATTTAATTTAATTTAATTTAATTTAATTTAATTTATTTTAATTTAATTTAATCTAATATCATTTACATTGCTTTACTTTACATTACTTTACTTTACATTACTTTACTTTACTTTACTTTACATTACTTTACTTTACTTTACTTTACTTTACTTGAATTGAATTGAATTGAATTGAATTGAATTGAATTGAATTGAATTGAATTTAATTGAATTGACTTGAATTGAACATTGTGGGCTTCCATAGGGAAAATACAAAGCACTTCCGTTAACGTGCTTGTAAGTGCACAGCTGTTTATTTGAAGCCGCTGACATACTAACAGATGACCACGTCGCTTAAAATGTTTCTTTTTCACATTCATGTGCAGATAAATATTAAGCAACGAAGTGAAATGATGAGATGTTGGACTGGCTCCATCCACGACTTAATAAATACTGTTTGCTCACAAAGACCGACCTCTGAGTATATTGCTGAGATCACTGATTTTGGCCTATATGTCCATATATGGTCATTTATATACACAATGGCCGTTCATTTCAAAGCTGCAATAAGCGCAATAAGTTCATTGTATTTAATGTGGCCTATAGAACAGGCCCGAGCGTCCTGTTGGCTGTTCTTCTGATGATGATGAGTTATCCTCTTCACGGACACACAGGCCTAACAGTGCTTTGATGCATGTGTGTTTGCGTTAAAATAAAGATGCTCATCTAAATGGTGAGGATCAGCTCTGCAGTAAACCTCTTTGAACGGAACTTGTCACGTCAGAACGTGTCACAGAGCTGAAGCCCTGAAGCACAGAGGAACGGCCTGTATCGCCAACGTCTTCGTCAAATACTTGTTTCAGCCGCACTGTCGTTGCTGAAGAACCCCAAACACTTCGAATTCAAGAGAGCAATCCCAAAATCCAGAAAAATAAATGAAATAAAAGAGAGCACGAGGTGTGAGTGTTCCTGAAATAGTCTCAGAGTGTCACAGCTCACACACACTCAATAAACACACGAAGTCCCGAGTTATGAATACGAGAGACACGCTCTGCAGCTGCATCATGAGACAGACAATATGTTGATCTGATTTATCACAAATAAATAAATATATAGATCATTCAGAAATTCATATTCATTGAGACATATCGAAGACAAAGTTACCCTGAATATATATATCTATATATATATATATATATATATATATATATATATATATATATATATATATATATATATATATATATATAGATATATATAGATATATAGATATATAGATATATATATATTTAGAGTTAGAGTTATTTATTTTGCACAATCAAACAACAAAATTTAAAATAATCAAGCATAACAGAAATAAATGAATCACAGTTCAGGAAGAGACAGAAAGCCAACTTGGCTTATTGAAGCCTCCACCTATATAATATTAAACATTTTACAAAATTACAAAGAAAAAATAAAATATGCATAAGACATTACATTACAACAAAACAAAGAAAGAAAGAAAAGAAAACGAAAAATAATAAGGTAATTGTGTCGAGTGTGAGTGAGCGTGTGTGTGTGCATGTGTAATATAACAGCTAAAACAAGAAAGACATGAAAACTAATACAGAAACAAAATGTTGCAAAACAGCAATCAGATGTTCTTTTAGGCATCTTTTAAAACATTTTACAGAGGGACATTCTTTTGTTAGGTGGGAAAAGTCATTCCATAGTTTGGTTTCCTAAATCTTATTGAAAATGGACCTCTAGTCAGTAACTTAGGAGGATGAAGATGTGACGATTGACGAGTTGAGTAAGAGTGAACCTGTGAATTGAATTTATAGTAGGTCTTGAAATGATCAGGAATCTATATATATATATATATATATATATATATATATATATATATATATATATATATATATATATATATATATATATATAAACTATACCGGGTCTCCTCCTGTTTTATAGATATATCAGACTGTATATAATATGCACGCATTCATTATTATAATTATTAGTATGCATATAATGTGTGTATAATGTGTTTATGTATTGCTATTTAATGTGTGTGATCTTATCATTTAATATTGATTAGTTATAGTTTGCACACGTCACGAACACTTCTGCTGCCTCGTCTGAAGCAGTCGGCTGTGATTCACAGCACTCATGCAGGAAGCTCTGCTGCTGGTCTCAGGTGTGTTTACCGAGACCTTCACGGTCCTCACAGCACAGCCTCACTCTCAGGCCCACCACCATGTGTGTGATATCAAGTCTTATCCAAAGCAAGTGTGATCTAAACAGTCTGTTCACTAATGTAATGACAATAACAGGTCATATAAATACACTTTGACAAATATATTCCATTTAAGAATGTGTCATGAAAGTTAATAAGCTATATGTAAAGAAAGTGTAACTATGGCTGATCCCAGAGAGCAGCAGCAGTCACATGCTTCCACTGTAACAGCATCCTCAGAGAGAGCAGGGACATGTCTTCCTCATCACATATAGCAGAGGACATGGACGTGCATGAGAAGCAGCATGGAGGAGAAGATGAGCGGAAGGATTGAACAGCTTTTATAGATATGAAATAAAAGGCAGCAGAGCGCAGACAGGACGGATACCTGATGACCAACAACATCTCTCATATCTATTCCATATCGCCGCCTCTGGAGAGACGGCCTTTGTGACGCGCTGAATGCTGCTGTCTCCTACTTTGTGCTGAAGCCCAGATGTGAGATGAGCCGGGAGACAAAGCAGAGGTCACCGGGACCATCAGCTTCCTGTCGGCTTTACAAAGCTCCCTGAGGGGGAGGAGGGGCCAGGGGGGCTCTGAGGTTAGGGGACACTTCCTCTTCCACTCTGTCTGCTCCGTGTACGCAGGGACGGGGGAATCAGTGCAGGGACACTCTGATGAAAACGCACATATTCCGTCATATCTTCAAGAGACCGTCGAACTGAAGAACAGCTGCTCACGTCGATTCTTTGGTTTTATTTCTTTTGGACTTATTCTTCCCAAACAGCAAAAAATGGCCAAATGTCACTGAAGCAGATCACTACAAGAGAGAACATCTTCAAACAGATGCTGAATAACATGTGAGTGTGGGCTGAGCCAGACCTCATACATGCTGAGGAGCAGACCTAACACATGGCTGAGACGTCTGGATATTAATATCAGTATGACCAAGGACACAGTTTGTTAACATCTGGATACTCATTGATATCAAAGTAAAAACATGCATGTGTTTAAAAGGCTCTATTTGAAACGAGGTTCTTCCAGGTTAATATAGTCCTGTTTGATGCAGTTGTACGATGGAGGAGCAGCAGACTGAGGGTCCAGAAGCTGCTCTGGAATCCGTTTCAGGAGAAAAGCAGGAACAATGGCAGCTGTTGGTTGGAGGAGCCGTGCTTCCACTCACACACTGCTTCCTCATTCCGTCTCTCAGGCCTGATGGTGATGTAAAGTCCTGTCTTTGTGTTTCAACTGTATTTGAATGATACACATATTTTATTTGTGAACGACACAACTATTGGACAAGTTCTCTTCACAAGGTTTTCTCTACATTTGTACTTCAGGGTTCTGAGATCTATCTCATAACTTTGATATTGACTGTCCTAACCTGACATTTATTATATTACCTCGTCCTCGTCCTCGTCTCCTTCCCCGTCCCCATCCTCGTCCCCTTCCCCTTCCTTGTCCCCGTCCCTGTCCTCTTCCTCGTCCCCGTCCTAGTCCCCGTCCTCGTCCCCGTCCTCGGCCTCGTCCCATTCCCCTTCCTTGTCCCCGTCCCCGTCCTCTTCCTCTTCCTCTTCCTCGTCCCCGTCCTCGTCCCCGTCCCCGTCCTCGTCCTAGTCCTCGTCTCTTCCAGCTCCACTCGGCTGTGTCTTTCTCTCCTGGCCTCTGACAGCACGTTGAAAGGCCGTGAGCAGCCTTGTTGCTATCGGTTACTGCTGTAATCCTCCTGATCGTCGTGCCGTGGATAAACCCGGCTGAAAGCAGCCTGTAGGCCAGACTGACGGGCCTCCCGGGCTCCAGCGGAGCTTGGCATCCCGGACCGTTGCTCGGTCCTGCATGAGTTCACAGCAGTGCTGGCTGACAAAGGAAGGTTTTGCTCCGTTGCTTTTTTAATTTGAAAGGGCCTCCCTAACCTTCTCCTCCAGAAGAAAAGGATGCAGCACACAGGCCTCGAGCAGGAGCCGGAGATGTGTTTGAAGTGGAGGAAACGCTGAAGCTGAGCTGCTGTTTGTTGCTCCTGAAGCAACAGGACCAGCTTCTTAAGGCAGCAGAACCCTCTGGTGCTCTGGTTCCTCCACATATGCACTGCCTCGGATCCCGAGTCCTTTATCATCTAAAGACGATCCACTGCTATGAATGCAGACGTGAGGAGAGTTACCTGATGTGATCAGAGATGCTCTCACTTCTCCTCCTGGTTTACATTCAAACGATTCATTCATGAGTCACACGGCTGGTGTTGAGGTGGTGCCGTGCTGCTCTTGTATCTTATATTTCTCATGTTCCTTCATGTGTTTATAACATACCTTGAAAAAAGTTTTCCTGTTGAAAAATTCTGAATCTAAAGAAGCAAATATCTTGTAGTTGTGCATCTGAGTGACATCAGCAGGCCTGTAGCTCACCAACAACACACTCCCATGATGCTTCACTCCCTGCTTATTGTCTCAGTAGATCAAGGAGCTGTGAGCATGTTCACGTTATGACAGTCAGATGTTTCATACAGCTCTATACTCTGTGCTGTTCTGCTTACTGCACTACACCAGAGGGTCAGTGAGCTCCAGCTGAAGTCACTCAGGACACCTTTACATCCCTGCTACAGTGAGTCACCGTCTGGACCAAGAGATCAACATTTATATCTATACAGTCAATCAGTAATGTGTTACATGTACTGCAAACCTCATCTTTCATGTAAAGTCATAAACAGTGAACAGAAGATGAGCCACAAAATCACATCCATGCAGAAAAACAGCTGTTAAAGCTGCAGGTTAAGAACAAAGAAGACAAATAACTGCAGAAGGTTCATATATATTATACATATTATACAATAAGCTGCAGAGGATTCATATACATTATACATATTATACAATAAGCTGCAGAGGATTCATATATATTATACATATTATACAATAAGCTGCAGAAGGTTCATATATATTATACAATATTATACAATAAGCTGCAGAGGGTTCATATATATTATACATATTATACAATAAGCTGCAGAGGGTTCATATATATTATACAATATTATACAATAAGCTGCAGAGGATTCATATATATTATACATATTATACAATAAGCTGCAGAGGGTTCATATATATTATACAATATTATACAATAAGCTTCAGAGGATTCATATATATTATACATATTATACAATAAGCTGCAGAGGGTTCATATATATTATACATATTATACAATAAGCTGCAGAGGGTTCATATATATTATACATATTATACAATAAGCTGCAGAGTTCATATATATTATGCATATTATACAATAAGCTGCAGAGTTCATATATATAATACATATTATACAATAAGCTGCAGAGGATTCATATATATTATACATATTATACAATAAGCTGCAGAGTTCATATATATAATACATATTATACAATAAGCTGCAGAGGATTCATATATATTATACATATTATACAATAAGCTGCAGAGGATTCATATATATTATACATATTATACAATAAGCTGCAGAGGGTTTATATATATTATACAATATTATACAATAAGCTGCAGAAGGTTCATATATATTATACATATCATACAATAAGCTGCAGAGGGTTTATATATATTATACAATATTATACAATAAGCTGCAGAGGATTCATATATATTATACATATTATACAATAAGCTGCAGAGGGTTCATATATATTATACAATATTATACAATAAGCTGCAGAGGGTTCATATATATTATACATATTATACAATAAGCTGCAGAAGGTTCATATATATTATACATATCATACAATAAGCTGCAGAGGGTTCATATATATTATACAATATTATACAATAAGCTGCAGAGGATTCATATATATTATACATATACAATAAGCTGCAGAGGATTCATATATATTATACAATATTATACAATAAGCTGCAGAAGGTTCATATATATTATACATATTATACAATAAGCTGCAGAGGGTTCATATATATTATACAATATTATACAATAAGCTGCAGAGGATTCATATATATTATACATATTATACAATAAGCTGCAGAGGGTTCATATATATTATACAATATTATACAATAAGCTGCAGAGGATTCATATATATTATACATATACAATAAGCTGCAGAGGATTCATATATATTATACATATTATACAATAAGCTGCAGAGGGTGAGTTGAAAACAACAAGTTGTACTTCTGACATTACGTAACAGCGTGTCATATATTTATGGCGCAGTGGAGTCAACATGTCGAGGAACAAAGTGAAACCCTGATGTGCGTTTAATGAAGTGGAAGCTGAAGAGCTGAGATGTTTGAGTGTATTTCTACACATGCTTCTGCTTCTGTTACTTCAGAGTTCTACACTCTGGCTCAAGATAGAAAGTGTCCCAACGTAGGATATCCATGTGTGTGTGTGTACTTATTACTGGCCTCGGGTTTACGCAATAACCATGTACACATGCAGCAGTGTGTTGTACTGTGTGCACTGTTGTGTGTGCACTTATCTTATTCTTATTATTAGCAGTCATCATTGTTCTACTGCTGCTGTTCTACTCTCACAGTATGATTATCGTCTTCATTCTTAATGCCCTGCCCGGAGAGGGATCCCTCCTCTACTCTCTCACCTTTCTGCCTCTTCCCTGTTGAAAGTTTCTTTGCGGGATATTAATCTTATCCAACGCCAATAAACATATAGAACAAATTAAATCATTTGAAGCCCCTCTGCCGATTGTACCGTTGTATTAGGATCCACAGAGTCACGTGTGAAATGTCCCAAAAGCACATTTGCCTTCATCATGTGACACACATCTGAAAATGATGGGATATCTCTTACATGTGATATGGATTTCCTTATGATGTGGTTTGTCAAAAAAAAGTGTTCCAACAAGCACAAAAAGTGTTTTACAGTAATATCTGCTGATGGAGGATCAAAGGCTTCGTGCAAATCAAATTGCCCTTTTCAAATGTCTGAAATCATTTCAACACAAACTCTAACAAAGACATTAGATTCATATTTGGTATAAGGCAGCAGTGTTGATATTTATAAAAGAGAATCAGCAGCAGGAACGTGACCTCGGCCTGATGCCTCACAAGCACCTCTTACTTTCCATTATCTTCTCTCCTTCTGTCATCTTCACACCAAAGCTATTATCCTTCCATCTGAATATCATACTTTAAGTGGCCTCATTAAAGCGGTGTAGCTGTGCCTGTAATGTGGTGGTGCTGATTGAATGTGGTGGCAGTAAGCACCACTGTCTGTCAAACCCTTGGGAGCTTTTCTATTAGACGAGCTCAGGCTTCTCTCTCCAGCTCTGCTGTTGGAGGTCATTCTCTGTTTCTCTTAACACCGAGCTATTCAAATGTGCTGCTGCTCCATAATGGCCCGATGCCAGAGAATAGACTGTATGGAGGAAGTCTGTACAACAGGAGCTGTGTATTTGTCTTACATTATCAGCCTCTCATTTAAACAAAGGCCTAGAACTCCACATCTCTCCCTGCTGGGATGCTTTTGCATGCTGCATCATACTGATCATCTGTCAATCAAACAGTGTGGGCGGATTCAATTTGAATTTTTACGAGATTTCCTCTTCATCTTTCCTTCGTTTGGCCATGGTTACTCAAACACCCTGTTCAGCTCGTCCTGTATTCTTCATTGTCATGTTAGGAATTTGTGTCCTACACTGTTACACACCCAGAGGTCTTCAACAGGGGGTCCGCAACCCCTAGGGGGTCCGCGGAGGTACTACAGGGGGTCCGCGAAATGTTTGGTTGATTAGACAATTAAAAAAAAATATATATATATATTTTTTCCAAACATGAATCTGTCCATTATTTTAATAGTTCAGTATTGTATGCAAGATAACAGGTGTCTTTATGCATGGCAGTGGCACTAATAGACAATCACCCATTTTCGTTTCCACATTTGTTTAAAATGAAAACATAAATTTGAATATCTTGTATGCATGATTATCATGCAATTGACAGACAATGTTGATATTGTTATCAGTTGACAAGGTGTGTTTATGAATGGCAGTGTCACGGCCTCCCTACTCACTGTACCTTGCACATGTTTAAAATAAAAACATGAATATATGAACCTGTGTGTTGTTTGAATAGCTTAGTATTGAATGCACAATAAAGAGGTATGTTTACACATGGCACCAGGCCCAGTTTAATATAAAACACAATGTTATACAATATATATAGACGGGGGTCCCTGCTCCATCTCTATTAGAATGTAAAGAAGTTACATTGTGTTAGAATGTAACTTCTTTACATTATATTAGAATGTAAAGAAGCTACATGTATAGAATGATTCTATTGAAGTTATTCCTTTTTTAAATGTTTTAGACGAGTCACTAATCACTTTAAAAGAGTGATTATAGCCGATTTAACTTACAGACATGAGATTGATCTTCTCATGTCACTCTCTTTATACAATGATATAAATTCATACCCGTTTTATTGATATCTTACGTAAAGTTACTCATTTTTCCTGCGTTTTTCCTGCAAAAGTCCAGCAACTGTTTTGGCTTGTTACATGTCTTTTCAAAATAAACTTCCATCTTCACAGGAAACAACTAAGGTTTAGGCGATGAAACTACTTAGTTAGGTTTAGGAAAAGATCGTGGTTTGCGTTAAAATATCTACGGAAGTGGCGTTGCTTAAGTACGGAAGTCACGTCACAAATAAATCAACATTGGCTTCTCGTTTCACACACGGCACAAACTGCGGCCTCCTGGAGGAAACACCAGTGTTAGTTTGACCCATCCACCTCTCCTCATCCCACCCGTCCTGTGTGGAATTCTACTCATGTAGTTGCCCGCTAGCTTATAGCATATAGCATCCTGGGCATCACTGGGAATCAACACACCACGGCTTTGAGAGCACTTGTTTGCAATTGTGCATTAACGTGATTAACCAATGATTTAACTTGCAAGCTAGGACCACTGATTCACCAAACCTGCTTGCTTGCAGTCTGTGTTCCACCACAGTCCCCGACGCTGGTCTCATGATTCATTTTGTTTCTAAAGATAGATTTGATTTTGTAGCGAGTAACGAAGGTTTCAGGGGAAATGTATCGGAGTCAAAGTATCAGTTTTCTTTGCAAAATGTAGTGAAGAAAAAGTAAAAGTCAACAGAAATATAAATAGTAAAGTAAAGTACAGATATCCAGAAAAACGACTTCAGTTCGTTACTATACACCACTGGTTACAACACATTATTGTATTTATTACCTCTTTCTATAAGAAATATCATAATGCATCACTGCAGAGCACTCTGGTCACAACCTGTTTCATCGTCTCCCCTCTGGGAGGCGCTCCAGAACACTTTACTCTAAACAACCAGACACCAGACCAGTTTCCTGCTACAGGCCGTCCCTCTGATGAGCCCTGACATCAGTCACTAGTGCCACCAACTGGCGGACCGTGGTCCGGATCCGGACCCAGACGCCGTTGTATCCGGACCCAGGACCGTTTTTATTTTGACAGAGCGCTTCTATTTTAACCGGCGCTGTGCAGCTTTTTCAGCCTTTACGGCACTCGTTCAGCGATGCAGGAAATGCACCGACCAATGCGTTGTAAATCACAACACGTGATGCAGCTCAGCCAATCAAATATGGGTATTCTGAGATTTACACACACCGGGGGAGAGACGAGGAAAGAGAAGGAAGAGCAGGAGAATATTACGTGAGTCAGAGAAGTTATTTCACATGTGTTGTGTAAAATAATATGCGCTTTACTTGTATGCTTATATTGCGGAGTTGTGAGGTCACAGTAAGAAGGTCAAATACGCCAGGCGAGGCATTCCAGCGCTTGCTTGTACAATAGAAACAGATACTGTGGCCCTGAAGAGAAACCACCTGCTTACAGCACTAGATTAGGGCGGAAGCCGCCATATTAACGTAGGAGAAGAACTCCCTTATCTATTCACACAGAGAACCAGATTCAGCTGCCCGCGCCGCCTTAGAGATAGAGACGCTTATCAAGTCAGCCGGACATAACAATATGGAGTTCCATCAGCAGCCACGCACACTGAAGAAGCAGCGAAGGAGGATCCATCGTGAGCCAGCCAACGGGCTCTCTGTACAGCTAAAAACAGAGCCGCCCCTACTTTATATTCCACCAATAGACTTCTGAAAGAAGAACCTATATTATGTTATGCGCAATGATGTTTACGCGCCTTTTCCTGTCTTTTGTACATTTTCCCTGCTCCTTCAGAGCAGAGATTAGGCCACGTGCACGTATGACTGCCGGGCATAATACTCCTGTCACAAATAAACCTTATTGCTTGAATTGAGCTAAATGCCTCGATCTCCATCTGTTCACTCTGAGATTTCTCCTCAACAAATTGGTAGCAGAGGATGGTTTTAACGATCTGGAAAGGAGTATCTCATCGAGTGACGGGACTTTCTCTTCTGTCCACAGAAAGAAAAAAGGGCGTTTTCCCGTGAGGCTGGGAGTCCGGCTGCCGACCGGAGCTATTCTTCTCACCTCGGGAAACTGATCAAACGGCGCTGAACTCAAAAGGTGAAACCTATTTAAATGAATTCTGCAGATTGGCTGTAGGTACTGAATTTAATTGATCAGGAGTACGGAGGGTGAGTATGAATTGCATTGACTAAATTGCTAATGATAAACTACGTAACATTGTGACGGGATTGTTATGCCTGGTAGTGGGGGTTTTAGCATAGAATGTATATGAGTGTGTGTGGATCTGACAGAAACTGAGGATTGTGAAATTGCATAAGTTGACATTGTGTACACCGTGTAGGTCTAAAAAAAACTGTTCTGCGATTACGCCATCGTAACGCGAGTTGCGATACGCTGATCAATGACGGTTTGACGAGACCAAATTCCGGGCCACATGGTTGATTTATGCGACGTAACAAACTAAAGTTTGGATCAAGTATATAGGAATTGTTGAAGTACGCTGATGTGAAAGGTGTATAAGTGAAGACTGCACAATTATAACGGTATTTCCTTCGGGACCACGCTCGTGTGAGACGCACACTAGAAAACAAAGATCCATAGTTGGGTTGTGTGCTGGGTCACAGACGTGGCAGTGTAGAGGTTTGAGTGCAGCGTAGATGATCTCTGGGAGACATCGATTCTATTTTAGCACAATATGTCGCCACTTCCTTCGGGACCGCGTTTGCACGAGGCAGGCGCTGTAAAACAGTGATCGGCAACGATCCCAGACGTGGTTAGCGTCTGAGTATTCGTGGAATCACGGCAGTGTGTGGTCGATTGCCTGCCGTGCGAATGTCTCCATGGACACATCCATTTCCTTCGGGACCGGGTTCGTGTGAAGCGGGCTCTGTCAAATAAAGATCCACCTTAAGTGGTTTGAGTCCGAGTATCACTGTGACGGCATTGTATGGATGGAGACATCGATTGATGGATGAATGAGTGAAGCGTACATGTGATTGTTAGAGCACAGAATGATTGGAGTTAGAATCTTTCCACTGGGTCAGTGTATTGTCAGTTATTGACGGTCAGTCGAGCGCAAGAGACACAAGAATTGCATTCATCACAGAAACACGAACACTAGCTGAGGGTTAATATATATGTCAAGTTGTACTGGTAGTGTTAGCAGTATTACAGAGTTATTGGGAAGTTGTGGAGGTTAGGGACCGTAAAAAAGTTTGGAACGAAAAAACCACAGGCAGTGAGACTGAAAAAGGGAGTGAAACTGTAGATAACGAAACAGGTGCAGCCGTAGGGAGGGACAGTGTGAGTCTCGGTCAAGGTCGGAAGGGCAGCAGGAGATGTGGCTGGGGCTCCGGAGAAATGATTGGAGTGTTTTGATTATATTCAATTCTTATTGATTTCGATGTTTCTTTTTGTTTTTATGCTTTCCCTTATTAAGTAGTTAAATTGGACATTTCTTCATTTCTACTTTTATTCATTTCTTCATTTCTACTTTTATTAATTTTGATTGATTCATTGATTTATTGATTTATTCATTGATTTTATTAGAATTTATACTGATAGTGTAAACAGGTGGGAATGTTGGGAAAATCTAAATGACTAATTAGTATGCGTTTAAATGATTAATGAATTCTGACACCAGTCTCGTAGCCGGATCGCAATACCTCCACTTCTCTTCAGCTTTGAACCTGAAACCGTGCACGGGGGAGTCCAGGACTCTTGACAAAGACCTCCGCCAGATTCTCACACGAGAATCCTTTGGTAAATTGAGAGGCCAGGATTGTGCTTAAGGGAATGGAGTGACGAGATCCTTTTCTTTTTTTAGTGAACCAGACTGGTGAGAATCATTTACTTTGGGAAATCAGAACTAAGGGAGCGTTATTCTTTTTATACTAAAATCTATAGGAAGCTAAAAGAGTTAGGCCTACTCAATTTCTTCCCTATAAAGTAAAGATAATGATAATTAAGACTTTTGAGAAAAATGGGCTAATACTAGCAAAGAGGAAAGAAAAGAGGTTTTAACCAAAGAAAAATGTGGTTATCAGAGGCGCAAGAGCGGAAAAAAGGGAACAGAAAAGACAAAGACTGATACGACTACAAGACAATACAAGAGACAAGACAATGACAGAAAACAAGAAAATGACAAAGAATGTGAACATAACGTGACTAATTCTCCTGATTTGTATCCAAGAGTACACCTTAGTGAGGTGGTGTGAGGGAGGCGGCCCCTCCGAATGTTCCCCCACCCTCTGCTTCACCTGCGTGATTGCAGGACCAGAGCGAGAGAGTGGACATGGGGAGGACATCGGAAAAGGGGGACGTCTGGACACCACATTCAACGGAAGCAGGTCATGTAAAAACACGCACACACTGATGCCCAGACACAAACTGACGGTAAAGAATAATAGATAGAAATATTAGAACTATATCAAATAAAATTGTGGGGTTAGAGCTATTGACGGGTGTGAAGAGGTATTTTTTGGGTGATTTTGGAGCAGGTACAAACAGAATATCTATCGGTACCATTAAGAGAATGAAAGTGGTTTGAATAAACGATTGACTGTTGTGTGCAAAAGGTTTCTAACTCACCAAATTATTACTGCAGTGTTGATAAACTAGGACACGGTCAAAGCAAAGGCCGTGCTCTTATCTAAATTTAAACAAACTAAGGGAGACATTTCTCTCTCCTCTGCAGAGAAAGAGGCTTTGAAAACAATTAATGCAACTAAAATAGCTAAATTTGACCCACCAGGGGAAGAATCTTACTTTATATGGATGAACATGATCATAAAGTAAGCAAGAACAAACTCCAGCTTTGGAAAGAAAAAGTTAAATATTTGGGTTATGATTTATCTAAGAATGGCCGATACAAAAGAAAAAGAAGCCATTCTCAAAGTAAACAAAAAGACAAATTAGTAGCAATGACTAATTTCTGTAAGGCAAGGCAAGGCAAGGCAAGTTTATTTGTACAGCACATTTCAACAACAAGGTAATTCAAAGTGCTTCACATAAAACCATTAAAAGCATCAAAACATAAGACAAAAGAAAAGGAGATTTAAAAACAATTAAGAACATTCATTAAAACACAGTGTAAACAGTTTCATAGTAAAATGCAGAAATTGATTAATATATGAATTGAATGTGGTTCAATTAAAGGCAGCAGCAAACAGAAAAGTCTTCAATCTTGATTTAAAGGAGCTGAGGGTCTCAGCAGACCTGCAGCTTTCTGGGACTTTGTTCCAGATATGTGGAGCAGAAAAACTGAACGCTGCTTCTCCATGTTTAGTTCTGACTCTGGGAACAGAAAGTAGGCCGGTCCCAGACGACCTGAGGGGTCGGGATGGTTCATAAGGTAGCAGCAGATCAGAGATGTATTTTGGCCCTAAACCATTCAGTGCTTTGTAAACCAACAGCAGGATTTTAAAGTCAATTCTTTGTTGGACAGGAAGCCAGTGCAAAGACATCAGAACTGGGGTGATGTGATCCACCCTCCTGGTCTTAGTGAGGACTCGAGCTGCAGCGTTCTGAATCAGCTGCAGCTTTCTGACGGACTTTTTACAGAGACCTGTAAACACACCGTTACAGTAGTCCAGTCTGCTGAAGATAAATGCGTGGACAAGTTTTTCCAAATCCTGTTGAGACATAAATCCTCTAATCCTTGATATATTCTTCAGGTGATAGGAGGCTGATTTTGTAATTGTCTTGATATGGCTGTTCAGGTTGAGGTCTGAATCCATAACTACACCTAGATTTCTGGCTTGGTTTGTGGGTTTTAACATCAGTGATTGAAGCTGAGCAGTGATTTTCAATTGTTCGTCCTTGGTACCAAAAACAATTACTTCTGTTTTATCTTTGTTTAATTGAAGAAAATTCTGGCACATCCAGTTGTTGATTTGTTCAATGCAGTTACCCAGCCCTTGTATGGGATTATAGTCCCCTGGTGACATAGTTATGTAGATTTGTGTGTCGTCTGCATAATTATGATAACACACTTTGTTGTTTTCCATAATCTGAGCTAGTGGAAGCATGTAGATGTTGAACAGAAGAGGCCCCAGTATTGAACCTTGGGGAACACCACATGTCATTTTTGTCAGCTCTGATGTGTAATCGGCTACAGACACAAAGTATTCTCGGTCCTTCAAGTAGGATTCAAACCAGTTAAGTGCTGTGCCAGAGAGTCCCACCCAGATTTTTAGTCTTTCTAGGAGTATGGCATGGTCGACCGTGTCGAATGCAGCACTGAGATCTAATAACACTAAGACTGAACTTCTGCCATTGTCTATGTTTAAGTGGATGTCGTTGAAAACCTTAACAAGAGCAGTTTCAGTACTGTGGTGCTGTCGAAAGCCTGACTGGAAAACATCAAAGCAGTTATTTACGGCCAAGAAGTTGGTCAGCTGTTGGAAAACCGCTTTTTCAATTATTTTACTTAAAAATGGGAGGTTTGATATTGGCCTATAATTTTTCATCGTTGCGGAGTCTAAACTAGCCTTCTTTAGGAGCGGTTTAATAACTGCAGTTTTTAGGGCTTGTGGGAAGACACCTGAGAGAAGGGATGTGTTTACAATTTGTAAAAGATCAGTGGTCATGCAGTTTGAAATATTTTTGAAAAGTGTGTTGGTACAATATCCAAGCAGCAGGAGGATGACTTCAGATGTTGTATAATGTCTTCTAGGCTTCTACGGTCGATTGAATGAAATTGTGTCATGATATTTGAATGGATGTTATTCAGAGATGGGGACAACACATATCCTGTGGTTGGTGTGGAGGCACTGACTGCTTGTCTGATTTTCTGAATTTTGTCAGTAAAAAAGGAGGCAAATTGATTGCATGCCCAAGTGGATTGGAGCTCAGCAGCTACCGACACTGGAGGGTTTGTTAGCCTGTCGACGGTAGCAAATAAGGCGCGTGTATTGTTCTTGTTTTTGGTTATGATGTCAGAGAAGAAGGACTGCCTTGCATTTCTAAGTTCCAAATTATAATTGCGAAGTCTCTCTTTATAGATGTCACAGTGGACCTGGAGATTCGTTTTTTGCCACCTGCGCTCAGCTTTCCGACACTCTCGTTTCTCTATTTTGACCAGCGTAGCATTTCTCCAAGGAGATCTTTGCTTACCCGAGACAACCTTCACTTTAGTGGGTGCAATGGCATCAATAATATTTTTAACTTTAAAATTGAAGCCATCTACAAGCTCATTGACTGAGAGGCAAGAGAGGGCTGGTGTGCAGGAGAACTTCTGAATAAATAGTTCACTGGTGTTTTCAGAGATGTAACGCTTTGTCACAACCTTGGTTTGGACATTTGTGTGCAAGGAGATTGCACTCTCAAAGAAAACACAGAAATGATCAGAGAGTGCAACATCAGTCACAGCAACCTTGGAAATGTTTACACCTTTGGCGATGATTACGTCCAGAGTGTGCCCCCTGTTGTGGGTGGGTCCTGTCACATGCTGAGTCAGATCATAGTTATCAAGGACACCACATAGTTCTATAGACCCTCTGTCCTGGGGATTATCAACATGGATATTAAAATCACCAACAATAACAACACAGTCAAAATCAATACAGATTACAGACAGCAGTTCAGTAAACTCATCAAAGAAGGTTGCACAGTATTTAGGCGGTCTGTAAATGTTTAGGAATAAAGCTTGAGTGGAGTTCAGAGCCACATATTCAAAAGAACTAAAATGACCAAAGGACATCTGCTTGCATTGAAGAGAATCATTAAATAAAATAGCAACTCCACCTCCTTTCTTATGCGCTCTTGTTTCACTCATGAAACTGAAGTTGTGAGGTGTTGATTCAATAAGAACAGCTGCACTGTTATCTTGATTTAACCAAGTTTCAGTTAAAAACAAAATGTCCAGTTTGTGCCTAACAATAAAATCATTGATTAAAAATGTTTTTCCTGACAGAGACCTGACATTTAATAACGCTAAGTTTAATGTGGTTAAAGCTTTCTTTGCCCAATTTATTTGGACAGGCTGACGAGGAATGTATGCTAAGTTTGATAAGTTTGCATGTTTACGATTGTTTCTTCGCAGTCTCACCTTTCTTTTTCTATAAACTTGCAGGACAGGAATTGAGACGGCTAGCTGCATACAGGGCCCCGACTTTTCCTGGAGAGAGTCATTGGTGTCATTAGCCTTGTAGCCTGGACCCAGAAGATATCAATTATTTCCTTTATCAGTTAGGGGAGACAGAGAATGGTTGTGGAGCCGTCGAGTGGGGAGAGGAGTGTGTTTGGTTCCAGCAATGACCAGCTCATTCATGTGGTCAGTGAACTCCAGGTGGGGGGAGGATGGGGAGAGTGTGAGAGAGGATTGCAGTCCAAAGTTTGCCCATGAAGTAGAAGTAGGTGCTGGGGCCTCGTCTAGGAAGGGTGGGGAAAGTGGGAGTTGCAGTCCAAAGTATGGACCTGAAATAGAAGTAGGTGCTGGGGAGCCACGTAAATACTCCTCGTCTCGGAAGGGTGGGGAAAGTGGGAGATCGGAGGCGGTCCCTGATGATGAGGTTGGAGGCTCCTCCTTTTGGCTGTCGTTAGGTGGGGGCATCCTTCCCGTAAGGTCTCCATGGCGATGCTGTGTGGTTATCTCTTGTTTAGACTCCTCTTGTGTCTTGTCCTTGGCAGTAGGGACAGACGGGTGACGCAGGGAGAAAAATAGGTTTGAGGTAAACAGTTTTACCCCTGACTTGTTCAGGCAAACTCCATGCGCTGTAAAAAGATGTCTACGCTCCCAGAAAAGGTAGAAATTGTTGATAAAATGTACTGAATGGTCAGTACATGCAGTTGACAGCCATTTGTTCAGTGCAAACAGCCTGCTGAATCCTTCATCTCCTCCTCTGACTGGTGGAAGAGGGCCACTGATGAACACCTCAGCCTTGACAGAGCTGACTGTGTTTAACAGATCAATAAAGTCTCGCTTCAGAACTTCAGACTGTTGTTTCACAATATCACAGCTTCCTGTATGCACGATGATGTTTTTCGCTGTGGGATGGTCAGCCACGATGTCGAGGATTTTGTCTCTCATGTCAGAGACCATATCTTTCGGAAAGCAGAGTATTTTGGTATTCTTGCTGCACAGTTTTCTGACATCTTTTACAGCATAGTCACCAACAATCAGAGTCTCAGGCCCAGTCATTAGCTTTGACTGCGGCCTTTTACTCTCACATTGACTCTCAGTTCTTACCCCGCTTTGAGGAGATGGCTGCTTATCCAGGTCATCAGATGGAGATTTCTGATCCTGCGACAATGGAGAAAATCGGTTTTGAAGTTGTAGGCTTGGTTGTTGTGGAGGTGTTTTGCAGGTTTTTCTTTTCTCAGCGGTCCTTGGCTTTGGCCGTCTGGGTGCAGGGGTTGAGGAGGAGTTCTGCCTGTGTGGTAATGCAGGCCAGCCAGTCGCATCACAAATCTCAGGGCGCTGGGCTCTGCCTGTTAGTCGTCCTCCCACATATTTTCTCTTCGGCTTTGCACCGAGAGAGTTCCAGGGAGGACTACCATTTGAAGATTCATTATCTGCTCTCTCCTGCTGTTTCTTGGTAGGCCTGGTTGTGCTAGTTAGCTGTGTCTTAGCTTGCGTTTGTCCAGTGTTTTGAGTCCATGGTAAAGTGGTATCATTCCCACACAGTCCATTTACCGCCACGTTTACTTCTAGTCGGTGGATTTTTGTTTCCAAGACTGCAATCTTCTGTAGGAGTTTGTAGTAGTCGTCCGTGGAGAAGGGAGGCATCTTGCTGCTACTTAGCTTTAACTTAGCTGCTAGTTAGCATTAGCTAACAATCCAAATAGCTCGACGACTTTCTGGATTTGTCTTCACTCAAACGTTGAAGAGTGATATATGTGATATATCTGGCAAGATATATGTGATATATCTGGCAAATTGAAGCAAGAAAATTTGTAAAATGTGGGTTCCTAATTACGCTGAATTAGCTAAACCTTTATCAAAATTGATTTATGATAAACGTAGGGCAGCACACAACTAATTGTGCTGGACTCTTGAAGCAGACGAAGCTTAATGGTATTAAATCAGATGTTAATAAATCCATCAGTATTGGGATTGCCAAATTATGATAAGTAATTTACACGAACAGTAGACTATAGAGGGGGATTTACATTCCATTTGAAGATGCAGATGTGACTATGTTTGTTGATGACTCGTGTAAGAAGAAATTAGATGGTAAAAAATGCAACGGAATATGCAGTAGTGACAAATAATAAAGTGTTAAAATTAGAGTCTCAAACTTTTTTTCAGCACAAAGCTGCAGAACGAATTACTCTCACAGAGGCGAACTGAGAAAAGACAAGGTCATCACTATCTACGCAGATAGTAACTATGCATACTCATGCTTACATGTGTTTGCTCAGCAGTGGGAAAATAGAGAGATGGTGACATCAACTAACAAACCTATTATACATAGAGAATTGATACCAAATTTTCTTTTGAAGTGCAACATTTAGATCACGAGAGCAGAGCAAGAATAAAAAAACTATTGGATAAAACAAAACTGCAAAATAGACAAACTTTCTGGGAATGACCTGAGGGCAAACTAACATTACCTAAGACCTTATATAGATGTACGGCTCTTTTGAGCCATGGCTTGGACCATGTCTCAACAGGTGGGAAGGTATCTATGATAAAGAGGGTCTTTGAAGCATATGGTTTTAAAAAAACATTTTGTTTTGGGTCTAGCATGCACTGTATGTGCAAAATATAATCCATTTCAACATATTTGCATGGATTTCATTGAACTAAACTAATATGCAGAGAAGAAATATTGTTTGACAATAATTGACAGATACTTTAAATTGATCGAGATGTTATTATGGAAGCAAAAGTTTTGACTAAGGATAAAGAACATTTTGAAATACCAGTAATAAATTATTGTGATAATGATATACATTTTGTAAACAAAGTAATAAAACATTTGGCTGAGGTATTTGGAATAAACATGAAATATCATTGCTCTTATCACCCACAGTCAGCAGGGTTAATTGAAATAACTAATGGTACAGTTAACTAAAAATTGAGAACACATATCTTGCCGAGCCTAAATCATTTGTTGGACAAGATGAACATAATGGGAGAAAATACAGAAAAATGTTAAAAAAAAAGAAAATAAATTGTTGTCTCTTCCACTCGGGAGGATCATAATAGTTTCAAGTTCTCCTCAGCACACCAACAGCTGTCCACATAGCAGAGAAAGAAAACAACAAAATAGTGGCACTGATAACTCTTAATCTTGGGGCACCTGTTCCCTCTGGGTGAGTCTGGAAGAACAGGGATTTGCAGCCTTTGGGGCCATTTGTCTGACCAGTGAAGATACTAACACGCTCAGAGGGGTTAGTGGTGTCTGTAAGAAACAAAAGAGCTCAGTGGTTGGCCTAACATCGCGGAAATTGCTAACTTTAGACAGCCAGGGCTATGTGGGGTAAGGGGAACTATGTTTTGCTTTGCTTTACTTTGTTTTGCTTTAATCAGAATCAGAATCGGAAACAATAATAATTAATCCAATATTATAGCGGGAAATTGAGAAGATAAAATTGACAATCAATAAATACAAAAATACAACCAAATGAACATTACACGCTGGGAACAATTCTGTTCCACATGACACCAGGAATTGACCAAACAGGTTTCAGATGTGCCTTACAAATTGTTTTCTCCTCCTCAAACTGTCTAGTAGCGACAATTGTATCACTCTACACTATATGTTGCCACTTGATTAAACAAAATGACATCCTGTTTCTCACCTGATGCAGCAAACTGTGTAGAACATCACACAGGTAGCTGATGGATATGGATGATGCCCAGGGCTGGCACCTGGTGGTTCTGTGGGGGTAAGCGAAGCAGTGGAGTGGAACTCGTGCGTTGGCACAGTTGGTGAGGTCATTCGATGCATTGACTATGGATATTGCCTCCCTGCATAACCTCCTAGAGACAGACCACAACGGTCAGCCCATCTGGCAGTTTCAGTCAGTCTGTGTACATAGATGACATTGGGGTCCCGAGGGGAAATCAAATTGCTGCGGGGTTTGAAACAGTACTATTTTGGTGGGCAACAATATGTGGAGGGGTCAAGACGTGCTGCTGGCGGAGAGAGGAGGGGTCTACAAAAGTGTTTGGTTCATCTTGATTGTACTTTCATACCATGTTTGAGGAGATTACTGAAGCGATGAATTGATGTTGATATGACTAAACACACTCTAGTGTACTTACAGATCTCCAGCAGGATGGAGAGGAGTTTGAGGAAGAGGAAGAGAAACCAGAGTTGCGTTCATTAACAACCCCCAGTTAGATGACGACACACAGGTCTAAGTAGTTCACACCTAGCAGGTGTGAAAAGGGGGATTTGTTGTGTAAAATAATATGCGCTTTACTTGTATGCTTATATTGCGGAGTTGTGAGGTCACAGTAAGAAGGTCAAATACGCCAGGCGAGGCATTCCAGCGCTTGCTTGTACAATAGAAACAGATACTGTGGCCCTGAAGAGAAACCACCTGCTTACAGCACTAGATTAGGGCGGAAGCCGCCATATTAACGTAGGAGAAGAACTCCCTTATCTATTCACACAGAGAACCAGATTCAGCTGCCCGCGCCGCCTTAGAGATAGAGACGCTTATCAAGTCAGCCGGACATAACAATATGGAGTTCCATCAGCAGCCACGCACACTGAAGAAGCAGCGAAGGAGGATCCATCGTGAGCCAGCCAACGGGCTCTCTGTACAGCTAAAAACAGAGCCGCCCCTACTTTATATTCCACCAATAGACTTCTGAAAGAAGAACCTATATTATGTTATGCGCAATGATGTTCATGCGCCTTTTCCTGCTTTTCCTGTCTTTTGTACATTTTCCCTGCTCCTTCAGAGCAGAGATTAGGCCACGTGCACGTATGACTGCCGGGCATAATACTCCTGTCACAAATAAACCTTATTGCTTGAATTGAGCTAAATGCCTCGATCTCCATCTGTTCACTCTGATATTTCTCCTCAACACATGACGTTCTCCAAAAAGAGAAAATTGGTGAAAGAGACCAGAGTCTTCAACCAGGAATGAACAGACTCTTAAAGGTTAATTCTTCACACGGACAGTTTAAAACCAGTGTGTCTCACATGTTCAGAGACCGTGACGATAATTAAAAGCGGTAAATGAAGCGCCACTACGAGACAAAGCACAACTCTTTGAGCAAACGTACCCACTCACATCTAAATGAAGACACAGAAAATAAACATAAGAGCCCAACATGATCAGAATCCTCACGCATGAATTCACTTCACAACAAGGATGTTACCAGAGAGAATAGAGCTGAAACAAGTGGATTAATAACCACAGATGAAGATCATGCTCACTAATTTATCTTTTTAGAAGATGAGAAAAATATATTGTGACTTTTTTGACATCACTTGACACCTGAATGAACTGAATTTAAAGCTGCAGGACAATTCAGTGAAATTATTTTTTTCTAAAATGAATTACTTTATTTTAAGATGCACATTTCTGAAAAGCTTTCTGTTTTGTCAGTGATTCTTTAATTCAGCCCTTATTTTACTTGAAATGAGAAGAACATTTATTCATGTATTTCTATGTATTATTTATAATCCATATATATATATATATATATATATATATATATATATGGCACTAATTAGTGCAAGTTAGATATTATTGTAATGTTCCGGACCTTTGCCCGGGGAGATTTTCTCAATCTGGACCTTTTGGAATTTTAATTGAAGACCCCTGCTCTAGGGGGTGCGCGAGAGGAAGAATGTAATGGTGGTCTCATGGTGCAGTCCTGTCTCCTAAAAAGTATGTTCCCCCAAACTAAAATGCATTCTCAATTACCTTTGACCATAAACGTCCCCACCCAAACCTAACCCTTAAGAGAGTCACGGTTACTCCCGGATTTTACACGCGGGTCTTTGTGGAGGTATTGTAGCCACGTAATGTTCCTCGTTGCTCGGCCTGGATGAGCGCGTTTCTGCTGGAGACAGGCGGGGTGTTTTGGTAGTATTCTGACCGCGTAATAGGGAGAAGGAGAGGCGGTGGTGGAGAGGGAAAAAAGGTTAAAATGTTGATTCGAAACGTATTTGTAATAAGTCAAACACAAACGTAATCAGGGAGAAAATACGTTTTTAGTCAAACGTAATTGAGAATGCATTTTAGTTTTGGGGGAACGTACTTTTAGGAGACAGTGCAGTGAGGTTCTGGCTAACAGCTGTCTGAAACCCTCTTATTTAAGTTGCCAGCTGAACACCAAGCATGCCAGTGCAAGTCAAAAGCCCCTTACATTGTTCATATCGAAATCAGAGGAGTTACAAAACAGCCCAAAACAACTGCAGTCTCATTCATGTGTTGGGTCTACAAAACACGCACTACGGGCTTCATGTCTGGTCAGTTACAACAAGAAAGGGGCTACCGCACACAATCGCCGAAGACGTGTGCTTGCCAGCTGCCACAGAGATGGTGGAATGTATGATTGGAGAGAGAGAAGCAAAACAGTTGGACGTGATCCCGCGTCCAACAACACTGTGTCGCCGCATCGATGCTTTGTCCGAAGACATCCTGGCTACACTAGTCGGTCGCGTGAAGAAGAATGAGTTTTACTCTCTGCAAGTAGACGAGTCTACAGATGTGGCCAATGTGGCCAATCTTCTGGTGTACGTCCGTTACCTTTCAGAAGGCACGGTGCAGGAAGAGTTTTTGTGTTTTTTTGTGTTTTTTATCTTGTGAACAAACGCCACGCGCGAGCAAACTGTTCTCTCATTGGTCCGATTTTTATGCGGCTATAAATAGGCTCTGTTGCTTTTTCTTTTTTAAGGTGTGTGTGGGGGGGGGGGGGGGGGATTGGGGGTGCGTGAACCCGGTCGGGATGTAGAAGGGGATGAGTGGCCTAAAAAGTTTGGGAATCGCTGCACTAGAGTCTCTCCAAAAGTTTTCAAATGCTATGGCGTCCTCAGGTTAGCGTAGCGTAGATCCAAACACCAACAGCTCACTTAAAATGAAATGCATTCCCAGCCATACAATGTGCAACGCTTCTCTGACGCTGTCAGCAAGAAATACCGTTCATACAAATCCTTTTCCTGCTGAGTCAGGGCTGCTAGCTGTGGGGTTGACTGACCATTTCTTACATGTCCAGCTTTTCCTGAAATGTTCTTTCTTGAGAAAGGCGTTGTCAGTAACTCCGCCACTAAATCCATTTCTCCTCCTTATTCAGCCATTGAGTGTTAAAAAACAAAGCTAGGTAAAACAATTAATAAACTACACCAAGCAAAACCCTAAAGATGTTATAATTTCTTCCATATCTTTCAATTTGAACTCTTAGTCCTCCAACTAAGCTCTGCTGGCAAGTTAAGTTTCAGTTCACGATAGTCACGTGCTCGCCCACTGACCAATCACAGCAGACTCTGCGCCTCACTGCAGAGCTGAACCTTAAAACTGAGCTGCACGTTAATGATGTCGTACTTGTAGGCCAGCTAGCAGCTCTGACACATCAAAGAATACGCCCAACATGTCAAACTAAAGATCTGATTGGTTGAACACTATGACAATCAACAATATCGTCCCCATTCACTTAAACTGCACATGGATTCACTTGTGAGTCTGCAGGCCTCTGGCTCTCTTCTTACCTAGAGACACAGAGGTGAGATCTGATTGGATAAAAGCTCTACTTAAAACAAGCTGCACTGGAAGCAGAGCAACTGAGGAAGACAGGAGCTGTGCAATGAGAACATAAGATAATGGGAAAAATATATTATATATACATGTAGTGTATTTAAGAAAAAATATTAAATTATAAAATAGATAGCTTTGTGATTCTGTGTAGGCCAGCAGAGAAGGCCTTGCAGGCCCTGACGGCCCACCACTGATGTAATGGATCACCACAGCTACTGATCTGGATCCATCTCATTGACAAGGACTTCATCTGCTGATAAAGACTGTCGTGTGGTTGAAAGCGCTTGAGAAAGCTATTCAGTGGACCTTGAGTTAGGATTGCAAAAGGATCTAAACAACATTTGCCTACATGAACTGGGAACTCCGGCCATTTGTATGGCATTTCAATACAGTAGGGGGACTCACAAGAGACAGGTTTGAAAACAATGGTGAATGAAAGCAGCACAGGCCGAGCCAACCTGACTCTGAAACTCCTCTCCTTACCACATGATGGCATGGAGATGCACAATTTAGTTATTTGCTAACTGGAAGTAGTGGAAGAAGAGCCGGTTCCATTTGGATTTTGTTCTTCATCAAAAGGTTTATGGTGTAAATTGTAGATTATAATCCACAGATGGGAAGAACATACATGTGCCAATCTGAAAGGCCTGTGAGTGAGTTCAAACCATCTTTCTGTGCAGCATGATTCTCAAGAAAGATGACAGCATTAGTTGTTGAAGCAAATGCCCCGAAACAGCAGTTGCCTGTGTTCACGTGACAAAGCCCTCTAGAATCTGTGGAGGTTCTGACTCCTGTCTGACTGAGGATTATTCATCTTGTCAACCAATTCTATGCGCAGCGCCAAACCAACAGTGAATGTTCCGAATAACAGTATTTTGTGTTTCAAAGCCTGATGTTGCTCTGTGCCATAGAGCTCCATTGTTGTCCCATAACTATTAAATCACAATGAGCCTCACTGTTGCACTAGGTGAGATGTGTAGAAACCAGTGGCGGCTGGTGGATTTTTTTTTGGGTAGGGCCATCCAATCAATTTCAGCAAATAGTATAATTCAATGCAAAAAAAAAAAAAAGGTATCAAAAACGCATGAGTACTTTGCAGTTACATTGTTATCATTTATTCCAACACTGACATAATAAGGACATCTTATTCATACAATTCAGTATATTAATATATATATCTCTATATATTAATATATATAGACATATATATATCATATAATAATAATATTCAGTATAATATGATATATAAATACCATATAATCATAAATATACAATATAAATATCATGAATATATTATAATAAAATATAAATATATAGTCTAATACAGGGATTCCCAAAGTGTGGTGCGCGAGGGGTGCGCGAGCTGCCTCTAGGGGGTGCGCGAGAGGAAAAGTGTAATGGCGGTCTGATGGTGTAATAATATTAAATATTTGCTAAATATGCTAAACTGGCTGAAATCGGGGAAACTGTCAGGTGGGACATCTGAAGCCTTCAGTCATAAAAGAGGAGAGAGAGAGAGAGAGAGAGAGAGAGAGAGAGAGAGAGAGAGAGAGAGGAATCGGAGGCGAGGGGAACAGAGAGGTGCGTTGGGGAGAGACCGGGAGAAGAAATCGAGCCGGAGTCAGAGGAAGATGAGACGGAGGAGACCGAAAAGGAGGAAGGGACAGCGCAGACAAATCGGGAGCACATCGGCCCATCGAGTCAAGGTGAAAAAAGAGGAGGCTAACAGCTGACTGAAGCCCTCTTATTTACGTCGCCACCTGAACACCAAGCAAGCAAGTGAAAAGCCCCTTACATTTTTTATATCGAAAAATTGGAGGAGTTACAAAACAGCCAAAAACAACTGCAGTCTCATTCATGTGTTGGTCTATAAATGACGCACTACGGGCTTCATATCTGGTCAGTTACCGCACACAATCGCCGAAGACGTGAGCTTGCCAGCTGCCAGAGAGATGGTGGAATGTATGATTGGGGAGAAAGAAGCAAACAGTTGGACATGATCCCGGTGTCCAACAACACTGTATCGCACGGAATCGATGCTTTGTCCGAACACATCCTGGCTACATTAGTCGGTCATTAATTGTAAATTAAATGTGATAATCTGCCTCTGAGCCTGTGCGTGTGTGCTCGCATCCGTATTGCTCTTTAAAAGTGACGCCTTGTGGAACTGAAAGTTATTGAAACTCTGTTGCAGTGTTTCAGGGCGTTTTCACACCCGTAGTTCGTTTGCTTTGTTCTGATTCAGGGATTAATATGATACAATGTTGCAGTTGCCCCTTTGTTCGGTTTGTGTTCACACTGCAACATTTAACAGCGGACTAAATCTTGTAAACAAACGCCACGCGCGAGCAAACTGTTCTCTCATTGGTCCGATTTTTATGTGGCTAAAATAGGCTCTGTTGCTTTTTTTTTTTATTAAGGGGGGGGGGGGTGCGCGAACCCGGTCGGGATGTAGAAGGGGGTGCGCGGCCTAAAAAGTTTGGGAACCGCTGGTCTAATAGAACAAGTATATTTTAAGATGCCCCTATGAACCTTGTTTGTTGGAGAAACACCCAATCAGTGCGGTGAGGAAACCTGCCTGTTTTTATGACAGTTATTTGTAAAGGAACTTTGCTCTTCTGAGTGGCAAACCTCTCAATGACCTTCTTATTGAAGTCAGGCATGTCCCTGACAAGTTCCTTCTCCATGGAGAGCATAGCCAGAGCATTAAAACGCTCTTGTACGTTACCGTTAATACCGTCAATAATCAGTGAAAACTGTATCAACAGTATAAACTGACATTATACTACTCCTCGCGATCCGAGGATGCCATAGCACTGCTGGACACTACGGTGCTTTTAAAAACTTTTCTCCATAACCGCGGTCTGCGGCGTGCGGTCGTGCCGGGCGTCTGTCGGGGCGGGACCGGCGGAGGTGCGAATGGCCGCCGTAGACCGGCGAAATACATGCCGTGTATTGAGTGGGCAGCGCGCCGTGTATTGAGTGGGCAGCGCGCCGTGTATTGAGTGGGCCGGTCTGACAGTAACTCCCGGGCCACTTTTTCCCCCTAAATTAACAGTGAAAACTCATAGCTTAATTTAACATCAGTATTCATAATTACACTTCATGTTTACTTCTCCTGATCTTTATCTCCTATAACAAGGTCCATAGGGGCATCTCAATAAATAAACATGTTATATTATATTATATTATATTATTAAGTGTTATTTACTGCTTTTTTTCATGTTGGAATAAATGTTAAATATTTAACTGCCAAGTAATAATGCGTGTTTGATGCAAAATTTTTTTTGCATGAAATTATACTGGGATGTTTGCTGAAATTGATAGGATGGCCTAACTAGAAAATTTTCCACCAGCCGCCACTGCTTCCGGGAGGGTCTGGTCCTCCCGGAAGTCTTTTTTAGGGCGCTGATTGGCTAAATTGTAAGTCCCTCATTTATTTCTTTAATCAGTGATTGGCTAAGCTGCTTATTAGACCCGTCTTCCTTGGGCCAAATCGATCTGGCCCCAGCACGTGCACGCGCAGTAGAGACGTGCACGGGGACAGCTGAGAGGTGCACCAGCGGAGAGGACAAGCAGGGAAAAGCATTTATTTTGCGCAGATATCATATTTTACAAATATTACTGGGTATATTACATAGCTCAAAAACACAAATATTGACAATTTGTAGAATTTATTAATATTATTTAAAAAAAAAAGTTAATAATTTTATAATTTGTTTTTTTTTTTGGCTCAAGGTGGGTGGGGCCAGGCCCCGTGGCCCTCTATCGGCCGGCCGGCACTGGTAGAAACTATACACAGTATAGTTTATTTTGACTCAATCCCACACCATCCTGCTGCCACAAATACTCACTCGAGCAGCAATCCGCCAGACTGAGACGATGTATTTATGATGGTTTATAATGAATCTTTATAATGACATCTTAAGGAGGAACCAGTGCTTTTGGAGCTGAGAGCCACAGACAGAGTAGGTCTTTTAATATGTTTACAATAGGTCAAATGCAGAACAATGCTAGACTGGTCCTTTAACCCAGATACATCAACTCTTCCACCTGGAAAATGGCTGCATAGAGTTAACACGTAGTCACATGAGACATGTTCTCCTGATAGGGCAGGATATCTGGAAAATGTGAAATGGACTTGCATTTTTAACGCCTTTCTAGTCTTCCAACCACTCAAAGCTACAGTAAGAGTCAAAGACAAAATTGGTGTTCAACGTTGAGCCCAAAGACACTTCAAAGTGCTGATTTGAAAAGTCAGGGACAGAACGCTGCTCTACCCTCTGAGCCACAGCTGCACAGAGAAGGTAATATCAGTCTACTGTCGATCGCAGCTTTATGTGTAACATCCTGGAGAAATGACAGGGCGGTTGAGATGTGTAAGTGGGTTCCCAAAATGAAATATCACCCTGGTCCCCATAAAGATGTAAGGCCAGCCCTGTAACACCAACATACATCACAATGGTAACAGGGAGATGACCAACTTTGTCTCACTGTCTCAATATTCATTGACTGTTATTGACACATTTCTTCCTGTTCATCAGCTTTCATTCAGAATCTGAGTGCTGGACACTCAGCAGCTGATCATTATTATTCTGCACTGTGTGTGATATACACACACACAGTCTCATGGCAGTTGGTGACTATTTCACTATTCCAATAGATTGCATTTTACTAAAATGCAATCTATTGGTTCTGTGCACAGGGACACAACATTTTGTTGCAAAACAAAAGTAATGTTTCGGCAACAGAACCTCTTAGTTAGGGTTCGGAAAAACATCATGTTTGGGCTTCAAATAACTTCATATAGTTATGTTTAGACAACAATACAAAGGTTAGGTTTATGCACAAAAATAAACTTTTAGGAAAACTGTCACAAACTTGATGATGAACCAGTTTAATGTACAACCACCAGGGACACCAAGCGAACACACCCACAAGGAGACCGGGATCATTTCATTGTTCAACACTGCAGCTGCATTCTATTGGTTGGGTCATTTTGCCAGCATTATTGCACAAAAGCATCAGAGAGCAGAGGAGAAAGCCGAGAGCAGATCATTCCCACAGGAGCAGCCTGAGTGTGAGGGCAAGGGCTGAAGATGCAGCAACAACAATATATCAGTGTGCACGCATACAGTCTGAGCAGAAGTAGAGCAAGGTGGGACGGCAGGGTTCTGAGGGAAAGCATGACAACATCTCAATGTGAACTCAAGTCATTATGCTCTTTAATTGTAGGAACACTACATTTTGAATAAAGATAGAACAAAAGCTCCATCATTTTGAAGACCTCTAGCAAACTATTCAATGATTACTGACACATATGATAGAAAAAAATATATATTAAAGGAATAAAGAGGAAAATGTCCTTGTAGTGTTTGTAGACTCTAGAGTCTCGAACTATGATCCTACCAAAACGCCTTTCTGGTTATCTTTTGGTGCAAGCCTACATCATGTTCGTAGTTTATAACTCACCCATCCATATCATCTTTCCACTTGTTTACACATGCTTTCTCTTTTTATTACAAGTGAAATTGTAGATATCCATAGTAACACCTCTGTATAAGCTCTTATTGTTTTGTGATACTTTTTTCATATTCGGTCAGTACACATTACCTTATCAAAGAGTTACTTTGTAATTAGGATTCCATCATTCAATTTCATGTTCAGTTTATTTGACAAGTTAAAAGATACACTCATAGCCTGTTAGTAAGTTACAGGCTCATGGTCTGTGATTATGTTAGAGTCTCTGATGAGGTTAAAAATATCATATTCATACATACTCGCTGATTTATTTCTTCTTAAATTCAGCGCACCTCATTTACATGAACAGAGATAAAGTGATCAGATTAAAAAAAGAAATCCAATTCACTTATAAAGATATAGCTCCTGTAGCTGTGAGAGAAAACACCACATGGGTGAGCGCTCCTTAATCAGTCTGCTACATCATGTCAGATCCTAAAGAGACATGTCTAAATCTAATAGGTACGGTCACCAGGTGACCAGCTTCAGCATTAATGTAGCTGTCAAAAGGCTTTTCCAATGACTGCTCCCACAGCTGTGTCTCCGTTTGATCAGACTGGGAGGCGACTGAAATAAGGACCAATGGTGCAACATGGTGCATTATGACAGGTGGTGTGTCTAATGTAATGTCTGCATTTCATACCAACAAGGTTAAGAGGCCACCATTACATCGTTAACGTAGCTGTCAGAAGGCTCCTCCAATTACTGCTCTCAATTGGCTGCAGCTTGTCAAGGTTCTTTAGCACTGATGCATCTACGATTCACCGTGCAGTGCGTGTGTGTGCCTCTGTGCGTCTGTGTCTGCCTGTGTTTGTGTGTGCGTGTCTGTGTGTTTGTCTGTGTGTGTGTGCGTGCGTGCCTGTGTGTGTGTGCGCCTGTGTGTGTGTGTGCGTGCGTGTGCGTGTGCGTGTGTGCGTCTGTGTGTGCGTGTGTGCCTGTGCGTGCCTGTGTGCGTGCGTGCCTGTGTGTGTGCCTGTGTTTGTGTGCCTGTGCGTGCGTGCCTGTGCGTGCGTGCGTGCCTGTGTGCGTGCGGGTCTGTGCGTGTGTGTCTGTGTGTGCGTGCGTGTGTGTGTGTCTGTGTGTGCGTGCGTGTGTGCCTGTGTGCGTGCGGGTCTGTGTGTGTGTGTGTCTGTGTGTGTGTGTGTCTGCCTGTGTGCGTGCGGGTCTGTGTGTGTGTGTGTCTGTGTGTGCGTGCGGGTCTGTGTGTGTGTGTGTCTGCCTGTGTGCGTGTGTGTGTGTGCCTGTGTGTCTGTGTGTGTGTGCCTGTGTGTGCGTGTGTGTGTGTGTGTGTGTGTATATAGACTTACCTGTTAGTAGGGGCTTCACACATGGCTTGACACGGACTAATGGATGAAGTAACTAACTACTTCAGGAACAGACTGGAGAATAAATGACATCTTATAAATCAGCACGACATCCTTCAGCAGAGAAGCAGAAGCTGGAGGCTGGTTGTGACAGATATGTGCTGCTGGTGGATGTTTATGGAGAACAGAGAATGATCACGTTGTGTATAAAAACAATGGTGATGGCTATATTTCTACATTGTGCATGTTCATGAGGCTGACAAACAACAATGAATCACATCGTATCAAACCGAACAAATAACAAACTAGACTAACGATACCCGATAAGTTCATTCTTTAACGGATAAGCCTGGGGATTCTCTCTTATCCTTGTAGTCTCCAAATCACATGTGCAGAGCCAAACCAACAACCAATGTAACTATTAAAGAGTATTGTGTGTGTATGAGGCAAACCAAGCTCAGGCTGAGGGAGGTGGTAGAGGGAGTGTTCTCTCCGGGTCAGGTGCTGCAGCCACTAGGCACATGGCATTGATTACACCTGCTGCCCGTCAGGTGGTCAGAGCAGACATATGTTCCCCCAGCTCCTAAGCAGCAGCGGCAGAAGACCAGCAGGGTCTCCCACACCACTGGAGACAAGGGGTGCTGAGCAGGAGGTAATAAAAAAGACTCCTCTCTCTCTGCTCTACCAGGAGAGGAATTGACAAAGAGCCCGAATAGGGAAGAATCTTCATGCAGTCGGCCCACGTTAGTGTGCGATTTACAACAAAGAAAATGGACTCAAGCAAAGGCAGCAAGTCCCGGCTTGACGGAGTAATTCTGCCGGTGCCAGTGCTATTACTGATAATAGCATGTTAAAAGCTAACACAATTTGAGGTGCAACAGCAGAGTAACACGGTTCCATGAAGGCTTCTGCTCGTTCTTCTCTTCCAGGGAAGAGAAGAAGAGTTTGGTTGCTATTCAGCGTCCATGTAGCATTAGCAGGCTAGCTCCAGCATCCAGCAGCAGTGAACTGCAGTCAATGAGGTGCTGTGTGCTCGCTGCAGACGAAATGCTGGACTGCAGAGCCTCGGCTGTGCGCCCTCGCTGCTGCACAGAGTGCTGTGTGCTTGTTTATTCAAAGTTCATTCATACAAAATGCGTCGCATGTCCAAATTGCACCAAAACCGCATTTCCTTCAGTGGCGGGCCGTGCATCTTATACCTGTGCCTTCAGTGCTGTCCTTCTACAGTTGAACCACCTCCTAATAACCTCATTATGCACAGCTACGGTTATTATTTGTTTCTAGGAGTGTAACAATACACGTATTCGTATTAAACCGTTCGGTACGAGGCTTACGAACCGAATACGTTTGAATAATACTAGTGCATTTGGAAAAGGCAGAAGCTTAAATTGTGGGAAATATAATGTTTTCGGTGAACTTCGCTCAACCTGGCAACATGCTGTCTGACCCCCGGAACCACAACATTGTACTCTGGTGAAGCGCGTGTGTTCTGGGAGGCTATGCTAAACCAGCTTAGCAGGAAAATAACAGCAGCACACACGCTACAAACTCTCCCCGCAGCGTTTAGCTGTTACCTACTGATTCAAACAGGCTAAAGCAACCGCCACACAATCCCCATTCCTCCAGACCATCATTCCTGCTTTGTAAAAGAAAAGAAAACCCAAACAGAGAATCAAATGTCCGACACTAACTAGCGTGACCAGACGTCCGGATTTAGGCCGGACAGTCCGGATTTTCAATGCCCTGTCCGGCGTCCGGACGCATATTTGTCCTCCTTTTTGGAGTTCCACTGGGCCTAAAGAGCCGCGCGATAGAATATTTTGCTGGAATGCAGTCTAACGAATGATTGGTTAAAAGCGTTGTCAAATAAATATCTGATAGGCTTAGGTTAGGTTCTAGCCCTATAGCATTGGTTAAAAACGTAAACAAGGCTCCGTGTGCTGGCGACGTCATATCTACGCACTGAGGCGACTGACAGCTGATCACAGCTGATCACATGGTGGAAGCTTCCTTCAGCTCTCCAGAAATAGAAGGTTGCCACAGTGAGGAGCGATATCTGAAACTGTTTTCCAAAGCAGATGTAGCACTCGTGAATCTCAGGAAGGTCAGCGCCTACATGTTCTCCATCCCATGCAGCAATGCACACACAGAACGAGTCTTTTCAATTATGACCTCTGCACGGAGGGACAAGAGGAATCGGCTGGAGGTGGACAGTGTCAAGGCTGAGCTGCAAGTTTGTGTCAATTTCACCTTTCCCTGCACAGACGTGTACAAGAAGTTCCTTGGAGACAAAAAACTCTTGGATGCAGCCAGGAAAAATCTAAGTATTGCAAATAGAGAATCAACTATTTGGTGAGTACACTAGTCTTATGTTTTATTTCCCAAACAGACATACACTATGATGATGTTGTGTCAGTGGCATCCACTTGATATGATGCAGTTTGTTTGCTGTGTATTTAATTGAGCAAATATAGGCTCCTCATTTCCTGTAGGAAGCTCTTAAGCCAAATTGATTTCTAATGCAGCATTTTGATTTTATGAATGGGCTCCATATAATATGAATATTCATGGGATTTAAAACAATACAGATTTTTGAATGCTGATAACAGTATTGTTGTTATGTGTCCCTGCAGGAGATGAACAGGCCCAGGCGTGGGGGGGGCTCGGCGACCATGATGACCGAGGTGCTGTTGAGCTTCTGCTGAGGGTGAAGCTGGAGTTTGCTTGAATACAAGTGGACTGCTGCACACAAGTCCCCAATAGACTGAATCACTTCAGAAATATTTTTTGGCTCAGTCTACAGTTGTTTTTGGAATATATTTTTTTATGAGGATATTATTTACTGCCTTTTCTTTAGTATGTTAGTATTCCGTGTTACTGTGTTCTTTTATTCCACAGAAAAGCTGCACAAAGCTTTTCTGTGACCAACAAAGACCAACAAAGGTCCCAAGGCCAAAGTACAATCCTGTTTTCAGTGATAAAGTTTCTCTTACACTGGCTGTTTGAAGGTGACATTTCAGAAAAAAAACTGTCCCTATTGGACATATGTCTGTTTTTTGCCCTATTAGCTTTGGTTGTCTCTTTTCGCGCCCTGAAATATGGCTCCAGCACGCCTCTGTCCATATGTGGCACAAAGCTTGGGTGTAGGATTACACAGGACTTACATTTGTTATACTGTGGTATTGCTACCCGGACTTCAGAAAAGGATCTGAATACCTCTTCCACTTCAACATTAATGATTTGTTTTACAGCAACCATCAGTTGAACAGATAACATTCAAACTGGTGCGTTCAAGTACAGACATTCTGCATCCCTCTTTCTACCACTTGATACTGCCGATGTACAAATTAGTCTGATGAACAAAAAGACACTGCATACAAGTCCCCAATAGACTGAATCACTTTAGAAACTCTTTACTTTTTGAGCCGTTAAATATTAACCAAATTAGTTTGGTTTTCTTTATGTTTTTAAAACATTCATTTATCTGTTTATTGTTTATTATTTATGTGACCTGTGATTTAATTTGTACATTTTAAGTCCACAAATGTTAATGTTGTGGCACTCAGCACAGTGGTCAGTTTTTCAATACCACAATAAATACAAATACTGTGAACAAACACTTTTTGACTCTTTAAGACAATTTGTTCCTATTCTGTTACACATACATCATGTAGCAATCACACAAAGTTGTATTGTAGAGGGGAGCACGCCAGAGTCCTCTGCAATTATTCACAGCTTCACTAAATACCGCAGAGTGTCCTCCTTTTTGGTGTTATGGATATGGTCACCCTAACACTAACCCCGCGATGAGGGGATGCTTCATCATTAACGGACAATGCATAGAGTCAAAATCAATGTAATTAACACAATAACAAGAACGAACTCACAAGAACCAGTCACATATATTTATATGACAACAAAGCAACAAATCAATTCAGCAGCTCTGCAGCGCTAACACACGTATTCATCCATAACACTGAAGAGCACGAGGCATTCAAATATTACTCACATCAGAGGGAACAATATTAACCACATCATAAACATTTTTATTTTTTATACTATATTCATCCCGGAAGGGGAAATTGGTCTCTGCATCCCTGTATATAGGGAGCAGTGGGCTGCATGACAGGCACCCGGGGAGCAGTTAGGGGTTCAGTGTCTCACTCAGCGACACAGGACACGTAGCAGCCAAGGATCGAACCGCCGACCTTGCGGTTACCGGACGACCCTCTCTACCCAGTGAGCCACGGTCGCCAAAACGACACCATTGACAAATGAACACGGTAGTAACACAACTGCAGATGTAAAAACACAGAAGCAGTTAATTTACCAAAGCTGCTGTTCACCTAAAGACAGAGTCCATCCTCCTTTCTTTGATTACAAAGAGTTCAATGACGCAACGCTTCTCTGACGCTGATAGCCAGAAATACCGTTCGTACAAATCCTTTTCCATGCTGGGTCAGGGCTGCTAGCTGTGGGGTTGGCCGAGCCTTTGATACGATGTCCATTTTTTCCTGAAATGTCCTTCTCCAGAAAGGCGTTGCCAGTAACTCCGCCACCAAATCCGTTTCTCCTCCTTCAGCCATCGAGTGTTAAAAAAACGAAGCTAGGTAAAAAAAAGAAAGAATCTACACCAAGCAAAACGCTCAGCGTCACAACAGTCACGCTAGCCCACTGACCAATCACAGCGCACATTATTGCTGAGCTGCACGTTAATGCTGACGTACTTGTAGGCTACCTCGGTAGCTCTGGCACGTCAAAGAATACGCCCAACATGTCAAACTAATGATCTGATTGGTTGAACACTATGACAATCAACAATATCGTCCCTATTCACTTTAATCTGCAAAGCCTACCTAGAGGACCTCGGGCCTCTCTCCTTACCTAGAGACATAGGGGCTGAATCTGATTGGATGAAAGCTCTCCTTATAACAAGCTGTGCTGGAAGCAGAGCAACTGAGAAAGACAGGAGCTGTGCAATGAGAAAATAAGACAATGGGGAAAAAAACGACAAAATGTGAAAAATGATTTAATTATAAAATAGCTATAATTTTGTGATTCTGTTTAGGCCAGCAGAGAAGGCTTTGCCCAGAAATAAACCCGCCGATGAGTGGTTCTCCACATACAGTATACGAAGAACACACAGACAGACAGAAAGATGGAGAGAATCCTTGCATCTGTGAGGAATTAAAGTTTAAAAGCATTCTTAGTATGATTAATAGCACCCCTAGTGGTGGATATTCAATGTCACAATATATTTACTTATAGAGGATATTATATGTTACAGTATATTTACTTATAGAAGTGTTATACCACAAAGCATAATCATTGAATGTATTAAACTAAAAAGTGTAGTTACTGAATGTTTTGAACCATGAGGGCCAGTGAGGGATTTCTGAGCGAGGCTTTGCAGACAACCATATATGGGAGTACCTGAGATGCAGAGACGCGTCAACAGGAAGTGGTCAGCGAGGAGGACAGACTATCATGTCTGAAGCCAGGCGGAGACTATTGGATTTCAGCCAATCACTGAGCTGATACTGGACATTTGAAACTTTCGGACAAACAAGGGACATTGTTTCACAGAAGAAGAATCAGATCACTTGGGACCTCTGGGCAGCTAACTAGCTTGGCTGGACTGTGTGGAGGACTTTATTTGATCCCTGCACCATGGAACATATAACTGTTAATAGTGTATTCAGTTTGCAACTGTTATGCCTCTGTAGATATTAAACATCTTTTGATTTGATTATAACTTCGAACCAGCTGTTTTTTTTGGTACTAATGCTGACGAAAGATCGCAGCAGCGGGAGACGTGCGGCCTTCCATGATTCAGAGAGGTTTTGGACTCAACACATCATAGTTAGTTTCCCATGAAAACCCCCATGCATACATTCTTAGTGTCACATAATAACAGTTGTTGTTGTGTTGTGCTACTTGCAGCTTCTAATGCTACGCCCGTGTTGTCATATTAGTGATTATGTTTTCTTAAGTTGCTTGTGTTTTGTCTATTTGCGTAGGCCTACCTATTTTGTTATCTTGCAGTGTTGAGCTCCCAGGGCCCCCATATTATTTTGACATTAGCTGATGCTTTTATAACAATGTACTATTTGCTTAAAAGCTATTTATTTCTAACAATTCAAATTGTTCTTATTACCTCAGACTATTTATTATCACTTTACCATGTTTTACAGTACTATCTAAAATATGTTATGGGTCTATTTCGTTTTCTGCTAAATTATTAAAGATGGGTAGATGAACACCGTCTACTCCCAAAAAGTGCTCCCAAACACTGACATACAACAACGGAGTTGATCTTCCCATGAATGTCGCTTTTTGTTTTTGTTTTTTACAAACAACGCGGAATAATGAAATGTCCTCCTCACCTCACTGTCTCATTGGCATGGTAATCTAGGTTACACGTTTGGATAAAACATCAACTTTCATATGACAGGGGGATTACATGTCCATTAGAAAAATATATGTATTAATTTCCGTCCCTGTAAGTTGGTTCTATTGTATTTCGGATAAAATCCACTTCATGCATAGACACATAAGGCAATAAAATGCATGGTAGGGTTATAAAAGACAAAATAAAGGAATATACGACTGATAAGATAACACTGACCCCCCTCAGTATTCGGAATGTTGCAGTCCAAGGCGCGCTCAGCGATTTGGCGCTAGTGTCTCCGGTTTACTGTACGCTCTCACCCAGCTGCTCTGACATAGACTCTTTCAGGGTTTGCCTGGGTTTTCAATACGTAACCCTATGACGTTAATGGGCAATCATGTCTGAAGAGGGAAATAAGGTTTCCGACGAACTTTTCAAAGATGTCAAATTCTACGTGGTAGGGGACATTGACCAAAAGGTGAGGCTCTGGACGTTAGCTTCCTGTAGCTAAATTGGTAGCAGGCTAAATTGCTAGCACCATTCAATCTAAATGAAGTGCTGCAGGAGAAGCTAACCTACCTAGCTAACATGCTACATGGAAAACAGTGAGCTTGATCTTTGGCTAGCATTAAAGTATTGTGACGAACCCTACATAATGTCTTGCAAACATGTGAAGCTGTATCCATGATAGTCTACTTCACTGTGAGTAATATGTGCAGAAGCTGACTTACCTAGCACTAAGGTTACACTTTTCATGCAGCCCCTTAGCATTAGCTATGAGTTTTGTAGTTGCACAGATGGTAAGCTGCTAGCTTATTGCTTGCGGTTTAACGTTTTATGTCACGGGGTTTGCTAAACTGGTAATAAAGATGGCGTGTGTTAGCTTGCTTTTTCCTAAATCATAACAGCTGAACAACCTCAGTACAGTAGTGCGCTGTTCTGGGGTAGTGAAATACCTATGTGCACGGGGTTATTCTGCATCAACCTGTGACTATTAGCATCTTGCTCAATTGAGCGCCCCTTACTGCGCATGTGTCAATGCTGTTTCACTCGTTGGTGCTGGGGACCTGTGGCACGGAGCTGTACTTCCTGCCAAATAGTGAACCCCAGTCGCACCTCTTTCTCACCGTGTTTATATACAGCGAAAGTGATATATGGGCTGATGTTAGTTAGATACACCACCCTGTGAGCTTATTGCTCAAGTGAAATAAAGACATGATATCATAATATTATAGTAGTTGTTCATAGAGACTTTTCACCTAAAACGTAAACTTATTGAACAGTCAACATTTTATTTTGAATTATTCGGGAACTATGGTTCAAATGTTGATAATTCTTATCATTTCCGGTTGTGTAATGTAAGCACAATTCTTTTTTCTCCTGTTTACATCTCAGTCCTAACACTGACTGTTTTAGATCGAAGATGGCACTGCATGTCTCTCTTCATTCATGTCTTTTTGCTGAGGCCTCATGCATGGGTTTCGATGGATGCCTTGTTAAAATGAGACCCCTTTCAAACCAATTCAGGGTTTGAGAAAGCTTTAATGAAAGAATGTCAAAATGTGTGAAACTTGCAGCAGTGGATCTGTGACCAAGTAGCTGTTAGATGAGGGACAATGTGCCGATGTATCTGATAGAAGTATCAGGGTTTGAACAGGAGCTTTGATAAATGGTTCGTTGAAACGCTGCAGCCTTTGAAATCTATTAAAGTTTGATAGATACATAGTCATTACTACCTAAATTATTACAAGCGAGAGATGCTGTCGGGATTCTGTGACAGTGATTGATTTCTTTGCTTCATGGTTATCAGTCCCAGCAGCATGTCGTAATGCTGTGGAGATGAAGACCACACAGAGCCACAGCTCTGTCTTTGTGTATGAAGCAGCACTTGAAAACATCCTGAATATCATGCTACAAAACTTGTCTAATGACTTAATTTTCAAATATTCATATGAACTGAACTGTGTACAGTCGCTTCATCTCAGACAGCTCCTATGTTAGTGGTGTTGCATTGCTATCAGAGTAACTCCCACAAGTGATTCAAGTATGTTTGAGAACTTCCGTGCTTACTCTCTCTAAATTGCGAATGGTATGATCTTTGGCCAGAGTTGACACTGTGAAGAGCGTCGGCGTCATTGTCTCAGCTAGTCTGGACTGAAGTAGAATTTGACTGAACCTTCGGCTGATGTTCCAGGTTGTGCAGCTGCTGAAGGCAGGAAAAGGGAAGGAGGTGTCCTACAATGCTTTGGCCACTCACATCATCGCAGAGGACGGGGACAACCCTGAGGTGGGCGAGTCAAGAGAGGTGTTTGACCTGCCTGTTGTCAAGGTAAGGGTTGTACCGTTTCTTCCTTTTTGTTTTGGGCTAAAAGTGGTTCTGCAGCCGGTCAGCTTATCCCAGCATAAAGACCGTAAACAGAGGGATAACGGATCAGCATATTTTCCAACATGTCAACGTATCCCTTTAATGCATAACGATAGAGCATGTGGGAGGCGGTCACTTGGTTAGTTTCCTTATTGTTGATGTTTAACCTCTGTCAAATAGTAGCAGTGAGTTAAAGCCACTTTGAACTAGTGTCACTAAGAGAAAGAAGTAGAAATCACACTTTAACATGTTTTTCTCCTCATGTTTTCCAGCCGTCCTGGGTGATCCTCTCAGTCAGATGTGGAGACCTGTTACCGTATCCTTCCACCATCTAGTCCGCAATGCCTCAAATGCGTGTCATTTAAAGACGTTTTGAAAAAACAATAACTGTAGGAGCGGTCGGTCGATTAACGCGCATTCTCTCGTAGTGTCACTTCAAAACTTTCTTTTATTCCAGAACAGCATCAAAAGCATACATGGAAGTCATCTTAAACAGAAAAACCCGCTTTGTCTCATAATGCGGTCTTCTAATGCGATTTCGTAATGCGTAATGCGTAATGCGGTTGAAAAATAGTTAGCCCTTCCGCTCTCTAGTCGGAAAAACACACCTGCACATCCTCAGGTGAGGTCTACATAAAGAGTTAACGCCCCCTGACGTCATCATTGCGTCATAATCATTTCGGCAGTAACATCTTAACAGGTTCAACAGTACATCATAATTAGCAGGGTTTAATGTACAAGCGGTAGCGTGATTATAATTTACTAACAAGGATAGAATCTATAGGCAAAACACAAATCAGAGTAATGGCTTCTACAATAACAGTGAATATGACAGCTGAATATACATTTTTTGAATTACATAAGTCAACAAAAACAACAAAAAAATGTTCTTAGTGATTCATTGGCAAAAAAAGATAATGGAATTTGTGGAATTAATTAAAACATCACAATAAGAGCGTGATTGTTTTCCATAACCATGTACTCCACAGAGTTACAGGATTCTCCCCAGAATCAGGACAGATATTCTTCGGTGTGACAGCTTGTCTTCCCAGGGTAAGAGTGTGTGTGTGTGTGTGTGTGTGTGTGATTTGTTCTCTCCATGAATTTATGGGATTTGAGAGATATGCAGATGGAGGGATTAGTTTATTCTGCAGTCAAGACGAGGCTTGTTTCTTGTTTCTAAACACTCGTGTTGCTTTACTCTACTTAACTTTGGGAATGACCTTGGGCTGGGCTGCTATTGTTTACTTGTGAAAGACAAAAACTAGTCCAGCATCTTCAGCTCATTATTGTGTGTGTGTGTGTGTGTGTGTGTGTGTGTGTGTGTGTGTGTGTGTGGGGGTGTGGGTGTGTACACAGCTTCCAGATGATCTCAACACTTTGTGGGCTTACATAACATTTTATGGAGGAGAATGTCAACTTAACCTCAACAAGAAGGTCACCCACTTAGTAGTGAAGGAACCAAAGGGGGTGAGTGCTCCGTGTCTGATCTTTACCATTTAAGTTCAACGGCGCATGTTATTGCTCAGAATCTTCATCATTATGTGCACTTCTAATTCAACTTTTATATATATTGTTTGACCTCCAGGCCAAGTTTGAGTGTGCGCTGAAGCACCTGGGCATCAGGATTGTCACCCCGGACTGGATAACAGATTGTGTTAAAGGTAATGGTAGTGCTGCTGTAGCTGAAGAATTCATGCATTCATTTTACTTTTGGATTATTATCAGATGTGCTGACTGAGGTTTGAGGATGTGTTTCTATAGTTGGGCTAAAAGTAACGACCAATCTGCAGATTATTGTCTCCATTAATTGATGTATTGTTTGGTTATAAATCAGAGAACAGTGAAAAATGCCTGTTATAATCTCCAACCGCCCAAGGCCAGGTGTTCAGATAACTTGTTTTATTGGACCAAAAGAAAAAAAACTCGAATATAATCAGTTTCTTCATACAAGGAATCTTCTGAATCAGAAGAAGCTGCAACCAGAGAATATTTGGCACTTTTGCTTGAAAGATGTTGAAAAAGATGAATCAGTTATTGAAATTGTTGCATATACATTTCTTGTTGATTTATTGGCTTATCATTATAGCTCTTAATCCACTAATAAATTCATAAATCATCAATATATATAATATATATTATGTTCTTTTAATAATCCGTAGTCTGTTTTATTTTCTTCTCCTTAAAATATCACAATTCCACAACGCGGCTGTAATTACTGACCAAATATATACTGATGGAATCAGATTTACCATCTCTTCTGAGTCCGTCCAAGCATCTCTTGTAATTTGACGAAAACATAATTGACAAAAAGAAGCATGTTGAAGTATTATTTCACTGTTGAATGGACAGTCTTCCAACAGTGAGAGTGACATTCTCTTAACAAACACCACTTAAGCACAACTCAGCGCTTTCTACAGTTACTGTGGTGTCTTCCTGATGTCAGCAGCTTTTCTCTCATCAACTTCTCATAGAACTGAATTTATTTTCATTTACCGTAGTTGGTTGTCGTTTTGAAAGACTCGTCGTCGTCCTAGCTGCAGTACCACTCTCTGCCTGAACTGTTATTGGTGGTGGGGCGCTGTTTTTTCAAAAAAGCCTGATGAAACACTGTTTAATGTGATATGTGGTTAACTATCAAAGAAGTCACATAAACCATAGAACCATGGTGGCCGACGCGAATGGCGCTCTCTATGATCAGATACAAACAACTGTGACTTATTCCCTCTTTCCACCCTTTACAGACAAAAGCAGGAAAGATGAAGTGCTCTATCACCCCAGACTCACGTATGTGGAGCCTGAGGAAGAGGAGGAGAGCGAAGCAGAGTCATATGACCAGCACTCCCATTCAGATGGAAGCTACAGCCCCCGGCGATCCCGGCTGTCCAGCGGCGGCTCGTCTGGTGAGGAGTCCAGCCCCCGCAGAAGGCCAGGACCCAAAAAACTGAACTCTGTCTCCCCTTCCTCTCCCCGCAAGCCTGAGCGCCGCAGCGAGCGCATGTTCGACGATTCAGATGACGACTCCTCCACAGAGAAGGAGGGCACCAACCTCAACTGGACGCCGGCTGAAGTCGTCACGCCGACACCCCCTATTCCGACCGGTACAGCCAGACGGCGAGGTGGGCCGCCCGGCAGCAAAGACCCGGTTCCATCCGCAGGCAGTGGGCTGATTAACCTGTGTGCCACTGTGCCACCTGGTCCTGGCAGTGGAGGAGCCATGCCTGCAGAGGCTCGCTCTGCTGCTGCTGCCATCATTCACACAACACAGCAAGGTCAGTATGTCAGGAACGGTCAGAAACGGGTCCTCCTAGATACGCTTCGATACCACCATGAGGCCCACGGTAAAGTGTGGGAGCTACCACCTGACAGGTCCAAGTCTCGGTCTCAGTCCATACCTGCAAATTTGTTGCTTTTTGGCGAAATTCGCCGTTTTGAATCAAAATATATCATCCACGTGAATCGTGTAGATCCGTGGGTTTTTTTAGGGGGGGGCAGGCAACTAGCTAGCCAGCATTTCTCAGATTGGAGTGAGACGAGGAGAAAAGGTGATGTCGTGATCTTCGCAATGAAAGATCTTTGATGTGACGTGTCGAGTCTTGGCCAATCAGCGTTAAGATGTGTACAGCTACAGCTAACGTTAGTGGATTGTGTATTGGCGTTAAAGTTTAAGTTACATTATGTTCCGTTACAGGTCAGACTTGCTGGGTTAAGTTAACGTCCGCTGCATGCAAAACTTTGTCGACTGTTAACGTTCGTCATTATCGCGATTTAGGAGGAAAAAAATGTAACGTGATGAAACATGCAGCCTGAACAACTAACAAAGGTTATGTCCACTCACATTACGATGCATTCAGGCTCTGTTCAGTGAAAATGACGATTGGGCGAAGGTAAATTATACCGTTATCATGTGTTCACATGTAATCTCCTTTTCAATATCATTCATATTGGGAAATGAAAATCTATGACCGTATAACTTTCTACCAAAGCAGAGGTCTAATCAGTCAGAAGAACTGGGTATTCAGATGCTTTTATGAATATCGACAACAAATAAATAAATGGAGCGCTTCTTAATCAAACCTGTGATTGCGAGACTGCAGTCAACTCAGCAGACACTTACATTTTAGAGCGGAAAGATTAACGTGAGACATCTAGTTTCTTCAGACGAACATCCGGGTTTCAGAATATGATGCCAACAAAGTATGAATTATATTCACATTAAGTATAAAACATGCTGCATCTCGTGAGTTAAAGGGAAAATACACCTAAATTGTGCGTAAAGTGTCTTTATTCTTTGATTTGAGGGTTGCTAATGAATAATACCTGACTGACAGTCAATTAAGATATTTTACTAAGTAAAAACTCTGAACTGAATTTGGACCTTCAAATGGCCCATTTTTACAATTGTTATGGTGCTATAAAAATGTTTTTCTCAAAAATTCCACACAATGACTAATGCATATGTAATCAAGGCATCGTTGACTTAATAATTAATACCGGTAGTTGTTTAACAAATGTAATAATAGCAATAAACAACAACAAAGAAATGTTCAAAAAATCTAAGAAAACACTTTGAATCTGTAGGCTACTGCCTAATTGTCTTATTTTTGCCATTTGATGACAATTGCTCATATACTGTAAGCCTAAATAAGTATATTTATTATTTTGAACAAAGGTTAAATGTTATTTTACAAGTTTCAAAAAGTGCCCCAATTTCTTTTTAAATGCCCCTGGATTTCAGTCAGTGGGGGCAAAAATTGCCCCCTAAAATATATGTAAGCTTCACCCCCTGAGCCCCTGTCCTGACACAGATGAGACTGGTTGTACTGGAAGATGGCAGCTGGCAAGAAAGGCCTCCTGTAGTGGTCCTTGTCAGGCAGAGCTGGATAGGTCTGCAACAAGAACATGTTGCAGACATTAAAGGACCTGAGTTTCCTCGGGAAGTAGAGTCTGTTCCGTCCTTTTATATTACCAGCCTCAGTCTGTTGTCAAGGTAAACTCCTAGGTACTTGTACTTGTCCACTTCCTCACCCACCCAGAATGCTAAGTGGATCAACAGCAGTCCTTGTTCTCCTGAACTTTGTTCCATTTTTCTAACACAGTATCCTGTTAATGAAGGTTTCACCTTTTTCTGATTTGTAGGTGCATCTGCTCCAGAAGGCATCCCTGGGTGGAGCCCGGCTGCTAGAACCCTCCGCAACATCACCAACAACTCTGACATGCCGCCAACCAATCGACCTGCCAATGTAGCACATGTAAGAAACCCAATGCTCCTCCCCACACGTTTAGAACAGCAGTGCTCTGTAGGGATTATAGTACTAGTACTCTTATCTTATCCATACTCTTATCGGTTCCTTTGGATTTTGTGAGGAAAAAAAGAATCAACATTGCTTTATTATTCATACGTAAACAAATTGATTTTCTTCAACGGCAACTGCAGAAATCTTTAAATAACTCACTATTGTTATTGTCATAAACTCAAGTTCAAAATAACTTATATGTTATTTTGAAGCTGCTAGTCTGTTTTGTAATAAGTTAGTGTTATAAGTTATAACTAGTGCTGGGCACCGATTACAATGTTTAATCACAATTAATCGCATGGATTTTTTTGCGATTAATCACAATTAATCTCATTGTTATGGCAAAGTTCAATAATGAATTCAAAAGTAGTGTATTGTGCACTTATATTTTGAAGTGCTGCTATATGAACAAAGGTCAATAACATTTGGTGTAAACACTTTAAACACATCAGGTTGTTGTTAGCAGCAGTGTTCTCTTCACACAGCAGCAGTTCTATCTCTTCTATATCTGTGCTCAGTGTGTGACTGTGTGTGAAACGTTCCACTGCTGTGCAACAGCAACAACATGTTTCACACGTTTCATCTACATGCGTGTGTTGAGTCTTCATCACAGTCAGAGCATGTGATGCAGCTCTACTCTTCATCACTATGATGCTGTAACTCAGAGGTGATGATGGTGACCCAGCTCTACTCTTCATCACTATGATGCAGCTCTACTGTTCATCACTATGATGCAGCTCTACTGTTCATCACTATGATGCAGCTCTACTCTTCATCACTATGATGCAGCTCTACTCTTCATCACTATGATGCAGCTCTACTCTTCATCACTATGATGCAGCTCTACTCTTCATCACTATGATGCAGCTCTACTCTTCATCACTATGATGCAGCTCTACTCTTCATCAATATGATGCAGCTCTACTCTTCATCACTATGATGCAGCTCTACTCTTCATCACTATGACCCAGCTCTACTCTTCATCACTATGATGCAGCTCTACTCTTCATCAATATGATGCAGCTCTACTCTTCATCACTATGATGCAGCTCTACTCTTCATCACTATGATGCTGTAACTCAGAGGTGATGAAGGTGACCCAGCTCTACTCTTCATCACTATGATGCTGTAACTCAGAGGTGATGAAGGTGACCCAGCTCTACTCTTCATCACTATGATGCTGTAACTCAGAGGTGATGAAGGTGACCCAGCTCTACTCTTCATCACTATGATGCTGTAACTCAGAGGTGATGAAGGTGACCCAGTGATGTCCAGTAGTCTCCAGTGAGAGCAGCAGCTGCTGCTCGTTGTAACGCCGTCGCTTTAGTCGTCCTCTCCTTTAACACAACTTGTGTGTTCTTCTGGTGACTGTGGTCTTGAGGCTCATAACCAGTGGTGTATAAAGTACTCAAAAGCCATATTTGAGTAAAAGTAAAGATACCTTACTGGAAAACTACTCCAGTAAAAGTAAAAAGTCACCTATTAGAATACTACTTGAGTAAAAGTCTTAAAGTATCTGATATTTATTGTACTTAAGTACAAAAGTACTTAAGTCTCAAAAGTAATTTTCTGATATTAAATGTACATCATAACCTGAACATTAAATGAACATCATAACCTGTTCATTGAAAGTAAAAGTACAAGTAAATGCTGTCAATAAAAAAGCAAAGGGTCAGAATTTTGAGAATGATGAAGTTTATTCTTTTAAGTGCTGTGGCACCATGACCAAGGACATGGAGCTGTGTTGAAAATAACTGGGTTGGCTGTGATCCATCCAGGAGCAACAATGTTCAACATAATATATTGTACATAAGTATACTTTTGCATCTACTATGAACGTATCATCATAATTCTCCGAAAAGCAATATGACACTATGAAGGAGTTGTAACAGTGTGTTTATAAGTATGCTCATTAGACTAGAGGATGTAGAGGACAAATACATAATATTGTGTTCAGCAAAACATATCCACTTGATGCATCAGGTCAGTGTTTAGAGAAAGGACACCTGCCTTGTAAACTCCTGTGGGCCTGATTTGAACACAATAGACAAAGGTTTTGCTCAAGCTGAATCTGCAATTGGGCGACTGCTACCATCATAACTCCATCTGATCATCCACAACATGACTCAAATATCAAAACATGATCAATACTAAAGCAGCACCGAAAGTAACCCAGTCATTACTTGAAACTGAAAAATGTCCTGTTCATCTTCAAAAGAAGTTGTTTTTCAAAATTGCGAGAATTCAGTCTCGCTCTTCTTGGGCTGAAGACTAGTCCTGCGATGCTAAATAGCCTTTCACAGGCCGCTGAGGCAGGTAGAGGTGTGTTCAGCGTCACAGACAGCTTGCACACAGCTGCGAAGGATTTCCCTAATGCTAACGCCAATGCTAACGCCAATGCTAATGCTGCGCTCTCTCGGCTCCCGTCAATCCTATGGTGTCACAACTGTCAACACTTCCTCAGCTCACTAACTCGTTAGCGATCCACGGGTGTTGGTCTTCGTCGCCACCGTAGTTTGTTGCGGGAGTAGCAGGTGCTTCCATTTCTGCTACCATCATGAAATCAGTCATCGTAGAGTGGAATTATACTCATGTAGTCGCCCGCTAGCTTATAGCATGTAGCATCCTGGGAATCAAAACACCGCAGCTTTGAGAGCACTTGTTTGCAATTGTGCATTAACGTGACTAACCAATGATTTAACTTGCTGCTAGGACCACTGATTCACCAAACCTGCTTGCTTGCAGTCTCTGTTCCACCACAGTCACCGACGCTGCTCTCATGATTCATTTTGTTTCTAAAGATTGATTTGATTTTGTAGCGAGTAACGAAGGTTTCAGGGGAAATGTATCGGAGTAAAAGTATCAGTTTTCTTTGCAAAATGTAGTGAAGTAAAAGTAAAAGTCAACAGAAATATAAATAGTAAAGTAAAGTACAGATATCCAGAAAAACGACTTAAGTACTCCAAGGAGATGAACTACAGCAACAAGGGCTCACGTGTCCTCTCATCACACCGTTCACTGTAACTGTTCACTGTAATGACCACAGCCAGTGGACTAACAGTCCCACGTTGCTCCCAAGAACCCTGAAGTAATGAGAGGGTTAAGGTGCCTGTACCTTCATTTCAGCAGGTTGCTAATGCAGAGGAGTGTATAGATCACAGCTATTATTTTACTCTTGATAAACTACTTTAGCCAGATTATCATTTTCATTTAAATAATTGAACTGGATTGAATGCATATTAATTGCAAATAGAAGATAGGCCACAATTCTAACAGCTTTACAGTAACAGTGGAAGTTAATATTAATATTGTCAATGAAAACGAATCACTTTATTTGTACAGGCAATGGTTCTCACTACTCTTGCTATCTTTGTTTTTATTTGACCAAAACTTTTGAAAGTGAGACCTCGGTCTCAATGGATTGTGTCTAAATAAAGGTTAATAATAATAGAGCTGGAAATAGTGATTAATAACTGAATAATAAATTTGTTTTAAAGTAAATGTCTTATCACTTAATTTTCTTCTCAGAGTACACCAGCATGCTACATTTTAAAGCTCATATTAAAATTAAATTCTTGGACCGCACCTCCGCCCTGCCGACAGGGTTTCAGGCTTGTCACCCTTTACACCCCTCATGAGTTTGCAGGTATGTTATCAATACTCTAGGTATTTACTACTGTCTTATCGGTTCCCGTTTAGAACCGGGTAACAGGGGCATCCCTGGTGCTCTGACTGAGTTCTCCCTACCTGCTGTCACTGAGGAACCTGAGGAACAGCAGGGCCACATTTCATGACTAACATTATTCAAGTATTACTGAATATGGACACTGATATAATATACATCAGTGCCTGCTCTACGTATTCACTTCTTTGTCTGTCCTCTGTTGCAGATCATCCAGAATCTGACAGCAAATCAGACAAAGCCACTGGAGCAGCAGACTAATCAGAGCCATGCTCCGACCCCCAACAGTACCAACCCTCTTCTGTTCAATCAGTCCAAACTGGCTGTTCAGCCCCTCACAACAGAGCAGCAGCAACAGTTATTGCAACAGCAACAGTCGCACCAGGTTGCCCAGCAACAACATCAACAGTTACCACAGCAACCGCAGCATCCCATGATGCACCTCCAGCAGCAGCAGCAGCAGCATCAGATGATGCAGCTACATCACCAACAACAACAACAACAGTCGCAGGTCGCACAACAACAAGGGTTTGCACAGTTGCCCCAACAGCAACAACAGTTTCTGCAGCAACAGCAGCAAATGCACCAACAGCAGATGTTTTCTCAGCAGCAGCAACAGCAGCAGCAACAGCAGCAACAACATGCCTTCCCCCAGCAGCAGCAGCAGCAGCAGCTCCGGCCCCAGCAGCTTTTGCGACCTGGTTTACAGCAGCTGCAGCAGCAACAGGCACTGCAACAACAGCTCCAGCAGTTCCAACAGCAGCAACGCATGCAGATGTTACAGCAACAGCAGCAACAGCAGAATCAACAGCAGTTGCACCAACAGCATCTACAACAGCAGCAGCAGCATTTCCTACAGCAGCAGCAACACATGCAGCAGATGCAGCAGCAGCAGCAACTGCAGAATCAGCAGCAGCAGGTGTTGCAGCATCAGAACCAGCAGGCCCTGCAGCAGCAGCAGCATCATTCGCAGCAGACAACACTGCAGCCTCAGCTCCAGCAGCCTCCTCACGTCTCACAGCTTTTTGGACACGAGCCAGGACAAGAAAGTGAGTACGCCCACAGTTGGAGTGGAGGGTGATTATGGTCTAGACCAGGGGTATTCAATTAAAATTCCAAAAGGTCCAGATTGAGAAAATCTCCTCGGGCAAAGGTCCGGAACATTACAATAATATTTAACCCGTGCTATTTAGTGCCATATATATATTCAAGAAGCCTAGTAGTAGTAATGTCTCTGTGTCGTCAACAACTGTCAAATCAAATAAAGAAAGTACACCAATTATATTTTAACAAATTATTATTCTCACTTTTCAAATTTAACTGGATGGATTATAAATAATACATAGAAATACATGCATACATGTTCTCTCATGTCAAGTCCAATAAGGGCTGGATTAAAGAATAACTGACAAAACAGAAAGCTTTTTAATGTGCATCTTAAAATAAAGGACTTAATCTTGTAAAAATGTATTTCACTGAATTGTCCTGCAGCTTTAAATTCAGTTCATTCAGGTGTCAAGTGATGTCAATCAAAAAAGCTACAATATTATATTTTTCTCATCTTGTAATTAGAGAAATGTTTGTGCATGGACTTTATGTGTGTTTATTTAACCACTTGTTTCAGCTCTATCCTCTATGTTAACATCATTGTTGGACAGTGAATCCATGTGTTAGGATTCTGATCATACTGGGCTCTGAGGTTTATTTTCTGTGATATAATTTCAGATGTGAGTGGGTACGTTTGACCAAAGAGTTGTGCTTTGTCTCGTAGTGGCGCTTCATTTACCGCTTTTAATAATCATCACGGTCTCTGAACATATGAGACACACTGGTTATAAACTGTCCGTGTGAAGAATTAACCGATAAGAGTCTGTTCATTCTTGGTTAATGACTCTGGTCTCTTTCACCACTTTTCTCTTTTTGTCATGTGAAATAACTTCTCTGACTCGCGTATTATTCTCCTGCTCTTCCCTTGTCTCTCCCCCGTGTGTGTACATCCTCCAGTCAGGAAACGTGTCAGAATACCCATATTTGATTGGCTGAGCTGCATCACGTGATGTGATTCATAACGCATTGGTCGGTGTGTTTCCTGCACCGCTGAACAAGTGCCGTAAAGGCTGAAAAAGCTGGGTCCTGGGTCCGGATACAACGGCGTCTATGTCCGGATCCGGACCGCAGTCCGCCTATTAGTGACCCCTGGTCTAGACCGTTCTGTTATATATATATATATATATATATATATAAATATATATACTGTATAGAGCAGTGGCGGGCCGTGCATGTTATACCTGGGCCTGCACTTGAAGCTCAGCACCTACAAATACACTATGAGTGCAGACGCATGAATACCTGCATGACGGGATGCGGCGGCATTAACGAACAATGCATAAAGTCAAAATCAATTCAGCTAAAACACGCATTCCGCCACACACTCGAGAGCATATTATTCATATCAGAGGGAACAATATTACCCATATCATGAAGACGACACCATAGACAAATGAACAGAGCAGTAACTCTCCTATCACTCCTCCAGGAAACACACGACTCCATAGTTCTTGTTACTGACGGATTTATTTGTCTGTCAACACCGAGAGATGAAAATGAGTCCACTGGAAAACACATGAACCTTCAAAGTAGATCACTGAAATTCTTAAACTTAACTTTACCACTTTAACTTTAACACTTTGCATGGAGTATATAGACCGCTGCTGCTTCACGCATCTTCTTGTTGCTGTGCACCGGCTAAATGTGTTCCCCGCGCAAAACATAGGACGTAACAATAGTTCCTATCACATATAAAACCAAACGAAAATCCATCTTCATAAAAACAAGTTGTTCAAATAATAATATATAATATAAACATATAAGCATATTAAATAATGACATAAATAATATTTATGGCAGTTAAAGCTACTGCAGTTCACTTACCAGAGCTGTTCACTATTTAGCTGTTCTTCCTCCTTTCTTTGTTAACAAAGAGTTTAATCTCACGGTTGTTCAGTACATCCGTGTGTTTTAGTTCCAGTAAGAAGTCCTTCTCCATTCATGAATGCCATCGATCGATCGATCGGCCGGGTAGGTTATGTTTTGAGATTTATCCATCATGGAGAAATCTTTGGAAAGGCTCTTCAATTTGGTTTGAAGAGCGCATTTCACATCGGGCCAACATTAAGAGTAAAAGATGAATCTTTAAGTGTAATGGCCTTAATGTGGAGTCTCTCCATAGACCCCCATTTGATAAGAAGAACATGAGAAGATTGTGTTACAATTGTCTCTACGTTGGGTAGTAAAACTGGTTGAAAAGTCAGCTCCAAGTGCAAGTCCATAAGAAAGGTGGTGTGAGGGTTTTAATTGAACCTGCAGATTCACTTGTGTACCTTCTCTCTCTTCTAATTCTCAGTTCCACAGGACGGCTTCCTGCTCGGCTGTGTGTTTGCTATTGCTGACTACCCAGAGCAGATGGCTGACAAACAACTCCTGGCCACATGGAAGAGGGTGAGACAATCACTCAGTCACACAAAGAAGTCGTCTCCACGTAGAACTGTTTGGGAGGAGCGACCAGTAGCTTATGTTATGTGTGGTTCCATTAATGATGACAGAAGATGTTGTGAATCAGGTTATGTTTCCTAAACCCCTCCCTCAGGTCATCCAGGCGTGTGGAGGTGCTGTTGACCCCACCCTGACCAGCCGCTGCACACACCTGCTGTGTGAGAGTCAAGTCAGCAACATGTATGTACAGGTAAGGATGTGTGCTATCAGAACATACACAGCTCTCCAAGTAGTCACCACTACAAGACATTTGAACACTGCAAACTCTCAGAAATCAGAATTAGAAACGAGGTTAGCACCAAGTTTAAAAAAGAAAAACAGTTCTGCAAAAAGTGAAGAATCATAAATTTAAAAAAGAAATCAACAATTAAAATTGTATAAAATATAGTATAATCCACAACCGTCTCCACTGTCTTCAGAGCGTTGAGATCTAAGTCGGCTGCAGGTCACCAGATGGTTAGTCTCCCCCTCCAGAGATGAGTCCAGTGAGGGTGGTGCTCGAAGCGTGACAGACTGATGACTGGAGGTGCAGCTGTTTATGTACAGAGACGAGAGTAAAGGGAAAGGGTGCAGCTTTACATGGAGCCAGTGTGTCAGGCATCATAAGAGGAGGAGACGATAGAGAAGATACAGAGGTGACAAAGTAAACATGCTGACAGGAGAAGGGACTGAGTATCTGACAGTTGAATTTATATCTGAAGGGAACGGATGATTCTCTACTCGCAGCTGGAACGTTTGAATCATTTTGCCAAAAACATCCCATCTTTGTCATTGTTGTTGGTGTTTGTGGTGTTTTCTCTGCCAGGCACTCAGAGAGGGGAAGCGCTGTGTAACAGCCCACTGGCTCAACACTATACTGAAGAGGAGGAGGATGGTCCCTCCTCATCGGACATTACATCTACCTTTCGCCTTCCCCCCTGGAGCCAAACCCTGCTCTCAACACGTAAGTCCAACTCCCACAGAGATCTACTTCGGTTCACTCAGTCATCTTTGTTGCCAGCCTGAACTCTGTTGGTGAACTCGATAAAGGCACCAGTTGTGAAAATCTACTTGTCTCTCGATACAAAGGAGATCTCCCACTTCCCATCTTATTTAACCTGGTAAAAGAATGAGATTTCAAGAAGTCTCCTCCGTCTTTGAATTTCCAGGAATGCCTTCACAGGGAGGTCACTAACCAGAAACCTGAACCACTTCAATTTGACTGTGATATGTGAGAGGAACATAATCCTTCATACGATGTTCTCCTGGGGAAGAATCCAGGATACTTAAACTCCATGTTGTTAGCCAGTGATAGGGCCCTAGCTCAGTGCAGGCTGGATGTCCCAGGCTGATAGAGCCAGCAACACTACATCACTAGCAAAGAGCAGACGTCTCCAAACTGGACACGCTCCAGTCTCACACTTTGACATTCTGTCCAATAGGGGTGGAGGAGGAAGAAATGGATTCTTAGATGCATTACGATTCTCTCTTGAACAATTATGACTCGATGCAGAAAACTCGATAATCAGAAATTGAAAACTCAATTCTCAACGTCATGATCGCCTGTAACAATTCTGTGACACCGGGGTTCCTGTTTGTAACCCTGTTTTGGTGAGGGTGGCTGAGCTTGAGCAGCCTAATGTGGATACCATCTGATCGGCACCCCCTGCTTAAAAGCTAACGTATGGAAGCATTTTGCTTCTTCTTCTTCCGCCAAACTCGGAGAGGGCGAAGTGAATCACAAAGTAGATTTGCGTCCCTACTCGGTCATTGAGAAGCAGAGCTTTCGTGCTATGTTGCACACGTTGGACCCGAGATATACAACATTCATCCCGACATTTTTGCGGACACGGAGAGACTACAACTGAACCAAAGCTAAAGCCATGGAGTCACGAGGACCTTCCCTTTACACAGCAGCAGTTATAACACAGTTATAATGATTCTGATCATAGATATTCAGCCGGTGTTCACAACTTTATCTTCATGTGTGTAAGAGATGATATTTAAATATACACCTTGAAAACTGCAAAACTGTTTTTATGTTTGTTAAATTCTCAGTAGTGATACTAAATTATGCTTATTATACATATTACAAACAAAAACAGTTTAAAAACTCTAAAACTAAATAATTTATATGAATCATTTCTTTTTTGCTTTTTTTGGTATTTAGGTCAGACACATATGCAACGCTGATTACCGTAATATGTGTGGTATTTGTTATAAATGTACGTTGGTACATAGAAGGTGATAAGAAGCTGTACACATAGAAGGTGATAAGAAGCTGTACATGGAGGGACTTAGGACCCAGGGGAATGTAGGTGAAGGAAACAGGAAGAGACGCCACACAAACAGCTGTTCACCGCTTGCTGCCGGTTCTTGTGTTAAGAATGTCGCTTAATAATTAAAAAAAACTGCGTTAATGCGCGATAAAATAATTGTCGGCGTTAATTAATTAATGCGTTAACGCGATAATAACGCGTTAACTTGCCCAGCACTACTTTGAATGCATTAAGATGAATCAATAATGGTTTTATAATGGCATCGTAGCCCTCTGAATCAGAATGGAATGGTGAGGTCTCTAGAGACTCCCCCCCCCTACTGTCCAACAGCCTCAGAGACGCCCAGCACTCGCTCACAGTGTTCGGTGTCTTCATCTTTTTTCTGACGTGTGCTTGTCATCTCTGAACTGGAACCCTTTCTCTGTCGCTCATAGATCATATCGGTGACAGGCTTTGTGGATGCTGACAGGGACGACCTGAAGTTGATGGCCTACCTGGCTGGTGCCAGATACACCGGATATCTGTGTCGCAGCAACACTGTCCTCATCTGTAAAGAGTAAGATTTGGGGGGATGGATGATCATATTTGTAGCTCTTGTAGCAGAAGATCGACACCTGGGTGTGATCAAATTCAGTTCTCTGGGATACTCCGTGCAATGTGATGTACTGACTAACAGGAGTGCTGGAGAACAGGAAGTCTTATTCAGCGAGGCCTCACATTGATAAGTGATACATATTAGTATTTGTACCATCAGCCCTGAGGGTTTTCTGCCACCCAGCTATGTTGGCCTGTGAAGGACCAGCTGCAGTGCTGATATGGTCCTCTTGCTGATCTCTCTTCAGACCCAGTGGGCTTAAATATGAGAAGGCCAAGGAGTGGAAGATCCCATGTGTGAATGCCCAGTGGCTGTGTGATATACTGCTGGGGAACTTCGAAGCACTGCGACAGATTCAGCACAGCAGATACTCTATCTACACACACCCTGAACCTCTGGTGCCCAACCCACAGCTGGTCCAGAACCTGCTGGGTATGTGCACTTTCATCTGCCTTCATCAAAACACTTATTTTATGTTGAATGTTGAGCAATGAAACTGTGTGTGTGTGCGTGTGCGTGTGTGTGCGTGCGGAGTATGAAACTGTCCTGCATTAACTTCTATTTCTTTCTGTAGCTGCTTGGAGAACGCCAATCAAAGTATCCTCTGAAGCTTTGGCGGTGAGTTTGTTCGCTCACTGTTTCATGAGATGATGCCAGTCAGCTCATTCTGTTTTAGTTGTTAAAGTAGTTTCTGTACCAACGTAAAGACAGTGTTTCCCGTACTGTTGCAAACGGCCCCCCTGGCCCCCTGATAGATGATTACGACTTTATTTACCTCATTTCTGGCGCTTGTTTTAAGAGTTTCTGCTGTGTTCTCTTCTCCTCTTCTCTGTGTTTCACTGAGGACGGTCGAGCACCCCATTCCAGACAGCATCTGTATATAAAAATGATCCAGATTTCATGGAATGCTTTTCAGGGTTTCACATGTAGCTTCCACTTGAGTTCTGTCTAGTGGTGCAACGGATCCTAAAACTCACTGTTCGGGTCGGATCAGCACTAAATAAAAAGGGAGCAAATAGAGCTTTTAGAGATCCCTAAACACGCTTTTCTTTGCTGCAGATACTAATTGCCGATCATTGACGATCAATATTAGCAGATACAGATCTCTTTGTTGTTTGATTATAGCAGCTGTGGACTATTCTTATTTTTTGCCGCCCTCCAAAAATCATTTCAACCACCTTGAAGTCCGTAAACCATCAACAGCTCTAAATGTTATCCTTTTACTTATTTATAGTCATTTATAGGGTTTTATGCCCCTCATAAAAACACACAATTCAAATGATAAGGAAATAAAATATTGTATATTTATGGATTAAAACAAACAAATGTTAGGAAGTTACAGCTCATAATTCATCTCTAATTTATTATACTATATTGATCCCGGAAGGGGAAATGATTCTCTGCATTTGACCCATCCCTGTATATAGGGAGCAGCGGGCTGCCAATGACAGGCGCCCGGGGAGCCGGGGGTTCAGTGTCTTGCTCAGGGACACTTCGACACAGGACACATCAGGGATCAGGGATCGAACTGTTGACCCTGCGGTTACCAGACATCCCTCTTAACCCAGTGAGCCACGGTCGCCCCAATATTGTTTATATTGCTGTGAAAACATCTCCTTCAAACAACAATGTTTGAAGGAGATGTTTCTTCAAACATTTTATAGATTACATGTGAATGCGTCGTGATAACTGTGGAGGCTTGAATTTCACTGTTGTTTACAGTAGAGACGCTGCGATAATAAAATCTACCATAAACTGGTTTACAATCAAAAAGTATTTAATCCTACTGAATCTAATACAATTACACAGTGAAGTACATTAATTACAGTATCTATAGATATCTATATTCTCTGCGCAGAGAGCATCTCACCCAACATCCCAGATGGGACCCACAGCTGTTCCCACCTTGAGAGGAGAGCAAAGAGACTGAATTCTTCCCCAGCCCTCTCGTTCCCAGTTTGAAATCCCCTCCCAGACTGTCTATCTTAATTCCTATTGGCTAACTCCGACTGGCTAGGACCCCTGGCTCGGGTGATGCTCCTTCTGCGTCCGCTGCAATTGCCTGTCTAGAAATCTCTCTGTCCCTAAGCCTTACTCTTAACATACTATAATAAAGATAAGGATTTGCAACTTTCGGCAAAAACTTCGCAAGTTTTACAAGCATAAATGGGACTTCCAAGTACTTGCTATCATGTTATTCCCCACCTGTAAGAGGCGCTACTAATTCTACTAAGAAACATTTCTAACTATGAATTCTAAAGCACTCTTATAATCATGACTAATTATGAATTCCAAAACACTTCTAATTATGAATTCTTAATTATGAATCATTAAATACTATTATAATTTCTTAAAGCAGTTCTAAACCTATATTTCCTACATAACGTTATAATTTACCTTCACCCAAAACCTATTTTCACTGAGCAGACCCTGAACGCATCATGATGTAAGCGAATGGAACCTTTGTTCTCCTGTCAATTTAAACACAGATTGGTTACAATGTAACATAATCAGAGATCAGCGACTAGAAAAGCATAAATGAGGTCCTGATCTCACATTTCACTGAATATTAGTGGATACCGATCGTCAGTAAACTGTATTTCAGACTGATGTTTAACGTTAAACTGTGTAATTAATCTGCAGTTCACATGCGTCAGAGCATCAGTGAGACGACTCCTGTGTGGGTTTGTGTTCCTCTTCATCACAGAGAAAAGCTGCTCACACAGGTACATGTATGTGCTTCCAAACATGCAGAGCATTTGAGCAGCATGGAGGTGGAGTTAAGGCATCGTTTCGGGGGTGAAACTGTGAAGCGCCCCCAGAGTCACACTTTGCCTTGAGTGTCATCACACTGGAGGTCTATCAGCTCCATTTGGATGTGCACGGGTGCTCTTTCCACGTCAACTGCAAACGGATTGCTGAGCAGTTAAAATTTAAATTTCTCAGGCAAATTTTGGCAAATCGCAAAGTGAACTCTGTACCAAGTGCACCAGTTTATCAGCAACATGCGCAGTCAGGAACACAGCGGTGGCATCTCACTGCGCTGAACTAAGCTGCAGGGACGTGTGATCACAGACATGTATGATCACAGACATGTATGATCACAGACATGTGTGATCACAGACATGTATGATCACAGACATGTATGATCACTGTGATCTGTATGATCACTGTGATCACACATGTCTGTGATCACACATGTCTGTGATCACACATGTCTGTGATCATACATGCCTGTGATCACACATGTCTGTGATCACACATGTCTGTGATCACACATGTCTGTGATCACACGTCCCTGCAGCTTAGTTCAGCGCAGTGAGATGCTTCGTTATGTCGCACAGAAAGTCAGCTCACATCGCCACCTTTGGTCCCGGAGCTCTGTGGTGTGGCGGGCCAGTTATCTTATTTTCTCGCAGGCCGGATATAATTGTACCGAGGGCCGGACTTGGCCTGCGGGCCTTGAGATTGACATGTCTGATATATGCTGACAATTTAATGACAAGTCTCTCAATGTGTTGATCCTTACTCGGCTTTTCATCTGGGTTTTGTTGTCCAGGGCCCAGTTCAGAGTCTGCATTTTACCTTTTAAATATTTCTCCATCGCTGTTCGTCTTGTCACCACAACCTCTCCCATCATTTAGTTCTACTGTTCTACATTAACACGTCATTACTGCGCTACCTACTGCCCCCACTGGCATGGAAGAGTATTTATTACTTAGCCAGACACTGTATTGCAGCTCAGACGCTCAACAATGCAAATTATTTGCAGCAAATAAATCATATTTTATTGGACCGATTAAGTGGAATTGAACGTTTTTCCGCGGCACACCTGGCGATCTCTCGCGGCACAGCGGTTGAACATCACTGCGTTACACCACTATAGTTCTGTCAGTACAGAACCAAACAGTGGATGATAGTCGCTGCACTGCTTGTGTTGGTGCTGTGTTGGCTCACCTGTTGTGATCGTGTGGTGTTTAGAGTCTCCAGCTGTTCCAGAAGCAGAAGATAACTGACCAGCCTGCAAACAAGAAGGCCAGGTCAGTACAGCAGATCTGGGCACAGGCCATGTGTCACTATGAAACAACAAGTTAGATCCACATCGCCGTCTCATGATGATTTTGTGGCTAAAAGTACAATGGTGTGTGTGCAGACTGGAGGAGATCCAGTCCCCCAATAAGAAGCTTCCTCCGGAGTCTACTCCCAGAGTCATGTTTACAGGCTTTGAGCCCACACAAGTACAGCAGTACACGAAGGTAACGTCTGCTCATCACTCACTCAAACACTACACCTTTCATTATGTGTCTCTTTGTCACTTTTATCTGGATCAGCATCAGACAACCATCAGACAGGATTCTATTGTTACACTCACCTTGTCACCATCAGGCACTTTAATGAGATCACGGGCTTCCTGTTTCTAAACGTAATCTGTTTCTTCTCAACATAAGCTTCTCCGTGTTTGATGGTGTCTGTCCTCGTCTCCTCCCCTGCAGAGGTTACACGCTTTAGGTGGAGAAGTAGCAGACAACAGTCAGAAAGTCACTCACCTGCTGGCTAGTAAGGTGACTCGCACCATCAAGTTCCTCACTGCCATGTCTGTGGTCAAACACATCGTCAGCCCAGAGTGGCTGGAGGAGAGCTGGAGGAGCCAGAAGTTTGTGGGTATGTGTGTCTCCCTTTTTCCTAATAAAAAGAATAAACATGTGTCCCACACAGCAGTGAGCTAGCCTAGTGTGTGTGTGTGTGTGTGTTGCAGATGAACAGAGCTACACTCTGAGGGATGCGGAGGCAGAGGTGTTGTTTGGCTTCAGTTTGGAGGAGTCACTAAAGAGAGCACACAGCGCACCGCTCTTCAAGGTTAGACGAGAAGCTTCACACCCACACAAGTTCCCTCTGAAAGCAGCTGGCCTGGAGCGTTTACCTGATGGGCAGAGTGATTCGGGCAAAATGTGTTTTTCATTGAGATTGTTCTCGCTGGTTGAAGTACTGGAAAGACCTAACAGTGGTGAAAATGTGTGAACCTGGATTGGTTCTGATGAATGTATTTTGTCTGTTTGATGTGATGGCTGATGTAGGGGAAGTACTTCTATCTGACCCCGGGGATCTGCCCCAGCCTCAGCACCATGAAGCCCATCCTGGAGAGTGCTGGAGGGAAGCTGCTGGCCAAACAACCCTCCTACAGGAAGATCATGGAGCACAAACAGAACAAGGTGCACCCATCCACAGTCTGTCCTTTTATGTCCTGAAAAACACTGATTCTTCTTTCAAATGCTTTTAATATGCAGCACAATTTAGGTTGGTAAAATGACAGTGAAAAGGTTTTAATGGTACCTAACATACCAAATTTATCAAAAGTCCTTACAGCCAATGAATGGAAGGTGATGTTATTTAAGGGGCAATGTGTAATTCAGCATTTCACCTCTAGAGGTGTCAATACAATCTGAATTTACAGTCATCAGTTATAAAAGAAAAAGCCAACTCCTAACTAACAGCAGTAGTCTGTAGTTTACGTTAGCTCTCTGTGTGTTTCTGCCACTAACCGGGTCCGTCTGCGCTTTGATAGTTGTTTATTGGATTAAAACCAAAGTTGCAGAAATGAGAAAACGACTTGTATTTTCATTTTTTCCTCCCCGACACCGGGAGACTACTTTGCAGGGAGAACAACTGGTTGTTCAGGGAGACAGACCTTCAGTTAGCAGCTGTAACAACAGAAATGTAGCCAGAGCAAACGCCAGCACCGGGGGTCTGATCCCAGGGGTCAGCAGACCGTCTGTTGCTTCCGTTACACAGGTTAGACCCAGCGCTCCAGCAGCCTACTGTGACTCCCAACACTGGGAGTTGTGCTGACTGAATGCTAATTGTTACAGCTAACCGCTAACTGAAAGTCTGTCTCGCCCTCCTCCCTGTGAAGTTAGTCTCCTGGCAGCGGGAGACTTAAGTTTGGATTTAATCAAATAAAGAAACCCTTCAATGTGTTTGACAGCTCTGCTTCTTCGTCCTCTCATGTTGGACTGAGGGCACACTGTACATTACAGTGACTCACTATCGCCTGTCGTGGAACAAGTGGTATTACAAGACAGGATGGGCCAGGGCTAACTGGTTAGCATGCTCAATTCAGTAGATATCTCTGCAACACAAAACATAGCAGGGCGTTGGCCCGGGGCAAGTAAACTCTTGAACAATTTGGAAAAACGTGCGTTGGGCGATCGCCTGCTTTCAGTCTCCGATCACGATGATGCTACATTGTGAACATTAAGTCTGTTGAAATCGGCTAGTTAACGTTAACAGCCCTGCTTGGCTAAATAGCTCACAGCATAGCAACATTTGGAACAACTAACTTATTCAGACAGGTAAACCTATTATATTGTGATTCATGGTCATGAATGCTGCTCAGATTAATCACAGTGACGTGCTCTTCTGTCGACATCACGGAGTCTCCCTAGAACAGTCCTGCTTATAAAGCAGCTAACAGTGAACATATGGAGGTTCCACTCAGTTACAATATGTTGCCTTCAGGCTGCAAAAAACCATAGAAAATGAGTATTGGGCATTACCATGATGTGTTCAAATGTAATCTTCTAAAATAGAGTTTTGGTGAGAAAAGTCAATGAATCCAGATGTTTTCACTGCAATATTAAATAGATATTAGAGATGGAATTATGACTCGTTTAACTTCCTAACACTGGCATTAACTAAGCCCTTAATAATACATCACTAATGCCCTCCCACAAATGTTTAATCAAAGCAAACTTCTGCACTGTAACTTCTTCACATGCAGTTCATTTTTTTTGTTTTGAACTAAATTCTGGCCTCATACACAATGCACCTTTTAAGCAATGATGATCATTTATGTTTACGTCAGGTTTCTCAATAGAACTAATACAGTACTAAGCATTAGTACTAATAAAGAAATGTAAACAGCAGAGCGTAAAACTTATTTTATTAAATACATAATACATTTATTTACAAAGTACTAACTACATGTTGGATTTCTGTTGCAGAATCTTCCAGAGATCATCTTAATTTCCTGTGACAATGACCTCCACCTTTGTAGAGAATACTTCTTGAAAAACATTGGTAAAACACACACACACACACACACAGACAGTCTTACTCCTGTCCTACGTTCTGAGTATTATCCACTTTTAGAAAGCAATTGTAAAATCACTTGATATTAGATATGTCCTAAACGGATCCTAAGAATCAGTATTGGGGCCGATCAAAATCTTCTACTCTACTCTACTGTGTTTCTTTACTTTACTCTGTTGTGTTTCTTCACTGTACTCTACTGGGTTTCTTTACTGTACTCTACTGTGTTTCTTTACTGTATTCTACTGTGTTTCTTCACTGTATTCTACTCTGTTTCTTCACTGTACTCTACTGCATTTCTTCACTGTACTCTACTGTGTTTCTTTACTGTATTCTACTGCGTTTTTTTTTACTATACTCTACTGTGTTTTTTTACTTTACTCTACTGTGTTTCTTCACTGTACTATACCGTGGTTCTTCACTTTACTCTACTGTGTACTCTACTGCGTTTCTTCACTGTACTCTACTGTGTTTCTTTACTGTACTCTACTGTGTTTCTTTACTGTACTCTACTGTGTTTCTTCACTGTATTCTACTCTGTTTCTTCACTGTACTCTACTGCATTTCTTCACTGTACTCTACTGTGTTTCTTTACTGTACTCTACTGTGTTTTCTTTACTGTACTCTACCGTGCTTCTTCACTGTACTCTACCGTGTTTCTTCACTGTACTCTGTCGTGGTTCTTCACTGTACTCTACCTTGTTTCTTTACTGTACTCTACTGTGTTTCTTCACTGTATTCTACTCTGTTTCTTCACTGTACTCTACTGCATTTCTTCACTGTACTCTACTGTGTTTCTTTACTGTACTCTACTGTGTTTTCTTTACTGTACTCTACCGTGCTTCTTCACTGTACTCTACCGTGTTTCTTCACTGTACTCTGTCGTGGTTCTTCACTGTACTCTACCTTGTTTCTTTACTGTACTCTACTGTGTTTCTTCACTGTATTCTACTCTGTTTCTTCACTGTACTCTACTGCATTTCTTCACTGTACTCTACTGTGTTTCTTTACTGTACTCTACTGTGTTTTCTTTACTGTACTCTACCGTGCTTCTTCACTGTACTCTACCGTGTTTCTTCACTGTACTCTGTCGTGGTTCTTCACTGTACTCTACCTTGTTTCTTTACTGTACTCTACCGTGTTTCTTCACTGTATTCTACTGTGTTTTTTCACTGTACTCTACTGTGTTTCTTCACTGTACTCTACCGTGTTTCTTTACTGTACTCTACCGTGTTTCTTCACTGTATTCTACCGTGTTTTTTCACTGTACTCTACTGTGTTTCTTCACTGTCATCTACCGTGTTTCTTCAATGTACTCTACTGTGTTTCTTCACTGTACTCTACTGTGTTTCTTCAATGTACTCTACCGTGTTTCATCACTGTACTCTACTGTGGTTCTTCACTTTACGCTACTGTTTCTTCACTGTACTCTACAGTGTTTATTTACTGTACTGTACTGTGTTTCTTCACTTTATTCTACTGTGGTTCTTCACTTTACTCTACTGTGTTTTTTTACTGTACTCTACTGTGTTTTTTTTACTGTACTCTACTGTGTTTCTTCACTGTACTCTACCGTGGTTCTTCACTGTACTATACTGTGGTTCTTCACTGTACTCTACCGTGGTTCTTCACTGTACTCTACCGTGTTTCTTCACTGTACTCTACCCCGTTTCTTCACTGTACTCTGTCGTGGTTCTTCACTGTATTCTACTGTGTTTTTTCACTGTACTCTACCGCGTTTCTTCACTACTCAACCGTGTCTCTTTACTGTACTCTACCGTGTTTCTTCACTGTACTCTACTGTGTTTCTTCACTGTCCTCTACTGTGTTTCTTCACTGTCCTCTACCGTGTTTCTTCACTGTACTCTACCGCGTTTCTTCACTGTACTCTACCGTGTTTCTTTACTGTACACTACTGTGTTTCGTCACTGCACTCTACCATCTTTCTTCACTGTACTCTACTGTGATTCTTTACTGTACTCTACCGTGTTTCTTCTCTGTACTCTACCGTGTTTCTTCACTGTATTCTACTGTGTTGCTTCACTGTACTCTACCGTGTTTCTTCACTGTACTCTACCGTGTTTCTTCTCTGTATTCTACTGTGTTGCTTTACAGTACTCTACAGTGTTTTGTATATATCAGCCTGTTAGTGTTGCATAAGTTCTTCTTTACAGAAGGCTACAGTGCAGCATTTCACTTGTTAATGCTTGAAAATGTGTTTGTACACATCGAGATTTTTTTACAGAGCATTGAGAGAAGTGTGTCTGTAAACCTGATGTTCTATCAGAATATGTGCTGACGTGTTTCTCATTCTGTCCCTGTTGTCCAGATGTCCACAACGCTGAGTTCATCCTGACAGGAGTTCTCACCCAGAAGCTCGACTACGACTCATATCCTTTACAGCAATGACAGGTCAGGACAAAAGGCTCCTTTTAGGACAGTAAAGCTCTTCTGGCCTTCATTTTACACAGCGTCCACTACCGACTGTAGTACCTGCTGATCAAACATTAGTACGTTAAACATACAAGTTGTATGTTGTTGTTTTTTTGCAAAATAAATAATAATATAAGGATACGACACATATATATATAATATGTTGGGAAGGAAAGGAGCCTGTTTAGTATATATGAAAAACGAAATGATTGACATCAATAGAATTATTAGTTATATTAATTATTATTAATTATAAGATCAGCTGTTATCACAATACATGCACAAAGTAACCACAGACAGCTGCTCCTTAAATATAACAGAGTTTATTACGTTCCAATAGTAATGATCTAGTCAACTAATATATCTAAACAAACAACTATACATTCATGAGCACGCTATCTAAAATCAACAGACTATCTGTAATGAGAGAGGGGAGAGAACAGTTCAGACAACGTATGATGTCATCTAAAACTTGGCTACATCAAGTGGGACTACACATTACAACGAACTATCAAAATGGAGTTTGCACGTGACCACCCTCACAAGACCACAAAATGGCGAATATAGAGATCTGGTTATCTACACGTGTCTGAAGCAGTTAGCCCAACGCGGAGCTACATGTAGCTGAACGCTATATACGTGTGTGTGGGTTAGTGAAAGAAGAGAGAAAGCAAAACAAAATAAATCCTCAAACAGATCCTCACCACCGCCTAATATACGGGGATTGCTATCTCATCACAGAAACGCGGCTGACGATCTTTGACTCGCCCAAAGGTTCTGACCTTTGAACCCATGAAACAACAAGCTACCGAACGGGGACTGAACTATCTCAAAACACGGTTGCAGCAGTATGAAATGCACAACATTAACCATCTCGGTCGTTAATCTTGGCGATTATTATACATACACAATACCACGTTATGAAATGTAACTTAAGCAAAACACAAAGAAGATAATAAACACAATGACCTGACGAAGCCCGGACACCCTAAGTAAGCCTGACGGTGAGGTGGCTCTGTGGTCCTTCTGAGCTCCTCGGCCCTCAGGCTGCACATCTCCGTGCTGAAACTCCGTGTGTCAGAGGTCATTTCTTCGGCTCAGTCAGGGAATGTTTCTTCCTTACGGCTGGCACAAAGTGCACTTGGTTGGAAAGAGAAGTGTCCTCTTTCTCTGAAGAATCAGTTTTATTCAATTCGGCAGGCAAATTGTCCGCTTCCTTTTCCAGGATGCAAAACAAAAAACCAAACAAATAGTCTCTCTTTGTCCCGCGCATGAAGAACTGACCTAGGATCCTTTTATGAACAGCAACCTGCGTTTCCCCTTCTCTGACGTGAGTCCGAATGGAAAGGCAGAGAGTTAGGGCTGAGAAGGGCTGAGCCACAGGGGTCTGTGGGCCTGACCAATGGGAGGCCAGCGTTGTGTTTGGGTGAAGATTTCACAGGTGAGTGTGGAATCCTCTCTTGTGGGGGTTTGAATGCTATCTACCTATACAGGCCAGATCCCTTTGTTTCAAAGCACATGGTCCCAACAGATATATAATCTCAACTACGACAGGTTGATCTGTGTGAAGAGGAGTTGCAGGATGAAGAGCTGTAGTTAAGCTTCCTTCCTGACAGTGTACTCAGTGTATCCACACTTGACTCAAAGTGCTGCTCACAAACAGTCTTCTTAATATCACACTATGATGGCAGCAGCACATATTAACTGAAGTTGATATGATCATATACTTATTTGCTTATTTAACAATCTGCTGATGATCACTGTGTATTTACTACCGATCAGCTGCTTGACTTGACATGATGGACGTGTTCTCATCTCACTAAAACCAACTGTCAGCCTTCAACACGCTCTTTATTTCTATTCTGACAGTCGTGTTCATGTCTGAGTGATACTGTAGTGCAGACTCTAGACAGCAGCAATAAAGACTGATCACTGCAACAAACATGAGAACGGACCCATCCAACAGCTGTAATAACTCCTTCCTTCATTGAATTCGAATGTGCTAATATTTAAATGAATGAGTGCAGACTGACTATCGGACATGCCAGCGTGTTGAGTAAAGATGCCCGAGACCCTTTAATGGTGTTTGTACTGTGCCAGCAGTGATATGTGCTGTGGACTAAAAGTGACTTTCCTTGACAGTCACACATATAAATTCACTTGATGGTGAAGCAGTGATGACACGAAGAGGAGGAGGAGGAGCCCGTCTGTACAGTCCAGCCACACTGACTTTTCTATGTTTTTATTTCTGTGCATAGATCTCGAGTCTCCATTTTGTAGCTTTTTATGACCTGTTTGAGAATAAATAAATGGATGTTATTTTTCTGAAATGAATGTTTAAATTATGGAGGATTTTAACCCTTTTACTGTTGTTGAAATGGAATGTGTAAAGGCGTCAGCTCGTACACACTGCTCTTTTGGAATAAAAACTGTACATTGTTTGTGAAAAATGTCTTTGGCTTTGAAAAATGTCTCCAAAATGTTCTTTTTTAGGCTTTTTAGTCCGTGTGTTCGACCTGTGAAATACGCCTCAAGTAAGAAAGCTCAAGGATCGACCATGAGCAGACGTTTTGGCATCGATGACTGAGCGTAGGTCCAACAATCAACAATCTAAGCTTAAAGGAAGGTCATGTTTCAGGACGAAAGCGCCGTCTCTGCTGGTTCCTACTTGTGAGGGTTTGAGAGCTCTCGTGAAGCTATTCCTCCCACACAGAGTTAAGCAGATAATTCCTGATAGATTTGATTTAATTAACTGGTAATGAGGGTCTGGGGTAGTTACTGGTGAAGTTCTAATTGCTGGCTGTCAGACAGATAGCCTGGGGTCATGTGTGGTTGGGGGGGGGGGGGGGGGGTGGTGCAGCGTCGCCTGCAGTGCTGCCCTCAAAACTACAGCAGACTGAATTAGATAGTCTGAGCCAAGGTCATGTGCTACATATCGGATGTGTGCTGCCGAACGAGTATTCACACGAACATGAGATTCACTCCATTTAGTCTGAACAGTTCACGTCAAAGTAGAACCAAAGCTCTGCATCTTCTCAGTAAGTTTGACCCGACAGAACAAGTAGCTTCACAGCCCTTTCTGGTTCAGGCTTTTGGGTGATTTGTTCTTTTGACAAACCCGTCCAGGACTCCTTTCATAGTGCACTGAACCTTCATTGCCTTTTCACTAACTGAAAAGTGACACCATCTAATGGTCTAAACCTAAAAGCCACCATCCTCCATTGCACAGTTGGACCTGTAGTTGGGTTCATTACTGGAGCTCAACATGTTCTCCCTCAGTCTTTGGAGAGCAGCGGGGTCCAGCGTTCGGTGAACAGGTTGTGAATACACGTCTTCAGAGGGCTGCTCCACACATCTAGTGACATGTCCATAAAAGGCGGGGACTCTCAAGAGAGACTCGGAATATAAGCAGCAGAAGCTGAGCTTTTAATAAAACAATACTGGATCATAATCTTCCCATAATGCAACTTGATATGATCTTTTCATTGGGCGGACCCTGCCACGTTGTTTGTAATGTAGGCTGGCTGTTATAGATTTGAGATGACCCTGATGACATCCCCATGACACCATCATGCCCTCTGCACTGAACATGACTAGTAAAATATGTTTGCTGTGTAAAATAGTACAAATAGTTCACCGGTCTGGTTCCTCAGGATGTCTGGCTCTGAACAGACAGAACTGTGAGGATGCTCTGTATTCTAAAACATCATTAAATATCTGACTATCTAAAGAGCTTCAGAGCATGTTGGCAGCAGTCAACAGGAACTGTTCAAAGACATGTCGAACCAACAGTAAAACAATGCAAACATGCAGTGAGTGTTTTAGATGAATACTACATGATTGTGAGAAGTATAGTACACCAGCCACATGAACGTCTCTGTTATGAGCAGATGGTGAGACTGGAGTTGTACATACTTTTACCTTTCACATCATCTTCATACCTCACTTTCATTTATTTCAGTTTCATTGTTGTGGCAGGAAAACCTTTAAATCAGTATTTCGAACATCATGAAACGAAGTCAGAGCAACAGAACTGAAGTTAGTTGACTGCAGCTGTTACACGCTGCTGACGGATGAGCATAGGTTCATTATGTATTGTCCATTAGTGAAGTGTTCTTGAGAGCTTACAGACCTTTCTATAAATGCTACCTACCTTGTTATAAAGTGGTACCCTAACATATTGTAAGGGGCACCAGAGAGGAATAACCATAATAACTACTTTATACAACACCTTTCTTAACAGTTTCAAAGAGTTTAACAATGAAGGAAAGACAATAACCAACAAATGGCAAAGGATGCTGCAGTAATGGCCAGCCTGAGGTGTTCAGACAGGCAGCTAGTATGCATAACAGAGTTTAACATGTTGCTGTTAATAGCAGCTGATTCACTCCAGATGTCCTGCTGTCTGTCCACCGTTGATGACATCATCAGCTGAATGAAGAAATCCACATGAGCAAGAACATCTCTGAGAGAACACACACACACACTATTTGTATGATCCTAATTAATTCCAATTATAAATGCAAATAAGGAGCCACATCTTTGATTAAGCAGCAGTCGGGCTCCTTGTTGGTTTGTGATGTCCTCTGACGCAGCCCAGTTGTGGGGAGAAGGAATGACAAAAGTATTGGGACATAAAAAATGTTGTAATTAATGTAGAAATGCTTCATGTGAGATATTTCTAATTAGTCCCCAGTCCCTCCCTCTGTTGCATCAGACACGTTTGGCCTGCCAACTTCACTGTGTTCCACAGAATGCAGAGGAATTACAGACTAATTACACAGAGATGGGCTCTGGGACTCATCTGGCCCCGCAATTTACATATGAGCTAATTAGCATATGATGGAACTAATGACTAGTAATTTAACCAATTACAAGGCTGGGCTATCTCATTACACTTCTGGAAAAAGGAGTCTTCGAGAAAAATGCTTTGTTTCAGACAAAGCAGAGAACAGGAGAAGACGTTTCACCTTTATGTATCCAGGTTCACAACAAACACTGAACAACTCCGCTGGACGTAGACGAAGGTTTAGTGACCTGCTCGGGAGCACTACAGTAGAAGTGGAGGTAGTGGTGAATATTGAACAGATAAGAGACCTGCCATCCTCAAAGTACTGAGCGACTGCTGTAATAACATAACACCATATATGACATAACAAAACACTCTAAATAATATAACAGAAAGCAACACTATACTACAGCACACTATGTATAACAGGACACAACACACTATATACAACATATGTATAACAGGACACAACACACTATATACAACATATGTATAACAGGACACAACACACTATATATAACATGTATAACAGGACACAACACACTATATACAACATATGTATAACAGGACACAACACACTATATATAACATATGTATAACAGGACACAACACACTATATATAACATGTATAACAGGACACAACACACTATATACAACATATGTATAACAGGACACAACATACTATATATAACATGTATAACAGGACACAACACACTATATACAACATATGTATAACAGGACACAACACACTATATATAACATATGTATAACAGGACACAATACACTATATATAACATGTATAACAGGACACAACACACTATATACAACATATGTATAACAGGACACAACACACTATATATAACATATGTATAACAGGACATAACACACTATATATAACACATTTATAACAGGACACAACACACTATATACAACATATGTATAACAGGACACAACATACTATATATAACATGTATAACAGGACACAAGACACTATATACAACATATGTATAACAGGACACAACACACTATATACAACATATGTATAACAGGACACAACACACTATATACAACATATGTATAACAGGACACAACACACTATATATAACATATGTATAACAGGACACAACACACTATATACAACATATGTATAACAGGACACAACACACTATATACAACATATATATAACAGGACACAACACACTATATATAACATGTACAACAGGACACAACATACTATATATAACATATGTATGACAGGACACAACACACTATATATAACATGTATAACAGGACACAACACACTATATACAACATATGTATAACATGACACAACACACAACATATGTATGACAGGACACAACACACTATATACAACATATGTATAACATGACACAACATACTATATACAACATATGTATGACAGGACACAACACACTATATACAACATATGTATAACAGGACACAACACACTATATACAACATATGTATAACATGACACAACACACTATATACAACATATGTATAACAGGACACAACACACTATATACAACATATGTATAACAGGACACAACACACTATATACAACATATGTATAACAGGACACAACACACTATATACAACATATGTATAACAGGACACAACACACTATATACAACATATGTATAACAGGACACAACACACTATATACAACATATGTATAACATGACACAACACACTATATACAACATATGTATAACAGGACACAACACACTATATACAACATATGTATAACAGGACACAACACACTATATATAACATACGTATGACAGGACACAACACACTATATATAACATGTATAACAGGACACAACACACTATATACAACATATGTATAACAGGACACAACACACTATATACAACATATGTATAACAGGACACAACACGCTATATACAACTATATAACACTAATAACAAATATTGTTTCCAGTTAAACTCCATTTTGAAGTATTTGTTTATAATTTGGGTTGTTTTGCGTTAGTCTCTAATTATCCCCCAGACCAGAAAATGAAAGGCACGAAACATAATGTCCAAAACAATTCAGTGTATTTTATGTAAATAAAAGTAATTTAAAGACCAAGTATAATATGTTGAAAGAAAGTCATAGTATAGTAAGTCGAACAAACTCATGAAAAATTCTCCACACTCACCCCCTCCCCCTCAGACCTGGTCAACCTCTACAATAACTCTCTATCCTCCTGCCTTGATCAGCTTGCCCCTCTCAAAACCAGAACTGTCTCTTTCACCCACACTGCTCCCTGGTTCACCCCTGAACTCCGCCTCATGAAATCCCGGAAACGCAGATTAGAGCGACTCTCCAAAAAAACCGGCCTCACAGTTCATACCCTGGCTTACAAGGAACACATACAGCAATACAAACTGTCTCTAAACTCTGCTCGCTCCACCTACTACTCTGGCATCATCCACTCTGGTTCCGCCAACCCCAAGGTCCTCTTCTCCACAATAAACAAACTCCTCAAACCTATGGACAATCTCTCCTACTCCTCCACAGCAGAGAACTGCAACTCCTTCCTGACGTTCTACAAAGCTAAAATTGATGCCATCTACAACCAACTGGCCACTTCCAGCCCCGCTTCATTCAACCCTGTATCTGCAAATCCTCCACTAACTGACCGGTCACTCTCCCGATTCTCTCTCATCTCCCCCTCGGATCTCAATAAATCACTCTCTGGCATGAAGACTCCGACCTGTGACCTCGACCCTATCCCTTCCACTTTAGTTATGGCCTGTCTCCCGGCCCTCCACCCGCACCTCCTCTCTGTCATCAACTCCTCCCTGTCTACTGGCTCCGTCCCTCCCACCCTCCAACTCGCCTCAGTCACACCCATCCTCAAAAAACCTGGCCTTGACCCCGACGTTCACAACAATTACAGACCCATCTCCAATCTCACTTTTCTGTCTAAAATACTGGAACGCACTGTTGCCCATCAACTGAAAACCCACCTGGACTCAAACCAACTGTATGAACCATTTCAATCCGGATTCAGATCTCATCACAGCACAGAAACTGCCCTCATCAAAGTCACCAACGACCTCCTCCTCTCCTCTGATGACCACTCCCTCAACATCCTGATACTGCTCGACCTTAGTGCAGCCTTCGACACCATCAATCACTCCATCCTCTTTCCCGTCTTGAGTCCTCCCTCTACATCACTGCCACAGCCCTCTCCTGGTTCAAATCATACCTCTCTGACCGGGAACAGTTCATCAGCATCAACAAATTCAAGTCTGACACAGCCCCAGTCTCTCATGGTGTCCCCCAAGGGTCAGTACTCGGTCCCCTCCTCTTCATCCTCTACCTGCTCCCCCTTGGTGACATCATACGCCACCATAGTCTCCACTTCCACTGCTATGCTGACGACACCCAGCTCTACATCTCCACCAAATCCATCACCCCCACCATTCACTCCACCATCACCAACTGCCTCACATATATAAAAACCTGGATGCAAGCAAACTTCCTCAAACTCAACACCGACAAATCTGAAGTCCTCATCATCGAACCCAAATCACTAAACAAATCCCTCCACAACTTCTCCCTCTGCATTGATGGCATCACTGTTCCTGCCTCCACATGTCCGTAGCCTTGGGATAATTTTCGATCAAACTCTCTCATATGAACGCCACGTCAATCACATCACAAAAACATCACCCGTCTCCGCCCCTCCCTCTCCTCCACAGCCGCTGAAACACTCATCCACACCTTCATCACCTCTCGACTGGTCTACTGCTACAGCATCCTGTACGGCTCACCCACCAAAATCATCAACAAACTACAATACATCCAGAACTCAGCTGCCCGTCTGCTCTCCCACTCCCGCACCAGAGACCACATCACCCCAGTCCTTCAAAACCTCCACTGGCTCCCCATACAGCAAATAATTCAGTTCAAGATTCTCCTCATCACATACAAAGCCCTCCACAACCTCGCCCCTTCATACCTTTCAGACCTCCTGCACCGTCACATTCCCAACCGCAACCTCAGATCCGCCGACTCCAACCTCCTTACCCCCCTACTCTGTCCAAGCATTGGACCTGGGGGGACAGGGCCTTCTCGGTTGCTGCCCCCTTCCTCTGGAACTCACTGCCCCAACACCTCAGACATTCTCCGTCAATTGCCACTTTTAAAACTGCACTTAAAACTCACCTATTCAAATCTGCTTTTAACCTCTAAAGTCAGTCATGTATGTTTTCTTTCTTTCTCTTCGTGTTTATTTCTTTCTTACTGTTATGTCATCGATTTTGTTCTCATTATAAATGCTTTTATTGTTTCTGTTTTTACCATGTAAAGTGTCTTTGAGTGCCTTTTAAAGCGCTATATAAATAAAATGTATTATTATTATTATTATTAAACAATTCATTGTATTTCATGTAAAGAAAATGTCATAAAAAGACGAAGTGAACATAGTTTCAAAGACTTTCTTCAACAAAGTGCCTCAGGACAGTTGATTTAAGAGTTTCATGATGTTTTCATTAGAATATTCATTAGAATGTTACACACCGTTACTCGTTTAAGGTACATTCTCAGCCTTTTATGCTCTTAATTAAAAGACTTTCCAGGCTGGGAAGAGGCCAAAAGTGGATTTTGTGAAAGAAAGCATAGTTTACTTGATTTTCTTCAACAAAGTGCCTCAGGACTGATGCTTTCAGCACTTTACTGCCTAACAATGTATTTTTGCTCTTTTAAGAGCATAAAAAGTGAAGGCAGTAAAGTGCTGAAAGCATCAGATATTCATGAAAATGATATGAAACCGTGAAATCAACTGTCCTGAGCCACTTTTTTGAAGAAAATCTTTGAAACTATGTTTACTTTCACAAAATCCACTCTCTGCCTGGAAAGTCTTTTAATGAAGAGCATTTAAAAGACGTTTCAGGTCTGGAAGAGGCCAAAAGAGAATCACTTCATCTGTGCCTTTGCAAGTTGTCTGTGTTGGCTATCTGGTTTCTTAATCCCTCTGTCTACACCAGGGGTGTCAAACTCATTTTCACTCTGGGGCCACATCAGCATCACGGTCGCCCTCAAAGGGCCGGTTATAAATGTAAGACGGTGTAAATGTAGCTACTCCTAACATATTTAGTTTAGTTTCCCGGGATATCTGTGACTTCCTCAACACCTACTTAGCAGAAATAGAGGTTCTTTTTTCCATGGTTAATGGTGGACAGTTGAACGGCTTTCAGGGCGATAAGCCACGCCCCCTCTCCGGCGCGTCCAGTGCGAATGAACACAAAATAGCCCCCGGCGAGACCGGCGGCGCATTTCATAATTTCAACCATGGGGATATTTTTATTTTCACATCTAACTTTTAATTTTTGTAAAAAAAAAAAAAAAAAAATCTTTTTTCAAAAAATCTTTTTTCAAACATACGGCCCGCGGGCCGTATGTTTGACACCCCTGGTCTACACATACTATCCCTTCTCTCAAAAGAGGGGGGTTGTGGTTAGATTTGTCAGGGATACAAGCAACTATTTTAGGCATAGATACATTCTAATCTAATTTCAGGTTTATATGGTATTGAGTAAATTATTTCACATCCTACTTGTTCTAATAGGTTTGTGACTGTATCACCCATCTATTCTGGTGTCTGTGGGGCGCTCTGAGCTGCAGCACTCATAAACACACACAGACACACACACTGTGCTCTGGGTCTCTGTGGGGAGCTGCTGTGGTCATTTTGTGGTGTTTTGTTTTGTCTCCACTTTGAAACCTCTGGGTCGTTTTTAGTCCCTGCTAATGTTTAACCCTCGCTGTCACGGGAGTTCACAGGTAGGACCCAAACGCAAGACTACAGGAGACAGAAGTTGATATAACAGGTTTTATTTAGCCTGAATAAAGAGGACAGGAAGGTGTGGAGCCCGTGGTCCGACACCAGAGAGTAGGCAGATCGACGGTGTGAGTCCCGTGGCTCGACACCGGAGGGCTGGCAGCTTGATGGCGTGTGTAGTCCGTAACCACCAAGGAGGGCAGAGCGGCGGTGTGTAGTCCATTTAACACAAGGAGGGCAGAAGATGCCACGGGGTTGAAGCGGGTGAAAGACGGTACGACCTGACCACCCCAGACTGCAGGACCAGAGTTTATATAGTGTCAGGGGAATCGTTAGTGGGACCTGAGTCTGGTGTGTCAGGCTGCAGGAGGTGATTAGCTGAAGTAGCTGCAGCTGTGTGGCCATGTATTGTTGTATATTATATCGGGTAAAATAAACCCGACGTTAGTGATGGTGTTACTAACTGTTATGTTAGTGTTGTAGGGTTAAAGCACTTGAAAGGATTTTATCAGACTACTTTCAGTATTGAGTCTTTACAACAAGAAGTGACACATCTAACTTCACTCATCATGTCAGAATGGATAAGAAAAGAAAAGATCAGGGTTATAAATGCCAAATGATAACTCAGTCCCTCCATTTCAAATTCTCCGCCTCTCTTATTTCTCTGAGCGATCAGCACTGCCAAGGACAATTGGCCAGTGTCATGAATTTGCATATCAAAGATCACTTGAAGTTGAACTCGACTCACAAGCACTGCATGCATTTACGTTGATTCCACGAGCAGTGACATCCCATGGCCCTGATAAATGAGCGTTAACATTCTTTTCTTTTAAAAATAAATCTAGATTAGACATAGATTAGTCCCAACCCGTCAACGTTACGTCAGCATTAGCCTTTCGACATTCACGGCTGATTTCAAACAGCAGACAGCCAGTTGAGCCGTTTTCAACCCATGAAATACAGATTTTTCCTAAATTTTGTAAGAAATGTCAATTTTACTACCACCATTGACGTGCATCATGACAGTACAATCATATCATTTAGTTTACAGCTCAAAGAACATGTTGACGTGTGCAGTACCTAATTCAAGAATACTATTGATACCACTCCTGCTGAAGTGCCATCTCTTTAGTGGAGCGGTTTACAGATGGTACCACACTGATAACATGATAGCTGTGTCTGTTCCCTCCGGCACGGTAAAGACAGTCTGGTCAACTTTAGCCAGACAATCAGAGTTAGTGGTGGCAGCACATCCATCCCACCTCCCTCACCTCCCTCGCCTCTCTCCGTCTCTTTGTCTCTCCCTCCTTCACAGGTGATACTGAAGAAGCTGGTTGAAGCAGCAGCAGAACTTGAGTCCAAACACATCTTCCACCAGGACATCAAGGTTTAGAAGGTCCTGATAGAGACCGGCTCGGTCCGCCTCATCGACTTCGGCCTGAGCTGCTTCTTCAAGAAACAATCTTGTTATCGTGTGTTTTATGGATTTTTCAGGTGAACTCTACTTTTACATTCACACTTATGGAACGTTCGGTATTTTTCAACCTGAACCCTTTTCCCCCGTGTTTTTGGGTCTCAATGGCAAATGGGGTCCAGTGTTCAGTGAGAACACGGCTGCTTGCGGGCGCAAAAAGAGCTGCAAGGGCAATTGTGCTGCTTCATTGTAACGTAATGGCCACTAAAAGTGCTTATTTTATCCACTGACAGGCTCAGATTGTTAGAGCAAGTGTCTGACAACTTCATGCAAAGAACCCTACAGAGAATTAAAACCTTTTTCTTTACCGTTCGCTTCATCTGGTCTGTTTGTTACTGTTCCCAGTCACGCTCAAGGAGAAGTCTCTTTGTGAAATCTTAATATGGGGCGGCAAAAGTTCCCACACTTTACAGCATTCTTGAAATCATCTTAATATTCAGGCATGATGTTGAAAATCATTTAGATAACACTGAGCTATGCTTTCTATACTCCGACACAACAAACTCTGCTCTACTCTGCTGTGTTTCCACCGTTGTCTTCCAGCAACAGGTCACGACTCTTTCCATAATGTTAGCAGACGTTATAATAATGATCACAGCCTGTCAGCGGCCAAAATATGCACTTTTAGTGGAACCCAACTTGCCCCGAAGATTATATTGCAGCATGTGAGCGGCTGCCGTCCACAGCACCCTCGCTCAACACTTCACAATTTCAAAAATTGTAGCCCACATTAGTCAGTTAGACACACAAAATGTGGGAAAATCATCAAACTCATGTGATTTGTTCTCCTGTATCGACCCCAGCCGTCCGAGAAGAGGGGATCTCTCGTTGAATTGCCTTTCTCAAGGGTTTTCCTCGTCTTCTTCGAGAGCTGGGTCAGGAGCTGCTGCAAAGGTGGAGCTCTGAGTCACTGGATGCCATAGAGCTCATCGACGCCCATACTAATGAATGTGACAACAAACAGCGCATGGGTCTTCTCTGTCTTTAGACTGCAAACAATCATGAAGGTCTTTTGAATCCTTAAGTAACAAAGACATTTTAACTCCAAAGACACAATAAAACCACATGAACTAATGAGTAGCTGGGCAGAGCTTTAATAACTTTCCAGTTTTAATGCTCGACTTGCTTTTAGTACAGAACAACATCGTTCCTCTTGGTCGTGAATACTCTTCACAATTTAAATAGACTAATTATACATCCATGTAAAGAAAATAAAGTCATGATTACAGGTAATCATAGCCTACATGATTGATAGGCTAAAGTGAAACATCAAAATTGTCATTTGCTCTGTTGGATTTGATTGGATGAATCAATATCACATACATTTGAGATGACAAACTGGTTCAAGGCGCTTCGCTGAAGGATTAGACTCTTTGATGAGTTTGTCTGAACACTTAACACTCAGTTCATCTTGGATGTGAGATGAACTGTTGTGCTAAGTTGCATTTTGGTGAAGAGAACCGTGTGAAGAAAAGAAGTGAGCTCAATATAGAGGCATGTGGGTTAACAACTGTAAAAACACAACGCCTATTGTGATAGTCAGCTGGGTAGATCACACACAGGCTCCTCTTAGTTCTATAGATGTCAACATTTCATTCCAATAAAAGACTTTCAATCGATGGGTTTTCTCTTTCCTTTGCACTTTATGAACCCAAACTAAAGCAACTCTAGTCCCTTACAGCACACACACTGTCATTACAACATCCGTCCAGTAGATGTCCCTTTGTGTCAGTCAGAAGGAGCTGCCCCACATCCCCCTTCCTTTAGAAACACAGCAGCACTGAGAGAAGTGATTCTACTGCTGATGTGACCACTACCACTCCTACTCTTCTCTTCTTGTCTTAATCCTGGTGTGAAACTGCCACACTCATTTCATCTGATAATGTCTCTGCTTTTCTTGCTTTCTCACTTGTGACACCCATATTTAATCTGAAACAATTAATTTTCAATTCAATTAAATTCAATATATTTTGTATAACCCGAAATCACAAATCACAAATTTGCCTCAGAGGGCTTTACAATCTGTTCTCATGTGACATCCTCTGTCCTGGGACCCTCACATCAGAGCAGGAAGAAGCCTTTAACGGAGAGACAAGATAACAGAGGAGGCTCCTCTATCAGGGTGAACTGTGATAGACGTCATGTGTGCAGAACGAACAACATAACAGAGTTACAACAGTCAATGCATTTGACAGAAATGATATAAGGAGAGTAGTAAGTGTAATAACACGGCACAGGGACACCAGTCAATGCTGTCTCTAAAGGACAAACACCCTCATCTCTGTAAATGACCTCGCCTCCTTCTGAACCTTCACAGGAGGACATGTGGGCTGAGTCTGTTAAAGAAGAAACAAAATGTCTGGAAGAATAAACATAAACTCTACTGGTCATATGTATTTCCCCTTTTCGCTTACAGAGGATTTAATTACTTGTCTTACTTTGGAAACGTATTTATTGGTTTTGTTGTTGTACTTTAACCTGTAGATAATACCAAGAAGATATTTCTTACTGTGCACTGTGTAGAATGTGTTGGGTCGACCGGTTGTTTAGATATTGATAGTAGTATTATCAGAAGCAGCAGTAACAGCATCTATGGATGAATCTATGGATTATAGTTAAGAGATACTACATCGCCTACCTTTTGCCCGGACCAATCAGAGGAAAGGATTGGGATTATGGGCGGGCCTGTGCGGTCAGGATGGAGAGAGCGCTAGAGAAGGAGAGAGGGAGAAAGAGGGGAGCAGACGATGTGGTGAAGTCTGACCGCACAGAAGCCCAGGGCACAATCACAGCTGAGACAACTTTTTATTTTGCAAGAGACGGATCAGAACAGCTCGCAACAGCTCGGGTTCCATCACCGGGTCCGAACCATGCCGGTGAGACGGGGCCATGTGGCGCCTCAGAACACTTTCCTGGACACCATCATCCGCAAATTCGAGGGACAGAGTAAGTGCAGTGGTCCGTCATAACAATACATGGATCACCTGAGAGCCCACGGCTGCTCTGGAGACAGAGGTGCTGTTAGGCTCTCCTCAGCAAGGTGATCCATGGATTGTAGTCAAATACAACTTTTTTTTATATTGAAACATGTCAATATAATTCAATACTAGGTACTATTTTAAAGGGACCCATTGTGTACAAAACACAGGCTCGGTCTATATTCTGCATTAGGTATGATATCTTATTATGAGCTTCATTTAAGTTGATTTCATGGTTTTGCTGATGGGAGCAAAGATGAGCACCAGACTGAGCAGCCAGCAGCCACGAGTCAGAAGCAGGCATGGAAACGACTTAAGTATTTGGTGTAACTTTGTAATACTTTGTGTATCAGAGAGTTAAAGTGCTAACGATAGAGTCACTGTGGCGTCGCTGAGTACCTGCTACGGGGACGTGTTTTGGGCTTGGAGATGTTTTGATGGTTTTCTCCATAGTGCTTAATAAGGTACTGAACTCATTGTAGGGTGGTCCATTGGTAGGCGTTTGGTTATGGGCTTGCATGCATAGATCAGGTGTACGATGTGGGATAAGGTCAAAATAAAGTAGAGCAGCGCACACTTCGCCAAAGGGCCGGTACCGGCATGAGTAAACCAAATGTCCGGCCCGCGGGCCACCTGTTGGGGTTTGGTGAATGTGCATCTGTCAAAGCTATGTTTCATATACTGACACTATTTGGGGGTGATTTTTTAAGGTTAAAAAATGTCAGTCACACACCATGTGTGTTTGCTGTGCTTTTTTTGTCCTCTAATCTCTCCTTTCTTCTCTTTCCTCTTCCTCCACAGATCGAAAGTTCATCATCGCCAACGCACAGGTGGAGAATTGCGCCATCATCTTCTGTAATGACGCCTTCTGTGGGATGTGTGGTTACACCCGGGCTGAGGTCATGCAGAAGCCCTGCACCTGTAGCTTCCTCTATGGCCCTCACACCAAGAGACCGGCAGTGGCCCACATGGCTAAAGCGCTGCTGGGAGCCGAGGAGAGGAAGGTGGAGATTTCCCTCTACACTAAAGATGGTAGGATCCTGTCAACCCGGATTTTCATACACTTGTACAGTGCCTGTTAAATACTTGCTGGTTCAGAACGGGCAGAATGTTTGGCTTGTGGTGTTGCTGCTCATACAAACCACAGCGGGGGGGGGCGCTGCCTTATATACTGTCGGGTTCACATGTATTCAGTGGAGACACGTCCTGATTGATTAGAGAAGTGTATTGATCATTATTGGAAATGCCTCCAATACAGCCTAAAGTACTGGATTGGGTATCTTCTGTACTTCCTGCCCGGTTGATACTGCACACGTACAAACTAATACTACAGACCTGTGGTTAAACACTCTTGTGAACCCTATTTTTGCCCTTATGATGCTACAACTAATTTGTGTGAGCAATAAATCCATATTAAAATCCTCAGGAGCTGAGACGTTAGCTGTTGGGCAGCACAGTCCTGATTGGCTAAATATTGAAAGTAAAAGCTAACATTAACGGACATTGTGTTGAGTTACTGTATGATGCGTTCAAGCTCTATTCAGTAAAAATGAGTATTGGGTTAAGGTAAATTATAATTTTCTCATGATGTGTTTAAATGTAATCTCGTAAAATTAAGTTTTTAGCAAGAAACTTCATAAATACAGTTCTTTGATAGAGATATTATCATAGCGCTACAAAATAGATGCATTATAATAAAGTAATAAAGACCTCCCGCAGCCCTGAATAGGATAAGCGGTTATCGGTTGGATCGAAGGATAATGAGCTGTTGAACTTCCTAACACTAGCTCCAAGTAGCGTAGCGTATATGTCAGAGCTCCTATTTATTTGCATCCATTAACTTGAATTCTTGATAGCTATCATCTTAATATTAGGTGATGAGGTAAATTTTTAAACTTAGTTAAGTCAAGTTGTTCATATACAATATTCTACTATAACAGGAGTAAGTAATTAAAATTCCAAAAGGTCCAGATTGAGAAAATCTCCTCGGGCAAAGGTCCGGAATATTACAATAACTTGCGCGATTTAGTGCCATATATATCTGTATTGAAGTAGCCTAGCAGTAACAACGTCTCTGTGTAGTCAACAACTGTCAAATCAAATAAAGAAAGTACACATCAATTATATTTTAACAATTATTATTCTGTTTTCAAATTTAACTGGATGGATTATAAATAATACATAGAAATGCATAAATACATGTTCTCTCATTTCAAGTACAATAAGGGCTGGATAAAAGAATAACTGACAAAACAGAAAGCTTTTCAAAAATGTGCATCTTAAAATAAAGTAATTCATTTTTGAAAAATGTATTTCACTGAATTGTCCTGCAGCTTTAAATTCAGTTCATTCAGGTGAAAAAGCCACAATATTATATTTTTCTCATCTTCTAAGAAGAGAAATTAGTGTTCATGGACGTTATCTGTGGTTATTAAACCACTTGTTGCTCTATTCTCTCTGTTAACATCATTGTTGGACAGTGAATCCATGTGTTAGGATTCTGATCATGTTGGGCTCTTATGTTTATTTTCTGTGTCTTCATTTAGATGTGAGTGGGTACGTTTGTTCAAAAGAGTTGTGCTTTGTCTCGTAGTGGCGCTTCATATTACTTCATACTGCTTTTAATAATCGTCACGGTCTCTGAACATGTGAGACCTACTGGTTTTAAACTGTCCGTGGGAAGAATTAACCTATAAGAGTCTGTTCATTCTTGGTTAAAGACTCTGGTCCCTCTGGTCTCTCTGGTCTCGCGGACCACTTTTCTCTCGTCATGTGAAATAACTTCTCTGACTCACGTAATTATTCTCCTACTCTTCGTTCGTATCTCACTCGATTCAGGAAACTTGTCAGAATGCTCATATTTGATTGGCTGAGCTGCATCACCTGATGTGATTTACAACGCATTGGTCGGTTTGTTTCCTGCACCACTGAACAAGTACCGTAAAGGCTGAAAAAGCTGCGCCGGTTGAAATAGAAGCGCTCCGTCAAAATTGAATACTTCTCAATTATCTATCATTTTTAGGTCCTGGGTCCGGATCCAGCGGCGCCTGGGTCCGGATCCGGACCGCGGTCCGCCTATTGGGGACCCCTGTACTATAACATACATTCTCAAAGGAAGACAGTAGCTGTGCAATGAGAAAATAAGATAATGGGAAAAATATTTTTATAATGTGTATTTAAGAAAAAATATTAACTTATAAAATAGCTATAACTTTGTGATTCTGTTTAGGCCAGCAGAGAAGGCCTTGCAGACCCTGACGGCCCACCACTGACATCTTTATCAAAACCTTTTTCTAGCTTTTGTAACTCGGTAATAAAATCTTCAAGGAACTCTTTTGCTGAGCTGGGTTTCTTTGGTCCACAGAATAAACCTATCACGTTCTTTCATGGGAACATTCAATAGCAGACCAAGGATGGGCCATTGTTGCAGACTAGAGCTTTTGAATGAAGGAAGTCCATCTATGTTTATTTGCAACTTCAAAGTGAAACTGTCTGCCAGTGTATGCACGTACTTAGACAGTGCATTTCTCAGCGAAAGCAGAATACCAAAATAGTGGGACTCTCCCCCAGCCCTTTCCAGAATTGAGTATTTTGTCTTAGTCCTGATGCTGCGTTCACACCAAACGTGTCGCGAATTATTTGCGCGAGCAGATTACATCCAAAGTCTATGCACAGACGCGATGAGACTGTCGCGGCGCGAATCTGCGATGGACGCGAATTCGACGCGCGAGTTGAAATTTTTCAACTTCTGCGAAATATTCGCGTTACGCCCCGGCACGATAGCCTATCAGCGTTGAGTTGCTCCCCCTGTTATCAGTGACATCCTGCCGTTGCTGAATCAGGAAATAAATACAGAGCCGCCCGTCAGTGTTCACCCAGAGCTCTACGATCAAATAGGCATCATTACGTAGTTATTTCGGAGTCCCTTTTTGTCGGTTTATTGCCGTTGAATCACAGCCAAATCAGTTTATTTTGTGTTCCTACAGCTGTAGTAAACAGCGACCGGTGGCTTGCTAGACACAGTGAATACAGAGCGATAAAATCCACAGAGCTCCCCTGGATAATATTATGAACCAGACATGACGGCGTTTCGTTTCCCGGGATATCTGTGACTTCCACAACACGTACTAAGCAGAAATATAGGTTATTTTTTTCATGGTTAATGGCGGACAGTTGAACGGCTTTCAGGGCGATAAGCCCCGCCCCCTCTCCGGCGCGTCCAGCGCGTCCAGCGCGATTCGCGCGATTCACACATGAACACAAATGGTCCCCGGCGTTTTGACCGGCGTCGCGATGGACGCGAATATGCAGCGCGATTGGTGTGAACGCAGCATAAGAAGGGTCCTGGCATCCCTTGGAAGATCAGGATGGAAAATACGAAGTATGCCCAATAGGGGTGGGAATCACCAGAGATCCCGCGATACGATATTATCACGATACTTGGGTCACAATACGATATTATCACGATACTGCGATATTATCGCGATACTGCGATATATTGCGATTTATTACTTTTTTCAACTTCTAATGATGTCGTCGAAGGAAAACTGTGTCAACATGTTTTATTAATAAGATAAAGTTTTCAGTCTGTTCATCTCACTTCAATCATTTTTATTGCAGCAGAATATGATTGTCAAGCAGACAGACTGACCAACAATGTCATAAATGTTGCATGAACCTGACAAACTGAACTGTTTGTATTACTACGTAGTCCAACTGAACTAAATGCAAACGTGTGGACTCAGTATATGAACTATAACTCATATAAGTAGGATATAAGAGTTATATAACTCAGTATAACTTGCGATGCGTGGACGTCGAGGGCAGAGAGACAGTTATCCGCTGCACTCTCCCCATGAGCCGGCTACTGTTGGCAGGTTTAACCCCGTTGTGAGGCCAGATGTCTCTTTGTTTTTACCAACTTCCTACCAATCACGCTGACCCAGGACCTTTCCTGACCTCACCAGAAAACAACTCAGCACCATCTAGTGGACTGAAAAAGTAATTGATTTGATGTTCTTTTTTTTAAATAGTTTATGTAATAAAAGATCGATACGTCCATGTATCGATACAATATCTCCACGCAAAATATCGCGATACTATGCTGTATAAATTTTTTCCCCCACCCCTAATGCCCAATCGTGCTGTCAAAGCAACCAAAGAAATGCCAAAGTGTATGGCCCAGTTGGAAATGCTGTCAGAGAGGGAAAATGTTTCAAGTTCATCATCAGAATGTTCTGAATCATTCTGAGACAGCCCCAAACCACTAAACCATCAATTATGTCTGCATCTACTTCCATGCCACCCTCATCCTCACTAAAGACTGCTCCAGTTGCAGTGTCGAGACAAGTTGTATCGTCTGTGCAATTTAGACTTTCTTCAAAAAACTCTGGTGTTAGTTGAAAGTAGTGCTGGGCGGTATGACCAAAAATGTGTATCTGAATTAGAATCAGAACCGTTCATTGCCATGGTATGTTGAACATTGCAAACAGTTAACAACAATCAACAACAATCAACAGTGCAAAGTAGAAACATATTAAAATTTACAGAAAAATATAAAATAAAGTGCACAAACGAACAGATTATACAACAGGATTATAAACCAGTGAGATGTAAATGTAGTGTAAAAGTGTCGAGTGTAAGGCAAGGCAAGGCAAGTTTATTTGTATAGCACATTTCAACAAGGTAATTCAAAGTGCTTCACATAAAACCATTAAAAGCATCAAAACAAAAGGCAAAAGAAAAGGAGATTTAAAAACAATTAAGAACATTCATTGCATTAAAACATTAAACAAAAAAACTGTGTAAGAAATAAAATACAGTAGTAAAATGCAGAAATGCAGGAAATTGATTAATATATTAATTGAATGTGGTTCAATTAAAGGCAGCAGCAAACAGAAAAGTCTTCAATCTTGATTTAAAGGAGCTGAAGGTCTCAGCAGACCTGCAGCTTTCTGGGACTTTGTTCCAGATATGTGGAGCAGAACAACTGAACGCTGCTTCTCCATGTTTAGTTCTGACTCTGGGAACAGAAAGTAGACCGGTCCCAGACGACCTGAGGGGTCGGGATGGTTCATAAGGTAGCAGCAGATCAGAGATGTATTTTGGCCCTAAACCATTCAGTGCTTTGTAAACCAACAGCAGGATTTTAAAGTCAATTCTTTGTTGACAGGAAGCCAGTGCAAAGACATCAGAACTGGGGTGATGTGATCCACCCTCCTGGTCTTAGTGAGGAATCGAGCTGCAGCGTTCTGACGGACTTTTTACAGAGACCTGTAAACACACCATTACAGTAGTCCAGTCTGCTGAAGATAAATGCGTGGACAAGTTTTTCCAAATCCTGTTGAGACATAAGTCCTCTAATCCTTGATATATTCTTCAGGTGATAGTAGGCCCCAGTATTGAACCTTGGGGAACACCACATGTCATTTTAGTCAGCTCTGATGTGTAATCAGCTACAGACACAAAGTATTCTCGGTCCTTCAAGTAGGATTCAAACCAGTTAAGTGCTGTGCCAGAGAGTCCCACCCAGATTTTTAGTCTTTCTAGGAGTATGGCATGGTCGACCGTGTCGAATGTAGCACTGAGATCCAGTAACACTAAGACTGAACTTCTGCCATTGTCTATGTTTAAGTGGATGTCGTTGAAAACCTTAACAAGAGCAGTTTCAGTACTGTGGTGCTGTCGAAAGCCTGACTGGAAAACATCAAAGCAGTTATTTACAACCAAGAAGTTGGTCAGCTGTTGGAAAACCGCTTTTTCAATTATTTTACTTAAAAATGGGAGGTTTGATATTGGCCTATAATTTTTCATCGTTGCGGAGTCTAAACTAGCCTTCTTTAGGAGTGGTTTAATAACTGCAGTTTTTAGGGCTTGTGGGAAGACACCTGAGAGAAGGGATGTGTTTACAATTTGTAAAAGATCAGTGGTCATGCAGTTTGAAATATTTTTGAAAAAGTGTGTTGGTAGAATATCCAAGCAGCAGGAGGATGACTTCAAATGTTGTATAATGTCTTCTAGGCTTCTACGGTCGATTGAATGAAATTGTGTCATGATATTTGAATGGATGTTATTCAGAGATCGGGACAACACATATCCTGTAGTTGGTGTGGAGGCACTGACTGCTTGTCTAATTTTCTGAATTTTGTCAGTAAAAAAGGAGGCAAATTGATTGCATGCCGGTGGATTGGAGCTCAGCAGCTACCGACACTGGAGGGTTTGTTAGCCTGTCGACGGTAGCAAATAAGGCGCGATATATGGCTGAGGTTTCCTTTGTTAAAGTCACCAAGGACAATAACTAGAGAGTCCGGGTAGGTCCGCTCCACACACAGTATCTGGTCGGCGAGTGTCCGCTGTGCTTTCTGCACGTTGCTCTGCGGCGGAATGTAAACACCAACCAGTATGAATGAGGCGAACTCACGGGGGGAGTAAAAGGGTTTGCAGTTTATGATGAAAGATTCCAGATCAAGAGAGCAGTGCTGAAGAATCACTGACGCACCAGCCACTGTTGGAGTAGAAACTGATTCCTCCACCTTTCGATTTGCCGGAGAGCTCCGTATAGCGATCCGCTCTGAACAGCTGGAAGCCAGCCAGCTGGAGCGCAGAGTCCGGTATCATTCCACAGAGCCAGGTCTCAGTGAAGCACAAAACGGAAGATGAAGTCTTTCCCCACCAGTAGCTGAAGTTTGTCCAGTTTGTTGCACAGAGAGTGGCCGTTTGAGAGAAATATGCCTGGCAGCGGTGTGCGAAATCCACGCGTGCCAAATCCACGTGTGCGAAGGAAGCACGCCGGCCCGTTTCCCTCTCCTACGTCGTCTCACTGCATGGGCTAAGGTGAGAGCACCTTTGACTAGAATGTCCACTAATTCCACAGAAGTTAGCAGAAAAGTTGGAACTAAGTCCGCTGGAGTTGTACCCCTGATGTTCATGAGCTCATCTCTGGTGAAAGCGCTCCGGGTATCGCAGCATAAAACTGAATTAACGACAAAAACAAGACAAAACAATGCGCACCAACACGTCGAGGCAGCCATCCGCGGCGCCATCTTGGAAGCTTACATATCACAGTATTTTTTTTTTTCTTTGACTGTGTTTTTATATAGGTTTATAGTGGCTTACTCTACTGTCAGAAGTACATAGAATATAAAACCATGTTAATGTCATCATGTTTAAATGCTTTGCTTACTAGAGGGTGTGCTCGTTTGTTCCTATAATGTTGGGATTGCAGTTTGGCTGAAGTACTGTCGCCCCGGTAAGACGTACCTTGAATCCAGTGTTTTAATCATTGCTCTGACCCCGTCTCTCTCGACTGACTGTAGCGGGACCATGTCCTTGCATAGCTGGATCGTTATTGCATTCGCAAGGGTACCGCTTGCTTTTCTTGTCATATGCTGCTTCGAGCAAATGCCTCTTCAAGCGATGTCTGACCCTTTGGCTTCACTGGTTCACTCGCGTTAACGTTGCCGGTTGACGACCGTCATCACACTCTTGGTATTCCAACTCATGTTTTCTGCTGAGGTGATGGAGAAAGTTGCTTGTGTTACCACCAGCTGCAACAACAGTAGGGTTGAGTATCGTTTGAGTTTTTTCCGATACCGGTGCTAAAACGATACTTTTAAAACGATACCGGTGCCTAAATGGTGCCTGAACCGATACTTTTTTCTTCAAATTGAACAATATATTAACTGTTTAAAGTATACTATAAATATAAATAAATACAAAACACTTTGCTTCAAACTACAGCCTCAAACTTTTTAACTATGAACAATATGTTAACTATTAACAGTTTACAGTATACTTAAATAAATATAAATAAATACAAAACACACACACACTCTGTACACACACTACAGCTTCAAACAGAAATATGAGCATATTTTCCTTCTCTGGCAAAATACGACACGTCTCATGACTTATTTTATTTTACCACTTGGTGGCGGTAATGCGCCAATTCGTCGTTTGCCAACCGCCAGTTGGTCTCAAAGAAGAAGAAGAAGAAGCTTTCGCGTGCCTGTGTTGTTGTGCTTATGAGCGACAGCGCTAAGTACCCCGTTGTAATAATACTATGAGTGAGGAGCGGAGGACCGAGTCCTGCTGCCAAAACGGAGTCATCAGAGTAGTGTCAAAAAAGTATTTCAATCAGCTCAGGCACCGAAATGAGGCACCGAAATCTGCGTTACGTTTCGGTCCGGTAGGTACCGGACGTATAGGAACCGGTTCCATACTGGCACCGTTTTTCGGTACCCAACCCTAAACAACAGTGGCTCGACAAACTTTGCAATATCTAGTTTTTTGGACGTTGGCCTTTTTAAAACCAAAACACTTCCAAACAGCAGACACAGCTCCTCTTTTGGGCACAGACTCTATCGGTGCGTCTGTCTTTGTTCATCCTGCATCGTTCTGTTCTGTTCTTTAATGTACCGTTACTGTCGCGATGGAGCCTTTCCCCGCTGTTAGCAGACTGTTGGGCTAGCTAGCGAGCTGTACCCAGCATGCCGTTCGGCGGTGAAATTTTATAAATGTACAATTATTTGTGTTACAAATTGTTTATGTGTCACAAACTGTTGTGTCGTGGTGTTTTGCCCTGTTAAAGAGCGTTAGTTGTGGGTTATTAATTGTTGTTATAAAGTTATAACCATGACTAGGGGTCCCTCTCAATACACATAAGACAACTAGCTCCGACCGTAGCACCCTTAGCAGTGAACAATATATGTTGCTGCCTGTTGAAGAGCGACAGCAGTTCTTTCGGCTGTGCACCGGTATGACGGTGTGTGAAAAATTCATATCATATGGGAAATTAAAACCGGTATACCGCCCAGCACTAGTTGAAAGTCAGTCAAATTTGTGCAGTCATCCCTAATTTGTCCACGTCTTTTTTCAACATTTAGACGGGCCCTCCGTCTGAAGGTGTGGCTTGAGACAGGCAGTCTTTCTATTAATTTTATCTAAAATAAATATTTGAGAAACAAAAAAAACTGATTGCAACCATTGTTTGTAATGTGTGTTTTCTTTTAGCAAATATACAATATTTGTTCTTCATTTTATTTATTTTTTGGTACTTATTGTCTTTGTGCTTATATAGCATGTCAAGTTTTCTTCATAAAAACATTATAAGATTGTATTTGAATGGATTAAAACAAATCTTGTCATTATAGCTCTAAGCAGAATCATATCATTAAAACTACTAGTGTTCGAAAGTTAAACAGGTTATAATTCCCTCTCAAATATCTCTTTAAGAACAAAAGGGACTTCCGGTTTGAGCATGTAGCGAGCAGGCGCGTGCGGAGAAGCTCCCGACTACTTTTTATATTTGACCTTTAAGACCTTCTTTTTGTTACGCTTTTTAACCATACGGCAAGTTTCCAAACCTGCTAGGAAGACAACTGGATGGAAAAATGACATCGAAACATAACAAACAACAAGGCTCACAAACCCAGGCAACTCGTGCTACTACTTCGCTAGCTGGAAAGTTAGCGCTAACTAAAATGGCTGCGAGCCCATCCCCAGGTGAGGAAAACCACTCAGCCCCCGAGAACGTGGGGGAGCCTGTCACGATGCAGCAGCTGTCCTCCCTGCTGGAAAACCACTGTACCGGTATGAAAGACGACATGACGGCGCTGATACAGACTTCATCTCAGTCACTACATGTTTCCATGGACGCGCTGCGAGGGGATGTGATTTCATTTAACAAATGTCTCATCGAAACGGAAACAATAGTGGGCAAAAACTTTGAGCGGCTCACTTCGGCCGAAGCGACCATTAAATCCATGCAGTCACAGAATAAACTTCTCTACGACCGTGTGGAGGACCTGGAAAACAGGTCCCGAAGATCCAACCTCCGCATCGTGAACGTACCAGAGGGCAGCGAAACTGGCAGGGAACCGAGGCAGTTTCTAGCGGACCTGCTAATGGAGGCGACGGGACTGGAGCTGTTTACTTCACCTCCGCTGATTGACCGCGCACATCGCACCGGTCTGGTACCAGAACGAGGCTCCACCAAGTCCAGGTCTTTTGTTGTTTGCTTTCACAACTACTCTGATAAGGACAAAATGTTAAGATGGGCCATGAAAGACGAATTAAAGTTCCGCAATGTGACTTTGAGAGTGTACCAGGACATGAGCGCTTCCCTTGCCAAGACGAGAGCGGCATTCAATGACATTAAGCAAGAACTGTACAGAAAAGGGGTCCGCTTCGGACTGCTACACCCGGCCCGTCTGCGCGTCACCTTTGAAGGAGAAACCGTCTACTTCGACACCCCGGAAGAAGCAAAAGCCTTCTACGACCGACGGATAGCCGGCGAACGAAGTCATGATCACGGTCATATAAACAGGTACACGGGGGTGGTTATATGTGCGTGGCTCTCCTCCTGATATGTAGACTATTTTTACTTTATTTTTTTCAGTCTCTCACCGGTTGGTGATATGGTTATTGTTATCCCCGCTACTGTTATTGTTAAGGTGAGAGCCACTTTTCTCTTTTGCTTTCTAAAATACTCACCACCCCGTGTAATACAAGCTTACGGTCTGATACGTTTCAACATGTACTTGTTGTGGGTAATTATACTTTATTATTATTATTATTTATTGTGATGTTACAAAGTTGGTCTTTCACACTAATTTAATGTGTTAGGAGAATCTCCTAGTTAGGAGAAATTAAGGGAGGCCTTACTGGAAGTACAAGTTAAGGGAGTCCTGCAGCTAGCCCCTGTTAGGGAGTCCAGCATAGGAATGGTGTTTTATGTTCAATATGTTGTAGTTTTTTGTGTATTATATAGTTCAAAGTTTTACGGCAAGCGCACTGCCCCCATGTCAAAATTAACCTTAAGCACAAAGTAGACCCATGTCAAATGTAATAATGACAGGAGGAGGTACTACCAGAATTGTTAGCTGGAATGTCAAAGGAATAAATGGCCCCAAATGGTGAGTCTTTGCTCACCTGAAAAAACCCAAGGCCGAAATAATTTTCCTACAAGAGACGCATTTATCAACAGCAAACCAAGTTAGATTACGAAAACCCTGGGTTGGTCAAATCTTCCACTCTAACTTTAATAGTAAATCAAGGGGCGTGGCTATCCTTCATAAAAAAGTACAATTCACTGCAGCAGACATCATCTCAGATCCAAATGGCCGTTATATTATAATTTCAGGTTCACTCTTCCACACACCAGTGATACTTGTTAATATATAACAGTATATGCTCCTAACTGGGATGATGAAGACTTCATAAAGAAAATTATCTCCAGTCTTCCTACCCTAAATTCTTATAATTTAATATTTGGAGGAGATCTAAACTGCTTAATCAATCCCAGTCTGGACAGATCAAATCCTACTTTAAAACCACCTTCAAAAATGACAAAAACCTTGTTTGCTTTTATGGATCAGGTTGGATGTGTGGATCCCTGGCGGTTTCGGAACCGCACTGATAAGACTTTTTCTTTCTACTCACATACCCACCAGTCCTACTCTCAAATAGATTATTTTTTATTGATAAAACCCTCCTTCCTTCAGTGGCTAATACAGAAGACTCTGCAATAGTAGAGTCTGACCATGCACCAGTAATTCTAGATCTATCATTTAATCTCTTACAGAAACCCCGTCCTGTATGGAGGTTTAACTCTCTTCTGCTTGGGGATAAGAGTTGATAAACAGAGTCATTGATGAGTTTATTATGAACAACCAAATAGACGGCGTATCCCCTTCTCTTCTGTGGGAGACCCTCAAAGGGGTCATTAGGGGTGAAATCAGCGTTTTCATCGTTGCAAAACAAATTGCGTAGAGAGAAACAGGATCAACTCACCAAATCAATCAGGGACCTAGATGTACAAAACTCAACAACACCATCCCCTGAACTTTCAAAACAAAGATTTAACTTGCAAAAGGAGTATGACTTACTGTCGACAGGCAAAGTAGAAAAACAATTATTACAGGCTTGTGGATTTCAGTACGAACATGGTGAGAAAGCAGGAAGATTGCTAGCGCACCAACTCAAAGTTAAATCTACCTCTCGGCAAATATCACAAATTAAAAACATATCTGATGTTGTTACAGTAATTCCATCTGAAATTAATGATACCTTCAGGGATTATTACTCTAATTTATATAAATCAGAAAGCCCACCCAAAAACACAGACATGGAAAAGTTCCTTGAGGGTCTTATATTCCCGAATATTGATAACAGCCAAGAAAAGAAACTAGACCAACCATTGAATACAAGCGAAATACTGGGATCAATTAAAGCTATACAAAGCGGCAGAGCACCTGGGCCAGATGGTTTCCCCATTGAATTTTTTAAGGCATTCTCAGATAAACTATTACCACTTTTGCTTGATATGTTCAACGACTCTTTAACCCGAGGTACTCTGCCACAAACCCTGACAAATGCATCAATTACTCTGTTGTTAAAACCCGGGAAAGATGCAAATGATTGTGGATCCTACCGACCAATTTCTCTTCTTAATGCAGATTATAAGATTCTGGCAAAAGCCCTAGCTATGCGTCTGGAAACAACAATTCATGAAGTAATTTCTGAAGACCAAACTGGCTTCATAAGGAATCGCCATTCTTTCAGTAATATCCGCCGCCTTTTCAATGTTATCTACTCCCCTGTGTCCTGTGAGGTCCCAGAGATGGTTATCTCTCTAGATGCAGAAAAGGCATTTGATAGGGTGGAATGGCCATATCTCTTCAGGATTTTGGAAAAGTTTGGTTTTGGTCCTAAATTTGTGGCATGGGTAAAACTCCTCTACTCCTCACCTAGCGCCTCTGTCATCACCAATAGATCAAACTCAGAATATTTCAATTTATACCGCGGTACGCGCCAAGGCTGCCCGTTAAGTCCCTTATTATTTGCCTTAGCTATCAAACCATTATCCATTGCTCTTAAAGCATTACCTAACATTAAAGGAATTCACAGATGGAGCACTGAGCACAGAGTCTCGCTATATGCTGATGATTTATTAGTTTATATTTCGGACCCGGTGGAATCTGTCCCCGCACTAATTGAAATCCTGAATCAATTTGGGACATTCTCAGGATATAAATTAAATTTCTCCAAAAGTGAATGCTTCCCTTTAAACAATTTGGCAATAAAGACTCCAGGAATGCAACTGCCTTTCCACAAGTGTGAGTCTGAATTCAAATATCTTGGCATCTATATCACCCGTAAATTTGAGAGTCTATATAATAGGAATTTCTCTCCACTAATCACCAAAATGAAGACAGACTTTGACAGATGGAAAAACATCTATACTTCATTAACAGGCAGAGTTAATTCTGTCAAGATGATTGTTCTCCCCAAGAAAATATTCATCCAACCCGATAGTAATTGCAACATTAAAAATTCTGGTGCAGTTTCGCGTACAATTTGGCTTCAAAGATCTATCTACTGTAACCCCTATTCATGATAATCACCTCTTCCCTCCAGCCAGACTGGACTATGCATTCTCGCTATGGCATAAAAATGGCATTTTCAACATGGGTCAGTTATACATTGGTGGGATATTCGGAAGCTCTGAGGATATATTTAAGAAATATAATATCCCTCACTCCCATCTGTTTCGCTACTTTCAAGTGCGAAATTTTGCTAAATCTAACAACCCCAATTTTCCGAGTTCACCACTAGACTCCGTGTATGAGGAAATTCTGAACACACCACCAGAGGAAAAAGGATTTATATCCCGAATATATCAAACCATTAACTCAATTACTGTGACTAACATTGTCAAAATCAAAGTAGACTGGGAAAAAGAACTTGCCATGAACATACCAGACTCATTTTAGAACCAGGCCCTAATTAGAGTCAATAACAGCTCTTCGTGTGCACGGTTAAATGTACTACAATTCAAGGTACTGCATCGCCTGCACTACTCTAACTTTAAACTTTCAAAAATGTACTCCAATTTAAAGAATAACTGCAATAGATGTCACAACTCACCAACAGATCTTACTAATTACTGGGAGATAATATTCAAAGTTCTATCACAGTCCCTTAATCTGAATATTTTACCCAATGCCTGGATGTGCATCTTTGGTGTTCGGGGGAGTGGAGGTCAGACGTTAATGAAGCAACACAAAAATTGTCACGGGAGTTAACAGGTAGGACCCAAACGCAAGACCACAGGAGACAGAAGTTACTGGAAACAGGTTTTATTTCGAAGGTGCGTGGAGGTGTGGAGCCCGTGGTCCGACACCAGAGTAGGCAAAGCGGCGGTGTGAGGCCCGTGGCTCGACACCGGAGAGCTGGAGGTCTTGTTCCGAAGGTGCGTGGAGGTGTGGAGCCCGTGGTCCGACACCAGAGTAGGCAAACCGGCGGTGTGAGTCCCGTGGCTCGACACCAGAGAGCTGGCCGCTTGAACGGCGTGTGTAGTCCGTTGAACGCCACGAAGGGCGGAGCGGCGGCGTGTAATCCGTAGAACCCCAGGAGGGCAGAGGATGCCACGGGGTTGAAGCGGGTGAAAGACGGTACGACCTGACAACCCCAGACTGCAGGACCAGAGTTTATATAGTGACAGGGAACTCATTAGCGGGCCCTGAGTCTGGTGTGTCAGGCTGCAGGAGGTGATCGGCTGGAGTGTCCTCAGCTGTGCACGATCAAGGGTGTGGGAGGTGTCTGGAGACAGGACAAACACAGAGCACATGGCATACAATAACAAACAGGGGAATGACAGGACACATGAGGAGAGGAGATCAGGGGAAACACAACGGTCCGACAGGGATCCTGGATCCTGACAGTACCCCCCCCTTAAGGAACGGATTCCAGACGTACAAGAAGACACAAAAAAGGGCGGGTGGAGGGGGTCCGGAGGAGGGATGTCCCCACAGCTACAAGGCCGACTAGGGTGGGCGGCGGGGGTCCGGAGGAGGGGTGACAGGATCTGACCGGCCACGGGTGCTCCGGCGGACGGCCGGGCGGGTAGAAGGGCTCCGGGCACGGGTGCTCAGGCGGACGGCCGGGCGGGCAGAAGGGCTCCGGGCACGGGTGCTCCGGCGGACGGCCGGGTGGGTGGAAAGGCCCCGGAGAACAGGATGCTAGTCCAGCGGCGGCAGGCACTGGAGGTCGCTGCTGCGCCGTGATGGCAGCGGCGGCAGCGGCGGCAGGCACTGGAGGTCGCTGCTGCGCCGTGATGGCAGCGGCGGCAGGCCCTGGAGGTCGCTGCTGCCCCGAGACAGCAACTGGAGGTCGACGCTGCTCCGAGGCGGCCACTGGAAGTCGCTGCTGCTCAGGGACGGCAGCGGCCGGGGCTGGAGGTCGCTGCTGCTCTGGGACGGCAGCGGCCGGGGCTGGAGGTCGCTGCTGCTCTGGGACGGCAGCGGCCGGGGCTGGAGGTCGCTGCTCCTCCGGGACGGCAGCGGCCGGGGCTGGAGGTCGCTGCTCCTCCGGGACGGCAGCGGCGGGAACTGGAGGTCGCTGCGGCTCGGAGGCGGCGGCGGCCGGGACTGGAGGGCGCTGTGGCTCGGAGGCGGCAGCGGCCGGGACTGGAGGGCGCTGCGGCTCGGAGGCGGCGGCGGCCGGGACTGGAGGGCGCTGCGGCTCGGAGGCGGCGGCGGCCTGGACTGGAGCGGGCTGCGGCTCGGAGGCGGCAGGAACTGGAGCGGGCTGCGGCTCGGAGGCGGCAGGAACTGGAGCGGGCTGCGGCGCTGAGGCGGCAGGAACTGGAGCGGGCTGCGGCGCTGAGGCGGCAGGAACTGGAGCGGGCTGCGGCGCGGAGGCGGCAGGAACTGGAGCTGGCTGCGGCGAAGAGGCGGCAGGAACAGGAGCTGGCTGGAATGCCGTCCGAATGCGGAGAGCCGGAGTCGGCCGGGCCACCGAGTGTTCCGCTACACTTGCTTGGCCCCGTCTCCGGCTGAGAAGGTGCTTAGCCATATAATCCGAGTCCCCTAGAGGGTCAAAAACTCTCATCAGATCTGCCACAAAGTCCACATAACACACAGTATTAGGCCGATGAAAACCTAACGTTCTCGCGGCCCAGTCCAAAGCCCTTCCCCGCAGTAATCCCACCACGTAGGACACCTTGGCCCCGTCCGAGGCAAAAGTCTGAGGCTGACGGTCAAATACCCGTTGACAGGAACAGGAAGCCCTGGCACCTCCCCAGTGTTCCGTCATAGGACTCCGGAGCCGGCATGGGGGATTCCCAGACCGGCGGAGCGAGGACAGGCGGGAATAGTGCGGGTGCTGGAACTGGTGGAGACTTGACTGTCCGGGCTAGTTCCTGCACGAGCCAGCCAACCCGAGAAACTTCACCAGCGAAACTTCTCATCTCCTGGAGCATCTGCTGGTGTGCTTCCAGCAGCGTGCTATGTCCGGCCAGCGTAGGTGCTCCTGTGGTTGCTGGGTCCATTATGGTCAGGTCGTTCTGTCACGGGAGTTAACAGGTAGGACCCAAACGCAAGACCACAGGAGACAGAAGTTACTGGAAACAGGTTTTATTTCGAAGGTGCGTGGAGGTGTGGAGCCCGTGGTCCGACACCAGAGTAGGCAAAGCGGCGGTGTGAGGCCCGTGGCTCGACACCGGAGAGCTGGAGGTCTTGTTCCGAAGGTGCGTGGAGGTGTGGAGCCCGTGGTCCGACACCAGAGTAGGCAAACCGGCGGTGTGAGTCCCGTGGCTCGACACCAGAGAGCTGGCCGCTTGAACGGCGTGTGTAGTCCGTTGAACGCCACGAAGGGCGGAGCGGCGGCGTGTAATCCGTAGAACCCCAGGAGGGCAGAGGATGCCACGGGGTTGAAGCGGGTGAAAGACGGTACGACCTGACAACCCCAGACTGCAGGACCAGAGTTTATATAGTGACAGGGAACTCATTAGCGGGCCCTGAGTCTGGTGTGTCAGGCTGCAGGAGGTGATCGGCTGGAGTGTCCTCAGCTGTGCACGATCAAGGGTGTGGGAGGTGTCTGGAGACAGGACAAACACAGAGCACATGGCATACAATAACAAACAGGGGAATGACAGGACACATGAGGAGAGGAGATCAGGGGAAACACAACGGTCCGACAGGGATCCTGGATCCTGACAAAAATAATAATTGCTTCCTCAACCCTCTTGGCACGAAGGAGAATCCTATTGGACTGGAAGTCACCTCGTCCTCCCAGTTCCTCCATGTGGTTAAAGGACCTGGTGTTCTTTCTAAAATTGGAGAAAATTAAGTTCTCGCTGCGGCGACAGCCTGAGAAATTCGAATATACTTGGGGTCCGATGCGGATGCGTTTCTCGCGGGCTCAGGGCCGTAACTCAGAATATACGTGGTCGATTTCGGAGCATCTTCATAGGGAACGGATCCGGATCGAAGAACAGGATCTGTCCTGTGTCTGGCTTATAAGCGGCTCAGTCTGCACAGCGGGAGGCTGTTTGTCGGCCAATGGAGGCTCCGGCTGAGCGGTGGCCGGAGGAGGGGTCAGCTTAAAGGGGCAGGGATCAGGGTTCAAGTCAGATGTGGCTCTGACGGAGCCTGTGAGGGGCTGAGCCAGCCTGATGATGGTGCCAGAGCCCAACATACCTGTCCACACCAAGAACCTGGCGGGCTCTCTTGTGTCCGCATTGCTCCTCCTGGATCTGTGTTTCGACATTCGGTCGGAGCCTCCTCTTCAGCAACCTGCAATAAACTTTCAGTGTGATACACCAATAATTGCAGTACACTCGCCGATCCCTCTTTTAGAAAATGGGAACCACCAACCTGGTCCGCCACTCTACAGGCACTGTCCCCGACCTCCGCTGAAGATGCCTGCAAGCCAAGAAAGTCCAACAATGTCCAGAGCCTTCAGCATCTCAGGGCAAATCTCATCCACCCGTGGCCCCTTGTCGCCGAGGAGCTTTTTGACGATCTCAGCAACCTCTGCCAGGCATATGAATGAGTCTTCCCCTGAGTCTTTAAACTCTGCCTCCTCCACATAGGATGTGTCGGTCAGGTTCAGGAGTTTCCACTGCTCGACAATATCCCCAGTCCGGGTAGACAGTTCTACCCTGCTGAACACGTTAGCCAAGCTCTGCTTTCCCTTTCTGGTTCTGATTTGCCAGAACTTCCTTGAGGCCAACCGAAAGTCCTTCTCCATAGTCTCCCCGAACCATTCCCAAACCCGGGTCTTTGCCTGCAGTCCTTCTGGTGAACCGGAGCCGTGTGGGGCAGCCAAGCCAAAAGACCTCCTTCTTCAGCTTGACAGCCTCCTTCATCTCTTTGGTTGATGCCACGACAGGCACCTATGACTTTGCGACCACAACTCCCAGCAGCCGCTTCCATAACAGAGGCATTGAACACGGCCCACTCAGATTCCATGTCCCCAGCATCAGGATACTGCTGCCCACTGGCTGCGGTAGGAGGATAGCTAATTAAATGTCCTTGTGGTAGTCAGCGTCTGTTCAGTTTGTCATATTTATAGGCCTACATACGGGGAGAGCCTCAGAGTTAGAGTGGGTTGTCTTCCAAACAGAGGACTGGTGGTTCAATCCTCCTCCAGTCCATGTCGAAGTGTCCTTGGGCAAGAGACTGAACCGAGACTGAAATTGCTCCTGAAGGCTTTGCCATCGGTGTTTGATTGGTTGTGAATGTGAATTTTTTTTTTTCTTCTCCCAGTTGATCTCCCTATTCTGTTTCTTTTCTTTTTTGGTTGCATATCCACAAGGGAAATGAAAACCTGACATGTAAACATTTTTAAACGGCCAGTCACAGGTCATGGCCGATCAGCTGAAACCCGGCTGGATTGATTAAGGGTCATGAATCTTGATCTTCAAAAGATGTATTAAATTCTTTCTTTTCTTTCTCCGAATGCAACAAAACATAAATGCCTACATGATGCCTGAAACCAAAACCACGTTACAAATGAAACCCAGATCCTATCTCAGTGAATCAAGCTCCGCCATTAGAAGTCCACTCTCAGATCTCACTGCAGTCTGGCTCCCTGCTACTGGTGTGGGAGTCCTTTTTAGATCTATCATTTCATGAATAATTAATCTCCAGGAGGCAGGCACTCTGACCTCATTATGAAGTGTAATGGCCTTGTTAAGCAATATTGCTGCTGTTCCTCAGGTTAATGAGGGTTTTAAAAAACAACTTTTGAATGTCTGAGAATATCAATAGGTCATATCTAAACTCTTCTCTGAGAGATTTATATTTGTGTGTGTGTGTGTGAGAGAGAGAGAGAGAGAGAGAGAGAGAGAGAGAGAGAGAGAGAGAGAGCAGTTGGAGTCATTATTCAATAAGAGATCATTGTGCTGCTTCTTTAAGCCCTTATTATTATATTGACCTCTGTCTTACTGTCGTTGAGTTGTAAGCAGTTTTCTGCTGTCCAGTCTCTGATGGCATTGACACAGTCCAGCAGCCTAGTTAATGTGAAGGCCTCACTGGGTTTGAATGACAGATGGAGTTGGATATCATCTGCATATAAATGATAGGACACATTGTAACTTTTTATAATCGGTCCCAAAGGTAACAAGTAAAGGGAAAATAACAGAGGCCCCAGAACCGAGCCCTGTGGTACGCCACAGGACAGTGTGGAGGTAACAGACACGACATCACCCACAGAGAGTTCTGTCAGCGAGGTAAGATGTGAACCAGTCTAACGCTATGCCAGATATGCCAACCCAATCATGTAGCCTCTTAATCAGGATGTTATGGTCTACAGTGTCGAATGCAGAACTGAGGTCCAGAAGAACTAACACAGAGCAGTCACCTGCATCAGAACACATGAGAATGCCATTTGAAACCCTCAGGAGAGCGGTTTCAGTAGAGTGTTGTCTGCGAAACCCAGACTGGAATTCGTCGTACATGTTGTGCCTCTCCAGTGCAGCAGTAAGTTGGTTGGCCACCACTTTCTCTAAAATTTTGGACAGGAAAGGCAGTTCTGATATGGGCCTGTAGTTCATAGGCAATGCAGGATCTAAGTTGGGTTTCTTTAATATGTGCTGGATAGTGGCATGGATAGTGGCCTTTAATAGGAAGGGACAATTCATGTAGACAATGAGGAATTGACAATAGATGTTACTGCAGGGCCAATAATTAGCAGAACTTTCTTAAATAGAGAGGTTGGTATTATATTCAGAGGGCAAGATGATGGCTTTGTTTTGTTAATTAAGTCCATCAGGTCTTGAAGGCTGATAGGCTGGAAAGAGTCCAGAACAGTAGGAGATTGCGAGGAGCTACATGTAGATGAACAAATCCCAGGCTGAATGCCAGACCTAATACCTGTTACCTTATCATTAAAATAGATAAGGAATTTGTTGCAATCGTCAACAGAACAGCATGGTAATGTAGAGACAGACGGTGAAACAATTCTCTTAATTGTGTCAAACAGAATCTTGGGATTTCTCTTTGAGGAAGAGATTAAGTTGGCAAAATAAGCAGTTCTAGCTTCCTTTACTCCAGCATTAAAAGAAACTCTGAGGTCTTTGAGATATGAGCGATGCACTTCCAGCCCAGTGGCTTTCCAGAACCGCTCTGTCCTGCGACACTTCCGTCTCAGGCTGCAGACAGCGTCTGTCATCCACGGAGAAGTGTTGCAGACAGCCCTGGTCCTTTACTTAAGAGGTGCCACTTTATCCAGCAAAGTGGTGCAATGTTCATTAAAAGACTGTATCAAGAGTTCAACATCATTGAGATTTGTGTTAATATCACAGCAGAAGTGCATAGAGAACTGATCAGCTGTACGCTGAGTAATAATGCGGGAGTGGAATGTTTGTTTCAGACACAAGGGGTCAGCATTGACAGAAAGATCAAAGAAAATACATTTATGGTCACTGATCAATAGGTCCTCACAACGGTGTATTATCAATATCAAGACCCAGACAGAATACAAGGTCCAAGGTGTGACCACCCCTGTGATTTAGCCGGCCCACATTAGTCAGCTGTAGTTCAAAAATAGCATAGGATTCTGTGCTCCCCAATTGGCAGGAAAACTGATTCTTCCAGACCACGGCGAGGCCTCCACCGCGACCTGTCAGACGCGGTGTCCCAACATAAGAACAGTCCACAGGGCAGAGTTCATTGAAATAGATGCATTCCATGTTCCGTTGCCAGGTCTCAGTCCGAAATAAAAAAGCCAAATTATGACTTGTGAACAAGTCATTTAAAATGTGAGCCTTGTTTGTTACAGAGCGTGCATTAATCAGACACATTTTGATGGGGGAAGACACTGTGTCGTCATCAGCACAGGAAGCTTTGGGGGTATGTGCAATAGGACGGATCACTCGTGCAACACCTCGAACCCGACCATAACTAGGGCGTGAGCGAGAGTCTGTGTATTGAGTCCTGTCCAGAACTCCCTTGACAGCTACACTGTTATCTTGGTCCAACAAAGTTTCAGTTAAAAACAAAAAGTCCAGTTTGTGCCCAACAATAAAATCATTGATTAAAAATGTTTTTCCTGACAGAGACCTGAGATCTAATAAAGCTAAGCTTAATGTGTGTAAAGCTTTATTTGGACAGGCTGACGAGGAATGAATGTTAAGTTTGCAGATTCACTAGTGTCTTCGCAACCTCACCTTTTCTTTTTCTGGACAGGAATTGAGAAGGCTAGCTACATACAGGGCCCCGACTTTTCCTGGAGAGAATCATTGGTGTCATTAGTCTTGTAGCCTAGACCCAGAAGATATCAATTATTGCTTTTATGGTTGTGGGGGAAGGGCAGGGCACTCTAACTTCACCGATTATGTCAAAACTAGCTGAGGACTTAGAGCCAGTGGCTGAGTTCATGGTAACGTGGTATCATTCCCACACAGTCCATTTACCTCCATGGTTACTTCTAGTCGGTGGATTTTTGTCTCCAAGACTGCAAGCTCCTGCAGGAGTTTGTGTTAGTCGTGCGTGGAGAAGGGAGGCATCTTGCTGCTACTTAGCTTTAGCTTAGCTGCTAATTAGCATTAGCTAACAACCCAAATAGTTCGACGACTTTCTGGATTCGTCTTCACTCAAACGTTGAAGAGTGATATATGTGATGTATCTGGCAATTTTAATAGATTTCAAATAAGTTGTAGGTCCACTTACTAGCTTTTTCTAGAGCTTCAACTGCCTACTACGACACCACTCGCAAAGCATGCGTATGCAAGGAAAAGTAGGAGGAGAGAACAGTGGCGGCTGGTGGAAAATTTTCTAGGGAGGGCCATCCTATCAATTTCAGCAAACATCCCAGTATGATTTCATGCAAAAAAAAATTTGCATCAAACACGCATTATTACTTGGCAGTTAAATATTTAACATTTATTCCAACGTGAAAAAAGCAGTAAATAACACTTATATAATATAAAATAACATGTTTATTTATTGAGATGTCCTATGGACCTTGTTATAGGAGGTAAAGATCAGGAGAAGTAAACATGAAGTGTAATTATGAATACTGATGTTAAATTAAGCTATGATGAGTTTTCACTGTTAATTTAGGGGGGAAAAAGTGGCCCGGGAGTTACTGTCAGACCGGCCCACTCAATACACGGCGCGCTGCCCACTCAATACACGGCATGTATTTCGCCGGTCTATGGCGGCCATTCGCACCTCCGCCGGCCCCGCCCCGACAGACGCCCGGCACGACCGCACGGTGCAGACCGCGGTTATGGAGAAATGTTTTTAAAAGCACCGTAGTGTCCAGCCGTGCTATGGCGTCCTCGGATCGCGAGGAGTAGTATAATGTCAGTTTATACTGTTGATACAGTTTTCACTGATTATTGACTTTCGGTATTAGAGTAAATTGAATGTGTTCTGTGAAGCATATAATATAGTCGGGGCCGGCGATGTCAGAGACGGCCCAAACCCCGTCGGCCTACCGGGGATTCCCCCGGTATCCCCGATGGCCAGTCCGCCCCTGCCTGTGGATACGTATGGTATGTCGAAGTAATCAGCGTACTTTTCGGAAGAAAGGAAGTTGATTGACTGACTTGTACGAAGTAGTGAAGCTTCGCATGTAGTCTGCTGTCTGATTGTGAGGTCAGGCTGATCTGATATCAGCTCTTTGGCTGCAGAATCTCCTCAAAGTTCTCCTCTCAAACGGGTCTTGGAGGAGGAGTGCTCGCGCTGGCGCGGGCGCCTGTAGAGACTTCTCCTGACGAGAACGCGCAGCTCGGGGGGCCTGATCGTTCTGGCCCACAGCTGAATCTATTTGAGGGCGCTGATTGGCTAAATTGTATGTCACTCATTTATATCTTGAATCAGCAATTGGCTAAACTGCTTCATAGACCCGTCTTTTTTGGGCCAAAACGATCAGGCCCCCCTAGCTGTGCGTTCTCAGACGTGTTGTGCACACAGGCAGAGAGCACGAGCAGACGAGCACACGGGGAGAGGACGAGCAGGAAAAGCATATATTTTGCGCAGATATCATATTGTACACACATTACTGGGTACATTCCATAGTTAAAAAACACAAATATTGACAATTTGTATAATTTAAGATTATTGTAATATATATATATATTTTTTTTTTTTTTCGTGTGGCTCATGGTGGGGCCATGCCCCATGGCCCTCTCTTGACCAGCCGCCACTGTGAGAGAATATATATTTAAAGGCATTGTAAGCAACAAAGTCCTATGCAGTATTCTTCATGCTTCAAGCTGTTTTTTTTCCAGCCCGTGTGTATGACCAACTAGCAGTAAAGCTATATGAATAGAATAGCATATTAGCAAGGAAATAAATTACATTCTTTTTGCCATTTTCAACATTTTCACAATCAGCAAGTCCGAAATTCCTCTTTTCTGTTTGTCTATAGTGATATATCCCTGGCTCTTTTGTTATTGTGATTTGTATACTATCTGCTGTATACTGAATCTGTGTTCTTTTGTTTCATGAAAAGAAAGAAAGTAGAGATAAGTAGCCAACTAGTGTAAAATAGCATGATGCTGTGGGGTGGTTTTCCTCCTGTCCTCCCCAATTTTTTGTGTTGTCAGCCGCCAATGATTACACTGATTTTATATATATCTTTATATTGCAACGAATTAGAATTAGGATAAATTCAGTACACGGATTGCAGCGGAGGAGTAGGGATTTCAATAATTCTAGTTTTAAACCAATCATCTATATTTTTACCAGTGTCTTTGGGTGTATGGTAAAAATTACACAAAACTCAATAAATTACCTGTAAAATAATTGAACCGACGCACTCTGCTGCAGTGATGTACAGGTGTATTCCAGGACACCGTGACATCATTGTTGGTTATGTGGTTACAGGTAACAAAGCACACTTTTGACCACCAGTGATGCTGGCTGTGGTTGGAGGTGATCAAATAGAGAGGAAGTTGTGTGTACATCCCTCTATGAGGCCAGGTCGGGAGAAAAGCGTAGTTAATTCCAACATACCCTCCTCCAACAAACAGCTGTTGGCGTTTAGCCTCTTTAAAAACAATATTTTTACTGCAGGAAACTTCATGAATCTGAAAATGTGCAGAATCCATCATTTAAATTGCATGCACCTGGCTTTTTATGGGGATGAGAGTTGATTGATTTAATTCTTGTTACACCCAAAACACACCAATGATTCATTTAGAGACTAAATACAACCCATTTGCCCCTTGCGCCTTTCCTTCGTCTAGATTATGACCTTAAAAGTGGAGTTGGATACGTCCTTAATGTACAGTCACTATGTACTATAGATAATTTAAATAGGGACCTTAAATCTTCAATATGATCAAGTTAACCTCTCCATTTCACACTGCCCTCCTCCTAAGCACACTGGGCATCCTCGCTGACTGGTTCATTTATTCACTCATTCATTTTACATAACCCATAATGTTGGCTCCACCAGTGATGTCCAACCAACAGTCAGCACTTTTAACCACAAAGTTGATCTTTCCACAACCTCAACCAACCCTGAACACTGGTTTGTGGTATCAAGACCATATGATGTGTACTCCCACCCGGACCGTCTCCCGACAACTTTCCTGTGGAATAAGAATGGCACCCTGTTAGAACAACGCATTATCAGTGAACATAACCCCGGCAGCAATTTACTCCCAGAATGCTCCTAAAAGACAAAGGCACTGATTGTGTAATGAGCTGCTGCCTTAGGACATTTTACACTTCAGTTCTTGGGGCTGTTCTGATCTTTTGGATCACATATTGGGTATTATGTACCGTATTATGTACCACAAATTATTGTTATACAGAGGACAGACAATTTGTGAATCATAGGCGGTTTGGGACTACTTAAAATATCTTGGAATCAAAATTGACACTTTCAGTAGAAACAATATTTTTGAATTCTTCAGACTTGTGTGACTTCACATTTCACAGAAAATTGTACAATATCATCGATAAAATAAAGTACATATGCAGACAGCAAACAGCATATTTGTGTTTAACGTACAAAAACAAAGAAATCATCAACACTCAAAGATATCTCAAGAACTTACCATCTGAGAGATGCTGTAAACAGCATGTTCTATGTGTAACACAATCTCAGCTGTTTGTAGATGCACCCCATGAAAGCTGACACGGTATGATACTCTAAAATATGAAGAACATTTCTGTTCCCTGTAGTATACTGGATGAAATGAAAAACCATCCAAGTTACAGAGGAGTTGCTACTTTGTAAGTACCATGAACATAACTTTCTACATGAATAAGGAGGTATCATGTATCAATCTGATACATGACATATGCGCTCTAAAAGTGAAGAGAAGCAGACAGAGAAGAAAGAAAGTGGAGGGGCGGTTGTGTTAGAACGAAGAGCATGATGTGTGTGTGCGCTGAGGTCATAGTGAAGGTTGTGTCAATCTTTAGGGACAATGAGAGAAACAGGATCATAGTTTTCATTAGAGAAGCATATCAACCAATAGAGATGATAAACAACGGATTAGAGATTAATGGAAAGAGCCAAAAGATTATCCAGGACTCAAACACACACACACACACACACACACACACACACACACACACACACACACACACACACACACACACACACACACACACACACACACACTCGTTCTGCTTACGCACAGCTTTAGGAACATATTGTAACATTCACGAATTGGATGTGTTTGAAGTGGAAATTGATTCATCTGGGTAGTTGGGAGGAAATAAATGAGCCACCACTACCGCAGTCACAGCAGTAATGCATCTCATTTCTCAATCCTTTTATGTAGTTTGTGCCAGGAAATATGACGATCCTGTCGAACCTGCTACATAGATAGATAGATAGATAGATAGATAGATAGATAGATAGATAGATAGATAGATAGATAGATAGATAGATAGATAGATAGATAGATAGATAGATAGATAGATAGAAACTGTATTCATCCCCAGGGGGAAATTAGTTTGTAGCAGCAGCAATTTACAGAGTAAAATATAACGTATGGAATGCACAATATATACAGTACAATAAAATAACAGAGCAGATATTGAATTTGAAGGAATATATTAATAAAAAATAAGATAAAATAGAATAAAAAATAGAAATGCACAGTATATACCATGAATATAGTGGTATTAATTAAATTAACAACTAGTAAACTAAACAAACTGGACAGTAGAGCCAGGACCACCAACAACAAGCAACAACCGTGTAGTGTTGTAGTCATGTGAAGGACGATGATCAGGCCCGAGGTGTTTTATTATAAAGTCTAACAGCAGAGGGCAGGAATGTTTTTCTGTATCTTTCCTTGTGACAGCGGAGCTGGATCAGTCTGTTGGAGAAAGTGCTCCGCTGTCCCTGCAGGAGGTGATGGAGAGGGTAGTCCGGGTTATCCAATATGGATAATAGTTTCTTCAGTGTCCTCTCCACCACCTCTTCCAGATTGTCTTGTTTGCAGCCAATGATGGAGCCGGCCTTCTTAACCAGTTTGTTAAGTCTGTTGGTGTCTCCGGCTCCAATGCTACTCCCCCAGCAGACTACAGAAGTACAGTGCACTGGCCACAACAGACTGGTAGAACATCTCCAGCATCTTGCTGCACACGTTGAAGGATCGAAGTTTCCTCAAGAAAAAAAGTCGACTCATCCCCTTCTTGTACACAGCGTTGATGTTGGTCTGCCAGTTCAGTCTGCTGTCGATGGAGACACCCAGGTACTTGTACTCCTCCACCATGTCCACATCCTCTCCCAGAACTCTCAGCGGTTGTGGAGTAGTCGCCTTCCTCCTGAAGTCGACCACCATCTCTCTGGTCTTGGCCACGTTCAGGCGCAGGTGATTTCTACCGGCCCACTCCACAAAGTCCTCCACTACTGCCCTGTACTCCTCCTCCCGTCCGTCCCTTACACACCCGACCACTGCAGAGTCATCAGAGAACTTCTGCAGATGGCATGACACAGAGTTGTACTGGAAGTCAGTGGTGTTCAAGGTGAACAGGAAGGGAGACAGAACAGTTCCCTGTGGGGCTCCAGTATCACTGACCAGCCCATCAGACAGCACACACAGCAGTGGGACAAACTGTGGTCTGCCTGTGAGGTAGTCAGTGATCCAGGAGACGGTGGACGCGTTCACCCCCACCACCCGCAGCTTCTCACTCAGCAGCACTGGTTGGATGGTGTTAAATGCACTGGAGAAATCAACGAAAGTGATTCTCACAGAGCCACCAGTTCCGTCCAGGTGCGACTGAGCTCGTTGCAGCAGGTAGATGATGGCGTCGTCCACCCCCACACGAGGCTGGTATGCAAATTGCAGAGGGTCCAGTGAGGATTTCACCTGCGGCCGGAGGTAGTCCAAGACCAGCCTCTCCAGCACCTTCATCACATGAGATGTGAGGGCAACTGGTCAGTAGTCATTGAGGCCAGATGGTGTCGTCTTCTTCGGTACAGGAACCACGACGTCTTCCACAGCACCGGGACTTCCTCCTGCTTCAGGCTCAGGTTGTATAGGTGTTGAAGGACATTAGACAGCTGGATGGCGCAGGTCTTTAGGACCCTGGGGCTGATGCCATCAGGTCCTGCAGCCTTGCCTTGGTGGAGTCGCTCCAGCTGTCTTCTCACCTGGCCAGTCGTTACAGAGAGGGGGGGGGGGGGGGTCGTTGAGTCGGTGGTGGCAGAGCCCTTTGAAGTGGAGGGCTATGAGTCCATGCAGCTCACCAGGGTTGACAGAGGGGGAGGTGTTTGGGAGGTGTGGTGTGTGGAGGAGACAGATGAGGGCTGTGAGCTAAACCTATTGAAGTGACAGTTTAGCTCGTTGGCCCTCTCCAGGGAGCCCCCCTGGTTGTCTGCCTCCAACCTTGAAGCCGGTGATCTGCTTCATCTCTGTCCACACCTCCTTCACGTTGTTCTGCTGGAGTTTGGCCTCCAGCTTCCTCCTGTAGGTGTCCTTGCACTCCCTGAGCTTCACCTTCAGGTCACGCTGGACTGTCCTGATCTCCTCCCTGTCCCCAGACCTGAACGCTGCTTTCTTCTTGTTTAGAAGAACTTTCAGGTCACTGGTAATCCAAGGTTTATTGTTGGGGAAGCAGTGTACTGACCGGGATGGTATGACGGATTGTTCACAGAATTGAAAGTATTCAGTGATACAGTCCGTCATGCTGTTGAGGTCCTCCCCGTGTGGTCCACACAGCACATCTCAATCCGTAGACTCAAAGCAGTCCTGCAGGGCGTCGATAACCTCCTGAGACCACCTCCTCACAGTCCTGGTGGTCGCAGGCAGCCTCTGCACCAGAGGAACATACCTGGGTGTCAACAGAATCAGGTTGTGATCGGACCTGCCAAGCGGGTGTAGGGCAGTGGCACTGTATGCACCCTTAGCATTAGCATACAGTAGGTCCAGAGTTTTATTGTTCCGAGTGGGGCAGTCAACATACTGGTGGAAAGTTGGCAGGGCTTTATCCAGATTGGTGTGATTAAAGTCTCCCGTAATAGTCAAAAACGCACCTGCATGTTGACTCTGCAATCCAGACACAGTGGAGTAGATGGTGTCCACTGCTTTCTCTGCGTCAGCTGATGGGGGGACGTACACAGCCACAACAATGGCGGATGTGAACTCCCTCGGCAAATAATATGGACGCATCCCCACGGCCAACAGTTCAATATCCGGGCTACAGAAGCGTTCCTTAACACAGACATGGTCGGGATTGCACCACCTCTCATTCACATACACTGCAGTCCCACCTCCTCTCTTCATGACGCTGCACTCACGGAAGTCCCTCTCAGTCTTTACCAGCGCGCCGAGTTTGTCCGTCTTATTCGCCAAAGACCTCACGTTCCCGGTTATGATCGCCGGTACCGAAGGTTTGTACTTCCTCCTCTTCACCCTCCGCTTAGCACCCGACCTGCAGCCCCGAGCCCTTCTCTGTAGCTCCGCCGGGATCATATGCCTGGCGCCGGGCAGCGGCCGCGGTTTCCTCAGCGCAAACAGCTGATCGCGGGAGTAAACAATGGACCCACTCATTGTTTGTTTGTGGCTCTCCGTTACAAACAGTTGCAACAGTTGCATTACAAACAGTTATAAGTGGATTCACTTGTAAGTCTGCAGGCCTCGGGCCTCTCTTCTTACATAGAGACACAGAGGTGAGATCTGATTGGATAAAAGCTCTACTTAAAACAAGCTGCACTGGAAGCAGAGCAACTGAGGAAGACAGGAGCTGTGCAACGAGAATATAAGATAATGGGAAAAATATTTTTATGAATTATAATACATGTAGTGTATTTAAGAAACATTATTAAATTATAAAATAGATATAACTTTGTGATTCTGTTTAGGCCAGCAGAGAAGGCCTTGCAGGCCCTGACGGCCCACCACTGATGTAATGTAATGTAATGTAAGAGTGTCTGCCCCCGGGACTGAAACTGGAAGCTGGTTCCACAGGAGAGAAGCTTGATTGCAGAAGGCTCTAGCTCCCTTTCTAGTTTTGGAGACTCTAGGATCCAAAGTAACCCTGCATTCTGGGAAAGCAGTAATCTAGTGATAGGGTAATATTTTTTTTATTTAATCAACTGTAACTATATCATTAGATCATTTATTTTGGAGGTGTTCAGGGCCAAGTACGATAATTTTAGTTTTGTCTGAAATAAACATCAGGAAGTGGCAGGTCATCCAGGTTTTTATGTCCTCAAGGCATCCTTGGAGTCATGCACTTACAACTGCAGAATCACGATGCAATAATAACAGTATGTCAACTACAACTTGTGCAGAGTGTTTCGGACTATGGTGATGTTCACTTGAATGCTGCCACTTGTACACTCCATATTTTAGATTCTGCATACCACAGTCCTTTATGTATAACCAACTTTGTCCCATACTAAACATTTTACCCTTAATGATTTGGTAGGCCCTCATAAAGTCTCTGCAGAAAACTTAATTTGTACATTTTTGTGTAGAAAGCTGTGATGGGTAAATTTCAATTTATATGTAATTTCCTGATGCAGACTTCCAGCAGTCTTCAGCTTTGTTCCATCAGGTGGCGTCCCAAAATATTCACTCTGTATTATTGAACATAGTTAACCCAGAGTTAACAAAGCCAGTTGATAACCAATGTCATGATACCAGTTGTCACGATCACCAATATTCTGAGGCCTCAGTTAGCAAGGTAACCCAAAGAGAGCTACACTAAGTGGAACTTGCTTGGTGATAGATGTATGGCCAGTGTGATTATTTAATCAGTGAGCCTCTGTGTGCATCTTTGTTGGATCTGATCATTAACCTGTATACCTCATCAGACGTCCCTATTCCTTGTTGCCTGTGTCATTGATGTGCTTAATCCAAATCTGTTCTATTTCATCCTTTCTGACCACCAGAGGCAGTGCTCAACACTAGATATCTTCTGTCTTGCGCAGGTCAAGTCTTTTATAACAACAAAGTCACCTGCGACCTCGGATGACCTCCGTCGTCTATAAGTTCCGGTGTCATCCTGAGATCAGTTATTTTTTATTTTCTCGCTATGCAGGCTAACTACCATGGTAGCATAAGCTTGAGCTAGCTCAGATGAAGTCGCTTCTCCTGACCCTCCACCCTAGTGCAGGGAGGGCTGAGGCACCAGGTCCAAGAGGACGATATCTCAGTGGCAGCATCAGCCAATGTCTTTACTGAGTACACTGAAGAGCGGCCCACCCATGCTTATGGGCCTGGCTCCCATTCCTCAGCTCATAGTTCTTTGGAGGGGGCAGTCGATAGCTCCATGGGGTCTGTCATGCAAATGACAGACCCCGCCTGCAGTTGGATACACAGCAGCCAGAACCTCCGCCTGCAAGTGCCTTCTTCAGGCGTGTTCCCGCAACCACCACCTTTACTGTTCTTCCCTCTGAAGAATATCTGAAGGAGTTGCATGCATGATGGAAAGACACCAGGACTCTCTCCCGTCTCCCATCTTAAATCAGATGGCCGAACTCTGGTGGCCATGCAGGATGCGGCAAAATTTGGCCTCACCCGTATGCCAGCCATTGAGCCGACTATTGCGTCCCTCATAGCTTCCCCTGAGGAGACGCTGAGGCCCGATGCCAGGTGCCCTCGACCCCAATGTCTGGTCACAGATGACCTGCTCTCCAGGGCTTACGACACAGCAGCGCGCATGTGCCGCATCGGTAACTCCCTCTCACCTAATGCTTGCTCTCTCAGCTTCTCTGCAGCAGGATACTTTCAATGCTTCTGCCACCAGGCGTTTGCGCTCATGTCGAGGGAACTTGGGCATCTGATGTCCACCCTTGTTCAGACTCGCCGCCAGGTTTGGCTGACGCAGTCACCCCTATCGGAGACATGTAGGAGGACCCTCCGTACTGTCCCAGGGGAATCTGAGGAGCTGTTTGGGTCAGCTGCTCTACAGGTGCTTCAGTGGACTGTTCAAGCTAGTCAGACCAGGCAGCAGTTCTCTGGTCTTCGCAGGGACATGCCCGCACCCCTAGGGGTCTCACTTCAGCCCCCCGAGGCCGTTTTCAGCTCCCAGCTCACCCCAGTAGCCGCCACGGGCCTCAGTGTCCCACTGAGAGGCCGGCCCACTACCAATACAACCTTACCTACGTCCCCTCCAGGAAACGTCTAAACTTGGGGACTAACAGTCCCCAAGAGATCTTGGTCACTCGGAATCCCGTGAACTCGCGAGAAGATTCCGTAGGACTGATCTCAGGATGACAGGAGGACATCCAGTGTTAAGCACTGCCTCTGGCGGTCATCCAGGATTCAACCGTAACCGTAATTACATCCGTAACTTTCATTTAATTTATTAGTCTCTCCTGATTAAAGTAACTTTCTATTAAAAAAGATTGGTACAGTTCAAGATTTAGTCTTAATGGATTATCACTTTGGAATCATGCCTCGCTGTGAAGTGTTTGTATGCGCATGGTCTACAGCAGATGGTCTTCCAGCTGTGTCACTAGGATATCATTAAGGTAGAATAAGTTAGCATGTAGCAACGTTAATCCATCCTGGCTGTCAATTTAGCCCTAACACTAACTCCCCTAGTCTGCCACTGTCCTTCACATACTATCACACACACACACACACACACACACACACACACACACACACACACACACAAAGCCTAGTGCACTCCATTCTGCCTTATTCCTTCATTAAATCCTGTTTCAATGGAAGACCAAGGTCTGTATACATGAAGTTATCCATTCAATATGATGTCAATAGTTTGTATGTAGCATTTCCCGTTTGATTGAAAGATTAACAACTATGTTTCCTTCATTGTCAGGAGTTGGAAGCAACCAAGCTTTCTGCTCCAGGTCCATGAATAATACAGCAAATCTAATAAAATGTCCTGCAGTGCTATGTTACATTAAACATTTGGTCAAAATGATTAAAAACATATGTATCACAAGTGTAATTCTCAGCACCTTTATCAGCCACACATTACTTGTTTCTCATTGAGGACGTTCATTACTTTCACAAAACCTCACAGTACAGTTTATGCTTTTGTCATCAGTCATCAGTAATTATTACAGCTACAAAGCTTCCACTATGTGTTGAAATGGTAAAGGTCCATTTACATTAAGGTTAAAGTGCAAAACAATACTTTCCATTTACAGTGTATTTCTCCAAAATATGTATATTTAAGGGACACCCAAGGTGATCAACTAATAAATAATAAGACAATGATGAATATATTTTTGTTTTACAGGTTTTCTGTTTAAATATGCAAGTGAGGCATTATTTTATTAAATATGTGCACACATTGCATACATTTCCAGAATAGAAATCTGAACATTGAATTAAGCCAGGTTCAAAATGATTGTGTCATTTTGTGACATATGAGAGTCAAGTGTTTTACAGAGGGAACTTTGGATATCTCAACAAGACCGTCAGCAGCCTTTATAAAATCAATTTTCACCATGTTTTCAGCAATACAATGTTATATAAATCAGGCTTTGAAGGATGTATGAACTAACACCTTCTTAAAAACCTTCAGAATATAGAGAGGAATGGAATTGGAGAGTTTGGTGTATGTCACAGCTACTGAGGTGGAGTTTTCTGGCTAACCCACCCAAAAAATCATTTGTGATATTTTTGATAATAACTCGTATAATTATGTACATTTTGCATGACACTACGGGGGAATAGGGTTAAAATGACCTAGTATATATCACCATGAAACTTTCTGAGTTGATTACTTACATTAAGAGAATTCTTTTTTGTATTTTAGGTTTTATGAAATTGTAAGTTTAAATATGCACAAATCAGCAAATGTCTAAAACTTTGCAACTTTTGGTGAAGTTAAGAGTAATCGACACACTTGGAGAGACAAAGTAGTAATATGAACACTTCTGTCTTTCCACTTTTCTGAAGGAGACATGTTATGGATGCAAAACAGCTCTTACTCTCAAAATTGAGCAGTGTGTGAAGACAAATGTTTTTGCCTGTAATGTCCCACCTATAAATGTTCATTGCTGGCAATGGTATGCACAGGATGATCCACTCTGACCCATTTAGTTAAGCAATTACCAGATAGAATATAGTGTCGGACTTAAGAAATGTGACAGGGAGCATTTCACAAGGTGTACTGCACACACCCTGATTACACACCTACATCACTGCAGTAAGGTGAGAACTTAGACTACTGGAGGTCAGCAAAGAGTGATTTGTTCCAGTGTGATGAAACATATGCTCCTGTCCTACAAGAAACTCTTTGAAATCCAACAGTGCAGTTTGTGTTACAACCATAGATTGTATATAAGAAGTGGACATTCGTTTGTGGACTGCGGTTTTGAAGCTTCTGGCTCTGCATTTTGCCTCTTGTCATCTTGTTTTCTTCTTGTCGCCATCTTGGTTTTTTTGGAACGAGAAGCGACAAGAGAACAACAGAAATACAACAGAACGCAAAATAAAACATTTTCTTTGGGCGACCAAAATGTTACAATTAACTTTCATGAACTGAAAACACTGTGAAAGGTTAAAGTTGTAAGATGAAAACACGGACAACTGTCACAAGGCTTTATCATCATTGACTCTAAATGGACCATAATTTACTAAATGAACATCATGCTGTATTGAGGAAGACTAGAAATGAACGACTGAGACCATAAACTCATGTTTACAATGTTTACTGAGGTAAGAAGAGGGTCAGAATGGTTAGTGGCACAGAACCGTCTGACAGGCCATTAACTGTCTGGAAAAGAGAAGGCACTTTTAAAAAGATACTTGGCAGGTGATTGGATGAACTATATGTCAATCAAACTCAGGAGAAGAGCGAAAACGATTTTTCCATCAAGGAAAGCCTTCAGTGCCGTTCTTTGCATTTCTTTCAATGAAGAAAACCCTCCAGGTCTGATAGAAGTGATGGTATTGCTAACTTCATCCATTTTTGTTTTGAACGAACAGTTTCTGTGTTTCGCACACACCTGAGCTCCTCACATGACAAAGGTTAGACTTCTTTTTGCAATCAGAGGAGTCGACCTTGAGAATGGCCTTTAGAAAGAATGAAGTTTAAGGCGTTGGCTTGACTTAGCCCACAGGCCCATGGATGTTTAAATCCTTTAATTGCTCTCTGCCATCTTGACTGTGCGGGGGAAGATGGGGGATGGTGGGGAACTGAGAATAGGTAATGCAACAACCATGGTAGTGTGACAGGATGAGCCTGCTTTTCTCTAACAACAACTCAAATAATCTACAAATATAAACACAATTGTATTATTTTGTTTTATTTTATATTTAAATGGTTTTAAAGCCATGGAGATTGTTTTAGGTAGTGGGAAGTTTTAGGATATCCAGATTTTATATCTGTGAAGAGGCTCAAGATCACAGTTGACTGAACTCAACACAGCCTGACAGCTTGAGTGGATCTATGAGGAACGTGATTCATTGTTCTCCCTCATAGGGCAGTGTACCGTCACAGGGCTACTCTAAAGGGACATTCGTGCATTGGTATGCCGTGCATGTGAAACTACTACATTGCCAACAACATGAAGACTCTTTCGCTCTGTTTCAATATTGTGAATTTAATTCTAATATACTGAAAAATATGTAGACTTTTTAGTGTCAGTAGAATCAGTAGACCGACTCGACCAGATGACTGGAACAGATTTAGGAGGCTGAAGTTGAGTTTTTAAGATGTCAGCACTCTGAGGTATAAACTGTTTCAAAATGGTTGAAATGTGGTTTCTGTGTGGTAACACCATCTAGAGGAATAATTCAGAATTACATGAGTGTCCTGACTTACTTCTTTTCCTGAACAGAAGCTTGTCATATCTCATGTTAAAGGAAGTGATCTCATGTGTGTCTCTCTGTTGCTGCAGGAGTGTGTTTCCACTGTGCAATAGACGTAGTTCCTGTGAAGAATGAAGTCGGCCTGGTCATCATGTTCATTCTCAACTTTGAGCTCCCCACTGACCCCAGACCAGTCAACAGCTCACCAGCCAGAGAGCTCAACAGAGTGCTGCATATTCCCTGGCTGACCCTGGGTATGTTTCATTTACCGTACACTCAATTCATTCAACTTGTTTTAAGCTTGTGGTTAGTTCGTTTCTTTGTACTTTTCCAAAGAATGTACATTATTATAAAATAAGGTGCAGCTAACAGTTGTATTTGTTATCAGATAATCAAATCTTTTACTTTTGATTGATTTATTACTAATTTATTCTAAATAGGAAGAAACTTAAACACATTTTAGGGGGTGATATGCTACCTAATTTAGCAATAGTTAGCTGGCCGGAAGGCTTTCCATAGTAATTGTAGCAGCAGAATAAAGAGCAACAAAGTATGTATAGGGCATAGGTTGTGGTGGATGAATGGATCAAACTTTTGCTTTCCGGATATTGATTTAGAAAATGTGTCAGTGCAACCCAGCTTGGAAAAATGACTTAAGAATGGAGACTTTTTCTGCAGACATGATAAAGTCAGTACACTAAATGCATAACATGACAAGGCTTCTGTGACATAAACAAAATACAATCAATATAAATAAAATAGACCAGCCGAATAATTAAATAAAAGCATGGGAGGGGGAAGGTCTCCATATGTATGGTCACTTTGACACCCCTGATATCAAACCCATTGAACATGAATTATGCATCTAAAGTTGCATCCCTTCCTCACTCACAACCCAGTTTGTTTATTAGGGGTGTAACGGTACGCGTATTCGTATTGAACCGTTCGGTACGAGGCTCACGTTTCGGTACGCATGGCGAACCGAATACATTTGAAAAAAAGAAAAAATTATTTATTTTTTTTTTTTTAAACCTTTATTTAACCAGGTAGTCCCATTGAGATTAAAAATCTCTTTTGCAAGATGTAAGTAACAATACTACATAACATTAAGGAGCAGTTTTTGTTTTTTATGCTTATGTGTTGCTAAGAAGACACCCCAGAAGATGGGTCACTCAGGTATAGTTCCATCATTGTTCAAAGTCAAAGAATAACTTCATGATGTTAGTTGTAATGAATAAATATATTTTAAAATCAAGTACATTTCTCTGGCATTCATAGTTTTCTACTGTACCGAAACGTACCGAACCGTGGCTCCTCTGTATCGTACCGAACCCAACCGTGAATTTTGTGAACCGTTACACCCCTATTGTTTATTATCAGTGTTTCTGACGTCCATCGAGGTTAAAGATTTTTCAAATCCGCATGGGGTTCAAGAGTCCCCCCCTATTACTTCAGATCTGCCTCATAATCACCAAGTGTTGACCTCAGTATCATCATTAGGTGATGCTTGTCCTTACATCCATGTTCAGCTTAACCTTTCGTTGTACAGCGCCACTCAAAATGGGTAGACCACGGCTAACTCACTGAAGGTACAATGTTAACACTGTACTTTTGGTTTACATTACCTAAAGCATGATGGGAACCTCAAAACACATTCATCCCAAATGGAAGCATAAATTAGATATATTTTGACGTTTCTGAACCAAAAACCACACATGGTTAACATTGTGAAGCGATTGGTTAGGTTAGGTCAGAGGTCGGCAACCTGCGGCTCTGGAGCTGTATGCGGCTCTTCAGCCCCTCTGTTGCGGCTCCCTGAGTCTACATCCACACTAATACATTTTTGTGTTAAAACTGAGTTTTAACACAAAAACGATCTCCGTCCACACGGCGAGTCAGCACCGTTTTCTAAATGTTCTCGGTCCAGACTGAAACGCCTGAAATCGAATATCACGTGACTTCACGTACATTGGACATGCAGGTGGGTGCTGGTGTAAACAGGAAGTAGATTGGTTGCTCAAAGCCGCTAACGTGACTTCAGAAGGCCGCTCTGTAGGTCTGATAACGCCGCTGGTCACGCTGCTCGCTGATCGCTCCAATAACAGCTGCTTCCTCCGTAATAATGCAGACTTTAACTGAACAACAGCTGCTAGTAAAGACAACAAGGTCAGTAATACCTGTAACTCCTCCGTTTTCGGTGCTTTGAAAACTCCGGCGTAGATGTGCGTCCCATCCTATTACGTCGCTGCCAAGAGCCTTTCCCTGCAGGTGGCTAATCATGATCTGCAGACCCCCGGCCTCGGTAAACTATCAATGGATAAATCCAAAAAAGAAAAGTCACGGAGGAAAATAGAGAGTTTAATTCTGCGTGGACATATTCATTTGCTTTCACTGCCAACGATGCTGACTTACCTGTATGCTTGATACGTGCAAAAAATGTAATGTTGAAAGTCACTTCCAGAACAAGCACACAGCATGCTGAACAGTATCACGCTGGAGATGAGCGAAAAAGAGCTATTTCTCAACTGCTGCAGCAAACTGAGCAAGTTTTTTTCTCCTCTTCATAAAAGTTTGATATTGTTTTAACAGGTAAAATTGCAATAAAATGTCAATAATTGTCTTTATTCTTGTTCTATAATTTCATAAATACAACAAACTACAGTTGTTGTATATATAATATAACTATATATATATATAACACTTTATAAGCTGTGATATCAAATAGCTTTTGCGACACCAGACACATTTGTTTTGCTGGAAAATAGGGCAAAATGGCTCTTTGGAGAGTAAAGGTTGCAGACCCCTGGGCTAAGGCAACAAGGTTAGAAAAAAGATCACAGTTTGCATGAAAAAATAACTAGGGTGAATAAATAACAACCACCTTTAGCTGACTTTTTATAAAAAGTTGTGCAACAAGACTAACAACTTTGCGTAACAAGCGTCAGCATTGACTGTTGGTTTCACATGGTACACAAACAGTGGTCTCCTGGTGAAAGTGCTCTGTTTGTTTGACTGTGAGGTTGTGCTTCAGTGGTGCATATTTCCAAAGAAAATTTCTCCATCCAGCTCGGCGGCAGCGTCTGCGCCTCCTCCTGCGATCCCTCAGCTCCAGTACGGGTGTCCTGTCACAGGACACAGAGCTGGGGGCTCCTCATGCCGACCTCCCTCCCCTTGGACACGAGTCTGTGGCCCTGGACAAGCTGCTGTCCCTACCTGAGAGACAGCAGCTGGAGGAGGCAGGAGCTGGACTACTGTTGTGGGACCAAGAAAGAGAGGCAGAAGAAGAACAAATGAGAGGAGGGCGAAGAGGAGGAGAGAGAGGCAGCTTGGTGGGAACCAGGCGAAGGAGCGAGGGCGACAGAAAGAAAAGGGATGGAGGTGATGTTTGTGGGATGCTCGTGGATTTAAGTGCAGGGGGAGGAGGAGGGAAAAGAGGGAGGGAGCTCCACAGAGGTCTGTCTCCAGCTCCGGCCTCAGCACCTCCAACAATGGCCCTGCCACTTGCCTCCTCACATGCTCCACAAAGGTCAATCTTTTAATTTTCTATTTTATTTGGTTATTGTGATGGTATCTACTTTTGATGATACATGTGACTGCTAACCCTTTACCTCAACTCCCATTTAAGCTTCATAATCATTATATAAACATAAAATAAGTGGTTTATAAATCACAATATAATGTATTGCAGGGGTCCCTAATAGGAGGACCGTGGTGCGGATCCGTACCCAGATGCCGTTGTATCCGGACCCAGGACCTAAAACCGATAGATAATTGAGAATTATTACATTTTGATGGAGCGCTTCTATTTTCACCGGCGCAGCTTTTTCAGCCTTTACAGCACTTTTTCAGTGGTGCAGGAAACAAACCGACCAATGCGTTGTAAATCACATCACGTGATGCAGTTCAGCCAATCAAATATGGGTATTCTGACAAGTTTCCTGACTTGAGTGAGATGTACACACACCGTGACACACGGGGCCCACTCACATCTGAAGTGAAGACACAGAAGTTCAGCAGTTCCCCCCCCCCCCTTCAACTTGACGGCTTCCCTCACCTCCGGTGTCCACCACCGGGTTCTCGGGTTGCCGCCACAACAGGCACAACAGGCACCGATGACCTTCCGGCCACAGCTCCTAGCGGCCTCGTCCACAATAGAGGCTTTGAACCACTCGGATTCCATGTCCCCAACCTCCCTCGGGATGTGTGAGAAGTTCTTCCGGAGGTGGGAGTTAAAAACCTCCCAGACAGGGTCCTCCGCCAGATGTTCCCAGTTCACCCTCACTACACGTTTCGGCTTGCCGGGTCTTTCCAACCGGTTCCCTCGCCCTCTAATCCAACTCACCACCAGGTGGTAATCAGTTGACAGCTCTGCTCCTCTCTTCACCCGAGTGTCCAAGACATATGGCCGCAGATCAGATGATACGATTACAAAGTCAATCATTGATCTCCGGTCTAAGGTGTTCTGGTACCAGGTACACCTTATATTCGAACATGGTGTTCGTTATGGCCAAACCGTGGCTAGCACAGAAGTCCAATAACGAGACACCACTCAGGTTGAGATCGGGCAAGCCGTTCCTCCCAATCACCCCCCGCCAGGTTTCTCCGTCATTGCCCACGTGAGCGTTGAAGTCCCCCAGGAGAACTATGGAGTCGGTAGGCGGCGCCCTTTCCAGGACCCCTCCCACTGACTCCAAGAAGGCCGGATACTCCGAACTGCTGTTTGGTGCATAAGCACAAACCACAGTCAGGGCCTTGCTCCCCGCAACCCATAGGCACATGGAGGCGACCCTCTCGTTCTCCGGGGAGAACTCCAACACAGCGGCACTCCACTCCTGCCCGGCGCCTCTCAACTTGGGCAACTCCAGAAAAGGACAAAGTCCAACCCCTCTCCAGGAACATGGTTCCAGAGCCAGTGCTGTGTGTGGAGGTGAGTCCAACTATATCTAGATGGTATCACTCCACCTCCTGCACCAGCTCCGGCTCTTTCCCCGCTGGCGAGGTGACGTTCCACGTCCCTAGAGCTAGTCCATGCTGCCGGTGACCCGGTCTGCATTGCACCCGACACCGATACTTGCAGGTGGTGGGTCGACAGGGTGGCTGCTCCATGTTCTTTCTTCGGGCTGACCAGACGCTCGCCGACGAGCTCCCCTCCTGGGTCTGGCTCCGGGAGGGTGCCCCGGTTTCCCTGGTCTGGGCGAGGTGGCTGAAGACCGTGGGCTGCTTATCATTAGGGTAATTTGAACCGCTCTTAGTCTGGGCTCTCCCCTGAGACCTGTTTGTCTTGAGAGACCCTACCAGGGGCTACTGCCCCGGACAACATAGCTCCCAGGATCACTGAGCCACTCAAACTGCTCCACCACGTTAAGGTGGCGATTCGCGGAGGAGAAGTTACGTTACAAATTAGTTATTTTAACCCAAAGCTTGATCTTTGATTTTCTCAATCTAAAAACTTCGTTTTTTTTTCCTAAATTGTTCCGTGGTTCTTCCATGTCATTTTAACACATTCCTTGCCACAACCATGTGATGTGCTGTTAGCGTTAGTTGTGTTTTACCAGCCTTCCTGAAAGATGTTTCAAGTGTTTAAATCCACTTGCTGTCCAGACAGTTTCCCCTCTGAAAATAAGACATGGAATGCAGAACAGGATTTTTTTGACATGCTAGCAGTTAACCAAGTTTTTATTTTGGTGTACACACCCTACAAAGCAATATGTTTCGTGAGAAGGGATTTTATTCAGAATATGATGACAAATTGCAACCATTTTCTGAAATAGACAAAGTTTAGTCTGCTACTATTGTAAAGGGTGTTTTCTAAAGCAGGCGAAATAATCAAAAAAAGAAAAAAAGAAACCGCCTGAAGCCCAGCACAGTGGAAAAGTTGTTATTTTTAAATAAAAAAGAATAAAATGTTCTACGTGTTACATGTTGTCCCAAGTGAGATAAGGAGAGTCACAAACCAAGGAACACAAGCACATTTGGCTGTGGCTCAATGGTAGAGAGGGTTGTCCGGTAACCGCAAGGTTGGTGGTTTGAGGTTTGGCTGCTACATGTCCTATCCCGATGTGTACCTGAGCAAGACACTGAACTGATAACTGCTCCCCAGGCGCTTCTCAGCAGCCCACTGCTCCCAAGGATGGGTGTATGACAATAAAATCCTAACTTAAATTTTTTTTTTTTTACTTTTCACATCACAACCCTCTCCCCAATTTGTTTCCACTTTCCCTTTTGACCCCACCATTGTATCATAAAGACAGACACCATATTAATAAGTTCATAAGTTATGTATTGGCATCACAAACATCATTCATTCATTTATTCAATGCTTCACACACCAAAGCCATGGAGTCATTTTAATCACTCTGCCTGTTTTTCATTTATTGCACTTGATGGCACAGTAGAGCAAATGAAGCACCATGAAGCTTCGACCCATGAGTGAACCAATTGGATGGAAAGCTTCAATGTTTCATGAAGCTTCATCTCGCCATCACTAGCAAATCTACTACGTGGGTGCCAATGTACAGGGTACCCCAGACTCACCTACATATACTGTCTACCTCTCACCACAAACACTAACAAGTTTAGCTCACAGCATTGACAGGAAACCATAGAAGACCAGCCCCTGAACTCCTGAGTCCCTGATCTTATCCGTGGCTCTCCGTCCGCCGATTGGCCAGCCTGCCGCTGGTGCCACCCACCGATCAGGACGACTGGCCCCACAGATGGAACCCAATCAACTGATTGCCAGGATAGGAGACTGAGGGAGAGAGGAAAGAAGGAAGGGCAGGAGGGGAAAAAACACAACACGTAACAAATATGGTTTTATGAATAGTCAGAAGTTGAGGCAAAAGAAGCAAGGCAATCTAGCCAAAATACGAAAGAAACGTAATATGAACTGCATTCTTACTTTAACATGAACCTTTTCTTCTCATTTTATGCTTTAGCCCCCAACATTAGTTACTGTCACCCTATCACCTTTTCAGATTCAGATTTTTTACCAAATCCCACTAACAGTCTTATATTTTTCAGGGGAAAAAGTCATCGCTGTGTCCATCTTTTTTCTCACATTCACTAATTGCTTCTCTCTTCATCGTCTCTACCCATGAAGTGGATGCTTGCATGACAGTGGTTATGCATCCACCTTTCTTATGAATAAAACCTCTTTTTATAAACACAACATTTTTAAGATTGGTGGCTCCAGATCTTTAACAGGGGAAGCAAAAGCAAGCATCTGCTTTACACAATAAGTCGGCCAGAGCTGAGAGCAATACCCACTTGGGCTAAATGCCCGGATCAGGTATGATCTCAGACTACGACAGAGTGTTTGTGTTTCAACCTTGATATGGATCAGCACCAACCCCATTCTCTTGCCACCGATCCTTGCTATTGATGCTGGAGGGGTGCACAAGATCTCCGGTTTATTCTATGCCTGAGAAAAACATTGTAGAGGTATTAACAGTCAGATCAGTGGCACTATGCTGTTTGATAACTACAAAAAACACTGCTCGTTCAACGGACAGTTTATAAATGTACATTCTGTCTAGGAGAGAGGCGAGAGGAAGAGGCCCAGATGAAGATGACCGTCCTTTCCACAGCAAACATCCTTCCAGCAGGTTAGACGGCAGGCGTGGGACATTAAGACACTCCTCCTCAGTGGATGCTATCAAGAGCGGGCAGAGTTACTGGGAAAAGAGGCTGCAGCTGAGACACAGCTGTACTGGTGAGAACGGCACTGCACTAAACCCAGTTCAACCTCTCTCCTGTATGCAGCACACTGTGTTCATAACTCAGTCTGAAATTGCAGTACAGATGATTGGTGTTTTTTTGTTCTTATTTATGTGTGATGCACACAATGTGCCCAAACCTCAAGACACCAAAGATACACAAAGTGGCCTATTCTTAAAAATGAAGGACAGGTGACCGATGTAAAATGTTCTCGAAGAAGCTACTAAGGGTGACTGTGGCTAAGTGAAGAGCAGGGTTGTCCTTCAATCAGATGATTGGAGGTTCGATCCCCGGCTCTGCTAGTCGCATGTGGCCTCCTTGAGCAAGACACTTAACCGTAGATAGTCTGATAGGCAGGTGGCACCTATTGTGTGAATGGGTGAATAATGACAAGAAGTGTGAAAGCACTTTGAGTGGTCGGAAAGACTAGAAAAGCGCTATACAGTCCGTTACTTAATAGATTGATTAGTTTAACAACTAACCTTTTAACTAAGAGCTGACAATAGTCATACATATGCATATAGGTCTTAATCCAAGCAGCAGAGGTATATAGCTCAAACATTCAGTATTAAAATACACCTGGCTGCTTGTGCTACTGACCTGTAGTTTATATTGGTGTAATGTGGAGTTAGACATACCTTTATGGGTAATGGGTAACAAATAAAACTATAGACTGCACAGGGAAGTCATATCCACTTCAGTTTCCTCTATTGTCAGTTGCAGTTTGTGTGTATGTGAGAAATACAAATAAATTGTATTAATTAATTAAATTTTTATTTGTAATTTGACTTTCCATTTTATTTGGCTTTGATATACGGTGACTCTGCAACAAACATTCTCTCTCCTCCTCTCCTTCAGCTGGTATGGTAACCATTAGAAAGAGCAGCGTGCCAGTTGGGACATCAGATTCACGCTGCCGGACCAACAGCCAGGTAACGTGTGCAGAAAGACGCAGATACCCTGCAGTTTACAAGATGTTCCAACATATGGAAGGAAACGTTAAAAATTCAGTGATACTAAAAGTTTGGAAATGTTAGAGATACTGTATAGGCACTCGTAAATTGCTCTGAGTTGGATCATCACCCAAATGCTTAAAATACAGTGTAAAATGTAAATGTTATTAAGCTAATCTTTATTTGCTTTCAATGTTTCATTGTTTGACTATATGTGATTTTTGCATATGCAGCAGATGACCCAGAGCCTACAGGACACAAAGACAGAGGCCTTTATGGCGTTACCTGCAGGTGAAATGAGACCTCCCTGCAAACTGATGGGCAGAACACACCATGTCACTGAGAAAGTCACCCAGGTTAGTAGAGATGACTTTGCACTCTAATGTTTCTGTTCTAAACTAGATAGACCAGCTTTCCATCAAATGGAGTGTGGAACATTAAGGGTGCTGCTCCTCCTTCATATATATTGTAATGGAAAATCGTTTTTTCTTATTGTTGTGTTGTGTGTGTGTGCGTGTGTGTGTGTGTATACATTGCAGTTCACTAACAAGGACCACGCCAATAACAGTATGAGTTTCGAGAGGTTTATTGCATAATTGCAGACTGTATTCATCTTCCACTCCCAGGTGCCGTGACCCCGCTAACCTCATTTATCCTACTGTCTGAGCTCATGTTGAGCAAGTGGTGGCAGGGGGGCTCTGGAATTGCCAGTCGGCAGTGCCGAAAGCTGAGTTCATCTCGGACTACGCTTCCTTGCTCTCTCTCAGCTTTCTTGCTCTAACTGAGACCTGGATCACACCAGAAAACACCACCACACCCGCAGCTCTGTCAGAAGTGTACTCTTTCTCTCACACTCCCAGAGCTGCGAGGCGAGGTGGTGGTACTGGCCTGCTAATGGAAATACACTCTTGTCTCGGTTCATCAGTTCTCCCCGTCCTCTTTTGAATTTCATGCGGTTACTGTCACCTATCCAGTCAAGCTCACCATTGCTGTTGTGTATCGCCCACCAGGCCCTCTTGGTGAGTTCTTGGAAGATCTCGACACATTCGTCTCGCACTTCCATGACGATGGCTCAGCACTCATCCTGCTCGGAGACTTCAACATCCAGACTGATAAACTAGAACCTCTTATTTCCTTCCTCTCCTCCTTTGACCTTTTCCACTCCTCTTCTCCTACCCACAAGGCTGGCAACCAGCTGGATCTTATCTTCACTAGACACTGTTCTACTGCTAACCTCTCCGTCACTCCCCTCCAGCTCTCTGACCACTATTTCATGTCTTACTCCCTCTCTCTCTCCTCTCCCCCCTTATTTCCTCCACCTACCCACATGGTTTCTACCCGTAGTAGAAACCATGTGCTCTCCCATGTGCTCTACCTCTGCTCTCCCTGACCCTGAATCCTTCTCCCTCCTATCCCCTGATACTGCTACTGATATTCTCCTCTCCACCCTTTCCTCTTCTTTGGACAACCTCTGTCCCTTCACCTCCAGGCCTGCATGGCCAACCCCACCTGCCCCATGGCTGTCGGACTCAGTGCGTACTGACAGACGGAGCTAGGAGCTAAGAGAGGCTGAGCGTAAATGGAGAAAAGGCAAACTCCCTGGGGACCTTCTTAACTTCCAAGCTCTTCTTTCCACTTTTCCCCCCACTCTTTCTACTGCTAAAGCTGAGTTCTTCTGCTCCAAAATCCTAACCTTCCAATCCTAAAAAACTCTTCGAAACTTTCTCTTCACTACTCCAACCCCCACTGCCCCTCCTCCTACTTCCTCCCTTCTCCCTGACGATTTCGCCAACTTCTTTGACAAGAAGGTAAACGATATCAGGTCCTCCTTCTCTCAGCCCCTCCAAGAGGTAGATAGGCTGAGGTGGACCGTATTGGTTGGTCTTGCTGCATTTGAGGTGATAGATGACGGTGTCAGGAGGATGAGTTGAGATGTTGGACATGCTGGCATGTCGTGACGGATTGTGGTCAGAGTTTGAGGCAGTGAACTTGGAGCAGAGAAGGAAGCCAAAGAAAGCCAGCAAGAACATGGACTCGAGTACTTTGTCCATGAAGGGAGAAAGGTAGCCTGAGCGGAGAGTGTGGATGCAGTGGGTGAGAAGATCCGAGGTGAGGGGCAGACGTTTAGGCATAGGCCGTGGTTCGGCTTTACGGAGACCTTTGAGTAACATCGCTATATGCGAGTGGGTAGAGGCTGGGAACGGCGTTCCTGAGGACAGTTTAGTGAAAAAGTTAATTCCGCTTATGTATACCCGTATAGTGGAGGACTTTATCTTAAGGAGGGAATGGGCAAATGTAATGAAGTTCGTGAGGGTAAGGATGTTGAGTGATGGGAAGGGAAGGTTAAAAGAGGCGTGGAAAGCTTTGAAGCGGTTCCATCTGGTGAAGTGCGATGAGAGTGTTTGAGGGGCGCTGTTGAGGATGGCATCTTGAGAGACGGAGATTAGGTGTTCCAGTTGCGGGGTCAGTTGAAGATGGTGGCTGAAAACGGTGGGACCGGAGTCGGCAGAGGGTCTGAGGTTGGCGCTAATCGTCTGAATTTCTGGAATGAGAAACGGGAAAGTGAATCAGCGATGGAGTTGTAGTGACCTGGGATGTGGGAGGCATGGATGATGAACTGGTGCTGGGCTGAAACCAAGGTTAGTCTCCGCATGAACATCATTATTTCTAGACAATGTGACCGTCCTTTATTGATGATGTCTACGACGGCGCTGTTGTCTGAGTAGACGGCAATGGTCTTTTTGGACCATTCATGCCGCCAAAGAATGGCTGCTACGACTATTGGATACATTTCAGAGATTGCGGAGGAAGGAGTAAGGGATGAGAATTCAGCCATGCGGCTGAGAACTACTTGTCTCCATAGAGGCCTCCGAAGCCGATGGAGGGTGCTGCGTCTGTGTAAAGCTGGATGTCATCCGGCTTGGTGATGTGTTTGTCGTAGAAGATGATGATGAAGAGATGCTGTTCCAAGAGGAGAGGAACTGGTGCCATAGCTTTAGCTCTGTCTTGCATGCTTTGTCAAGTGTGACGTGGTCGTGGAGCTTTGTGAATGAGGAGGCGACTGAAAGGAGGTGTGACAAGAATAATCGGCCTTGGGGGATGATGTGGATGGCGTAGTTGAGGTGGCCTAAAAGCGAAAGGAGTTGGTGTTTGGTGCATTTGGGGGCCAGGAGGAAATTAGAGATGAGTAATGAAATCCAGTTGGTTGATTTTTTCGGTAGGTAGGGATGCTTGGAGTGAGACGGAGTCAAGGGTGATGCCGAGGAATTCCAGGGATGTACTGGTACTTGTGGATTTCACTGCAGAGAGGGGAAAACTGAGTTCCTGGAACGCAGCGGTTAGAGTGTGGAGGCCGAGTGCTGGGGGAGAGGAAGGTGGCGTGACGGTGAGGGAGTCGTCTAGGATGTGGATGACGTACGGGAGTTTATGGACATTTGTCAGGATCCAGCAGAGTGATTCGGAAAGGCAATCGAAAATGTTTGGGCTGCTCTTGCACTCGAAGGTCAGGCGCACCGAGAAGTAATAAGCACTCTTCCATAGGACACTGGAAAGTGGCCAGTAGTTGGGGTGGATGGGAAGTATTTTAAAGGCACTGGTGATGTCTGCTTTAGACAACCAGGCTCCTGGACCTGCAAGGCGACTGAGGGATGCGGCGTGATCGATTGTGGTGTACTGCATGGTGTAGTCCGGGCTAGGGATTCGACTGTTGATGCTTGGAACAGTGGAGCCGTGGGGGGAAGAGAGGTCTATAATGAGTCTCCTTTTGCGTGAATATTTCCTAGTAGCGATGCCGATTGGACTGATTCTGAATATAGGGAAAGGTGGGCTAGTGAGTAGGCCTATCATAAATGCGTCTTTGACTACCTGAGCCAGGAGCTTGTCGACTGTGTCGGGTTCAGAGATGGCTGATTGCAAGTTTTTACATGTGAAGGAAGATTCTGGCTTCACCTGCATGCCTGGGTGGAAGCCGTGTGTGAGACCCTGGATGAGGAAGCTTGTGAACTGGTGGTCTGGGTGAGTTTTAAGGGTGGAAGCTAGGGCGTGGATGTTAATTGGTGTGTTGAGGTACTTACACTTGCTGTGCTTTGTAGGTTTATGGGGACAGGTTGGTCTTGCGTGGGCCCCCCGCAGAAGGGGCAGGTGTGGAGGAATCGGCAGCTGGAGGATTGGCATCCTAGGTCGTTGAAGTTATTGCAGACCATCCTCCCGCCCTGGTAGAGGATTGGTCTACCTCTTTTGTCCATACCTCTAGGGGAACGGCCGGAGGTGGTTGGCTGGTTGATTTCTGGTTTATGGGTGATGGATGATAGATGGTGGGGGAATTAATGGAGGCAGTCTGCGGTAAACGGTGGGGGGGGGGGGGGGGGCTTCATTTACGGGAAGCTGAGGTGGAGGGCAGGGGTGCTGTGAGGGTGCATGGCCGGATGAGAGGGTGCAGAGCTTGCAATTGAGAGAGGCATGAGCTCTCCACTATAGTTCTGGGTTGAGTGTTCCCCAGTGTGTTCCCTGGTTGAACTGCTGCACGCGACCGGCAGCTTTGGATGTGAACAGGACGTGGTAGGTGTAGAACCCGTTCCGCCGATCCGCAAGGCTAGGTCGAGTGTATGTGCCAAGTAGTCGTCCAACTCGGCACTATGGTCGGGGAAAACAGAGCAGATGATATCACTATATAGGGAGAAAGAGCAGGCAAACTCGGCCGTGGTGAGTTCCTTGGATCGGGTGGGGAGTGGCTGTTTGAGTTCGATGGGTCCGAAAGCGGTGATTAATTCCCTTGGGATATGGGGATTGTATGTGGATGGATGTATCAGTTGAGCAAGGTCGATGTAGTTACCTGCGAGAATCTGTTGCCTGAGCGTGTGTGGCACGGGGTATGGTCGGGCGGATACTAAAGGGCGTGCTGGAGGTAGTGCTGTGGCTAAGGTAAAGCTGGTGGGTGGAGGAAGATGAGTCGAAAGGAAGCTGGGGTTGGTTGCTGGTGGACCTGTGGAAAAAGGGGGTGCATTTTAAGTGGGATGGTTAGTTACAATTGTGGTTATGGGGAGGGGGAGGGTACAAAAGGAAACGCAGAGTTTTGGCTGTTGGCTCCGCCGTAGAATCCTTTAGATTAACGATGCAAAATGTAGAGTAATTAATGAAAGAACTTCTAATGAGAGTTTAAGAGCAAGGACTAGCAAGTACTAAGAAGGAGTTGAGGTTTCCTTCAATTTTCTTTGTTGGAATTAGGATAAAACATCAGCTGAGGACTAAACCCTCTAAGCACTTTTATGTTGAAAAACAAGGTCATTCCTAATTCCTTGCTGGTTTACAGTGACTGTTGGGGGCTTTTATTTTGAATAAACAGGTTTATCCTGAGCTTCCTGTTGGGATACAGTTACTCCAAAAGGCTTTTATTTGTAAAAAATAGCCTCATCCTGAGTTCCCCATTAAGATAGTTACCTTCTGGGGCTTTTATTCTGAAAAAGCCCCAGAAGGTATATCTTAAAAAACAGGTCCATCTCTAGTTTGCTCTTAGCATAGAATGACTGATGGTGGCTTTCATTCAGAAATCATCATGACTTTCCTGTTATGGTAGTAACGGTGGCCTTTGGGTGGCCTTTGAGTAACGTAAGAAACATGAAATTCCCTCTCATCAGTGTTCATGCGTCAGCATTCATCTGCAACACGGCACTGTAATGCATCCAAATCTTTACACTCCTTTTCTGGTGTATGCCTTCAGAAAAGCTGCTATTCAGCAAGATCCACCTTCTTTTTTTTCTTCTTTTTATTTATTTATTGCAAGACAGGAGACAATACATAGACATAACAACAAGAGGACGACAAGAACAGCGAGATACAAGACAGCAAACATATATAGTCAGTGTATGGGAGAACTGTGTGTGTGAGTGTGCGTGTCTGAGTGTCTGAGCCTTCTGATATGAAAGAAAAAAAACGTAAGAAAGTACATAAATAAGGTCAAATTAGATACATTTAAAAAGAATAACGTCCGAAAAAATGTACGTAAACAAAGTTAGGGGCAGTATCGCCCTGCTCCAGAACAGGACAGTAGGATCAGTCAGGCCGGGTCAACCGAGTTGAATATTATTTCATTTATTTATTGTTTTTTTAAAAACTGATAGGTCCAGCTTTGAGTTGCCCCCAGACCGTTTGAGGAGGGGGCTGGCCCAGTGCGGGTTTGAACCCTTTAAAAAAAAAAAAAAAGAAACAGCTCCCAGACCCTAGGGAGAGGACCTCTTCTTTTGGAGGGGCTTATAAGTCAGTTATACATACACATGTATATAAAATATATATATATATTTGTGATATATTAACAGTGACCCAGCCTTCCATCTCCATACCACCTGCTCCAGAGGGGACCATCAGAGTGCCCCGTATTGAGCCCAAGCCACCAGGGATGGGATGGAACACCGCAGGGGAGGCCGTGGTTAAAACAATGATTTGACAAAATGTTATTATTTTTTTTCTTTTCCTTTTCATTTAATTAAGAAAATAAAAAATAAAATGCAAAGACCCCAGGGTCCTGAAGACATGCGCCATCCAGCTGTCTGATGTCCTGCAACCTGAGCCTGAAGCAGGATGAAGTCCCGGTGCTGTGGAAGACATCGTGCCTGGTTCCTGTTCCTAAGACGATGACTCCCGACCAGTTGCCCTCACATCTCATGTGATGAAGGTGCTGGAGAGGCTGGTCTTGGCCCACCTCCGACCGCAGGTGAAATCGTCACTGGACTCTCTGCAATTTGCATACCAGCCTCATGTGGGGGTGGACGACGCCATCATCTACCTGCTGCAACGAGCTCAGTCTCACCTGGATGGAACCGGTGGCTCTGAGAATCACTTTCTTTGATTTCTCCAGTGCATTCAACACCATCCAACCAGTGCTGCTGAGTGAGAAGCTGCGGGTGGTGGGGGTTAACGCGTCCACCGTCTCCTGGATCAGTGACTACCTCATAGGCAGACCACAGTTAGTCCCACTGGGCAGTGTGCTGTCTGATGTGGTGGTCAGTGATATTGGAGCCCCACAGGGAACTGTTCTGTCTCCCTTCCTGTTCACCTTGTACACCACTTGTCACGGGAGTTCACAGGTAGGACCCAAACGCAAGACCACAGGACGGTCCGACCTGACAACCCCAGACTACAGGACCAGAGTTTATATATTGTCAGGGGAATCATTAGTGGGACCTGAGTCTGGTGTGTCAGGCTGCAGGAGGTGATCGGCTGGAGTGTCCTCAGCTGTGCACAATCAAGGGTGTGGCCATGGGAGGTGTCTGGAGGCAGAGGACAAACACAGAGCACATGGCACACAATAACAAACAGGGGAATGACAGGACACATGAGGAGAGGAGATCAGGGGAAACACACAACGGGTCAGACAGGGATCCTGGATCCTGACACCACTGACTTCCAGTACAACCCAGGGTCATGCCATCTGCAGAAGTTCTCTGATGACTCTGCAGTGGTCGGGTGTATAAGGGATGGACGGGAGGAGGAGTACAGGGCAGTAGTGGAGGACTTTGTGGAGTGGGCCGGTAGAAATCACCTGCGTCTGAACGTGGCCAAGACCAGAGAGATGGTGGTCGACTTCAGGAGGAAGACGACGGCTCCACCACTGCTGAGGATGAGGAGAGGATGTGGACATGGTGGAGGAGTACAAGTACCTGGGTGTCTCCATCGACAGCAGACTGAACTGGCAGACCAACATCAACGCTGTGTACAAGAAGGGGATGAGTCGACTCTTTTTCTTGGAGATGTTCTACCAGTCTGTTGTGGCCAGTGCACTTTACTTCGTCGTAGTCTGCTGGGGGAGCAGCATTGGAGCCGGAGACACCAACAGACTTAACAAACTGGTTATGAAGGCCGGCTCCATCATTGGCTGCAAACAAGACATTCTGGAAGAGGTGGTGGAGAGGAGGACACTGAAGAAACTATTATCCATATTGGATAACCCGGATCACCCTCTCCACCACCTACTGCAGGGACAGCGGAGCACTTTCTCCAACAGACTGATCCAGCTCCGCTGCCCTCTGCTATCAGACTTTATAATAATTCACCTCTGGCCAAATCAATCACACAACTATAACACTTAAATCTTTGCACTATTGTTTAGTTAGTTAATTTTGATATTATTCTATATCATTGTATATATTGTACATTTTTTTAAATTAATATGTTTTACTGTTATTTGTATTGTATATATTGTGCATTTTTATATTTGCATTCTTTATATTTTATATTTTACTCTGTTATTTGTATTGCTTTACCTTTACCATAAATGCTGCTGTAGCGAAAAAACCTACCTGAGTCTTATTACCGACCCTTTATGACCACAATGCACCCATCTTCTAATGGCTACTCCAGCAGAATGACGCCCCACGTCACTGAGCTCAAATCATCTCAAACTGGTTCCTTGAACATGAGAATGAGTCCACTGCACTCAAATGGCCTCCACAGCCACCAGATACAATAGAGCACCTTTGGGATGTGGTGGAACAGGAGACTCGAATCATGTATGTGCAGCAGACAAATCTGCAGCTACTGCATGATGCTATCATTACAATATTGATCTCCGAAGAACGTTTCCAGCACTTTGTTGAATATGTGCCTTAAGGACCTAAGGAAGTTCTGATGGCAAAAGTGGGTTCAACCACATATTCAACCACAATATATATAATTTGGGTACAAATTATATATATATATATATATATAATTTGGGTATATCTATATTCAAGACGTCTAGTAGTAGTAACGTCTCTGTGTAGTAAACAACTGTCAAATCAAATAAAGAAAGTACACATCAATTATATTTTAACAAATATTATTCTCATTTTTCAAATTTAACTGGATGGATTAGAAATACATGAATACATGTTCTTCTCATTTCAAGTAAAATAACAGCTGGATTAAAAAATAAATTACGTAATGAAATTCAATTTAGAAAAAATATTTTCACTGAATTAAGCTGCAGCTTTAAACTCAGTCCATTCCGGGTGAAGTGAAAAATCCACAATATTATATTTTTCTCATCTTCCAAAAAGAGAAATTAGTGTTTGAAGAATTCACCTATATGAGTCTGTCCAGTCAGAGTCTAATGACTCTGGTCTCTCTGGATATTTCTCTCTTTTGGAAATCGTCCTATGATTTGAATTTCACAACTCACACCTCAATAGTCCTGCTCTGCTCTCTGTATCCTCGTCTCTCCCCGTGTGTCACGGTGTGTGTACATCTCACTCAAGTCAGGAAACTTGTCAGAATACTCATATTTGATTGGCTGAGCTTCATCACGTGATGTGATTCACACCGCATTGGTCGGTGTTTTTCCTGCACCACTGAACAAGTGCCGTAACTGCTGGAATAATTCCGCTGCATAAAAAAAATGCCCTTCAAAATAAAATCACAACTTTTTTTTTTTTGTCAGGCAGAGGCCCGCGACCCACTTTTGGGTCGTGGGCCCAACCAGCCCACCAGTTGAGAATCACTGCCATAGAGTATCCTCCAGACATCTGAATGGACACATCAAGCTTTTGTGGCAGGAGACTTTCTTTGTAAATATTATTTTGTCTTCCTTTTTTATTTCTTCCTTTTGTGCAGTCCTGTATTGTATAATGACAATAAAGCTGAACCTTGAACCCTAGTGGCAATGGGGGGTCCTCCCACCTAGTGCTCCAGTATTATGCTTAAGGCCTGGACAAATTGAATGCGCAACATTGACAATTTAATGGTTGCAAGCCAAGGCAACTGTACACACTTTGCACACACATCACTTGGACTAATTGTATTAAAAATAAGGCCACTCACATAACTACACAACACTCCGCCCTGCAACAGAATACGCACAGCACACTCGCCTCTCTCTCTTAACACGGACACGCATGCACACGCTCAAACCCGACACACAGTCCTCGGCTCAGCTTCTTCTAGTTGCTTTGCTGGTATCCAAGAAGAGGAAAGACGATGTCCTGCTTTGATCAGGGTTCTCATGGAAGATACTGGATCCATTTTGTCCAAAGAGGGTCCATTTAGGCTGCTCACTTAACGCAACCTGTTGCGTCTCTGACTGTATGTGCGTCTGCTTAGTACGTTTTTAGAAGACATTCTGGTCACAATTTAAATAATTTTTAGTGATCCCCCAGACTTTTGCTGTTGAGGCCTTCAGGGGGTTAGGGTGTGCCATCGGTGTGTGAATGATTAGAATCTAATCATTCTGTGATTCTGCTGTGCTTGGATCATAAGTCTCAGAGTTAGATTGAGATATTGCTTTTGTGACATAACCAGTTATCGTTGGTGATTTTAATCGAAGCACACCACTGACCACACCGTCTTCCTCTCTGTCCCCCAAACCGTCACCTGTTTCAGTTGGAGGGCTCTGATGGGACATTCTTCTGTTCTGTGGCGCATTCTGGACGACGTGAACTTCTGATAACCGTATAGTTCATTTGCCTTGACCAGGAGCGTTTTGAACACATTACTGATGACTTGTGAGATTGTGTACCTGAATAATACCGTAACACTTATGGCTGTACTGGTGCTAATGTTGCCAGACAACTAAGAGGTCAGAATGTTTCCTTGCACATTTGAACTCTCAGCAGTGCAGCCTCCACCTTTTTCTGTCATTTTAAACGTTTTCCAGAATGACTTTTGTGCAGAGAAGAACTTTCACAGACAGTTCACAGTCACTGACGACCTGATAACATTGCCGACATATTTTGACATCAATTTACATGCAGAAGAGGTTGACTTTAAGATAGTATGTATTGTTTTAGTTAAATACTGGCTGATATACTTTACATTGCATTTGAGTTGATGGTTTATCAATTACAATGTGCACCTCCATTGTTGTGTCTGCTTCTTGAAGTCGGAAGTAGGAACTCTGACTTTGAGTGACGTTCTGTTGTATTTGTTCTTATAGTAGTTGTCTTGAAGGCAGCATGAGACATCCAGGGTATCTGTAGCATTTATGTCCCACTGACAGACTTTGTCTTGTAGTACATCTACTGCCCTTATGATACAGTGAAATATAAATGCAAGAAACTCTAAAATTAGATTTTACATACTTTTTTTCTAAAATGTTTCAGCAAGCAGTTTAACTTCAATGGATGCTAATGCTTTGATCCTTCATCCTTATGGACTATATGTCTCTCTTTGTTTCTCCATCAGAGAAAGAAGGGACAAGGTCAGAGATAATGCTATCACTGTGGAAACAATGTAGGTGACTGCCCTTAACACTGTGCCTGTTTGTGTGTGTGTGTGTGTGTGTGTGTGTGTGTGTGTGTGTGTGTGTGTGTGTGTGTGTGTGTGTGTGTGTGTGTGTGTGTGTGTGTGTGTGTGTGTGTGTGTGTGTGCGTGTGTGTGTGTGCGTGTGTGTGTCTGCTGATTGGATAGGCTATTGTTAGCTTAGGAGGGCACAAATGGAAGCTTGAGGGTCTGCAGTGGAGCTTGTCCAAAAATACCAGTGAATGTACAGCAGCAGAGTCACTTCACGGTCTATCGCGGTCAGTCTCATATAAAAGTCAATGTGACCCTGTAATACTGGTTCTGAGAGTGCTGCAGGAATGAGTCCTAAAGCCTGAAAATGAGTCTTTGAGTGGGTTTTTGATTTGGAAATAGGAGCTGTGGTTAAAACAAGTTTAATAGATTTTAACAATTTCTTCTACGACATAAATTACGTCGGAAATACCCCATCCGTGAATTCTGAAGCTTTTACATATCTTAAAAAAGAAGATTTCTAACAAGTGGCTAACTGAGACAACTGAACGTTATAACAATATAGTATATATCTTCTTGTTTGAGAGGTGAGGTTTTTATTTGTGCAAAGCATATCTACCATTTGTCTTGTAGAATGTAAATGCTGCATCGCGGTTGAGAGAGGAGGGGGAAAGAGGGAACAGAGAAGAATAAGGAGGGAGACAAAAGGGGGAGGAGAAAGGAGGATGATCAGTGTGTGGGACTGAAAGTGTTGAGGAGTTCTACTAAAGCTCAGATCACAGACTGAAAGTAAAGGAAGGAGAACTGGCAGAAAAGAAGAGATATAAGTCTGTCTGAGAAAAAGAGAGTGGGAGAAAAACGCTGTCAACTGAAATAATCCTGCCAAGAGAAGTGTTTTACCTGCTGCTGGAAGAGTTTTGCTTTTATCAACTTCTGAAGACTACTGGACTTATTGAGCACTTCTGGGTCTACTTTATGTCACTCAGGACTCTTGTCTCTGAAGCATCACTGGGAGGTTTATTAAGACCAAAAGCTTTTCTTGAATGATTCAGCGAGTGACGTGTTGTGGATGAAGTGCTGAAGGGATTCTGAATGTCTCAATGTGTGGGTCAGCTGACCCATGTGAGCGTTAGACGTCTCAATAAAAAAGCTTTGAGAATACTATTATGGTGATCTTTGCATCATGAAATGAGAAAGCATTGCTACAAGAACAGATTGAGGCAAACTATACCTAAAGTATCTTCCAATTGCTTGTGTGAAAGTAAAAATTGTTCGTGGAATATGCTCAAATTTCACGAAACTAAAACACGATAAAAACCTTTTTAATTTTAAAACCTTTTTAACCTTTTTAATTCAACTATTGTGAATCAAGGGAAACATGACTTGATCTAGCCAAACTTGAACTAAACTAAATTGTCATCCAAGAATCTAAATTGAAAGTCAGATGAATCCAGCCCTTGACAGTGCATGGTTTATAATAGATACAAATTAATGATAGCAATGAGGTGAAGGATACAATGACCTCCACAAGGCTGACAAACTCTCAGAGACGAGCAACTGAACAAACTACAAAACACAGAGGAAAAGTAAACTGTGAAACATCAGAGACAGAAGGACAGAAGAAGAAGACAGGATACAAGCTGGGCGAACAGAGGACAGGACAGGAACATTGAATTGATTGGCAGCAGTTGTGGACCATGTCTGTAGTGTGTAGTGCTCCTCAGGATGGCCTGTCAGGTTTGGACAGTCAACGCAGAAACAGCAGAGTGAAGAGAGCTGTCCGCATCTCCTCAATAGCTCATGAGGTGAGTAGAACAGTGTGTGTGTGTGTGTGTGTGTGTGTGTGTGTGTGTGTGTGTGTGTGTGTGTGTGTGTGTGTGTGTGTGTGTGTGTGTGTGTGTGTGTGTGTGTGTGTGAAGTTTAATTGATTCCATGTTTAGAGTAGTCATTTATTGAATATTACCTGGTATGTTATAGACATCCCCATAATTACTGCTATTCAGCATTAGTATCTAAATGTGGAGGATATAGCCATAGTCACAGATGCTTTCAGTCAGTGGCGGCTGGTGGAAAATTTTCTAGGTAGGGCCATCCTATCAATTTCAGCAAACATCCCAGTATGATTTCATGCAAAAAAAATTTAGCATCAAACACGCATTATTACTTGGCAGTTAAATATTTAACATTTATTCCAACATGAAAAAAAGCAGTAAATAACACTTATATAATATAATATAACATGTTTATTTATTGAGATGCCCCTATGGACCTTGTTATAGGAGGTAAAGATCAGGAGAAGTAAACATGAAGTGTAATTATGAATACTGATGTTAAATTAAGCTATGATGAGTTTTCACTGTTCATTTAGGGGGGAAAAAGTGGCCCGAGAGTTACTGTCAGACCGGCCCACTCAATACACGGCGCGCTGCCCACTCAACACACGGCATGTATTTCGCCGGTCTACGGCGGCCATTCGCACCTCCGCCGGCCCCGCCCCGACAGACGCCCGGCACGACCGCACGGCGCAGACCGCGGTTATGGAGAAAAGTTTTTAAAAGCACCGTAGTGTCCAACCGTGCTGTGGCGTCCTCAGTTTATACTGTTGATACAGTTTTCACTGATTATTGACTTTCGGTATTAGAGTAAATTGAACGTGTTCTGTGAAGCATATAATATAGTCCCGTCGGCCTACCGGGGATTCCCCCGGTATCCCCGATGGCCAGTCCGCCCCTGCCTGTGGATACGTATGGTATGTCGAAGTAATCAGCGTACTTTTAGGAAGAAAGGAAGTTGATTGACTGACTTGTACGAAGTAGTGAAGCTTTGCATGTAGTCTGCTGTCTGATTGTGAGGTCAGGCTGATCTGATATCAGCTCTTTGGCTGCAGAATCGCCGCAAAAGTTCTCCTCTCAAACAGGTCTTGGAGGAGGAGTGGTCGCGCTGGCGCGGGCTCGTGTAGAGACTTCTCCTGACGAGAATGCGCAGCTCCGGGGGCTTGATCGTTCTTGCCCACAGCTGAATCTATTTGAGGGCGCTGATTGGCTAAATTGTATGTCACTCATTTATATCTTGAATCAGCAATTGGCTAAACGGCTTCATAGACCCGTCTCTTTTGGGCAAAAACGATCAAGCCCCCCTCGCTGCGCGCTCTCAGACGTGTCGTGCACACAGGCAGAGAGCACGAGCAGACGAGCACACAGGGGGAGAGGACGAGCAGGAAAAGCATATATTTTGCGCAGATATCATATTGTACACACATTACTGGGTACATTCCATAGTTAAAAAACACAAATATTGACAATTTGTATAATTTATGATTATTATAATTTTCTATTTTTTATTTATTTATTTATTTTTTTCGTGTGGCTCATGGTGGGGCCATGCCCCATTGCCCTCTCTTGACCAGCCGCCACTGCTTTCAGTGGTTTCATAGTTTACTGTATCAAAGTGAATACAACAATGACTGCATACAATTGTTTGTAAATTTGCATTTCAAAAACAATGAAAAATGAAATACAATTTAAACTTTCACTACGACGCTGTCGAACCAGACGGTGTTATCAGCTATAGCCGCCATATGAGAGCAGTGCAGAGTGGTGACCATGAGCTAACCAGTGGAAAACTCTCACATGCACGGTCATGCATTAAAAGCATGTGCAGCCGGCCTGGCTATGTAAACTAAGCAAGAAGAAGCTAGGACGAAAGTGGTCGTGTTTCAGAGCACCAGAGTCCATTTAGGAAAGCTCTCATTCTACTGCACCAGGGTCTGACAGTTTGCAGTCCTGGTTCTGGTTCTCCTGCCTTCCTTTCCTCCAGCAATACGCCCTGGGCCTCCAGCAGCCTGGTGTCGGTGTTTAGCACAAGCCACACTTTCATAATGACAACTAATATCCATTCTCCTTTATAGTTGGAGGGTCTCCAACTACTCTCTCCCCAGCCTCTACCGTAACTTCCACTCCACGACCCATGAACATTCCCGTGAGAATCACAGGCTCGCGCTCACGCCCTAGTTATGGTCGGGTTCGAGGTGCTGCACGAGTGATCCGTCCTATTGCACATACCCCCAAAGCTTCCTGTGCTGATGACGACACAGTGTCTTCCCCCATCAAAATGTGTCTGATTAATGCACGCTCTGTAACAAACAAGGCTCACATTTTAAATTACTTGTTCACAAGTCATGATTTGGCTTTTTTATTTCTGACTGAGACCTGGCAACGGAACATGGAATGCATCCATTTCAATGAACTCTGCCCTGTGGACTGTTCTTATGTTGGGACACCGCGTCTGACAGGCCGCGGTGGAGGCTTCGCCGTGGTCTGGAAGAATCAGTGTGCCTGCCAATTGGGGATCACAGGATCCTATGCTACTTTTGAACTGCAGCTCACTAAAGTGGGCCGGCTAAAGCCGTTTTTCTGTTTTTTAATTTACCGACCTCCAGGTCCTGCAGGTCAGTTTTTATCAGAGTTCACAGACTTTCTGACCTCTATTATCAAGCTAGACAAAGTGCTTCTGGTTGGTGATTTTAATCTGCATATCAATGATACCACAGACTGTATAGCCACTGAGTTTCTCAATTACTGAATCTTTTAATTTCACGCAACATGTTTCTGGCGCCACTCACAGGGGTGGTCACACCTTGGACCTTGGGTTCTCCCTGGGTCTTGATATCTTTACACTATATCTCTGTATACAGTTTTCCTGTGTGTTTAGGAATTATTAGCTATATTGAATGAATGAATGAATGAATTTTATTTATATAGCGCTTTTCACAGACAGTAGTATCACAAAGTGCTTAACAGAGCAGACATTTAAAAGCGTAAAAAACACAATGTGAAACATATTTTAAGAGCAGGTCTAGGACATGGGTTTACTTTTACACAAACGCCAGCCCAAACAGGTGGGTTTTAAGCTGGCTTTTAAAAGTATCGACAGTATTAATTCCGGGTCATCCTCCAAATAAAGTAGTTTAGATCATCTGGACAAACAGCTTCCCTGTATTGATGTCACCATGTTCCTTCATCTCAGCAATGAACCAAAGATGAATACAGTGCTATTATATCTACTATGAAAACTGTGAAGACAAAACCCAAGTTGCAACAAACTTTAAACCCTTCGCTATCGTTAAAGCTGATGGGCAGGGGGCACGTTGCATGGAAGCCCCTGCCATCAGTGTATGAATGGGTGTGAATGCTCTTTGAGTGCTCAGAAGACTAGAAAAGCACAAACAAGACCAGGTCCATTTACCATTTGTTCTGTGTGTGGCGTTTCAGTGTCTGTTCACCCCTGGTCAGGCATGTGATGTTTGGCAACACCCAGTGGTGTATAAAGTACTCAAAAGCCATAATTGAGTAAAAGTAAAGATACCTTACTGGAAAACTACTCCAGTAAAAGTAAAAAGTCACCTATTAGAATACTACTTGAGTAAAAGTCTATCTGATATTTATTGTACTTAAGTACAAAAGTACTTAAGTATCAAAAGTAATTTTCTGATATTAAATGTACATCATAACCTGAACATTAAATGATCATAACCTGTTCATTGAAAGTAAAAGGACAAGTAAATGCTGTTCATAAAAAAGCAAAGGGTCAGAATTTTGAGAATTATGAAGTTTATTCTTTGAAGTGCTGTGGCCACCATGACCAAGGACATGGAGCTGTGTTGAAAATAACTGGGTTGGCTGTGATCCATCCAGGAGCAACAATGTTCAACATAATATATTGTACATAAGTATACTTTTGCATCTACCATGAACTTATCATCGTAATTCTCCGAAAAGCAATATGACACTATGAAGGAGTTGTAACAGTGCGTTTATAAGTATGCTCATTCCGACTAGAGGATGTAGAGGGCAAATGCATAATATTATGTTCAGCAAAACATATCCACTTGATGCATCAGGTCAGTGTTTTGAGAAAGGACGCCTGCCTTGTAAACTCCTATGGGCCTGATTTGAACACAATAGACAAAGGTTTTGTTCAAGCTGAATCTGCAATTGGGCGACTGCTACCATCATAACTCCATCTGATCATCCACAACATGACTCAAATATCAAAACATGATCAATACTAAAGCAGCACCGAAAGTAACAACCCAGTCATTACTTGAAACTGGAAAATGTCCTGTTCATCTTCAGAAGAAGTTGGTTTTCAAAATTGCGAGAATTCCGTCTCGCTCTTCTTGGGCTGAAGACTAGTCCTGCGATGCTAAATAGCCTTTCACAGGCCGCTGAGGCAGGTAGAGGTGTGTTCAGCATCACAGACAGCTTGCGCACAGCTGCGAAGGATTTCCCTAATGCTAACGCCAATGCTAATGCTGCGCTCTCTCGGCTCCCGTCAATCCTATGGTGTCACAACTGTCAACACTTCCTCAGCTCACTAACTCGCTAGCGATCCACTGGTGTTGGTCTTCGTCACCACCGTAGTTTGTAGCAGGTGCTTCCATTTCTGCTTCCATCATGAAATCAGTCATCGTAGAGTGGAATTATACTCATGTAGTCGCCCGCTAGCTTATAGCATGTAGCATCCTGGGAATCAAAACACCGCAGCTTTGAGAGCACTTGTTTGCAATTGCGCATTAACGTGACTAACCAATGATTTAACTTGCTGCTAGGACCACTGATTCACCAAACCTGCTTGCTTGCAGTCTCTGTTCCACCACAGTCACCGACGCTGCTCTCATGATTCATTTTGTTTCTGAAGATAGATTTGATTTTGTATCGAGTAACGAAGGTTTCAGGGGAAATGTATCGGAGTAAAAGTATCAGTTTTCTTTGCAAAATGTAGTGAAGTAAAAGTAAAAGTCAACAGAAATATAAGTAGTAAAGTAAAGTACAGATACCCAAAAAAACTACTTAAGTACAGTAACGAAGTGTTTCTACTTCGTTACTATACACCACTGGCAACACCCAACGTAAGTGAACTCCATGGTAAGATAGACAGGGCTCCGGTCAGGAGGGGTCAGTAGCTCCCAGTTGCATGAACAGGAGCTCATGAGAGACACGATATTCCTGCTGTCACACTAGTTGTTATTTGCCATAGATATACTCCCCCTCCCTTTGATCTTTCATAGGCCTCCGCTGGTTGGTCAGCCGTGTTTCTGTGGAGCAGAGGATGTTACAGTTCCCTCTGTCTATTTGGTCTTTGCATCCCGGCTCTGAGTTTATCCAGCTTGTTCTCGAGAGACTGGACATAGGCTAGTACTATATTGGGACAGGGTGGACAATGTGCCCGGTCCTCAGCCTGTTCCTGACTCCAGATCCTTTCCCTTGGTGGCTTCCTCAAGTCTTCCAGCTGGCATGTTCTTTGCTGTCGTCCCTCCTTAGGATTGCACTGGGCCAAGTAGGATAGTCAGAGGAAATCAATGTGTTTGTTGTTTGAATCCAAAAGTGTCTGTCTAACATGTGTGATGATAGCTCAAGGGATTGGTGCAAAATAGTGGAATACAATTGTGCAAAAAAAGTAAATGAAAACAAAGTCAGAGCAGAGCAGGTATGACAGTTGCTCACTCTCACTGGTACCACCTTAGGTTCTCCTCTCCAGGTGCTTACAGTATGGTAGTGTGCTGCAACAGTCCAACACAGAGGGGAGGGGACTGAGGGAAAAGCTGAATACAGAAGTGTAGAAGGGGCCACAGAGCTGTAAATAATAATTGAAGTGTGGATGAACTGACTGACAGATCACTCTGTCTCTCTTTCCTCTAGGTGCTGTCTCTGGGTGCTGATGTCTTACCTGAATATAAACTGCAGACTCCCAGGATCCAGAAGTGGACCATCCTTCACTACAGTCCTTTCAAAGCTGTGTGGGACTGGGTCATTTTGCTCTTAGTCATTTATACCGCCATATTCACTCCTTACTCTGCTACATTTCTACTGAGGTTGGTGGAAATTGACACAGCACAGCTCACCTGACCTGCATGGCGTGATTATTACTACTGCTAGAACTAACAGCGCTGATGAAGGTTGATACTTTTAATAACCAGCTGGCTTTGTTGGAGGGACATTGTCTCAACATCTCAGCGCAGATAAGAATGACCATGACACTCGTTACCTTCACCAAACTTTGGATATGTCAATATTGAAATTGACTTTTCATGAAGTTTAGTATTTAGTCTTATACAGGCTGAATGAGCTCATTATTATTTAGATGAAGGTCAGAAAGATAATACAGTTACACTCCCTCGTTTATTTCATGATTTCACAGTTCTAATTATTAGCAGTGAGCTGGTACAAAATGTGGAAATATGAGGCCACTATTGATTTTTTACAGTTATGCAGAGCACAGAAAAGCAACACATGAACAGTCCCAATATTTAGTTTGGGATTATGTCTTATACTAGCAGTGTACTGTTTGGTATTGTGGGTAGAAAAGGAAATGTGTATGTTTAAGCTGTGTGTGACACAAGGTGTTCTGTCGACTACTGCCATGAAACTACTACATACTATGGTCCCCAAAGGTTGAGCTCTAATAGCTTTTTTAAATGCCTGACCTTTCCTCCAGTGCCATACTTAGGTCAAAATATTTAACTACGTCAAAATATCTCTAATCTTGAGTCAACTAGAGCCGTGCAGAGACTAACAATTAGCCAATCGGGGGGAATAACGCCGTTGTTGACAAGTTGTTGTTGTTGATGGTTGTCATTTGTTTGTTGGAACCAAGAAGTAATAATAAAAACAGGACGCTACAGCAGCATTGACACTGATATTGAGGCTGTTCTAAATGGATTAAAAGTATCTATTACTTTAGAATCCGAACACCACGGGGCTCGGCGTATTTGCCTCCGTTGTACTGTTTAACCCTGACATCTTGTTCACTCAGCGGCCTCTCTTCTGCGTTTGGGTTGATTAACGAATACATTTTACATATACAGCATTTCTTCCAATATCACCTGACATCATAGGTGTGTTGTTGTCTTTAAACTCGTATGTTGTCATGGCAACACATCAGCTGTCGACTTAAAGTGACATTAGATTCAGGCGGATACGTTGGTCTCCCAGTGGAACTCTATTAGAGTGGAGGCAATGTCAGACAATTGACAATTCTGTCTGATATGAGACAAAGTGGAATCTACTCTGGAGATTAAACCTGAACTGACCCCTGACCTTTCCTCTGCCACACAGGACAAAGCTCAAGGAATATCAGAGTTATTTGTACGTCCAAACATTCGACTGATTAGAGAATCAAATGTGCAAAAGTGTTTTCATGTTGAAGATGAATTTATACATTTGTTGATATTAGGTGCAGGTCTGTAAACGTGTCTTACATTCTGTGACCTACTCATTTGTACTGTTGCTGTTGTGTTTTTTTTCAGTGGATGTTTCATTCTCTTTTGGAGCAAAACCCATTTCTTCCTTTATTGATGCATGTCTCTCTAGTGACCAGGAGGAGGCCGCCATGCAGACCTGTGGCTACTCCTGTTCTCCCCTCAACGTGGTGGATCTTATAGTGGACATCATGTTCATTGTTGACATCATCATCAACTTCAGGACCACATATGTGAACTCCAATGATGAGGTGAACTGATATGATTGTCTGATTACAGCCTTGATGGTCTAAACATGATGTTTCCATACAACAAAACAGCATTGCCAATTACACTTTTCCCCCAGAATCACGAATGTATTGGACCCATCACGGCTGGGTGCTCTGAAAGATGCTGTGGGCAGTGATGTGCCAATATCCTTCCTCTCTGCCATTCTTTCCTGTGTACTAAACTGGGACGACAATCTAAATGTCTTTGTGCAACCCTGCCATACAAAGTCAAATAAAAACCCTTTAACAGGTTTAGACATTAGAGTGGCTATTTCTTTGCCTTAAATGCAAAAAGATACATTTCTGCTGTGGAAGACCTCACTCACAGCTGGATCCATCACAGATGAACAGAAACGACTTTGTGCGAGCGATATCCTATCCTGCTTTGAACTAAAGCATGAGAAGGTACAACGCCAGCATTTCATTCTGTGACTGAGTTGCTGATGAAGCGAGGAACTGATCGAGTAAACGTTTCTTCTTTGTGTGAGTGACTAATGGACCGAGTCATTGAGCACCTGCTTTATTTGTGCTTTCAGGGTCAAACACATGATTGGTGTCTATGTGCACCGTGAAATCATCACATGACTTCTTGAGTTATGGACAAAAACGTGATCAAAGTTACCTTGAACTTTGACTCACTTTGATCCAATCAGCTGAGGGTTCTCAAGGCAAAGGCTCATTCATGACCTTGAATGTGACCTTGACCTCTGACCACAGAAGTGTATTCAGATTTTGCTCGAGTGCAAGTGGATGTTTGTTTGTGCAAAATTTGAAGAACTTTGCTCAAATGTAGTATCACAAGAATGGGTCCAACTCGAGGTCACAGTGACCTTGATCTAACCGGGCCCAGAAACATCATGTGTCTGGCCACAAAGACTGGAATACATCCATATCTGTGGAATGTTGAGTTCAACCTACTGAGCTGTTATTGAAACTGTTTTTATTCTCCTCAGGTGGTGAGCCAGTCTTCTCGGATAGCAGTCCACTACTTCAGAGGGTGGTTCCTCATCGACATGGTGGCAGCCATTCCCTTTGACCTCCTCATCTACCGCTCCGGAGAGGAGGTGGTCAGGGGAGGAGGGAGGGAAAGAAGAAGACAGATAAGGGTGGGGGGGGAGGAATGGAGGTTTGGGTAAAAAGCAGGATGGTAGGAAGGAAAGACTTTTGGGAATGAAGGGAAACAAGGAGCACAAGACAAATAGGAGAAAGAAACAGCAATTCTTTATTGATATTGTTATTTATTATTTGTTCACAGAGATATTTTGATCCAGTCACATAGTCACATTGCTGCTCTCTGTCTCCTCCTCCTAACAGACCACCACACTGATTGGCCTGCTGAAGACAGCTCGGTTACTGCGATTGGTTCGTGTGGCCAGGAAGTTGGACCGGTACTCAGAGTACGGTGCAGCTGTCCTCTTCCTCCTCATGTGCACCTTTGCCCTCATCGCCCACTGGCTGGCCTGCATCTGGTACGTGACTCTACTTTATCCTGCAGCATCACGTCCAAACGTATGTCATGTAGCCTCTGGAGACAGTCGATTAAAAGAGAAGCTTCGTAACACAAATGGAAAACAAGTCTTTTGACATGAATCTGATCAGATTTATACTGTGTATTTAAATTAAAAAACAGACATCCATCTCCTCATGTTGAGATAAATTAAGACATGAAGTATAAATAAAGAAAAACTAGAGAAAGAGAAAGGAAAAATCATTGTAATAACACAATATGTAGCACCATTGATAATACAGTTCATATAGTAATAGTTTATATAGTAATGCTATTTATGTGCTTAAAGGTAAGCACGTGAATTACATTGATATACGGAAAAATATACAAAAAACAATGGCCTTAACTAACTTCTGAAGCAGACTAATTGTACGCACACATTTATTGATGGATAGTTCTAACAGACTCAGTGTCATTTACAAAGTCTGTAATAAATAATTCAATAGCTGGGACAGATCTGATTTGTGTATATGCAACTTACCCAATATAATAAGTAGGTTAACAGTCAGTTATATTTTCTACATTTGTTTTCATAAAATAATAAAATGTGCTTCGAACCTAACTGTATGTGTGCTGTCCTCACTAAAAGTTGTTTTAGTAACACGTAGTTTTCAGCTATACAGCCAGCTTGACAATATATTTCCCAGCACCGTATCCTCCAAGGAACAGACAGGTTGTTGTATTTACAAGGTTTAATGGTCAAAAATATGTAATCATTTTGTAAAACTGAAAAAGAGCACAAACAATAAAAAAAGTAAGTGCCTTTTAAGTACTTCAAAATATCTAGTACATCAGTATAAATGCTACTAACACAAACCAAAGTGTACATGCATTCAAATGTATTTCAATATACATGAATGAATAAATGAATGAATGAATGAATGAATGAATGAATGAATGAATGAATGAATGAAATTTATATAGCGCTTTTCACAGACATAACATCAGGAAGTGCTTAACAGAGCAGACATTTAAAAGCATAAAAAACACAATGTGACCCTAGGGTCAATAAATTACATACACAGAGAAAAATAAAGAATAAAAAATAAAATAAAAAATAATAAAAAATAAAATAAAAAAACATATTTTAAGAGCAGGTTTAAGGAAAAGATACAACAGCAAATAGCATTTACACAAGCACTAATGCTTTAACCACTAGATACTAATACAGACATGTGTAGTTGACAGTAAACTAACATCAACAATACTGTAATAAAACAAAGAAATATGAATATAAACATGTTAATATAACTGTAAATAGTAACACACTTACGGATGAAGCCGATTTTGTGGACTTCAAGGCACAGGATTATATGGATTGAACACTGAGATGCTCAGTCAATGAGTCCATGGGCACACGGCACTTCTTGAACATCACTTCCTGTTACTCTGATTATTTACACTTCTCTCACTTCCTGTTCAGTGCCGCTATCACACTCGCCACTAGGTGTTGCTAAAGGACATATAAAATATCCAATACATTGAATACAATACAGCAGTGGTTCTCAAACTTTTTCTGTCGCGCCCCACTTTGGAGGAAGAAAAGTGTTCATGCCCCACCGCCCCAACAAAATGGTCGAAGTTTTTATTGAAACAACATTTTGTGACTCCTCCGTCTGTGCTTTTTCAAATAACAGAATAAAGAAAATTGCAATCACTTTTAAGATAAGATAAGATAAGATAAGATAATCCTTTATTAGTCCCTCAGTGGGGAAATTACAGGATTACAGCAGCATTGCTCACAAGTAATAAAATGAAGATAGAAATCAAGTAATATAAATAAACTAAACAGTAAACAGTAGCAGTAATAAAAATATGACAGTAAAGAAGAATACAAAATATAGCAGTATATACAGACCGAGTAAAATGTAAGATAATACTTAAACGTATTGGATATTGCACGAAGAAGAAGAAGAATACAAAATATACCAGTATATACAGACGGAGTAAAATGTAAAATGTAAGATAATACTTAAAATGTAAAATGTAAGATAATACTTAAACGTATTGGATAGTGCACGGGATATTGCACAGGATTGCACGGATTAGATATTGCACCAGGTGAATGAATTAAAGTGTTCAGAAGTGTTCATATTCATGTTCAAGTGAATTAAAGTGTTCAGAAGTGTTCAAGTGTTTATGTTCAAGTCAAATGTTCGTGTTGAAAGTGTTCAACGTGTTCAAAGTGTTAGTGGTCTACCGAGAGCAGTTTGTTGTGCAGCCTGACAGCAGCGGGGAGAAAGGACTTGCGGTACCTCTCCCTCAGACACCGGGGATGAATCAGCCGGTGACTGAAGGAGCTGTGCAGAGCTGCCAGAGTGAAGGAGCTGTGCAGAGCTGCCAGAGTTAAGTAAACCAGATTGCTCCATCAGACAAAAACAAATAAAATGTGCAATCACTTTGTTAGAACAATGCAGATGAAGTCATATCTGTGCGAAAAAGAACTACAATTTGGCAAAAAATAACTTATTGCAATTGGCTGCAATTAACCTGTTTTGCACTCAACATCTTTTCAAGATAACAATAAAGTGCAACCTGTGAAAAACTAAACAAGTTTCATATCCGCAGCTAGTTTTCAGACATAAAACACAGACTGGTCTCTCCTCACCTCCTACCACGTTCACTGTGAACCCCAGAGCAAGAGAGGCCTCATCATATGTTCTTCTTGGCTGCTTGCTGTTCGTCTCGGATGCATCACTTGCGGTTGCTTTTCTGCCAAATGTCTCTTCATTTGGAACACTAAGCCACACATGTGAGTCGCCAAGGATCATGGCCGTCGCGCATGCGCAAGTGTAACCTGTTAACGGCGTAACGTAAACATGTACACGAAAGTACAGGCATTTCGCCATGTATTTATTAATTACTTTAAAAAATATATATATATATATTTTTTCTTTTCTTTTTGAAATACAAAAATTCTGCATTTCCCCCTGCGCCACCTGTAATACCACCGCGCCCCACAGTTTGAGAACCACTACAATACAGTATGGTTTGTTTGACCTGAATGCTGTTTATAAATGAGCACTAACAAAACCAGAAGCTTTGTGTCTTTATCTTAACAAAAAATCTCACAACTACAAATCTTGAGCTGTGAGTTGATGGTATAAACTGTATATTATACACAATTTTGTAGCATACTGTCCTCTAAATTTGTTAGGAAGAACAAATGTGTATGGAGGACGCCATGATATTTGCCAATATCAGAAAAATAGATCCTGGTGGTGGACTAGAGTAATTTTCCTTTTACATTTTTTATAATGGCTTTTATTCCATTCCCCAAAAGAAGTTAAACTTTTTAGATTTGTGTCACTGAAAATGTCATTTTATCAGCTGTACAATTCCACAAGGAACATTTATTACAACTTGATATTTTACATGCAATAGGAAAGTATTTGGAAATTCCTCACAATTGCCAATTTGAGCAAATACAATGTACGATGTAACAGTTTGGTGAGGAAATCCATTGTGGACAAAACATAATTTTGCTGTGGTGGTATTTTTATTACATCATAGTTCCATAATATTCTAAATCTGATGGCTCCCATTGAAAAAAAACAACTTCAAAAGTGTTCGGGAACTTTCAAATACTGTTTTCTTCCATTGACTTATTTTATAAATGACATCATGAGAGAATATATGTTGAATTATAATTGTAACCTTTTATTTCAGACATAGGAGCCAGTGTTGAAAATGCTGCATCTCATGTATAGAAGTTGCATTTCACCTGTGTTCTTACCAGGTATGCCATAGGGAATGTGGAGCGGTCCTCCTCGGCTGGGATTGGCTGGTTGGACAACCTGGGTGAGCAGCTCGGGAGGCCGTACAATGAGTCCATCATCGGCTCAGGTCCTTCCATCAGAGATAAATATGTCACAGCTCTGTACTTCACCTTCAGTAGTCTGACCAGCGTAGGCTTCGGGAACGTCTCCCCAAACACCAACTCTGAGAAGATCTTCTCCATCTGCGTCATGCTTGTAGGAGGTGAGTCTAATGCTGCTCACACACCGGTCGCGTTTTTTTTTTGACGCGCGTCGAGATTACATACAAAGTCTATGCACAGACGCGATGAGACTAAAATCACGGCGCGCCAGTCTCATCGCGTCTGTGCATAGACTTTGTATGTAATCTCGACAAAAAAAAAAAAACGCGACCGGTGTGACCGCAGCATAACAAATACAGCTGTTTGGAAATGTCAGAACAACTAGTGAAGCTAAAGTAACAGCAGTTCTGTTTCAAATTGTTTCTGAAGGCAGTACAACTTATTTTTGACTGAATAGGGTAACATTGTTTAGTCACAGACACTTATGTCAAGTAAATGACAGTTTTTAATGAATGGTTCAACATTATGTTCAGATGAAAAAACTCCAAGAATCCAAGTAGCAACAAGGGTTCTGCTTGGAAAAGTAATACCAAACATTTAGCAAATAAATGAATAAATTTGGCCCCCAGTGGAGAAGCACAGTGTTCATGCACCGAGCATTTTGAATGTGAACAGAGAAGATATTGGAATGCATGCCAGCGTGCTTTGTATTGACTCATTTCTTTCATTATGTTTATGATTGTTTTCATTGGTCTCTTATGAACTAGACCAGGGGTGTCAAACTCATTTCCACTCTGGGCCACATCAGCATGACGGTCGCCCTCAAAGGGCCGGTTGTAAATGTACGACTGTATAACTAACTTCTCCCTAACATATTGTTAAATAACTCTGCATTTGATTATTGTTTATTCAAGTGTAAAAATATTGTACATGCAGTTATATAAATGTAAAAATATATTTAAGCACATTTCTGTTATTACAACTTAAATCCTTTTAATTTAGGGTTCAGAAACCCACATTACTCTATCAAAGATCAAACTATTAAAGAAAATGTCAAAGACAAGTTATGACAATAACTTTGTTCAAAGCTTAAAATCCTTTCAAGGGTGCGTTTGCACAATCCCACATGAAGTGTTTCATGTGTTTTAAAGACACGTTTCAAGTAGTCTTCAATGTACTCACAATAATATTTCCATGTCAAGTGTACAGTAACCAGCCAAAGAGCTGCTTCTGTGACTGTGTTTAAGTATCTCATCATTATGACTTTCTATCTCATAACTTCGACTTTCTATCTCATAATTTCGACTATGGGAATATTTTTATTATCAAGTCAAACTTTAAATTATTATTACATTTTTTTTTTTTTTTGTTTTTTTTAATCTGACGGATTCACAGGCCACATAAAAGGACACGTGGCGGGCCAGATGCGGCCCGCCACGTGTTTGACACCCCTGAACTAGACAGTCTAATTATTGTATTAAACCTTTTGTTTGAATTCAAAGGGCTCTGATTCACTCTCCTCTCCAGCTCTGATGTATGCCAGTATTTTCGGTAACGTGTCAGCCATTATCCAGCGGCTGTACTCTGGTACGGCACGCTACCATGCCCAGATGATGAGAGTTCGAGAGTTCATCCGCTTCCACCAGATCCCCAACCCTTTGAGACAGCGGCTGGAAGAATACTTCCAACACGCCTGGTCATACACTAATGGAATAGACATGAACGCTGTGAGTATGGGAGACTTCCTGCTATATTGGGAGTCCTCAGCTCTTTAGATCTTGTTTTGCTCGTAACCAACATTCTGCTGAAGATTTAAAAGTTTGCAAAGCTACTAACATGATATGTTGACTTTTATGGAAATAGTCAAAAAGGACCCTTCCAACATCTATAATATTTCCATTTTATATATCGATGCAGCATGTGGTCTGTTTGCTTGCATTCTAAAACTCATATTTTGATTTCAAAAGAAACAATGTTTCTAATTCAAGTAGTATTCTAACATTACATGTATGAAAACACTACTCACTTACAGTTTTTAAATGACCAACGTTTTTTGGGGATCAGCAGGAACATTCATTTGGGGCGATCGTGGCTCACTGGGTTAAGAGGTCGTCTGGTAACCGGAAGGTCAACGGTTCGATCCTCAACTGGGACGTGTCCTGTGTCAAAGTGTACCTGAGGAGGGGACCCTAGTCACCTGGTCATTTGTGTCATATTTGGACCAGTGAACACATAATAGTTAACATTAATAACATAATAATTAATAAATTAATAAATAATAAGGATAACATTAATAATGATGTCGCATACCCCGTGAAACGTCAGAAACCTGGGATAAAATCGTATAAAAGACATTTGAACATACTCCAAACACAACTCAGTACTCAAACTTAGCATAACTACAATATCATATTCATATTTCGCCAGGAGTGTACACACTCGGGACATTTCCGGACTTAGCAATCATAGCTTGATGCTAACAAACAAAGCGAGATAGCAGAAAGAACGCCACGAACACAACGGTTACGGTCATAACCGTAACATTTCTCTCCGTCATACTATCGCTGAGATATGAGCCAACAGACACCAGCAACACAAATCACATTATCGCTTTATGATCATAAATATGACTCACTTTTGACGATTTGAAGCCGAAAAATTGAATATCCCCGCATTTTTTCTCCGGAAAAGGTTCAATGGACTTCCTGTCTAGCAACAGAGACACACCTTTCCTTCGGAGGGGGTCATTTCACCCCACAGTGGAAGGCGTAACCTGCTCTCTCCCCCAGAGCCTGCAAGTCACTATTTTCGGAGACTTGATGATTTTGACTGGCTAACAGTGCTGTCACTCATTTTCAAGTGATTAGCTCAATTCTATTGGAGCTAACGAATACAGAGAGATATGTACCATGGAGGTCGGCCAATGGGAGCGAGAGTTATTGTTCGGCGTAAGTATAAAACCGAGGAGCACGCTGCCAGCTGCTTTTACGCACAGCTGAATACGCTCAGCTGATTACAGCTGGAGCTTGGTTTCGGCTGCCTTTTCACCGTTCGTTCATTTTTAGGATTACCGGTAATTAGTAAGACGTCGAAAGACTTACAAATATAATATAAAATAATATAATATAAAATATAATATAAAAAAATATATTTTTTTTTTTTCCAAAAAAAGCCAGAAATTGCTGCATTTGGATGTATTTAACACCATTAGTAATTTATAAGTGAAACATGTAGTTTAGTACATGAGGAAATTCAAATGGCACACTTGGCACACATGGTGCCCAAATGCACATTTTGGAAATCTCGCCTAAACTTTCTGTACTAAAAATTCTCTCATTTTGTCTGCTTCACTTTATCAAAGTAAAACTTTGCAGAGAGACTGTTCACATATATGTGCTGTGATTTGGGAGATGTTTTAGGCTGGGGGCTGCATCATTTCAATGAAATAATAACAATGAAGGGGCTTTTTTTTCAGGCGAACCTGAAACTTTTTAATTTGAGCTGTGTGCCATGTTCATTTACTCTTAACCAGTAACTTATACACTGATATTTACACATCTGAACAAATCTCACAAGTGTTCCTTTATTACAACACACCAATTATTCAAATAGACCTTGTGCTTGCAAAGATGCACTCTTTTGAGTATGGATATGCAATTTTCGAGCAGAGGCCTAAAAATAGGGCTAGGCATTAAAAGGTTAAGAGGTCGTCTGGTAACCGGAAGGTCAACGGTTCGATCCTCAACTGGGACGTGTCCTGTGTCAAAGTGTACCTGAGCAATCCACTGAACCCCCGGCTCCCCGGGCGCCTGTCATTGGCAGCCCACTGCTCCCGATATACAGGGATGGGTCAAATACAGAGACAAATTTCCCCTTCCGGGATCAATATAGTAAAATAAAAAAATTTAAAACGGACATGTCACACATCATGCCGCTCAATATCAACATATCTGATTGACTTTCAGTAAAACAGTAATTTATGTCACAAGTAAACGCTGTTGGAAGAAACGCTACAGAGCAAAAAATGATCAAGTGGCATGTGGGCTTTGTATATCTAACCTTTTAATGGAATATATGTACTGATCCAGGGTGTCCTCTCTCTGTTTCCCGATCTCTCATTGTCCCCCAGGTTTTAAAAGGTTTCCCAGAGTGTCTCCAGGCAGATATTTGTCTCCACCTCAACAGGTCCCTGCTGCAAGACTTTAAGGCTTTTAAAGGTAATACTTCTTTGCATTACACATGAAAAGTACAATTTTGAGATTTGTATACGTTACTTTACACTTTACATTGTATGCAAGATCATTTACCTCCACCAGCTACATCAAAATGCCTCACTCATCAAATGACTTTGATGTTTAATAAGGGTATACAGTGACTCATATGTTAGTATTACTAACTTCCTGTAACAGAGCAGAGTAAATGTGGACATGTTCAAAGTTAAATGTGTAACCCAAATTAGAAGTAAACTGTTTGGAGAAACAGACCTGTAGGTAGGGTTGGGTATCGTTTGGGTTTTTTCCGATACCGGTGCTAAAACGATACTTTTAAAACGATACCGGTGCCTAAACGGTGCCTGAACCGATACTTTTTTCTTCAAATTGAACAATATATTAACTGTTTGAAGTATACTATAAATATAAATGAATACAAAACACTTGGCTTCAAACTACAGCTTCAAACTTTTTAACTATGAACAATATGTTAACAGTTTAAAGTATACTTAAATAAATATAAATAAATACAAAACACACACACACTCTGTACACACACTGCAGCTTCAAACTTCAGCAATTATTTTGCAGAAATATGAGCATATTTTCCTTCTCTGGCAAAATACGACACGTCTCATGACTTATTTTATTTTACCAGTTGGTGGCGGTAATGCGCCAATTCGCCAGTTGGTCTCAAAGAAGAAGAAGAAGAAGCTTGCGCGTGCCTGTGTTGTTGTGCTTATGAGCAGCAGCGCTAAGTACCCCGTTGTAATAATACTATGAGTGAGGAGCGGAGGACCGAGTCCTGCTGCCAGGACGGAGTCATCAGAGTAGTGTCAAAAAAGTATTTCAATCGGCTCAGGCACCGAAAGGAAGCATCGAAATCTGCGTTAGGTTTCGGTCCGGTAGATACCGGACGTATAGGAACCGGTGCCAATATGGCACCCAACCCTACCTGTAGGTTCCCTCAGCTTCCAAAATACTTATCCTCCAGAAAAATTCTGTTTAGCCATCAAGTTAGAAAATACAGCTTACATTCACAGTTCTTACACAACACTCAGGGGCAAGTGGCCTGGGAGCTAAGATAAGATAAGATAAGATAATCCTTTATTAGTCCCTCAGTGGGGAAATTACAGGATTACAGCAGCATCGCTCACAAGTAATAAATGAAGAATGAAGATAAAAAATCAAGTAGTATAAATAGACTAAACAGTAAACAGTAGTAAAAATGACAGTAAAGAAGAATACAAAATATACCAGTATGTACAGACGGAGTAAAAATGTGAAATGTAAGATAATACTTAAACGTATTGGATATTGCACGGGATGAAGTGACTACACTGTGACAACACTCCAAAAAACAGCAGTTAAAATATCCGCGTCGCTCACCAATTATGATTCAGCTGAAGAACAGCTGGGCACCACAGGCAGACGGGGGTAGAACAGGAGGCCTCAGGCGGATAGCCTGGGAGCAGGGGCGAAGCGGGACAGAATATCTCAGGCAGAGGATTTAAGCAATGTAGGGGTGACCACTCTGGAAGTCGGCCAGAAAGCAGGACAGCTGGGCGGATCCACTCTTGGGGAGAGACCCAGGTGCTTGAAATCAGGAAGGGCAGCCGGAAACTGATGATCCGGCTGTAGGTGATGTGGGATAGGGGATGTGCTACAGAGAATGGACAGGGAGATTGAGACACACACTACAGCGCACTGACACACAGTAATCATTGTCTCCAAAATAATAAAGCTCTGAAAAGCTCATGACAATTATAAAGAGCAGCTCAATGTCTCATGAAATGGGTAACAAGGACACCTGCCTGCTTTGGCACATGAGCGTTAGATAGTCCTAATCGCTCCTTGCATGGCAGCCCCAGCCATCAGTGTGTGAATGGGTGAATGATGACATAGTGTAGTAGTGAACCTGTTACCACTCTCAGAGTGTTTAGCATACATATGTGTCATGTACACAACTGCTCTGTAAAGATAGGTACTAATGCGATATCTCATTAGAAAGCTACGGTTCTTGTAATTCGATTTCTGCAAACCATTTCAAGATACAATCACAACAGCAGGTACAGTCAACGTCTCTGTCAGACAACACTCCAAAAAACAGCAGTTAAAATATCCGCGTCGCTCACCAATTATGATTCATAGTCTTATCCCCCATTCATAATAGTCCGGCAAAAACAGTCTTGTTAGATTCCTAAGGGTCCACACGATCCAATCCAGTAAAAGATTTAGTCCAAAACACATTAGTACGTCCATAAACACCATCAGATATGATAACAAGCGATATATTTTCGATCATAATTTCAGTTTCCATGCGGCAAAGTGTTCTTTATTTCACTCAAAATGGCGGCTGCATTCTGCCGGTTAGATTGACACCTCATTTGACCCAATGGGAGCTTATAAAGCCCGGTCACATTTTGGAACAGCCAACGAGAGTCCGCTTTGAAAGACAATGCCCGCCTATCTTGCTTTGGGTAATGCTCGAGCCAATTGCAATCGATCTTACTGAAACTCACGCTTCGTATAGCCAATGAAATTACGAAGAGAACAATATGCAGATTCACTAGATTGCATGCTGGGAAAGTCTTTCAAACTCAAATATGTATGTTTCCAAGACAAATTTCCTTCGGGACAATAAAGTCTATCTTATCTTATTTTATCTCTTAAATCTAGTACCGTGAGTCAAGTACCTGAGACCGATTATCAAGAGCAAAGTCTGGTTAATGAGAGTGTTCAATAATCTGTGAAAGTTGACAATGGTTAAATATGTTATAGTTAACCATACATCGACATAAACAAACTATAGTTCAAATTTCGGACTCGTAGTTTATCGTAGTCTATGCATTTTGACGTGGTGACTACGAGCCTCCAAATGCCCTTTTACGTGCAAGTACTCTTAGTAAACCATGTGTAACATATTCATTTTCTGTCGTATTGTCATCAAATTTGAACTTGTACTGTGACTTCATGCTATGGTACCTTTGTGTTTTCTAGCTAATAAGTCCCAGTCATGGTTATCTGCAGGTATCTGTTGGCCAAAAAACATCCAGGCGGAAATAAAAACCTTCTGTTCCAGTGTGTTGTAGCTTCATTAGCTCAATGCTAGTAGAACTTACAGTGATTCTGACTGTTTGTGAAGAAACTTCAGAGTGTTACCTTTCAATAGAGACTAAAACCATACATGTACTCCCAATGGTTCAATAAGGGCTGTCAGTTTACTTTGGGTACGCCTTGGATAGGCATTTTAGGCAAATTTTACAGGAGTGATAAGCGCTTTGAGTGGTCGGAAGACTAGAAAAGAACGATACAAGTACAGTCCATTTACCATTTACCATGTATTTGCTATGTGGTCTAGGATCTACTAAGGGCTGTCTCAGGGCCCTGGCCATGAGGTTTAAGAACACCCACTCTCCTCCTGGTGACACCCTCGTCCACGCTGGAGACCTGATATCAGCTCTGTACTTCATCTCTAGAGGATCCATAGAGATCCTCAAAGGAGACGTGGTGATAGCTATACTGGGTAAGGTGCATGCATGAGGCTCAGCTATGTGCTAGTGGCTCCATCAAGTGGCCCAAGGAAGACTCACATAGAGTCAGTAATGTCTCCGACATGAATAAATGAACAAACCAATAAAGATACCTTTATTCATATCCTGACTACATGTTTTTTCTCCTCCAGGGAAGAACGATATCTTTGGGGAGCCCATTGATCAGTTTGCTCTGCCAGGAAAATCCAGTGCGGATGTCAGAGCTCTGACTTACTGTGATCTGCACAAGATACAAAGAGAGGATATAATGGAGGTATCGCATGTTTTTACGTTTACATTTATAACCATCCAGGTTCTGGGGACGTCATTAACTGAGCAGGTGTTAGTCGGTATAATCCAAATGAATCGAAAACCAAAATTGTATTCACAGCTTTTCTTTTTTCTTGAAACATGTATCAGTTCTGTATTTGTAATATATATTTTTGTACCTGTTAATGTGTTGGCAGTGCTGATTTACTGTGATTTGTGTTTGCAGGTTCTGGGCATGTATCCTGAATTTTGTGAATATTTCTGGTCCAACTTGGAGATCACCTTCAATCTCAGAGAAGTATTTTCCTCATGTTAGGAAATATGACTTGATCAAATTACAATGGCGACATATTGAATTCAAGTTTTGACTTGAATTGACTTGAATAACTCAAATGGAGATGTCTAAAATTGTCTAAAAAGATTTTAACTGGAGGCTCAATACAATTTAAAGGCAAAAGCATAACTTCAAGCTTACAGTCACAATGTAAAGATGTCTTATATGGAAACATTTGCTTTTCAAAATATAATTACCAACATATTACTTTTCTCCATAAATTAATTATAATAAATTAAGTCTGTTATGTAAATACTGTAAAGCTATAGCTAATCAAAATTAATGTGAACCCAGTGTTATGCAAGCTGGTTCTCACAATGTGCTGTCCCATGACGGCCGAAGATAATAATAATGTACAAACAGTCTCTCCTGTGAGACTTTCATAGTGTTGCACATGCAAGAGAGACAGAATACGTGTCAAGAGTGAAGACAGAGAGCTGAGAGAGACGTTCAAACCCTGCTTGCTTCCTCACCGCCACACAGCTGACCGGTGACTGTGAATGTTGGAGTGTCGGGGTCGAATATTTAGAGAAAATGACGGAGACAGAAAGGTGTGGTGAGCAATTCTGATGGAGTATACTGGCGCCTCAAGAGGGACGTTGATATTTTTCAGGTCTCACTCTTTACAGCGTTCTTGCTCTGTGGTCACAGTGCCCACAGCACCAGCACTCAGCAGCTGATTGGCTCTCCTCTGCCTGCTGCACCTCTCTCTCCTCTCTGCTCTACCGTATGTAAGAGGAGCTCTTCATCAGTAAACTCTGGCTCAAATAAATAAATACAGTCGGCCATTGAATTCAAAGACCCCATCCCCATTGTCTAAATCATTTTACTATTCAGTAATAACATTGAAAATATTTTCGATAACAGCTGCGCCTTCTGTACTCCAACACAACAAACAGCTGTCTACAACTCTCACCCACGTTTCCTCCGATGTCTTCTTGTAACAAGTCACGTCTCACTAGATTATAGAAGGAGACTTCTCCCCTCCATCTCTGAAGGCTTCTGTTCATAATGCTGTCAGACACTATTAACCACAATCTGAGAACGTGAGTGGCAAAAAAACAGCACTTTTAGTGGACGTAATCAACATTGACAATGCACAGTTGCCCTACAGCCCAGCAGCTGCAGTGCTCTCGATCAGTACCGGACCAGTTTCAAAAATTGTTGTCCCCATTAGATGCAAAAACATGCTTTTAAGTCTTCTTTTGGAAACATTTAACATTTTGTGGTTAGTGGATTCTTCCTCTCTTTAACCTCCACACATTTTCCGTCTCCCTCTCTGTCTGCAGGTGAAGAATGACGCTGCAGGCTTTGTGAGTGGAGAAGACTCTGACTGTGAGGGGTTCAGCAGTCCACTCAGGAAACACAAACTGTCTTCCACTCACACAGGTGAAACTACACACATACAAGCAGCTCGCAAGAACAGACAGAAGTCCCGGTTGATCAGATCACAGAGGTGATTGGCCCCCTGTACCTCTGACCGGACATTTCTTTTAGGAAGGATGAGTTAACAGACCTCTGTGTTCTGTTCTGTCTACTTTTTAAATATAATAAAAATAATGTTAATAAAAAAACATTTCATCCTGTTTGGTTTTTTCTAATCCTTACTTTATACGCATTATTATCCCTGCACATTTAGCTCATAAACAGCTATCCTGACAGAAATGATGAGGCTGGATGCTCCACTGTTACTCCTTCACAGAGCACACACAGGCGTCAACATTAGGGAATATTGAAGCCTTACTGAGTATTTTCTGTCTTACTAGAAACATTTTCTATGTTCATAAAACAGGTTTACATACAATAAACATTTTGTCTCAGTGTCTAGTTGTCATCTTTACATTTAGCGTTGCTTATACATTTAGGCTATAATTGCATCATAGATGCACACATACACATTCTGGTATCAGTACCAGTTAACAAACATATTGACAGATGCTATCCTGAAACACTCCTCCAACACAGTTCTTAACAGGACAGAAGCAGTTCTTACTCTTCACTGGTCACCACTATTTCTATGACTCATGGTGGGCATTACATTTGTATAAGAAACTAACAAGCCTTTCCCTCTTCATCTTACACTCACTTAAAACAAGATTATTCCTCAGAAATATCTAACAAACAACAGCAAGTTAGGTTTTGACACATTACTTACCTGAAATACAGGAAAGAAGTTATGAGACAGGGAGACGTGTCTTGCCTTGAATTCTTCCACGAGCATGAGCTTACTCACAGTAAGTCCAGAGCCTAATCACACGTCCCTCAGTCTCACACTGCCCCCTATTGTCGAAACGTAGCACGGCGAGTGCACTGACTTGGTCAAAATACCAGATTAGTCGCATAAAGAAAAAAACCAAATAGTTACATTCACACAAATGTGGTAACACATTAGCGGAAATCACACAAGCTCACAGTGATTGTTTGTGTGTCCCTGTCAGGTGACGCCATCTCAGCAGGGAGAGAGAGAGTCGGATGTACAACACACAGCAGCTGTGAGCAGCGTGCAGGCAGCAACAGAGAGGATCATAAACATACATTGTAAGACCTGCTATTTTGTTTCAGTCCTGTAAAGCACACATTCATTCATTACTAAAACGAGGTAACCTCTTTGCCTCTGTAGATATGGCCCTGTGTTTTCCAGTGATGATGAAGGGGAGGACTCAGAGGAGACCCACCCCGCTCAGACCTCCGCCGGTCCTGCTGCTGCCACAAACACTACGGGGTGCCCCGACACTGGTATGCAAGAGAACACCTGTAACCCTTTAACAGGCAAGTGTAGAGATGCATTCAAGGCACATGAGAAACAAAGAAAAGTCTGTGTGGTGGTGACAGCTCCACCTGGCTCTGCGTGTGTCACACTGTGTCTGTATGTGTGGACCAGATGCGTTCTCAGGAGTGTCCAACATCTTCACCTTCTGGGGCTCAGAGAGTGGAGAGGAGCAGAGATACCAGGAGGTGCCCTGCTCTCACAGCCTTCCCTCACCTCCTCCTCAGCCTCCCTCCCTGGACCTCTTTGAACTGCCCTCCTCCTCTCACTGTCCCTCCAGCACTTCTGCTCTTTCGTCCGCCATCCCTCGGAGGAAGCAAGTTGAGTTAGAGAAGAGGCTGGAGGCACTGCAGAGACAGATAACCAGGTGGGTCACAGCAGGGCTTGGTCAGTGTGTTCGTCAGAACATGTACGTCAGGTTTCAGGTTAAATACACAATGCCAACAAATGCTTTATTCTCTTTGACAAAACAAATATTTATTAAAGACATTTACATTACAGTCAATTAGCAGACGCTTTCATCCAAAGCGACTTACAATCCAGATTCTATCACATCGTAGGCTCAGCTGCTGGAGCAGTTTGGGGTTAAGTGGGGTTAAGTGTCTTGCTCAAGGACACATCAACATGCGACTAGCAGAGCCAGGGATCGAACCGCCGATCCTCTGATTGAAGGACGACCCTGCTGTTACACACGGTGACCCCGCACGATTTTTAATTATTTTATTTGATAATACATTTTTTTTAAATAAATTTAAATTTAAATTTTTTATTATTTTTATTTGATTTATTAAAATTGTATTCCCTATCAAAATGTTTTTTAATTTATCAGGAAATAATTAGTAATAAACAAATAGGAGGCCTTTTGTTTGAAACTAACAAAAGTGAAACAAGAGTAAATCCTTCAGCTATTGATGCACAAAACGAAGGGAATCTTGACGGCGACGGACAAACCTTTGCTGCCCGCCAGAGGGACCACGAATCCACGAGACTCTTGCCTCGAGGTTCGGTCACTCCCTGTAAGCACCCCTAATGCAATAAGCGGCTGCGAGAAGGGGGAGAAAACCTTTTCAGTTCGTTCTCTATATGATTTGCTCACCTGACCTTACTGGGAAAAGGGGGGAGGAAGGATCCCCACATTCCTTTCCCTGCGCTGCCTCATGTACTTCCCTGCTTTAAGAGAGACTTCTACCGGTAGCTAAGTTTGCACTAAATAGTCTTAAATTGCCGACGCGAGCCAGGGCGATGGCTCGCTTGCTTCCCCCTCCGAATCGCCCCACAGTGACTCACATTGATAGTGTAATCGGTCGCTCGGAATAGCAGTCGGTCTAATAAAAGTCCTGTATTAACTTTTGTTTAATTTAGGTTTTAATCTTTTAAAATTGATCGGTCCCTGCTTTTAGAGCCCAAGCAGATATAAAGGTCTTTCAAACGTAAGCGGGCCTCTCCCGGGTGTCCCTACTTAAACTAGAGAGAACTAATTTGAATAAGTATCAGTGTGGATGAGCATACAAGAATGCAATCAGTGGTGTACCGCTCTGGACCGTGCTCGAACTTACCTCAGGGGCTGTGCGGTCTCTGACGAGGCGTGACCACTCCTTTGGCAGGCTTCTCAACAAAACATGAAGAAACAGACTCGATTGAAGAAACTAATTCGTTACTTATTTATTTTTGTTCAAATCAAAGTATACTCTCTTGGTCCAAATACAGAGAAAAAATGGTTAACTGAAAAAGATAAGAAAAATCAAGTGTTTAAAAACCCTTAAAGAGCAGTTTACAGAGTCCAATTGTGCAGAGAAAAAGTTTAAATATTAACCTAACTCAGCTTCACCTTGCTACCGTCTCTCTCCCCCACACAACTCTAAAACTCAACAAAGGATCTTTAAAAACTCTGACTCAGCCAGCAGACTGTCTCCCAATGTAGCCTACGGAGGAAAAAGTTAAAGATTAACCGAGCGCAGGTCTAGACCTGGTGGACTTCTCTCCTGTCTCAACTCAAAAAACCAACAAAGTATTCTTAAAAACTCTGACTCTCAAAGTCCGGAGATCTGCAAAAAGTTAAAGTTTTTTCAGCTCTTCTCGATTCAGCTTCCCCGACTCAGCTGCTTTGTTCTCGAAAACCGAGAGTTTTTATACTCTTAACAAAACCTGGGGCAAGTACCCGCTCCCTCCTTTCATGCTGACTCTGTGGCCATAAATGTCGTCATAACTCGTGAGTCCAGAGACATGGTGGCGCCCGGCCGGGCCTGAGGCCGAACGCCATCAGAATGCAAACCTCAGCAAACCTCGACAGATGTCCCCTGAGTGAACCTATGGGCAAAGCCCTGCTATCGTGTGTGAGTGTGTGTGTGTGTGACAACAGAAACATGTCTGTGCGACAGGTGCAATCTTATAAGAGACTCAGAGTCATATGCCTCTCTGTTTTAACTCCTGATAACCAGGCCTTTGCCATGTAGAGGCATCACGATTTCGCAAAACACTCCACCATGTTCAACACTGCTCTCCACTTAGCAACGGTCGCCCCACATAAAAATATTGTCTGTTTAACTCGAGCCCAAATGTCCCCTCTGTCACTGACAAGTCAAAGCTCAGTGTATGTTCACTGGTGGCTTCAGATTTCCACATCACACTTACCGGATCATGATTGGCTCCACATTGACATCACAAAATCCTGCTGACACTATAAATCCATGTGTTAAACAGAGATTTAAGCCCAGAGAACCTTCCCCCAGCCTGCTGGTGTCAAACTCTGCACACATGCCTCCATCATTCTGCACAGTGAAGGTCAGACATCCAAGTGAAGTAACATGCAAAGCTTTTTGAGTGGAGGGGGGCAGCGACTGGAGCAGTAGTCCATTACTGTAAAAGAAGAGTAGGGATGTCAAAAGAATAAGATAACCAGTCCTTTATGATCTCCGCATTATTATACCATGATGATATTCATACAGAAGACTATTTAAACCATCTTACTTTTTACGTTTGTAGTTTTTGTGTACTTACTCATTTAATGAGTGGACTTCAGGCTCCTCTGCAATATTCCTGCTGGTTCTAGAACTGACAGTCTAGTGTATCGCTGTAACACAAGTAGCTCTTTCTGTTTGGATCTGTGTGTGTGTGTGTGTGTGTGTGTGTGTGTGTGTGTGTGTGTGTGTGTGTGCGTGTGTTTTCCAGGTTGGAGTCTCATATGTCAGCAGACATCCGGACCATCATGCAGCTGCTGCAGAGGCAAATGCCAATGATCCCACCTTCCTACAGCACCCTGACACCAACATCCAACGCCCTCTCCTCCCCCACTGACGAGTCACCGACCACCAACCCCCAGCAGCACCTGTCCAATGAAAACGATCAACAACTTGAACCAGAATCTAACTCTCTGGATTTCGGTTCCTCTGTCTTCCATCTTGCTGCCTTCCCCCATCTCATCCACACCTCACCCCTTCACACTTCATATCAGTCACTGTTGTCTTCCCCCAACTTCCCCCAGGACACCTTCACCTCCCCACCCCGACCCCAAACTTCTATCCAGTCTCCCTCCTCTGTCTTTCCTCAGACAGGAAGTCAGTGTGTGTCTCATTTGTTGTCCCGACCCTCACCCCTCAGCACCCTGAATCCTCAGTGGCCAGAGAGGCTTGATCAACCAGTCCTTCCTGTTAGGAACCAGAGCTCCGCCTCTGTCTCACAGGTACGGTACACCCTTTAGTAGCATAGTCTCTTAACTTTCAGAGGAGATTGGGAAAGTGTATAAGAGATGTTCAGTTCAGTCTCAGAATTCTGACTTCTTATCAGAAGTCCTGTTTTTCCTCAGAATTCTCAATTTTCTTGATTGTTTTTGTTTTGTTAAATATATATAGTAAAATTCTGAAAATGTTGAATGAAAAATATCACATATCTTAGTGCTTTAGAAATGTACGGGGACGAGAGGAAACAAAAGTGATCTGATGACCAAGTGTTGGGGATTCGACCCCTGAGTTGCTGATTTAAAGAGGATTATTGACCACTACAGGGTTCCGGTCAGAGAACACACAGACATCTGTTTGATCCATACGTTTCTGTATTCAGTCTTATAGTTTGGTGACAGATTTACAGATGATGAATGAGTTTGAACAATAGATCACAGAGTCTCTGAAATAAACACAGAAAACGAATTATGGAACTGAAGTACAAGCAATAGCAAACTCTTGACTAAAGCAAACACACATACATTCACAGAATACAGGCTTGCTAGCCAGGTTAGCCACTTAGCTCAACTTTGGGCTATTATTTTAATGGCTAATTACATGACAAATACTTACTGACAGTAAATGCACTTAAGAACATTAAGTACAACTACAAACTGAACAGTTACACGACATAGGTTCAGATTTACAGTTCTATGACTTACATCGTCAATGACTCGATCTGATACGACCGTTGGTCCTACGTAGGATCTATGGTTAGCGCAACCGGAAGTGGAAACAGTTTGCAACGTTAAATACAGTTTCAGAATAAAAGTAACTTTATCATAACATAACTTTATCATCTTTGTCTGTGAAGAATTCACAACACGAACTTTGTTTTAATAAAATGACACAACTCTCTCAGGATATTAAGAAAACACAAAAGCCGTATCCACCATGTTGTTACATGATGAAGGGGAAGGAAAGCTAGAGACCACCTGAATGCAAGCAAAGCTAATGGAATGAGTAGAATGGGTATTACATGCATACATGGTATTGTGGTTATGATTTTGAGTTTATGAGGTTATGGATTTTGGAGTGTATGTGTTTGTAATAACATACTGTGGTGGAAACCGTTAATAGACAGCAGGTTATAGTGGGATGTAAACACCTAAACCAGGTTTCTGATCACGTGTGTTTTGCAGGTGCATTTTGAACTAAAGTTACACAGCAATTTGCTGATTTACTGATACCCAGTAAATCATAAAAGATGCCGATGCTACAGGCTGAAAGGAAAGTGATAATCTGAATATGTTTGTTACGTACCTTTTCTTACCTTGTCCCTCTTAGCTTAGTAAAGAAAAATGTCAGAATGTAGGGATACTCAACTACTTGACTCACCTAGAATAGACTAAGTATATTGTTCTAGCTTTTACAAGTTTTGATTAGCTGTACCGGCTTCATACTTGCAGGTCAGTAATCTGTTCATATTGACTACCTGTCCGGTGGTCACGTAGACATTGGGTCACTCCCAGGTGCCGTGACACCACTAACCTCATCTATCCTACTCTCTCAGCTCATGGTGAGCGAGTGGTGGCAGGGGGGCTCTGGAATTGCCAGTCGGCAGTGCCGAAAGCTGAGTTCATCTCGGGCTACGCTTCCTTGCTCTCTCTGAACTTTCTTGCTCTAACTGAGACCTGGATCATACCAGAAAACACCACCACACCCACAGCTCTGTTAGATGTGTACTCTTTCTCTCACACTCCCAGAGCTGGGAGGCGAGGTGGTGGTAATTTCCCCAAAATGGAAATACTCTCTTGTCTCTGTTCCACAGCTATCCCCGTCCTCTTACGAATTTCATGCTGTTACTGTCACTTATCCAGACAATCTCACCATTACTATGGTAGATTGCCCTCTTGGTTCAGAGTGGGTCACTCGACAGAGACAGCCCTCCTTGCGGTGACAGAGTTGCTTCATGCCGCGAGAGCGAACTCTCTCTCCTCTGTCCTGATTCTCCTGAACCTGTCTGCGGCGTTTGACACAGTGAACCACCAGATCCTCCTCTCCACCCTCGAGGGGATGGGCGTCTCAGGCTCTGCACTCTCACTGTTTGCATCCTACCTGACAGGTCGATCCTACCAGGTGACATGGAGGGGGGCCTTGTCGGAACCACGCATGGTGTTCAATCGCCCCAAGTTCTCCCACACAACTTCCCTTCTCCGTTCTCTACACTGGTTTCCTGTAAGAGCTCGCATCCAGTTTAAGACTCTGGTGCTAGCCTACAGGGCAGTGAAAGGAACAGCTCCTTCCTATCTCCAGGCCATGGTCAAGCCCTACACCCCCGCCTGACCACTTTGCTCTGCTGCCTCGGGGCGATTGGTTGCCCCGTCGCTTAGAGGTCCCTGCGGCCGATCGACCCGGTCACGGCTGTTTTCTGTCCTGGCCCCACAGTGGTGGAATGAACTCCCCACTGATGTCAGGACAGCAGAGTCGCTGCCCATCTTTCATTAGGCTGAAAACTCACCTCTTCAAGAAGTACTACCCTAAGCCTTCCACTTAGCACTTATTGTAGTCATACTAGTTTGTTTCTGCACTGTACTTTTGCTCTGGTTTATGCTCTTACATGCTTGTTTAAAGAAGGAGATGCACTTATGACTTCTGGTGACCAGTAGTTCTCTTGAATACCGATGTTGAATACACTTATTGTAAGTCGCTTTGGATAAAAGCGTCTGCTAAATGACTGTAATGTAATGTAATTCAAATCAAACCCACATGAAACAGCTTCTGTAGACTCCAAAAGTAACGGTATGTCTCTCCATGGCAGGATTTGGTCTCAGATTATAAGGTCCAGTCCTCCAGACGCCCATCGGTTAACAGACAACAACTGCTTCAGCCAGAAGACAGTCCCTGTCCTCCCATCATCAGTCAGTCAGAGCTTCTCCTCCAGAGTGGAATCAACCAATCAGAACGGGGCCCGCTGCTCTCATCTACTCAACCCAATACAGAAGCAGCATCGGAGCCGCGTGGGAGCCAGCGGCGCCTGTCGATGTCTGGATCATTGGACAGCAACTAGCTGACTCAGACTGACTACAGTTCAAACCCAGGAAGTTAATGGTTAGTGATCAAGAGGTTTGAGGTGTCACCACACTGCAAAGAGTCAGCTGAACTTTGTGAGCATGCTTCTGTAAGATGATTTACATGATACAGTAGATCACAAAGAATGAACAAAAAGGTTAATGGATCAAACCCACATGCCCTTTTTTTCGGCTCTCGTTTGTGTAGAGTTAGTTTGAGATAGTTCTACTTTTAGCTGTGGTTTGGTCTGCTGATAAAACAAAGTTCACCTGCGAAAAATGAAGCATTTTTCTCTTAATGACCCCAGTGTAAAAGCACATTCATTTCCATTTTTTCTCTGGCTGACATTATTCTTCAAAGCTGGCTGCTATTCCTTGATCTTTATTTGAGCAGAAATGTTTCATTGAGAGCCTTGCTCTCTTTCTCAGGAAGGTTCTGCCCACACATTCACAGCTGAGGCTGCTACAACCAGAGTCTGACCTGTTGGTCACTGAGCAGCTCCACTGGAGCACCTGGGGTTACAGGTTCAATTCTGTCAGTTTCCCACTTGGATTGATCCTGCCATTGCTGGGAATCGGACCAAGGACTTTACGGTCAGAAGCCTGCTTCTCTATCTTTCTCACTTTCTAGAAAAGTTGTATTTCATACTAACGGGGTAACAACAACTCCTATTTAGAATACAGGAACTGAAAGATGTTATGTCGAGTGCAGTGCACATAGGGATTTTGCAGTTGGGTCACAAATCTCCTGTCAGGCATTTGTGGCCAACCCTGACTCCTTCAAAATGAGATTCTCATACAGCTACGATAGATGTATACTTTATTCATCCCCAGGAGGAAATCTGTTTGTAGCAGCAGCAAACGAAGTTACAGTGTAAACATAAAAATATGAAAGATGCTCAATATATACAATACAATAAGATAACAGACCAGAATATAATAAAATGTAAAGAAAATTTAAAGAATGTAAAAAACTGCACAGTATATACAATAAAATAGAATGGTATTAACTAGGTAAAAACAGTAGTGCAAGGATCACCAACAGCAAACAACAGTTAGCAGTGTTGTAGTCAATTGAAGGATGATCTGGCCCGCGGTGTTTTATTGTAAAGTCTAATGGCAGAGGGCAGGAATGTTCTCCTGTATCGGTCCTTGTGACATCGGAGCTGGATCAGTCTGTTGGAGAAAGTGCTCCTCTGTCCCTGCAGGAGGTGGTGGAGAGGGTGGTCCGGGTTATCCAATATGGATAATAGCTTCTTCAGAGTCCTGCTCTCCACCACCTCTTCCAGATTGTCTTGTTTACAACCAATGATTGCATTCAGTTGTGTTTCATGGAAAACGTATTTCCGGTAGATTACAGTCGCAGTTTTAATGACGTGTTTGAATTTGAAACAAAACGGAAATGCAACCAAACCAATTGGTTAAGTTTAGTAAAACATCATGGTTTGGTTAAAATGAGTCAGTTTGGAACATTACTTAGGTCACTGACATCATTTAAAATATGAGAATGTTGAATTTTGGTTTCACACAGAACACGAATAGTGGAATCCGCAGACTATGATTGGAAATATTTGAAATAAAGGAAAAGATACAATTTGTGATACATCAAAAACAAAAACGTCCATATTATTGACAATGTAGTTTTGTTGTATGGGAACAGGCTGATGTGGCACTGGTGTGGAGTTGCATGTGTAATATAGTGAATGGAGTTAGAAAATAAGAAATACCAAACAAATACTGTGGCGTTAGAGTAGATCCAGAGAGTAATGTTATTAGTAAACTTGTATTAATATGGTTTATGTGTTTCCTAATTTCTGTAACTGGCACAGTTATGTTTTTAGTCCTTCTGGTCCTAGTTTATTTCCTCACGCAGTATGAATTATATAAATTATATTTGCTGAGTTATTTGCTGAGTTAACCTAAGGCATTTCAGAATACAGGCTAATAGAGATTTCCGCTTTCTTTTCTTCCCGATACTGATTCTGATACAACTTGCATATTGGCCGACACCAAATACTGATCCAATAACAGTGTGTTAAAAACAATAATATCTGTTATTATTGTTGTTTTTTATGACATCTGTATGCTAATAACCCTTTATGAATGTGATATGGTGAATGTCCTGGCTCAGGTTGAACCCTTTGTAAAACATACAGAGAATGAATGAATAGGACTTCATTTATTATCTACCGGTAGTTATTTTCCAGTAAAATTATAGCAAGATTGCTGACATTTTGCTCGCTTCTGGCTAATGTTACACTCTCCGCTGGCTAGCACTTGCCTGATCTGTAGTGCGCATGTGCAACTCTCAAGACTGATGAGAAAGAAGCAAGATAGCTCACTCGTTAGCAACATCCAACATTGACTTTGTACCCAGCAATCTTTTTTATTTTTCTGGAGCTGATGACAGAAGTTAAGGAGTCAGCCATCTTGCTTCTTTCTCATCTGTCGTGAGAGTTGCACATGTACAGTAGCGATCAGGCAGGATGTAGATCGGGTAGTGAGTGACACGTGTTGCTGTGTCGGGTAAAGGAGCTGATGAATGATATGATAATGTTGAGGGACTTTCATGGTGTATCCAAACAGGGACTTTCAAAATAAATCGACATACCGGAACACCAAAGTTTTGACTGCTTGTTTTTTACATTCATAGATCAGCTATTGTTATTGATGGTCAGTTAAGCATTCGAATGAATTCAAAATGGCCACTGGTTACATTACATTCCAGTCATTTAGCAGACGCTTTTATCTAAAGCGACTTAAGGTGCGTTCACACCGGTCGCGTTTTTTTTTTGACGCGCGTCGAGATTACATACAAAGTCTATGCACAGACGCGATGAGACTGGCGCGCCGCGATTTTGCGATTCGGCGGCGCGTTGGACGCGTTATTGCAGTGCGGTGGACGCGGTGGACGCGTTGGACGCCGCAAAATCGCCAAGGCGCGAGTTGAAATTTTTCAACTTCTGCGACATAATCACGTGACGCTGTGGCGCGATAGCCTATCAGCGTTGAGTTGCTCCCCCCGTCATCAGTGCCGTAGCTCCTGCCCGTGCTGAATCACAAACAACAATGGAGGACAAATAAATCCTGTAGCCGTCTGTGTTCACCCAGAGCTCTACGATACCTCATATCAACAGCGACCGGACCAAACTATGTGTATACATGTGTGTGTGTAAACCATACGGTACAAACAATGAATAGACGCTGCCGTATTTACGTCTACGTGACGTTATTGAGTGCTGGTGGAGCTGCTACGATGTTAGCATAGCCTAGCACCGCTCCCGGCATCATTACGTAGTTATTTCGGAGTCCCTTTTTGTCGGAGAAGACAAGTACAAATCGGCATCATTATGTAGTTATTTCGGAGTCCCTTTTTGTCGGTTTATTTTCCGTTAAATCACAGCCAAATCAGTTTATTTTGTGTTCCTACAGCTGTAGTAAACAGCGACCGGTGGCTTGCTAGACACAGTGAATACAGCTCGATACAATCCACGGAGCTCCTCTGAACAATGTTATGAACCAGACATGACGGCGTTTAGTTTCCCGGGATATCTGTGACTTCCAGAACACGTACTAAGCAGATATAGAGGTTATTTTTTCCATGGTTAATGGCAGACAGTTTAACGGATCCAGGTCTATAAACCACGCCCCCTCTCCGGCGCTACGAGATTTTGCGGCGTCTGGTCTGAACACGACCGGCGGCGCTTTGGCCGTGATTTTGCAGTGCGTTGGACGCGATTTTGCAGTGCGTCAAAAAATCAACGCGACCGGTGTGAACGCAGCATTACAGTTCAGATCCTATCACATTCACACACCGTAGGCTCAGCTACGGGAGACATTCTGGGGTTAAGTGTCTTGCTCAAGGACACATGGACATGCGACTAGTGGAGCCGGGGATGGAACCGCCGACCCTCTGATTTGAGGACTATTATTATGAAGTGTGTCTTCCTTCATTCATAGCTGGATATTATAGTTTCCTGCAGAACAGGCAGAGATGTTTGGTCTGTAAGTTGATTTTAAACTCGATGTTTCTCCCTGAAGTGAACATTTGACCCTATTGACCTCTAAAACTGTGTTGTAATGCATTTACTTCAACGTGGTTTTCAACAGAAGCATCCAAACCTGTGTGACTTGTATTTATGTGATTGTATTGTCACCACTATTTACACAAGTTGTTCGTGAGCTGCTTCATCAGCTGGACACACATGAAGTCGAAACAACCTTCAGCATCCACAATAGGAAACTAGCTGTTAGAAGTTCAGTCTTCAGTTCAACATTACAATATATATTATGTATTTGTTGAAAAAAACAGAGATACAGATTGGGACAAAGTTATGGATGCTGTATTTAATATTTAGTTGTTTAACTTTTGTTTAATGTTATTTATGGGTTTTGCAAGTTACTTTGTTTTTCTTTTTGTGTCTTGTGTTGTTGGCCCTCAAATGGGATTAATAGAAACTAAACAAATATATGTCACTGATTTATGTCATTATTTATGTCAATATTTGGTTAAACTTAAGAATTGACATGTAAATTATTTTCTTCAGTTAAGAGATGTGTAAAATAACACAATGTCATTTGCACAAACATGGTTTGAAATCATTGGGTTAAATTAGACCAAGTATTTCTCTTATATTACTGTTAGTTATTTACTCAAACTAAAGTGAGCTTTATCAAGTATTAGACACAGAAAGTGTACATTTCACCTTAAAATAGTCACAAATCTAACAAAATTATGCATATGGCATTCAAAACTGCAAATGTGTGTATATATATATATATATATTAGGGGTGTAACGGTACGCGTATTCGTATTGAACCGTTCGAGGCTCACGTTTTTTTTTTTTTAAAACCTTTATTTAACCAGGTAGTCCCATTGAGATTAAAAATCTCTTTTGCAAGATGTAAGTAACAATACAAGATGTAAGCAACAATAAGATGTAAGTAACAATACTACATAACATTAAGGAGCAGTCTTAGTTTTTTATGCTTATGTGTTGCTAAGAAGACACCCCAGAAGATGGGTCACTCAGGTATAGTTCCATCATTGTTCAAAGTCAAAGAATAACTTTATGATGTTAGTTGTAATGAATAAATATATTTTAAAATCAAGAACCGTGGCACCGAACCGTGGCTCCACTGTATCGTACCCAACCCAACCGTGGATTTTGTGAACCGTTACACCCTGAATATATATATATATGTATGTATGTATGTATGTATGTATATGTATGTTGACACATTGTCTCGAGAGCGTCTCTTCTTTTTGACGTTCGTTTGCTCAGATACATTTAATTTGACCACTTCATTGATTATCAATCACTTACAAACACATTTTTGTATTGGAAATACTGTAAGAAGAACTGAGTGAAAGTAAATAAAGATTCATTTGAATTTTGTTTAATTCTTTGTCTATTGAGATGTTTATTTTAGTGCTCATCCACTTATTTTAACCACTAAATGAGTTTATGATCTTGGAAACAAATTATGAAGGAACATAAAGTACATGTTTACATTTAAGTTTCTTTCACAACTTAATCATGAATATGTACATGTTCAGCCTCTATCTAAATGATCCTATTTTGAACCTCTATATTAGGTTACGCTGTCATTTATTCACAAAAGTCAAATGTAGAAACATTCAAAAAACTGTATGAATGTGATGGATAGCATGCATTCATTTTGGTTTCTTTGAATAATGTTACTATTTGTGACTGGCCGACTGATGATAGCTAATAAGTTAATATCAACTGCCATCTCCTATGGGCTCAAAATGACTCGGTCAAGTCAAATTCATTTCCCACCTGAAATGATGAGCTGCCCCAATTTTCAAATGGTCTGTAGTTGAAGTAATGAAGAATGCCTTATTGTTTCCTATCCTCACACTGACACAAATAGTTGGAGGTATTTCCAAAGGAAAATAAAAGCTTTTGGACCAGTGGGAGCTTTCTAGACGATGTTTGAAGCAATACACAGCTACTATAAAAGGACTATGATGCATTCTGTCAACTTCAACAACACAATTCTATCCCACGCTACAGAACATTCGTTTCTGATGAGCCACCACAACAGAGGGTACCTGCTCGTAGTGTCGTTGGGGTAACAGTCTAACATCCCGTCTTTCAGGTATGGAACCAACTACACGACATTGGGTCGTGTTTGATCAAGAAAGACAGGGAGAGGGAGATTGCTGGGTCCAATGGTCCCTCTGTCTGGTCCGGTCCAATGCAGCTATGCCCAGTAGAAGGAGTTGTAACAGGGGTAAATGTTGTGTAGAGTTGTAATGTTAATGTTACACACAGGAGGTCATACTGGAAGCACAGTCCCAAAGCCTGGGCCTGCTGTGATGGATGTGACGGTTGGTATTGTTGGTGGAGATCGCGGAGAAACAGCGGTGATAGTATCTTTAGTCCCCATTTACTAGCTACTTTACTAGCTAGCTGCTGTAATCCTGTAATTTCCCCACTGAGGGACTAATAAAGGATTATTTTATCTTATCTTAGCTCCCATGCTAAAAACAAGCCGGGATATGTTAGCAGGAGATTGCGACAGGCTATCACCTGGCCGGGTGGGATCTAAAAGTGTAGCATAAACAAGTCTTAAAACTGGATACAAATCAAGTCAATGTTTGATACAAACGTTAATGCAAATAAATGATCATTTTGTTTTCCAACACAAGGCCACAACTCCATGTGGTGATAATATGTCAATGTAGCTTGTTGCACTGCTACCAAGTGGCCAAACATATATCAAAACATGTACAGGTCAACACACAGTTCATGACTTCAGAAAGAGGTGCCCCTTTCTCATGTGTGCCCCCTGCCCTTCACAGAGTCTGTGCAGCCACTGTCAGACAGCACAGCATCCTCTGAATTCAGCGGTGAGGACTGAACACTGATTGGTTGGTTTGCTGTCCTGAATCCTGACTGGATCATTTCCTGTGTGTGTGTGTGTGTGCTGCAGTGTGCTGAACTCACACTGAGCTCTCTGCCATAGTTGCCATGGTGAATTTCTGACCAACCAATCAAAGCTTTGTGTGCACAAACACATACACATACTAAATAAAGACACACACGACATAAACACACAGATAATGTGTTTCTTATATGTGTAATAAAGCACATCTCTGCCTCTCTCCTCTCGATCCCCCGTCTGCTTGGTCTCTAGGCTTTCCTTCGTGTTATTGCCATGGAAACTCAACTAGATTGCAGGGTTGCAGCAGCAATGAGGGTAAGAAGGGTAAGCTTGAGATAGAGGGTGAATGAGCAAGGCAGAGACAGAGGAGATAGTAAGAATGATATAAAGGGGATGTAATATCTATTAAAAATCAACAAACCAGTGAAAAGCTTAGTCATCATCACAACATCGCAGCTCCATCCCTTTCTTTCAGCGTCTATATTTTCTTGAGTCTCTGTATTCAGGTCATCATTTATCTGTCTTCAATAAGTCTCTGCTGCTTCCTGTCTGTGATTTTCCCCTTTATGCTTCTCTTCCCCTACCAAAGAAAACGCTGATGTTGCACTGCTTCCACCCACAATGAGACTAAATATGTGTTCAGCTTTAGTAAACATCCCTCCCTCTAATGATCAAGAGTGATCCAGATTTAAATGACCCGATAATGTTACAACTAGGTCTCATCACTGTCACTCAATATGCCATTAATAGTCATATTGCTGCTCCTGTTAACATATCCACATATCCTTCCTTGTGATGATCTTCTGACTTGGCAACTTCAAAGTGACTAAAGCTGCACTTTGAGAGGAACCAGTGGCTGCAAGAAACTATTATACAGGTTGTACTACACTTGTGATGATACATGGATGGATGGACGATGGATGGATGAATGGACGGATGATAGATGGATGGATGAATGGATGGACGATGGATGGATGAATGGATGGATGATAAATGGATGGATGGATGGTGGATGATGGATGGATGGATGAATGGATGGATGATAAATGGATGAATGGAAGATGGATGGATGAAGGATAAATGGATGAATGAATGGATGGATGAATGGATGGACGGACGATGGATGGATGAATAGATGGATGGATGATAAATGGATGAATGGATGGTGTGACGGTAAAAATATGTGTTAAACATGATCTTTGCAATAGTCTCTGTAAAATGTGTCACAATGGCCTAAGAGGAAGCATCTGCTGTGTGTTAAAACGGTTTCCTGTCCTGTAAGGCAAAAACTGTCTACCAAGGTGTCTGCAACAGGAGATAAAGCGCCTTCCTGTCTTTCTAACGATGACCTGCCTTTTTCATTGTCTTCTTTGTATATTCTTGCCAGCTCAGCTGAAAGAAAGAGGAAGCTGTTTGAGCATAAATGACCATGCATTATGAGTGTCCCGACTAGTCTTAGAAATATTCCACAACAATGGATGGATGATAGATGGATGGATGGATGATAAACGGATGGATGAATGGACGGATGATAGATGGATGGATGATAAATGGATGGATGGATGATAAATGCATGGCTGGATGAATGGATGGATGAATGGATGGATGAATGGATGGACAATGGATGAATGAATGGATGGACGATGGATGGGTGGATGAATGGATGGATGGACGATGGATGGATGGACGATGAATGGATGAATGGATGGATGATAAATGGATGGATGGATGGATAGATGGATGGATGGATGGATGATGGATGTATGTTAGATGGATGGTTGAATGGATGGCTGGATGGATGGACGGATGATAGATGGATGGATGTTAAATGGATGGATGATGGATGGATTGATGATGGATGGATGTTAGATTGATGGTTGAATGGATGGATGGATGGATGATGGATGTATGTTAGATGGATGGTTGAATGGATGGCTGGATGGATGGACGGATGATAGATGGATGGATGTTAAATGGATGGATGATGGATGGATGGATGATGGATGGATGTTAGATTGATGGTTGAATGGATGGATGGATGAATGGATGGATGTTAAATGGATGGATGATGGATGAATGGATGGATGGATGTTAAAAGGATGGATGATGGATGGATGGATGAATGGACGGATGATAGATAGATGGATGATAGATGGATGGATAATAGATGGATGGATGGATGGATGAATGGATGGATTGATGGATGAATGGATGGATGATGGATGGATGGATGGGTGGATGAATGGACAGATGATATATAGATGGATGGATGATAGATGGATGGATGGATGGATGAATGGATGGTAGGAAGTATGGATGATAAATGGATGGATGGATGATGGATGGATGATAGATGGATGGATGAATGGATGAATGGATGAATGGATGGATGGATTGATGGATGGATGATGGATGGATGAATGGATGGATGAATGGATGATGGATGGATGAATGATAAATGGATGGATGAATGGATGGATAAATGGATGGACAATGGACAATGGATGGATGAATGGATGGACGATATATGGGTGGATGAATGGATGGATGATGGATGGACGATGGATGGATGAATTGATGGATGGATGATGGATGGATGAATGGATGGCTGATACATGGATGGATGAATGGACGGATGATAGATGGATGGATGGATGATAGATGGATGAATGGATGGATGAATGGATGGACAATGGATGGATGGATGAATGGACGGATGATAGATGGATGGATGCTAAATGGATGGATGATGGATGGACGGATGATAGATGGATGTTAAATGGATGGATGATGGATGGATGGATGGATGAATGGATGGATTGACGGATGATAGATGGATGGATGATAGATGGATGGATGAATGGATGGATTGATGGATGAATGGATGGATGGATGGTAGGAATTATGGATGATAAATGGATGGATGGATGATAAATGGATGGATCATAAATGGATGGATGGACAATAAATGCATGGACGTATGAATGGATGAATAGATGGATGGTGGATGGATGGATGATGGATGGACGATAAATGGATGGATGATGGATGGATGATAGATGGATGGATGAATGGATGGATGTTAGGAAGTATGGATGCTTTATTGATCCAGAGGGAAATGTAGGTGTACCATTCTACTACTAAATGTACTACGATTACATTTCTAGGCTTACTCTGTCATTTCTCTCCTTATTTCTCTGCCTTAATCTGGACGCCTTTCTCATTTCCGAACCGTTCTATCCTTTTTTTCTCCAGACAACTTTTCATACAGGCAGAAACACAACCAGCTGCCAGGGGTAGAAAAGGCAATGAAATAGGTACAAACTTTGACAGACACATTTAATATCAAACTTTTATTTTATTACAGAGACACCACTGGAAAACAGAAACTTAAGGATGTCTGTCATTATCAGTCCACTGTCACTGTTGTACATGTTCACAGTCATTTCAAATATAACAGTTCAGTCATCCACACTGCAATTAGCCCTCAACAAATAATAGTCCTAATGCAAGGCAACTTTTCCAGCGTGTTTTAGAAAAGCAATCCATCGATCACATGTGCCCAGTCTTTGTAGAAGGGAGAGAAAAGAGTCGGACTGTGGATTCATGTAAAGCGTAGAGTGTTACAGTCACAGAATGTGTGAGACAACATCATTTCAGTAGTTATCTTAACATGTACACATTATTTGGATACAGACTTGCATCCCAGTTCAGGTCTATTGTGAGCCAGAGGGCAAAAACATACCACCAGCCTCCCTCTGTTGCCTCTAAATTAGTGTCATTATGGTAAGGATGACCTCTGAGCAAGGCAAACAGCTAAAATCTCCTAGACTGTATTTCCAAGGTATTCATATGGCAGCCACTTTTTCACAAAGACTTTCTATTATTATGTCAGAGCTCTTGTAGTGTACCAAACGGACGTGAGGCATGGGTTCAATCCATTGAAACTTAACAATGGAGTTTTAAATGTAAATACAGTAACATTTCTGTCTGCTAGTCAACCAACGTAAACAGTGGGATATAGAGTGAACCCTCTCTTCTGTTCAGGTTGTGGATGGATGGACTTGCAAGTGGATCGTCTCCAGGCCTGGCTGAAAATGTCTTTTAGTCTATGCTAAACATTAGCATGTTTTACCGAACTAACAACCCAGACCATCAGGCTGGGTTTACACACAGAATATACGGATGAGTATAAAGATACAAATGTCTATGTACAGCAATAGAAACAGCAAACCATCACCGTTGTTGGTCGTTATAAATAGCTAGTAGCTCATGTCAACTGATTATAAATCTGACAGAAAAAACAACAACAAACCAAAACCTACATCAAGACTCTAATAGGAATCAGTCCTGCAGAACATTATGCATCCACTCAATTTGGATCCTATTGGATTTACATAACATCTTACGTAATAGCGTTGTCTTACATTTCAGTAAAATAGTAACAGTCCTGCTTGACAGTTTTGATAGTCAACTGTCTTGATCATATTAAACTAATAGTGAAACATTGGAAATACACAAATCGGATTTCTTTTCCAGAGAACTGTTCAAGTGTGTAACTCTCCAAGAACCTACGAACTGCCATGTGTGCATATTAAACTAATAGATGAGATGTACACTTGTCGTGTACAGTTGTTGCTAGTTGTATTTTTTAACTCAAGACAGAAGCAGGCAGGCTTGTTGCCCCTGCTTCAAGTCTTTATGCTAAGCTAGGCTAACCACAACCTGACTCCAGCTATGTGCTTGATGTACAGAACTGAGATTGACAACTTCTCAGATTATTCTCTTGAAGAAAGAAATGAAGTGTATTTCCACAAATGCTAAACTACACATTTATTTTTACATACATATATAAAGTATTTTCAGCAACCAAGATTGAGCAAGCAAGTAGTCTATTGACAACCACTTTGTCGTACCGGAATCCTGTGACTGATGAAGTGTTTTCTGTTGTACCAGAAGGTTTTAAGAGCAGCTGACCCGACCCGTCTGCTGTGAGGCAACAGCGCTGAGTCGCAGAAAGTCACAGACAATGAACTGAATTTACTGGCTGACTTACAGTAGAAATTCATTATATTTGTCTGCTTTCAGGATCCTCCAGAGACAGTTGCAGAACACAACAGATCTCCGTGTTGGCTGCTTGTAGGGACAGGCTCACTGTAAGGTAACAACCAGGCACTCACATGAGTGAAGATGGTTGCCATGGAAATTAGCAACAAATTTGACAAGCAGATATAAAAAATGATCTTTCACTTACACTAATCAAAAATATCTGTATATGTATATATATAATATCAATAGAGTTTAAAAGAAAGAGAAAAATAACTGATGGTTATAAATACCACATCATTATTAACTGGGTATCTGTGGATAATTCACACTCAGTCAATCTGATTCATATGTTGTATAAGAAACCTTTACCAGCTGGTTAAATCTATGAACATCTGTATTGTGCACAATAGGTAGTATGAAGGCTAGCTTTGTAGCTGCTAGCATAACAACCAACAACAACCCAAGTACCCTTTGAATGCAAGTGAGCTAATAAACTGTTATAAACACATTGTTACTAGCTTATTACCAGTAGCCTATTGTTCCCAAAGACACTTAATCATTAGCTAGTTCAACCCCCTTTCATATAGATTTCATATGATCATTTCATATGATAGTATCAAGGGATAAACAGAAATTTGATTGTTAAGGCTGCAAACAAGTTGTGATCGAATGCTCCGAGCTCTTCGACCTGAAGTTAATAATGCAGCTCGGTAACCACGTTGAGAGATGTCTAAATATCATCTGATTCATAGAATATTTACTTCTGTAACAGCTAATCCTACCACAACTAGAATAACTTGCAAACATCTCATTACAGCTAAAAGCCAAAGTATTGGGTCAGTTTGGTCTGACTTCAGCTCTTGGATCTACCTTTGTGGCCCTAATGATCCGACCCACTGACATGCTTTCAGTAAGATGCTAATTGTTGGGCTCACCATCACAATGTAATCACATATTTGAAACTTGGCACAATTCCATTTCGGTGTCCACAAGTTGCTTGGACACTGAGATTACAATGTACCACCTCCTCCTACTCTGACCGTATTTAGGCTTTCTGGAATGAGTATGAGCTTCTCACAGGGCTCTCACAGAAAACATGTCTGTTAGCAAAACCATGATTTTATATTGACCAATGCAGAAACTGTCTACATCAGAACACTAAAAATAGGAATTGACACGACAAATATAACTCAGAGTTTAAAGATATCATAAGTTATGAACATAAACCAGTTGAGTTTATTAAGCCAAAACTTTGACTATTGATTGTACGCCTTTCTTAATAATCTATAATCCAAGGGTTTCCTTGCAAACACACATCAGTATTCCAAATCCACTTGTCTGTCACCCTCTCAAATTCATCTTTTCCACCAAAAGATATTACTTTGTTGTTCTCGCTAGAAGCACATAAAACTATACTCAAATGTACAATATTTACTTTAAAATATTTACGGGTAGCGTATCTAACCGAGATGATAATCCACTGACATGCCTTATACATCAAACTGGATAACATTTCTTGCGTTTGATTACAAACCACATTGCACAACATCTATCATATCAAAATATACTTCTGTCGTCCAAGACTATACAAAGGGAAAACACATTTATGTACGTGATTATTTCTCTTTACACCGACTGTTTAACTGCATCACAGTAAATTGATGAAATGAGTAAGCTGGAAACATGTTACAGAAATGAATAGGCGTCACAAAATGTGGATGCAAAGATTTGTATGCAAAAATATTGAACTTTCATTGGAGTATTCTATTCATTACATTCCTCTTGATTGTGTTACAATAGTAGCACAACTGTATCCTGTGTCCTCTGTCGTGAGAAACTGTTTGCAACAGGTTGAGCAGGTAAAGCAGCTTTGGTTCAGGGGGAGGTTATGAGCAGACAATCTAAACTGTTCAAAATGTCCTGTATATGAAATCTTGGCTAAAGATAATTAGTGAAGTCAGGTTCTCGGAGCTGAAAGCAAATGTACATCCACCTGGCCACGGCAACTTACCTATAAACCTCAGTGTCCTGTGGTCAGCTAGTGCTTCCTCTACATATGTGCTGCAGTTAAAAAACAATTACAGGAAAATAATAGCAATTTATCTGATTGTAAGTGCAATTTAAATTGCAGGCATGAACATGATCTTATTGTTCCTACATGAACATAACCAATATACAGTATGTTCCACTTGGTTGAACTTTGGGTGCAGCGCGTGGCGATCTGTGTGAAAGGGGCAAAGCAGGAGAGGGGAAGTCGACCGAGGTCCAAGCTTGCTCAACTTGGAGCACCAAGCAAAAAGGGGAGGGACTTAGGAAGGGTCAATTAATCGTTCAGCACACGGTCCTTTCTTGGCTAACATTCATGGTCTTGTGTACACTTTAATCTAGTATTCAGCCCAAGTATTTATTGGTCAGCAATATAAGATTTCCCTCTGCCACTACTGTACATACATAAACTTACACTTAAACGTTGAATAAGACTGTGCTGCTCAATAGTGGCATAATCACTATGATTTTGGCAAGTATATATTATTATGGTGGCAAACAACCACAATTTTATTTGCCAGAAAATATCCTCTTCCATCTATATCAAAATATTGTCTCCATAACTCAATACATAGCTGTTTACAATCTTCCTTAGCTAATGTTGACTGTCAGGTACATATTCACCAAGACTGTACAAAAAGGCCATCTCGTCATGACTTCCTAAAAGAGGAGAGTTACTGTCCAACAAACTCCATATTAAGCTGTTTCGGCTGTAATATGAATGCACAATGGCTCCACTGTTGTTAAACCCTTAAAAATTGCAATGTTCTCCTTCTCTTTCAAAGATTATATTTCTATGTTAATTTAACCTAAGCAACATCTATTTCATGAAATCTTACCATGCTGCCTTGTGAAATCAGCAATGACAGTTCATTACAATGTCTACAGGTAATGTGGAGCTGTGGCTCCTCCCCTCTACATGTTCACAACAGCTACTGCCTGTTCTCTCTCAAAGAAATGACTGCAACAAAACCAAAAAACAGAATCAGATCATTGATTACCAGAATGGACACAAAAGCCTTCTTGAATCCTTTTCATCAATCAAAGTCAGTGTTAGTAGTTGACCAATCAGAGCACTTGTGTCCATTCTTCATTGTTAGGTAGAAAAGACACACGTGTAAAGGAGTTGAGTAGTGACTGTTACATACAACCATATACATTTGATATATCAGCTCGTTGAATTAAATAAATACTCCCTATAATAAATGTTGAAACATTAGAATGTAAGTCCTCTCCACTCAGCTGTTGTTTACTCTATTAAAAACATGAATAGCTCTTTACAATTCCGTTAGCAGCAGTACCATCATCTCCAGCAACATCGGCACATAAATCTCAATCACAGCTTCGCAACTACAAATGCAATAAAGGACATCTGACCAGAAGTGGGAGTTTACAGAAATATATAAATATGTACACAGCAATAAATCTGTTGACGCTGTCATCAAGCTGCAGTAATTGTGCTTTCTAAAGTTCTACATGATCCAAAGGATCTTTGCTTCAGGCAGATTTCCATCAGAACTCTGCTGAGTCATTCCAGTCCTGCACTAACTCTATGTGACGAGCCCACAGACACATGGCTCTTCTTTTGATGGCACTTGGGCACTAAGTTAAAAAAGAATGGAAACACTGGGCAAAAAAATCATGAATTATGTTGGGTGAAAAGACAGCGTGTGTTTCTGGTCATCAGTAAACAGCAAATTACAATGTTGGTATGTTAATGTGTAGAAATATCACAATTGTCTACTTCATGAATTCAAACAAGTAAAATACAAAAGCAAAGTTGTAAAAGCGTGGTACAGATATGAGATATATTGTCTGTTCAGGGAAAATACTGATTACAAGAATACACGAGTGAGAATATATGTTCAAAATAAAGTTGTAAGTGCACAAGAAAAAAAGTCCTTAATTAAGTCCCGGTTTCACAAAAAATATCTACATTTGAAGAAAGTTTGACTTTTGCCAGAAGAGAATTCACAATATTATGAAAAAAGTTTTGCTCGAAGAAAACTTACTGTTAATATTTGATGGTAGTAAACAGGTGAGAGCAGCTGTCAGCCTACTTATTGAGTTATTGAGGTTCTGAGTTTATAGCTTTCAAAAGTCTGCATGATTTGATCATAGATTTGAGGACAGACATGTCAAGCCTTCTGTTTGAGTAATCGTGCAATTGTGATATCATTTTTGACATTAGAGGGAATGATTCAGTTTTATTGAAAACAATATAAAAATGATTATGGTGTGATTTTGAAGGGATCTGTATCAAACAAAGAGGTCTGTAGAATATAATGTGCAGGCCAGGAAATATCTAGAGCACAACATTATTTGATTCAAAAATGGTAATTTTACTCATATTTTGCCTTTAAATATTGAACCACTAGGTATTCTGAAAATTATAGTCGGCCATATTGGCATTTTGATAAAAGTAAGATTATTTGTGGAGCCTTAATATATGCCACAATTTAGTTTTTCTCCAGATATGACACATTTTAAAGTATTACAAACTAAAATAAAGACTTGTAGTAATATGATTTTTTTGTTCTAAAATTAGAATAAATAATTTTGTAATATTTAAATAAAAATATTCTTTTGTAAATTTGTATTGTATTGTTAATTTTTGTAAAATTACTTTATTCATGTTACATGTTGACGTTTTTGTACTGTAATGCCTTTAAATTTATTTTACTTTTATTACTTCAATAGTATGCCTTTGTTTTCTCAAAATTACAAACATTTGTTGTAAAATGTTGACTGTATGTATTTATTTTTGTAAATATTGTATTGTATTGTAAGTTATTGTTCTATTACATTACATTATTGTAATATGTTGCCAAATTATGACGATACTCATCAGATAATATGACTTTTTTCGCATAGAACTACAACTTTATCTGGTCATATTGTAACCTTTTCTTCAAAAAATATCACAACTTTATGCTAAAAATATTAGATTTCTTTTTCCCCAACAGTTGCCATTAAAGTCATTGGCACTGACACCCATACTGTAACACTGGGAGACATGATGATGAGCTGATCAAATGAACCAAACAAAGAAAACATCTGTTTGGACTTGTGTATGGTCCAAGTTTGTTCAGATGACTCACATGCCCAATGTGCCAGTGTACAGAACAGCTACTACACAGTCAGAATAATTCATATACTGTACATCAATTAAATCACAGCATGTAGAAAATAGAACGATTGTTTAACTATATTTTAACAAAGGGTATGTCCTGTGATATTGTTCGTATCCAACACAAACACAACTCCACCATGAACTAAGAGATACTGCTATTGCCCAAAAGGGACTCCAAGTAGCCCAGACACAATTAAGACTGTGGGTTTAATGTCCACTGTGGCCACCCACATTCATATGTACAAACACAGCACAGTTATGGGCTTTGAATGCAAATTTCCATCTAATGGCATGTGGTTACATTGTAAACTTTATGTATCAATATTGGTATCTGTGTTTTAATAAAATTTAATAAATATTGTGATAAGAATGTTACCCCAATGACAACTGACCTAGCAGTCAAAGGAAAGAGGGTGAGAGTCATTAGGCTGATTCCAACCTCACTGGGAGGGAGATATTGGACGGACCGAGGGGTCTGGAGTCTCTCCCTCTGAGTAAGTCAAGGGATCAGCAGTTTATTTAGCCCATTATCCTTGTGCCTATGCCCTGTGCCCAAGTGCACTCAATGTATTACATTTACAAAGTCATCCACATAAAAAAATAAACACAAGACAGAATGTTGAATCAAGCTTCCTCCTCTTATGTTGGGCCGCGACTATAGTCCTTTCTTATTGACCAGTGGGAGATCTTGGGCAGGGTTAGTTTGTAGTGCTCTCTATGGCGTTTGACCCAAGGAGGATCATGAACCTCTTGCTAATAAGTTTTAATAAGCTTACAGTACATCACCTTGTAAAACATAATATTTATTCGATTGGGTAGTAAACCAGCTGAGGTGCTATATATTGTACCCTAATTGACCAGGTGAGATGTTGCGGTAGGGACTAACACGTTTTTGTCCAGCCCCTGTTGGCTTACCCATGATGGTGGACAGAGTATCCAAATTTCCTTTCATCTTTGGCCCAATCTAAAGTTCTGAATGGCCCATGCAGCATCACCATTGAAATGCTGTACTGGCCATGGACACTTTTTTATCACAGGTAAAGATTAATCAATTTAACACTGGGCGTGTTATTCTTTATAGGCCAACCCCAGAGTAGGAGGCGGAGTGTGACTCAGGATGGGGCGTGGTAAGGTAGGGGGAGGGGTTGGGCTGGGACGGCCAAACATCCCCTGCAACTGCCTGTTGGGGTGATTGGGGTGATTAGGGTGGATGGGGTTTTCTTGAAAACTTCGAAGGTTTTCATGGAACCGGTTGCTGCTTTCATTGTCGAGGCGGTTACTGTCGTCACAGAGGCGGTGGTTATTGTGGAGGTCGGGGGTGGGCCCTCGATCGGGGATGTGGCCGTACTGGGAGCCACTCTTCCTCCGCAGGGTGGACTCACAGCTGGACGAAGCAACCGACTGGCAGTCAGAGCCACCGTCGCTGCTGGCTGCCGTTACCTCCACCGGGGTGACCCTGATGGTGGTGATGGCCTGAGGGTGGGGGTGGAAGGGAGGAGCAAAGGTGGCAGTGGGGGTAAACGGCATGTTGGAGTTGGTCGTGTTGGGGTTGAAGTTGCCAGAGATGGGGTTGAAGTTGGCAGAGTTTGGGTTAAAGTTGGTGGAGTTGGGGTTAAAGTTGGTGGAGTTGGGGTTGAAGTTAGCGGAGATGGGGTTGAAGTTGGCAGAGATGGGGTTGAAGTTGGCAGAGTTTGGGTTGAAGTTGGCAGAGTTGGGGTTGAAGTTGGCAGAGTTGGGGTTGAAGTTTTCTGAGTTGGGGTTGAAGTTGGCTGAGTTGGGGTTGAAGTTGGCTGAGTTGGGGTTGAAGTTGGCTGAGTTGGCAGAGTCAGGGTTGAAGTTGACAGAGTTGGGGTTGAAGTTAATGTGGGCGTTATTAAAGTTGGGATTGTTGGGGTTAAAATTGGGGTGCTGGAAGTTGTTGGGGTTATTGGGATGTAAAGGATGTAAAGGGTGTACAACATGTGGGTGGTTTGTGTATACACCTCCCCCACCACCCATTCCTATTCCTCCTCCTTCTCCTCCCCCTTCGCTCTCACTTTCGGTTCCTGTCACGCTCCTCCGCCCATCTACTGACTCTCCATCCCTCAGCGAATCACAGCTGTCTGTGTGTCTGTTCAAGTCGTTGAGGGCGAAAGCTGACTGTTGGAGCGACGCGCGTTGATCTGGTGGTTTCCATCGCCAGGAGCCACTTCCGTCGGTGCTCGGAGGTTTCACCACAGGTTTGTTTGATCTGGATTCTGGGTGGGCATCAACACGGACTATACTGCCACTTCTTTCCAAACCTCCTAACAGAACAAGACAGATGATCAATAATTACATTCTACTATTAACAATAATAATCAGCATCTTCAATGTTCAAATCCATATAGCTAAAGGCACAGCGCTCCACACTGCTGTGACTGCCACAAAGCAAAAGAGTCCAGTATCTGATACATAAGGTCCCAGTCTTCTTACTCTCGACACCTTAATCAGTCTTATGCTGGAAATAAAGTACCGAAGTAAGCTAGATCCTTTCTCAACAAGCCAAAGTAAACAATTCCTAGATGTATAACCGTGCTGGAGGCACAGAGGTAAAATTGATATTCATCAATAAGTAACAAATGTGTTTCCCTAAATCAGGGGTGTCAAACATACGGCCCGCCACATCATTTTATGTGGCCCGCAAATCCGCCAGCAGAAAAGAAAAAAAAAAAAAAAAAGATTTTTTATTTTTTTTTACAGAAATTAAAAGTTAGATGTGAAAATAAAAATATCCCCATGGTCGAAATTATGAGATAGAAAGTCGAAGTGATGAGATAGTATGTTGTCTGTGTGCCGACATTAAAACTATCACAACAGGTGGACAGGAGATGCAACAACCCATAAAGAGGATTTCCAACAAGTGATCGTGCCTTTCTCAACATGCGTACTTCTCTAAACTTGTGAACTCGTGGACTTGTGAAACGTCATCAGTCTCAGCCCAAGTACTGTTCCAATTCAAAGTTCACATCGAGCCAAGCACGGTCCTAATGCCCGGATGTGGCTCCGCCCATTTTACCGGGGATGCATCGGAGGTGACTTGTCTGTACTTGGGACAGCCAAATATCCCAGAATGCATTTTGCACCAGCAACAGGAAACAATGGCGGAGGAGAAATCAGACAACTGGAAGTTGAAACTTTCGAAATACTACTGTTGTTAAGTCACAGAAAGTAATTTTAGGATGTTTTGAGGCGAGAAGTTAGTTTAAGCACCAAATCTCTGGTCGGTTTGTCAAGATTCAGCCGATTTAAAAATCTGCTCTGACGATTTCGGAGATGTGAGGTGTTGCTAGCGGGATCTGATCCACATACATATATTTATTTATATATGTATATTAGGGGTGTAACGATACGCGTATTCATATTGAACCGTTCGGTACGAGGCTCACGTTTTTTTTTTTTTTAAATCTTTATTTAACCAGGTAGTCCCATTGAGATTAAAAATCTCTTTTGCAAGATGTAAGTAACAATACAAGATGTAAGCAAGCTGTAAGTAACAATATTACATAACATTAAGGAGCAGTTTTAGTTTTTTATGCTTGTGTTGCTGAGAAGACACCCCAGATACTCAGGTATAGTTCCATCATTGTTCAAAGTCAAAGAATAACTTTATGATGTTAGTTGTAATGAATCAATATATTTTAAAATCAAGTACATTTCTCTGGCATTTATAGTTTTCTACTGTACCGAAACGTACCGAACCGTGGCTCCACTGTATCGTACCGAACCGTGAATTTTCTGAACCGTTACACCCCTAATGTATATATATATATATATATATACATATATAATTGTATGTATGTATATGTAAATAATAATATATCATTTTTGATTTTAAATGAAAACGAAAACAGCAGGGTTGTCATATTTAGTTTGATTGTAAAAATACTTTACAGAAAAAAACGTATTAAACTCATGAGACCAGCTGAGGTGGTGATGTCATCAAGTAAGCTGCTGTACCAATTGTCTGTAGGGCTGCAACAACGAATCGATAAAATCGATGAAAATCGATTATTAAAAGAGTTGGCAACGCATTTCATTATCGATTCGTTGTGTCGCGCGATTATTACGGCACTCAATAAGTCACGGAGATGTTTGAGTATAAAAAAAAAAGTTGAGTTGAGCCATTCGCGCTGCCTGTCTCGCCGGGGGCTATTTGTGTTCATTCGCATTGGACGCCCCGGAGAGGGGGCGTGGCTTATCGCCCTGAAAGCCGTTCAACTGTCCGCCATTAACCATGGAAAAAATAACCTATTTGTTGGAATGCTGTTAAGCCAATTAGCCAATTAGTGATATTTATAAACACAGACTCACAGACACACGCGCACATACACTCCTCTCTCTCTCTCTCGCTCTCTCTCTCTCTCTCGTTCTCACACAGTCATTCAGGTCTTGGAGACATGATTTGTTGCAGCTGTTACGTGTTGCAGCTCGGCCAATCAGATATGAGGATTCTGATAAGTTTCCTGATTCAAGTGACATTTACACACACCGCGACACAAGAGGGAGAGACGAGGAAAGACATGGCAGAGCAGGACAATAGTCATGTAAGCTGTAAAAGATAAAACATAGTACAATCTCCAAATGAGAAAGTTTGCCAGAGATATCAGAGCCTCTCTCTCTGCCTCACTTTTCATATTTCTATCCTTTAAACTTTTTGAATGATTAAGATTTTTATTTTCAATGGGATCTCTATGGAGAATATTTTCAAATGGCTTCAGGCACACAGGTGTTTGCGATTGAGCCAGTAATTAGTGATGTTGACAAAGACACATACTCACAGACACACACGCACATACACTCCTCTCCCTCTATCTCGCTGTGTGTCTCTCTCTCATACAGTCATTCAGGTCCCCCCCCCCCCACACACACACATGCCATTTTAAAATAAAAGCCCCACAGAATGAATCCTAACTGAAATGCTTGTGATGAGCCTGTCATTTAATAACCGGTTTGTGTTTATCTAACATTATGATTCTGTCTCCTCTCCCCCACACCCCACACCCCATTTCAAAATAAAAGCCCCAGAGAGTGAATTCTAACTGAACTGCTTGTGATGAAGCCTGTAATTTAATAACCTGTTTATGTGTGTCAAACATTATGATTATGTCTCCTCTCCCCCTCCTTCTACTACTACTACAAATATCACTAATACTACTACTAGTAGTTATTCTAATGCTACTAATACTTCTACTAATAATACTTCTACTACAACTACAACTTCTACTACTACTACAAATATCACTACTACTACTACTAGTAGTTATTCTAATGCTACTAATACTTCTACTAATAATACTTCTACTACAACTTCTACTACTACAAATATCACCACTGATGAATTTTTTTAAGCCACAGAAACTGTTCAAATATCAAAATGTTCAGCTCTTTCAGGAGAGGTGTGATATGACTTTTCATATTGTAATCTTTAAACTTTTTGAATTATTAAGCTTTTTGCAATTTGTTTTTGAATTGGATATCTATTTTCAGCAATGTTTTTGCGATTAATTTCAGCTTTCAGCATTCCAACGCATTTTCAGCAGGAAATGCTTTTTCTAGTTCCACTATTTATGTTTGGTCGCAACGCTTCTTCTCCTTCATATTTTAAGCTACAGAAACCGTTCAACTATCAAAATGTTCAACTCTTTCAGCAGAGGGGTGCTATATCTCTTCATATTTCTAACCTTTAAACTTTTTGAATTATTAAGCTTTTAGCAACTTTTTTTTGAATGGGTTTCTATGGAGAAGATTTTCAAATCCTCTTAAACTGCTTCAACTTTCAAATCCTTCAACTTCCTCATACTTTCAGCTGCAGACACCATTTCAACTTTCAAATGTTGAGAAAACCCTGAACTATTACCGGAACATACAGCTTTCTTATATCTTTTAAACTTTTTGAACTGCAGCAATTTAACTTTTATGATTTTTCAGCCCTTTTCTGACTTTATAATGGGTGTGTATTGCGCAGCTTAGAGTGCGTGGAATTCCGAGTACCCTTAAACGCCTCATCTGAACTTCAATACGGAACAAACCAGACCTCCCACATTGTTATCTGAGTCATTGACCGGTAAGTAGCACAGTGTGCTTCTATACTCAACTTTAAAAATGAAGCTTCCACATTTTACAATGGCATTACAAGTGGTTTCTAACTCAAACAGGGTTCAAAATAAGCAAGGAGAGTAAACATTTTCCCGGTGAACCAAAGAAAATCTGTATTGTTGTTAGCATAGCTGCTAACGTTCGTCATACGGCTCCTTCCGGTATACTACGGGACTATAAACTGTTCATAGTCTCGCTTCGTGTTGTAGTGCGAGCTCATAGCATGAACGGAGCCAATTATACTCCATGTGCTGTGCGCGCATTATTCTCAGAAACCCCAGAGGGCGAAAAAACTAAATGAACTGTGAAGAATTAAAAAGACGAGTGAAGAATTAAGTCATGTATTACATGCGTTGTCAGCGTCCGTGATTACGGAATTTTCCGAATGAATTACATATATGTTTGTCAATTTAAAATATTAATTCGTAAGTTAAGAAAGGAATATTTTGTTGTCAAACTGTTGAAGTCTAATACTTAAAAAAGACTGTACTTGCATGAACAACAGGCCTTGCCTGTTCTCTACTTCCCGGCTGATAAGAACAGTAGCAGAATAAAACACATCATGTATGATAAGGTACATGTGTGGATGGATATAGCTAAGTTACCTAGCGAGCTAGCTAGCAAGCCAAGGTAACGGCCGTGCAGCTGACGTGCATGATGCTAGACCAGAGATTAGTTCACTGATCGGTTTCACACAAAGCTAAACGATACGACAAATGTCTGACAATCTGAGACTTTCTTGACTTGCAAAATAAATATTAAATTCACAAACATATGTGTAATTCTTAGCACAATTCAAACTGGATGAAATAAACATTTATCTCTCGCCGTACATAGTCGTTCTTATTTATTTATTTATTATACTATATTGAGCAGTGGGCTGACTATGACAGGCGCCCGGGGAGCTGTTAGGGGTTCAGTGTATTGCTCAGGGACACTTCGACACATGACACGTCCCAGCCAAGGATCAAACTGTCGAGTTATAAAGTAAAGTCCCACAGGACACTGTAAAGGGCGTGACTTCATCTCTCTATTAAACTGACAATAAACTACTAAGCTAATTAACAGGTTATTTCTAATATAAAACTAGTCTTTTTCATCAAACTATCCTGACAACAATATGTTTGCTGTGGTAACATTACAGTCAGTGTTTTATAACTGTTTGTTAGTTTTACCAGCAGCTAAAGCTGTTCAATTATTATTCTGGCCACTTTATGTGTCAATGTGTAAATCTGTAACAGAAAGTGACCAATAGACATGATTATACACAAGCTTTGTGATCTTGAATTATACCTTAATGTACAAATAACCTTTGTTCATATAATGCTGATAGTATCGTTCTGTAGTAATCCACTAATATAATGCAGGCCCTATAGGAACATGACTTTATATATTCAGTATACAGAGACATTAGATAATCCATTATTAGTCCACAGTGAGCCCTCACATACCAGCTTGCTTAAATCTGTGATTGTTCTGCGTTGGCATTAAATAGAAAACCTGATGGGCCCTGTTCATCTCCCTTCTACATGGATTGAATGTCATGAATGTCCTGTAGATCGTCAAGCATTTACCTTCATCCTCCTCAGCTTTGCATATGAACGACTATCATCCATCAGTTATTATGCCATATAGAATACACCTGATTTCAGCGCGCTATTGTAATACAAACGGCACGGTCCGGGCCATAGATTTGGGCAATGTGTATGACAATACACATTGTTGGATCATAGCGATTTGTGGCATTATTATATTGTTTCCAGCAAGGTGGCGATACCGTTGCTTGTCATGGAGAGTGCTGTTCAAGCTGAGGAAACAGTTGGATGATGTCACGATGACATTGATAATACTTCTACTACAACTACAACTTCTAGTACTACTACAACAAATATCACTACCGATGGAATTCTTTTAAGCTACAGAAACAGTTCGAATATCAAAATGTTCAGCTCTTTCAGGAGAGGGGTGATATAACTTCATATTTGTAATCTTTAAACTTTTTGAATTATTCAGCTTTTTGCAATTGTTTTTGAATTGGATATCTATTTTCAGCAATGTTTTTGCAATTAATTTCAGTTTTCAGCATTCCAACGCATTTTCAGCAGGAAATGCTTTTTCTAGTTCTGCTTAGTATGTGTTGTGGAAGTCACAGATATCCCTGGAAACAAAACTAAATATGTTAGGAGTAGTTACAGTTACACCGTCTTACATTTACAACCGGCCCTTTGAGGGCAACCGTGATGCAGATGTGGCCCCAGAGTGAAAATGAGTTTGACACCCCTGCCCTAAATGCTTAACTATTCACTTCAAGGTTGAGGCAGGCAAAACGATTTATTTTTGTTGCTGCCAAGAAATCCCATGAAAAACAAAAATCAACAATGCCAGTGTGTCTTTCAAATACTTTTTGATTTCCTGACCTTCCCAAACAAACATATAGTTCCATTTTTTTAAAGTAATTTTCTTAAACAGCTGGACACTGTAGTTTCTAGCATTACTCAAACCAAAGGAAATAGTGCATTTCTTGTGGACTCCTTTCAGCAGGGGATTAATCCACATTTGGTGCTGGGATTTGGGGCAGCAGGACTGTGTGTGTCGTGTTAAGACTAAATAAAAGAGTGTGTATACATGGTAATGAAGGAACATGTCACAGTTCAACAGTGTGGCTCGTTGATGTGCTTTTAATATTTTATGGACATCAATGGAGCTCTATGAAGAAGATATATCAGGGATCAATACACACTTGTAGACACATTCAGTGTTGTTGTTTTTTTTAATCTTATGTGGACTTGTGAGATTTGTGGAAAAAAGAATCCCTCCAGAGGCATTTCAATCTCAAGTTATTTCTGTTATCTATATCTAATTTAATCTGCCTTAAATGTAGAAAAGCAAGCAATGGCACAGTGGTAGAAAGGCTAAGTATCTGACCTCAATCCTATTAGACATGGAGCAGAATGTGTCCATAACACAGTATGAAAACTCTTAAGTACCAAAAGCTGGCGTCAAATGTATATATATATATTATTATATATATTCTACACACATTACTGTATTAGCAGTACAGACCTCCTCCTCCCATTGCTCCGGTGGTGGAGGCCGGTGGTGATGGGTCCTGGTCTGTCAGGGCTCGGTACCGAATGGATCCGGTGCAGCTGACTGTGCTGCCACCATCCTCAGACCGAGGAGAGTAAAGCAGACCCTGCTGTTTAGATAAGGCTATCACCTGAAATAGGAGAACAGTGCATGTGAGCTTTTTGGCTGGCTGCTGTGATATATACTCATTAGCTACTAACCTTCTCTTCTTGTAGGTGGAATGGCACTGCTACAACTAGGAACCTTTTAACATGAAGGCAATAACTGCAGCTGTCCACAAAACATACAGCCTGCATTGAAATTATATTAAAGAAGCTTTTGCAGCACATTAGCCGTGTTTCCATTCAAATGTAAAGCAAATTTCCAGCAAACATTTGACATGTCGCGAAAAATAAAGAATTAAGCAATTTTCATCAACCGGTGTGATTTAAATCGGCAAAGTAATTTAGTCAGAAGTCGGCGGGAAACAGAGTAGAAGAAGTAGAGGTTGCAAACTGCAAAGAAAACAAGTGGCCTTGGTCATCTAACCCCTCTGTGGGAGAAAATGGAGAGTGGTCTTTAGGAATTTGTTTCAATTGGGCAAGTTTTAAAGGAGATTTCCAGGTTTATACTTCATTCTTAGGTTTCTACTAGACATGTTTACAGGCTTTAGTGTTCCAAAAAACAGTTTCAATGGAATTTCAACCGAATTGCATTGCTAGACAACAGATCGGGTCTATGTTTACTTCCTGTTATCTCTTGGTGCTGTCAATCCCTTGTGTGGCTTCTCCTACCACTGCTTTGCTGACAATTTAATCTCTTCCTCAAAGAGAAATCCCAAGATTTAGTTTGACACAATTAAGAGAATTGTTTCACCGTCTGTCTCTACATTACCATGCTGTTCTGTTGATGATTGTAACAAATTCCTTACCTATTTTATTGATAAGGTACCAGCTATTAGGTCTGGCATTCAGCCTGGGATCTGTTAATCTACATGTAGCTCCTCTCAATCTCCTGCTGTTCTGGACTCTTTCCAGCCTATCAGCCTTATATCAGAGCAGGGCCAATATCAACTATTGGCCCTGCAGTAACATCTATTGTCAATTCCTCATTGTCTACAGGAATTGTCCCATCCTACTTTAAGCATGCAGCTATCCAATCAAACCCATTTTAATGTTTTTTTTTTTTTCTAAAACTGTTTCACTGTCCGGTATTTACAAAAGTTGTTGATAATTGACATTTTCGCCTATATTAAAGAAACCCAACTTAGATCCAGCTTTGCCCATGAACTACAGGCCCATATCAAAACTGCCTTTCCTGTCCAAACTTTTAGAGAAAGTGGTGGCCAACCAACGTACTGCTGCACTGGAGAGGCACAACATGTACGACGAATTCCAGTCTGGGTTTCGCAGACAACACTCTACTGAAACCGCTCTCCTGAGGGTTTCAAATGACATTCTCATGTGTGCTGATGCAGGTGACTGCTCTGTGCTAGTTCTTCTGGACCTCAGTTCTGCATTCGACACTGTAGACCATGACATCCTGATTAAGAGGCTACGTGATTGGGTGGGCATATCTGGCATAGCGTTAGACTGGTTTACATCTTACCTCAATGACAGAAGTTTCAATGTCTCTGTGGGTGATTTTGTGTCTGTTAACTCTCCACTGCCTTGTGGCGTACCGCAGGGCTCAGTTCTGGGGCCTCTGTTATTTTCCCTTTACTTGTTACCTTTGGGGCCGATTAAAAAAAGTTATAATGTGTCCTATCACTTATATGCAGATGATATCCAACTCCATCTGTCATTCAAACCCAGTGAGGCCTTCACATTAACGAGGCTGCTGGACTGTGTCAATGCCATCAGAGACTGGACGGCAGAAAACTGCTTACAACTCAACGACTCTAAGACGGAGGTCCTAGTTATTGCTCCAGAGGAGTTTGTCCCCATGATCAGGCAGAGTATTGGTCCACTCTCCTCTGCTGCCCATTGCAACCTGCACAATCTAGGGATCTTCTTTGATCGATCCATGTCGTTTGACCCCCATGTTAAGCAGCTGTCCAGATCATGTTTCTTCCATCTTAGAAATATCAGTAAACTGAGATCTGTAGTATCAACACCTGAACTAGAGATGATCATAAACACATTTATCTCTTCACATATTGACTACTGTAACACACTTTTCTCATCACTCAGTGTATCTGCTCTTAACCGTCTGCAGGTCATCCAAAACGCTGCAGCCAGATTACTCACCAGGACAAATCGACGGTCTCACATCACCCCCGTACTCCGATGTCTTCACTGGCTTCTTGTAGCTTTTAGGATACACTTTAAAATGCTCACTATCATTTACAGAGCACTACACGGCCAGGCTCCTACTTATGTAGCTGATCTACTTCGCCCCTATTCACCCGCCCGCACTCTCAGGTCAGACGTGTTAGGTCTTCTGTCTGTCCCACGCACTCGCCTTGAGACCCGTGGTGACCGAGCTTTTGAGGCAGTAGCACCGAGGCTGTGGAATGCTCTGTTGCACCTCTACGCCTCGCAGAGTCTGTGAACACTTTCAGAAACCAGCTCAAAACGCACCTCTTTAGACTGGTGTTTGGGTAAAACCCATGTCCTAGACCTGCTTTTAAACCATGTTTTAATTTAGTATTTTCTGTGTATATGTAAGGTATTGGCCCTATGGTCACATTGTGTTTTTTATGCTTGTAATTTCTGCCCTGTTAAGCACTTCGTGACTTTTGTCTGTGAAAAGCGCTTTATAAATACATTTTACTTCTCTACTTACTTACAATTCTTATTCTTCTCAGATCCCCCTTCTGACACTCACTGCTTACCTGGCAGAAATCTCAGAGTGGATGTCAAGGCATCCCCTAAAGCTCAACCTGGACAAGCCTGTGTTATTTCAAGGGAAAGGATGCCCTGGCTAAGACCTGTTCATGTTCAACAATTTCTTAGAAGTAAATAAGAAAACTGTAATACTTGTTCCTTTGTTTGAAACTTTGTCACTTTGGAAAAAGTCCTCTTCCAAATGAATGTCATGTAATGTAATCTAATAAGCACTTGACTTGCTGTAGATTCACAACAGATAGATTAGGAAAGGTACAGTTGGTGCAGAAAAATAATTATTAACCTGCATAAGACGAGGCTGTCCTCCAGCACTTAGCGGCCTGCAGGGGATGGTGGTCTTCTCAGCCACTCTGAGCCACTTTTCTCTCACTGACCCGCCCCCATCCATAATACTGTCCTCAGATTCACTTTCCTGATCCTTGCTGGTGAGATTTTCCTCCTCAGGAATGTGAACCAGCTGGGAGGATCCAGGTCGGGATTGGATAGACACTCTGGCCCCACCAGTCAATCCAGTGCTGCCATTATGGGTCAGGTGATTATGATTGGCCATAGGAACAGAGCTTGCTGCTAGTTTCATGTACTGAGCTGGGATGTGGGCCCCAGCACGGAGCTCTGTTTCCTGAAAAGCGATAAGGGAAGGCAGGTGTATCACACCTCGGTGCTCCTCCAGGCCCATGGCAGAAGGTTCAGAGGAGCAGCGCAGTTCCATGTTCCTCTGAGGAGATGAGGAGGAGGCTGGTCTTATTCCATCCATCACCTGCAAGGATAGCTTCCTGTTGTCATTTTTATTCTTCCATTGGCTGAGCAGCTGTTTGGATCGGGTTGAGTCCATTGATGTGTGGATGGAGGCATGACGGCGTGGAATGCGACCCTCCTCCAATGAGGAGCCTCCGTGGGACCTGGAAGAAGGGGCAAAGAGACTTTGTGAACAACAAGAAAGAAGATTGCGGAAATAATGCACCAATTGTTGATTTGTGCTCTCAAATAAATCTCAGTAAACATTTTGTTCCTTTTATCCTTAAATCCTTAAGTCTATCCAAAATGTCATTACTTCATCATTTTGACATTTGACCAACTAATTCTAATCAGTTCTTGAGTAAATATATGTGCCAGATGTAATGGATCCCATCAAGACGTTCCAGAGATATAGCATTCACAAGAATGGGATGGATCTGAGGTCACAGTGACCTTGACCTATTGTCGTGGAAAAGAAGTTCAGACCGGGCCAGTTGATGAAGTCTAAACTACTGATTGCCAACTCTCTTCTTATTCTACACTTAATACCCATTGGTGTCCTGATGAGTGCACTGGAATCAGACAGAGTTCTATGCAATAGAGTTTATTCTTCAAGCAAAGAACACAACCCGAGTCATTCTGGGGAAATGACTGACTTATTCTGTTCTCACATAGTCTTCTATAGTGTGGCTGACATCAGATAGCTCTTCCTCTGTTTTCTCTTTGATACGTCAATCTTATAGGTAAAAATATAGGTAATTTCTGTTTAAGTAATTCATGTGAGAGTAAAAATGAAGTAATTTCTGGCCACAATCTTTTCAATAAACATGCTGTCAAGTCCAGTTGCATATCTGAATTTATTACTGCAGAGCTAGTAGATAGCATTCATGCTGTGAGTGGATGAATTGGGACTGACTTTTGGAAATGTTGGGGTCAGTGGCAAGGATAACACAGTTGGAATTTGGATTCTGGAGTGTGGCAGAACGCCAGTCATGACAAATCATATCCCCTCCTGCCCTCTTTTTAAAGTGTACCAAAAGCCATTTCCACTGATTCTTTCTGTCTTTCAAATGAAGAAAATAAAAGATGAGGAGCCAAACAGATCTACAGGGACAGTTTGCCTACATGAGGTATGGTGCCCACCCGCCAATCACCACAAACAACTACTGGCAGGAGTTGAGGATAAAGCCATGTCAACAACTCTCAAGTTGTGAAACACAGCACATGTCCCTCTCTTTTTGAATTTGATGTACTCAGGTCTATGGTGATAACCTTAATGTCTGTGTGTGCTCCAGGATGCCAGAAATCCTGCCATGCTCCAGAAAGCCCTGCGTGTTTCCATCAGTGCTGCTTTAGTGCGGTGCTTTTGCAAGTATTTCATTTGTTGTCTTCTCAATTACTCCCACAGAGACCTTCATGCTTCTTTCTCAGATGAACAATTCTATCACATCTATAATCACTTTTCCTGTTCCCTCAATGTACCACAGACAAAGATGAGAGGGGAACACACATATTACTTATAGTAATAGAAGAGTTGAAAAAGCTGGGGAAATATAACACATGCAAATTTGTTTTATCTTCCAAATTACATTTATAGAAGAAGAAAAGAGGATGTGCCTCCGCCAACCAGTCAAGTTACAGTTTACATCCAATGTCATCACGTTATCATTTTATCCTATTAGAGATTTGTGTCAAATTGTCATAATTAGAATATGAATTATTGAGTAATGGCCCAAAATGTGTTTTGTGAGGTCTCAGTAACCTTTGACTATCAAAGTCTAATCAGTTTATCCGTGAGCCCAAGTGGCTGTTTGTGCCAGATGCAATGAAATTCCTTCCAGGCGTTTCTGAGATGGGACGGACAGACGAACTGGAAAGATAATGCTTTTGGTAACGGCTATCACAGTGTGTTGCCCACATGGTCAGACTGAGTCAGTTGTGTTAAATAACAAATGATCAATATCATGATTTACAACATATGTAGACTTGATTATTATGTGAAACAATAAATGAGCTACTCTGATAAATGTTCTGGTTGTATAGCTTCAATAAGACATTCATTATGATATTTCCCTCATGATCTGACAGAGGATCGACAGCTGCGACCAAACAAGGTGTTCAGTCACAATTTGTAGCTGTGCAACAGCCAATGTAGATTGACTTAGTCACTGTATGGGATATTGCTGCTGAATGAGGAGGTTGGCTAAAAGGAGTCATCATAATCACTTAGCTTTTCACCCACCTATACCCTGAAGTACAAGACATTTACGTTCTCAAACCTGTGGATAAAGACTCCACCAAAAACATTTACCTTGGCAGTGTGCTGCTGCTAAAGGTCATCATGTTGTCATGGTTACCCAGAGGACTGGATGGGGTTATCACCTCCACCTCAGCACTGGCTCGCTTCAGATTGGACAGAGACGGCTCTCGGTAGGAGGCGCTCCGTGTCAGGATGGGCTCTGGTTGGTTGGGGGACAATGTGTGGGAGGAGGTCCTCGTGATGATGGGCTCTGGTTGGCTGGGAGCCAGGGTGTGGTGACCTGTTAATGGATAACAGGGAGAGGTTAAACTGCTAATGTAAAGTTAAAAGGGGGATGATTTGTCATCTTTGAAAAGACAAAAATAAAAGTAAGACACTTTTGGTTGCTCGTGGCAGTCTAAGGCCACTTCCTTAGGAAAGTAATTCAAATATTGGGTACAATGGATGGAACGGATCACTTGTTTGGTATTCGGTACATAACTGCTGCTTAGTTGCATCTGTGGTTTCCATATAATTTTACTGGCAGTGTTAACTACTCTTGACAGTTTCCCTTTACAATGGACATTCGAGTATCCTTACCAAGTGAGTCGAGATGCTTTCCACCAGATTCTTGGAGACCATTTCAAAAATATTCTGGGTCACCCAGAAGTCATAAAGCTCCCGGAGGAGGTGTAACCTCTGTAGTGAATTCTGAATTCCTTGGTATACACAGAATTCTTTTTTTATTTGATTAATATTTGATTTGCTTTGTAGGAAGTGTAGGATCCACCAGTTTTTGAGCTTAACCCTTAAGAGGGACTTAAGGTCAGGGAATCTCAGCTTCTCCAACTTCAATTTGGACCATCCTTTACATAGCATCGTCGGATGCACTGGGACACATGATTTGTAATTTAACCAATCTTGTGTTTCGGGCTTCTGTCCAAGTAGAACTTACACTCTGCAGCTCGCTTTGTTGATGACAGATCTAGAGGATTTTTCTACAGCCTTGGTGGCATTCCTGATGGCTTTTGTTTAAATACCCCGTTATTCCCAGGAGACTGCAAATCCCCTGCATCCCTCTTCCATTGTATAGCACCTCACCCCTGGCAGCTACACTCCTCCACCATGTTTTCCTACTTGGCGTCTTTGTCTGGTCTTCTCAGGGAATAGTGAGCTTAGGCATGATCACTTTACACTGAAAACATGACAATGTCAGGTCTGAGGGTGATCTCATTGATCGCCAGTGGAAATTTTAGCTGTTTCCCTAGGTCTGTCTTGACGTCTCCCAGGGCTTTAGGGCAGCAGCTGAGGATGCGCTCCAACATCCCAATCCCTTGGCACAGCGGGCCATCAGATGTTTTCTCCAGGTGAAGAGGTTGGATGGACTTGGCTATACATCACAGGCGGCACAGACCAGAAAGCTGATGTTGCGGGGAATGCTTTCAACAGTTTGGGCGATGCGACCTTACGCAGCATTGCTACTTTCCACTGAGTCCATGCTTCTTGCTAACCCAAGCCAACAATCCTGCTGGCTTGTACCTCTTTGACTCCTTCCTGCACCCCCTCCTGTACAATTTTTCGCCTCTCTTTGCCTTGGGCCTGGTCATAGCGCCCCACCATACCACTGCCTTGGCCAGATCTTACTCTTGCCACAGCATGAGCACCCCGTTCTGCAGTCTGGAATTTGACTGGTCCACTGCTTTCCAGCCCTTAACTTCCTCCACTTTCTCACCTCAATGCTTGCTTGTGTGTCAGGATCCAGGATCCCTGTCTGACCCGTTGTGTGTTACCTCTGTTTCCCCTGATCTCCTCTCCTCATGTGTTCTGTCATTTCCCTGTAGTGCACAGCTGCGGACACTCCAGCCGATTACCTCCCGCAGGCTGACACACCAGACTCAGATCCCACTAGCCATTCCCCAGGCACTATATCAACTCTGGTCCTGCAGTCTGGGGTTGTCAGTTCGTACCGTCTTTCACCCGCTGGTCCGGGAATCCCCCGTGCCCTCCGTTGTGTTCCAACGGACTTCACACCGTCGATCTGCCTGCCCTCCAGTGTCGATTCACGGGAATCACACCGTCGATCTGCCTGTCCTCCTGTGTCAGACCACGGCTCCACACAGCCATTCCTGTCCTTTACTTGCGGTAAAATAAAATCTGTTGTACCAGATTCTGTCTCCTGTGGTCTTGCTATTGGGTCCTGATCTTGAACTCCCGTGGCATTGTGAGGTTGTTAGAGTCGCTCTACTGGAGCACTTCTCCTCTGGCCACCATTTTTCCGAACGCTTAAAGCTCTTTCACACTACTTGTCATCATTCACCCATTCACACCCATTCATACACTGATGGTAGGGTCTACCATGTCCAACATCAGGACTAACTAACATTCACACACAGAGGGTCGCTTTGTAATCAATCGGAGATGCTCGCCTCACCACGGTTGGGGCAGTCGCAGGCACCAGTTGCCTTCGTCCCCCAAAGTACAGATACGGTACAGCTATGGGAGCAATTTTGGGGTTAAGTCTTACCCAAGGACACATCGCCATGCGACCAGTGGAGCCAGGGATTAAACCGCCGATCCTTTAATTGAAGGATGACCCTGCGCTCCACTAAGCCACAGTTGCCCGCAATGTCTTGTTGGTAGATCCATGCTTTGAACCTGCCAGGTAAATCTGATTTGTCCACAGATGTTCACCATGATTTCAGAGTATGACATGTTTCCTGGATCGAGGCTTTATCCTCAACGGAGCACGTAAATACCTTCCCCTGGTCCTTCACGGCTTCTCCATCACTGAAGGGATAGGGGCTCCACTGACAACTATCTCAAGCAAGTCCCCAAAGTTTATGGAAATGCAATACCGTCCTTAAGTACCATATCAACGGATAAAAATATACATTTTAAATAAGATTTGATCAAGAATAAACATATCATTTCCAATGAAAACAAAGATATAGAGTATGCCTGCTGCACTGAAAAGAAGTATGGCTAATTAAAATAATTCGAAATTTGTTCATTAACACTTGAACACTTGAACACTTGTCGTGTTCAAGTGTCGCAGCAGCTCCATGTGTGTGTTCTACTTTTTTGTATTTTTTTCCTCTCTTCTTTAGTTCTTTTTCCTTCACGTTTAGTTTAAGTTATGGTCAGACAACGGACAGTAACTTTTTCTCAAATGTTCTCGTGGCATTTCTGTTACTTTTCTCCCTCTTTGTAACGGAGAGCAACACACGATGAGCGGGGCCACTGTTTACTCCCGCGATCAGCTGATTGCGCTGAGCAGACCGCGGCTGCTGCCCGGCGCCAGGCCTGATATCCCGGCTGAGCTACGGAGAAGGGCTCGGGACTGCAGGTCGGGCGCTAAGCGGAGGGCGAAGAGGAGGAAATATAAACCTTCGGTACCGGCGATTGTAATGGGGAACGTGAGGTCTTTGGCGAATAAGACGGACGAACTCGGTGCGCTGGTAAAGACCGAGAGGGACTTCCGTGAGTGTAGCATCATGTGTGTAGCATCATGAGACTTGGCTGCACGCGGATTTTCCGGATCACAGTGCGTCGGTGCCCGGCTTCAGGACTGTTCGGGCGGACAGAGACGTTGTACAGAGCGGCAAGAAGAGAGGTGGCGGGATTGCAGTGTATGTGAATGAGAGGTGGTGCAATCCCGACCATGTGTGTGTGAAGGAACGCTTCTGTAGCCCGGACATTGAACTGTTGGCCGTGGGGATGCGTCCATATTATTTGCCGAGGGAGTTCACGTCCGCCATTGTTGTGGCTGTGTACGTCCCCCCATCAGCTGACGCAGAGAAAGCAGTGGACACCATCCACTCCACTGTATCTGGACTGCAGAGTCAACATCCTGGTGCGTTTTTGGCTATTACTGGATACTTTAATCACACCACCCTGGATAGAGCCCTGCCAGATTTCCACCAGTATGTTGACTGCCCCACTCGGAACAATAAAACTCTGGATCTACTGTATGCTAATGCTAAGGATGCATACAGTGCCACTGCCCTTCCCCCCCTTGGCAGGTCCAACCGCAACCTGATACTGTTGACACCCAGTTATGTTCCTCTGGTGCAGAGGCTGCCTGCGACCACCAGGACTGTGAGGAGGTGGTCTCAGGAGGCTATTGACGCCCTGCAGGACTGCTTTGCGTCTACGGAATGGGATGTGCTTTGTGGACCACACGGGGAGGACCTCAACAGCATGACGGACTGAATACATTAAATTCTGTGAACAATCCGTCATACCATCCCGGTCAGTACACTGCTACCCAACAATAAACCTTGGATCACTAGTGACCTGAAAGCTCTTCTTAACAAGAAGAAAGCAGCTTTCAGGTCTGGGGACAGGGAGGAGATCAGGACAGTCCAGCGTGACCTGAAGGTGAAGATCAGGGAGTGCAAGGACACCTACAGGAGGAAGCTGGAGGCCAAACTCCAGCAGAACAACGTGAAGGAGGTGTGGACGGGGATGAAGCAGATTACTGGCTTCAAGGTTGGAGGCAGACAACCAGGGGGCTCCCTGGAGAGGGCCAACGAGCTAAACTCTTTCTTCAATAGGTTTAGCTCAGAGCCCTCATCTGTCTCCTCCACACACCACACCTCCCAAATACCTCCCCCTCTGTCCCCCCTGGTGAGCTGCATGAACTCAGAGTCCTCCACTTCTAAGGGCTCTGCCACCACCGACATAATGACCCCCCCCCCCCCTCTCTGTGACGACTGGCCAGGTGAGAAGACAGCTGGAGAGACTCCACCAAGGCAAGGCTGCAGGACCTGATGGCATCAGCCCCAGGGTCCTGAAGACCTGCGCCATCCAGCTGTCTGATGTTCTGCAACATCTCTTCAACCTGAGCCTGAAGCAGGAGGAAGTCCTGGTGCTGTGGAAGATGTCGTGGTTCCTGTACCGAAGAAGACGACACCATCTGGCCTCAATGACTACCGACCAGTTGCCCTCACATCTCATGTGATGAAGGTGCTGGAGAGGCTGGTCTTGGCCCACCTCCGACCGCAGGTGAAATCCTCACTGGACCCTCTGCAATTTGCATACCAGCCTCGTGTGGGGGTGGACGACGCCATCATCTACCTGCTGCAACGAGCTCAGTCGCACCTGGATGGATCCGGTGGCTGTGTGAGAATCACTTTCGTTGATTTCTCCAGTGCATTCAACACCATCCAACCAGTGCTGCTGAGTGAGAAGCTGCGGGTGGTGGAGGTGAACGCGTCCACCGTCTCCTGGATCACTGACTACCTCACAGGCAGACCACAGTTTGTCCCACTGGGAAGTGTGCTGTCTGATGTGGTGGTCAGTGATACTGGAGCCCCACAGGGAACTGTTCTGTCTCCCTTCCTGTTCACCTTGTACACCACTGACTTCCAGTACAACTCTGTGTCATGCCATCTGCAGAAGTTCTCTGATGACTCTGCAGTGGTCGGGTGTATAAGGGACGGACGGGAGGAGGAGTACAGGGCAGTAGTGGAGGACTTTGTGGAGTGGGCCGGTAGAAATCACCTGCGTCTGAACGTGGCCAAGACCAGAGAGATGGTGGTCGACTTCAGGAGGAAGGCGACTACTCCACAACCGATGAGAGTTCTGGGAGAGGATGTGGACATGGTGGAGGAGTACAAGTACCTGGGTGTCTCCATCGACAGCAGACTGAACTGGAAGACCAACATCAACGCTGTGTACAAGAAGGGGATGAGTCGACTCTTTTTCTTGAGGAAACTTCGATTCTTCAACGTGTGCAGCAAGATGCTGGAGCTGTTCTACCAGTCTGTTGTGGCCAGTGCACTGTACTTCGCCGTAGTCTGCTGGGGGAGCAGCATTGGAGCCGGAGACACCAACAGACTTAACAAACTGGTTAAGAAGGCCGGCTCCATCATTGGCTGCAAACAAGACTATCTGGAAGAGGTGGTGGAGAGGAGGACACTGAAGAAACTATTATCCATATTGGATAACCCGGATCACCCTCTCCACCTACTGCGGGGACAGCGGAGCACTTTCTCCAACAGACTGATTCAGCTTCGCTGTCACAAGGAAAGGTACAGGAGAACATTCCTGCCCACTGCAATAAGACTTTACAATAAAACAGCTCTGGCCAGATCATCGTCCTTCACATGACTACAACACTACATGGTTGTTGCTTGTTGTTGGTGATCCTGGCTCTACTGTCCAGTTTGTTTAGTTTGCTAGTTGTTCATTTAATTAATACCACTATATTCATTGTATATACTGTGCATTCCTATTTTTTATTTATTTGATCTTATTTTTTATTAATCTATTCCTTCAATTCAATATCTGCTCTGTTATTGTATTGTACTGTATATATTGTGCATTTCCATACGTTATATTTTACTCTGTGAATTGCTGCTGCTACAAATCTATCTATCTATCTATCTATCTATCTATCTATCTAAGTGAAGTAAATGAGCCAAGATTAAAACTCCATCGAGATGTCCACATCTACAAAGTGTAACTGTTGTCATTAAAATGCCCAAACTTCTGGGACTTTTCTTTTTATGGAAATGTATAGTTGTAGTTGCCATCACAGGGGATGTAATCTGTAATTCTAAGAGACACGTTGCAGGCATAGTTTTACCTTGGTGGCTGTTGCTAATCGCAGATTGACTGACATTGGGTAGGGAGGAGAGGGGGGGCTCTCTCAGGGTGGGGGTAGGTGCTCGACTTCTGGACCGATCCTCGCTGGGCTGAAAATTCCCCACCGCATAGACACCCTGCATACAAACAGACACATATAGTGAGACACAGAGGAGCATGCAGCAAAGACATAAGCATAAAAAAAGAGTTTGTCAAATCCAGGTGGTTTCAGGTGGCAGCCATGTCTGCTCCTCTGTCCCTAAAGCCACAGTGAAAAGTTAGTGTCCTAATCTTCAGTGATGTGATGTATGTAATTTAGACATTAGTTTCTTGAGGGATTAAAATAAAATCCCTTAAATCACTGGATTGCTCCAAAGCAATGATTTAGCAAGTATGGCAATGCAATACAGACCAGTAGTAATATCATGAGAGACATGGAGAAAGTGAGCTGCAGAGGACTAGTAGCTTCCACATACAACTCCCTCACTTGCCCTGATAGACCAGGAGGGGGAAGGTGAAGCCCCAGTTATGCTTTCTGCTCGGAAAGTTGTACAGACTTGAGGACACGGAGTTGTGGATGTTTTATACTCCGTTGTGGGTTTCTCCTCGAGGCAAACTGGTGTTCTCCCAAACTCTAGTGGGCAGTGTATCAAAGATTCACTACTACAGCATCGTTCCAGCATGGTATCCGCCTATCAGCGTCCACGTAGTTAGAAAATATCAAACATGCAAGCAAAAACCCACCACACAGGACTCCTTTGAAGGGGCGAGTCCAATAGCACAACGAAGACACCTTCCATAAATTTTGCAACAATTTTGTTTGGATTTGATGTCTTTTCGCCTTTGCTACTGGAGCCAGTATGGCCTATGACATTATTACAATCATCAATGTCAGAGAAGGAAGCGCAGGGATTGAATTATGTGCAGCAGACTTTGAGATGATCACTACCCACGGCATCTTCCGACCACCTAATCAGACCAGCCAGACCAAACACCATCGAGGCCGAAGCGAGGACATGGGAGAAATTTGCCCTCAGGGCTTTCTTCTCCGTAGGTACAGGCAACAAACCTACTAGGTAAGGTTTAGGAAAATATCATAGTTTGGATTAAAATAAACCCTTTTTGGCAGAAAGCCCTGCCCTGAAGGCAAACTTCTCTTATGTGTGGCGAGTGACCGCTCCGAGAAAAGAGGGACGAGTGCCTGGATAAGAGCTAAGCTGACTCTGCAGCTGCCTAGGAATGTCCACTACCCAGCCTGATAATGGCTGATGTCCAATCACAGGAAAGTGAAATGGATGAAATAAGACAAGCTAAACCCAGCGACGGGAGATTGGAGACTGTTGTGCCCACATCCTAGAGCTAGAGCGCAGGACCCTATTAATGCATTTCCACTGCATGGTACAGCACAGCTCTACTAAACTGGACTCACTGTTTTTTGGGTTCCATTGGGAGAAGTTATTGATAGTACCTGGTACCTGGTGCTTTTTGGTACTTGATACTAGAAGGTAGAGTCAAAACTCTGCAGACCACTGATATCACTTATATCACCTATTGTCAAAGTGCATCCACTGCATCATTTTGAAAAATGCGCTACCGCTCTGCCAATCTGCTCATTTTCTATAACAGGTGTAAGTTTAGCATGAAAACATGGTGAAATTAGCAAGCTTACGTTAGCCAGCTAACTAGCCAGCTGCTAAGTGATTCAAATCAAACAGCTTAATGCTTCATCTACATGTGCTGTGATTGTAATACATCAATTGTGGTACTTTTATTTAAGTAAAGAATACTCAGTTACCCTCGTCCCATGCACCACACACCACACCACCCCTACCTCGCCAGTCAAAGCAGGGACAAAACCAACAGAACACAAAAAGCATCTGACGTGGGTGGATTTACATGTAGTTCAAAACATGCTGTGTAACTGGAATACAAACTAAGTGCAGTACTGATGCACTGCAGCACAGAAACAAATGAGGCTGCCTATCAGCTTCAATTGATCTACTTGTCTTTTAATTTATACTCTGATGATAGATGATGCAATGCCAAACAAAGAACCCTGATATAGCCCTGTGAAGCCTGGACTGTGCAAAATGATTGCCTTTAGAACAAATGTAAGTAATCATCATCTCTACAAGGTGTAGAGCCACATAAAGGGAGGATAAACATCTTGCAAATGAAGTTAATTACAAAGATCCTTTTCCAGGTTAATAATTATATTTTTGCAGAAAATAAAGGACCTCCGCTAGTGAAATATATTTAGTTTGAATTGTGTTGAATGACTGATGAGTTGATGTTCAAGAGCACAACCTCACATATCGGGAGCCAACGTTTCTTCCTGCAGGAAAAGGCAGAAAAACAAAGATGTAGGTAGCTGAACAGGGTAGTTTGTGTGTGTGTGTGTGTGTGTGTGTGTGTGTGTGTGTGTGTGTGTGTGTGTGTGTGTGTGTGTGTGTGTGTGTGTGTGTGTGTGTGTGTGTGTGTGTCTGCTCACAAGTGAAACTGCTTCAGTAACGCTCATGTCTGTTAGAGTGAATGCTGGACATGTTTATCCGAGTGTGTGTGGGCTGGAGGGTGAAGCCGTGTGGGAGGTATCAAATATACTGTGCAAATATCCACTAGTTTCTGCACAAGAGTTGAACATTGTCTACCTTCAGCCCATAAAACTGGACTGAATAATGCAATGAACCAATGAACCAATGCCAGTACATGAAATCTGCATAAAATGCCTGCTGTAGGAGCTTGCTATCTCTTTCAAATACAAACTAGCACAAAATTAGCCAAAAATACATCATGGATGCAATATACTCTTCTTGGCTGACAGGCATCCATTAAAATAGTATATTTTTACACCTCAAAGACATTTCCATTTTAAAACTCCATACTACTTCTCTGTTCATTTTCAAACTATATGTGACTTTGTGACTCTGGATGGACCATTGTGCTTTTGCCATTGCGTATGGCAGGCATGTCCAAAGTCCGGCCCGCGGGCCAATCACGGCCCGAGGTCAGATTTTATATGGCCCGCGCCTTCTGTCTTAAAATGCATTATTTATGGTCCGCCAGCACAGTCAAAACGGAATGAATAAATCATACAAATTCAACATGCAATTCCTCTTTTTACCTCATGGTGGCAGCACCACTCTGTAACTGTCTGGCTGTTTGAAATTGGCTCTGACCCTTGAACTGTCATGTCTATGGCAAGTCAAAAAAGGAAAGTCGATAATGAGGGCCACCGCTTCCAGGAGAGGTGGAGATCGCAATATTTTTTTCACCGAAAACTGAAACAACTGTGTCTGCCTAATTTGTCATGAGACTGTTGCCTTGTTTAAGGAATCTAAAGTAAAGAGACACTACGAGACCAAACGTGCTAATGCTACAACAAGCTATCAGAGAGCGACCGAGCTAGAAAAGTGAAGCAACTCCACGATAACTTGGCCACACAGCAGCGGTCCCTTTCACATGAAAACATCATCAAAGTAAGCTATGAAGTGGCCGTGGTAATTGCTAAACATGACAAACCTTTTACGGAAGGTGAGTTTATCAAAGACTGTTATGAAAATAGCAGAAAACATTTGCCCCGAGAGGAAGACAGTTTGCTAATGTTTGCCTGGCTCGTAACACTGAAGAGCTATCATCAGATACTAAGAGACAACTTGATTTTTTTCGTTAGCCTGTTTCATGTGTGTTGAACTTAAATGTTAGACAACTTTTCATCACCCTCACTAAGTCATATTTAAGATTGTCTTGAGGTGAGAATATTGATCAGTTTCTATGTAATTAGCTTTTAGATGGCTTGTTCTTTGTTATCTGACTTGCAAGATGTGAAAGAAACAGAATAGTTGTTGAGATTTGTTCACACATGAATGCTTACATTTGGTTATATTGCTATTTGCTGTCATTGAAAATAAAATGATTAAATAACAATGTATGTATAGGCTACTTGTATTGTTTCAAATAATGTCAGCAGGGACTGTTGGCCCTTGGGCATTTTCACATTATCAAATCTGGCCCTCTTTGAAAAAGGTTTGGACACCCCTGGCGTATGGCTTACAATTGTGGCCTCCCTCATGTTGGAGATGTCGAACGATTTTACTGTAAGTTTGCCTCCAGCTGTCTTTTCCCATCTGGAATCCTCAGCCAACCAGACTCAAGAGGATGGTAAAGCCAGCCCTAAAACACTTTCACTTGGTCATTAAGGCCGTTCAGTCCACACCCCTACACAGACGGTTGGACGACGTTTCAGTGTCACACATCTTGCTCTGATGGCAGAGCTGTTTTGCAGGCTGAGATGTACAAGGGTAGAAGCAGCTCTGCTGAAAAGGGTGCATTCAGCCGCACGCCATACTTCTTGCATGGCTTTCAACGACATCAAGCTCTCTCTGGCCCGCTATCTCTCATACAGCAGATATCATATTAAGACTTCAACTTCAAACAATCGTCATACACAGTACATACAAGTAGGGATTGTATGCATAATAATGGAACATGCAATAATAATATAATTTTTGCAGGTTGGGCGGTGCATAACAGGTTGGGTGGGTGCAGACATTAGAAAAGCCTGACCCGCGCATCACTACTTGATCTGCTTTGAGTGTGAACAGAATTGGCATATTTCAAGATGTTGGTACTAATAAACAGCCTAATCGTTTTGTTTATAAGACAACTGCAGGAGCTACAACAGCTTTGGTGGCTCGTTCATTCAGAGAGAATATTGGCAGGTGAGCACTGATCGGCTTTAACTTGGTTATCACTTAAGTATAAAATAATTAGGTTTAAAACTATAAACAATATTGAAACAATAAATCATTTAGTCTACAAATAGACAAATAAGGTTTAGAATACATTGTGTAGCATTTACGTGGATCTATTGGCAGAAATGGAATATAATCAAAGTAAGTATGTATTCTTCAGTGTATAATCCCCTCAGAATGAGACATGCTTGTGCTTTGGTTTCATTAGTACATGCCGTTTATATCTACAATCGGAGCAGGTCCTCTTCACGAAACCATGTTTCTACAGTAGCCAAAAACGGACAAACCAAACACGTTTACGTTTTTCCGGTGGCCAACGTAGTTCTCCTACACAATTGGTGCACGGGAGAAGTTCCAGTTGGTTGCAGTCTGCACCCTCACCGCTCGATGCCCACAAGTACTACGCACCCTTTAGGCTACACAGGAAACCTTTCTTTATATCTCAAGAAGGTTGTGACTGGTTCAAAGTGTTACCAGATAAACAGCAATGGCAGATCCCAGTAACCATCCACAGTAGACGTCGACAGGATGGTTTCTGAACTGGATGATCCTCGTCAGCCCGGCCAGGATGGCCAGCATGATGAAAGAGAACACCAGGAGAGGCTTCAGCAGCTTGGCAGAGTCCGTCAGCACTGCGTTGAAGTACATCTGAAACACAAATATTTCACATGAGCCAATCATGACCTTTTAAATGTTTATATAAAAACAGATAATCCCAAACCTGTGATTGTCAACTCCGATTAGTGAGACTGTTCAATTCCCACCTGTGATTCAATTCGATCAATTTAAATGTCAAGCCATTTGTAAATGACCCACAAGAGATATATGTTCTATGTTTCTGTGGCTAGAGTTTAGGAGGCATCGTCAGCTACAAGTCTCAGTCTACATAAGAGAGTGTATATGAACCACTTACTGAGATGTAGACAGCAGCAAAGGCAGCTAGAGTTGCATGCTGGGAGGGGAAAGACTTCCTATGAAGAACAAAAGAAAGACAGTGTGTTCCTTCTACAGAATGATCATGTACAGACAGCTGAGCACAATGCTGGATATTCATCTGCAACAGGGAAGTGACTTTCAAAGAAACTTGGACGTGTGTGTGTGTATGTGTGTATGTGTGTGCGCGTGTGTGTGGTGTATGTATGTGTGTGTGTGTGTGTGTGTGTGTGCGCGTGTGTGTGGTGTATGTATGTGTGTGTGTATGTGTGTGTGGTGTATGTGTGTGGTGTGTGTGGTGTGTGTGTGTGTGTGTGGTGTGTATGTGTATGTGTGTGTGTGTGTGTGTGGTGTGTATGTATGTGTGTGTGTATGTGTGTGTGGTGTATGTGTGTGGTGTGTGTGGTGTGTGTGTGTGTGTGTGTGTGTGTGTGTGGTGTGTATGTGTGTGTGTGTGTGTGTATGTGTGTGTGTGGTGGTAGCTCTGCAGGTGTTTAATAAATGCAGTGTATGAAGGACAAAAGGAGGGCAACCACTCCAGACCTCTGATGTGTGATTTGCTATTTCATCGCCAAAATATTACAAACAGTATCCTGGTATCATGCAACTATTTATACAGATGCAGTGTGTGTTATTAAGTGTTTCTAACTATTCATTATTATAAAGCATTTATTCATATGTTTGCATTGACACTGTTGGTAGTCTTGAATATTTTAAGAGGTCTACATAAATATATAACCACAAATATGTTACCAAATACATAGATCTCCGTTAATGTATTTGTCATATAATGTTTTGTGATACAGTATTGATCTAACTAATATTTGACGTGCAAAGATTGGTGTCAGTGGTTATTCTGTGTTGGGATGCAAACATTTCATTTTTATTATCCTTGCTTACAGTACATATATCGCAATATATTGTATCACAACCTTTATCATGATGCGTATCATATCGTCAGATTCTTGCCAATACACAGCTCTAGTAACTTGTAGCACGATAATATATTTTTCAGTTTTCTTTGATGCCCACTGTTTTGTTCACTAAGTCATATCTATCTACATATGCACAATGTCACAACTGAGAGAAAAGCAACAGTCCGTTTAATCTGTAGACACATTTGCATAAACACATTTCCCGATAATAATACAGTTTACAGATAAGATAATGTTTAATTATGCAGCGGACATGGTGTTTTGAGATTTAATTAAAGAAAGAAATATCCTGAGACTTTTGAAGGAGCTCAGGATGCATCCTGAGAACGCCTGCTATACTCCAGATAGTTTCCCTGTGTAAACTAAGAATCTGTGTGGAACGGCTCACCAGTGTGCTGTTCAGAGAGGCTCGGAACATTCTGTATCTGTAGCCTGCTGCTGCTGTCAGAAGGTTTAATGGAGGCGCCAGTGTGCAGCCTTTTGGTAAAATGTTACATTAATGAGATTTCAGAGGTCTGTGTGTGTGCCTCTGCCATCTCATGCCACGAAATTGCTCTGAGCACTTCCCGATCAGAGATCATTTAGCACAGTGGCGGCTGGCCAATAGAGAGCCACGGGGCCTGGCCCCACAAAAAAATAAAATAATAATAAATTCTACAAATTGTCAATATTTGTGTTTTTGAACTATGGAATGTACCCAGTAATATGTGTAAAATATGATATCTGCGTAAAATATATGCTTTTCCTGCTCGTGCTCTCAGCCTGTGTGCACGACACGTCTCAGAACACGCAGCCAGGGGGGCCAAATCGTTTTAGCCCAAAAGAGGCGGGTCTATGAAGCAGTTTAGCCAATTGCTGATTAAAGATATAAATGAGTGACATACAATTTAGCCAATCAGCGCCCTCAAATAGATTCAGTGTGGGGCCAAAAAGATTTTGCCCCCCTAGCTGCGCGTTCTCGTCAGGAGAAGTCTCTACAGGCGCCAGCGCGAGCAGTACTCCTCCAAGACCCGTTTGAGAGGAGAACTTTGGCGGAGATTCTGCAGCCAAAGAGCTGATATCAGATCAGCCTGACCTCACAATCAGACAGCAGACTCGCGGGAAAGGGAAGCAGTACATGCGAAGCTTCTGTACTAGCTGAACACCAGACAGGTTTGGCTAGCTGGATGACGTCATGCTAATCATTTATTTAGCTTTTTAAAACAACGGGGACAGATCCAGCACGGACAGTTAGGGAGTGAGGGATGAGGAGGTAAGGAAACATGAGAACACCAGGGTAGGGAGTGAGGGATGAGGAGGTAAGGAAACATGAGAACACCAGGGTAGGGAGTGAGGGATGAGGAGGTAAGGAAACATGAGAACACCAGGACACACATTGAGAACTATGTCAAGCTACATATTAGACAAAGTGAACATCTTTTCTTCTACATAGCTGTCCTCAGTTTCATCTGCTTAACTTGGTCATGGAGGCATCAACATGTAATAGAGATGTTAAATTAACAGTGAAAACTCATCATAGCTTAATTTAACATCAGTATTCATAATTACACTTCATGTTTACGTCTCCTGATCTTTACCTCCTATAACAAGGTCCATAGGGGCATCTCAATAAATATGTTCTATTATTATAATATATATAGATATATACATACTGTATATATCTATATATATGTATGTGTGTGTTTTATATTATACAGAATATTATTATATGATTTATATATTACTATAATATACTGAATTGCCTGTGAGGGTGACATTAATAAGATGTCCTGACGTGTTTATCTAAGTTTTATTTACTGCTTTTTTCGTGTTGGAATAAATGTTAAATATTTAACTGCAAAGTAATAATGCGTGTTTGATACTTTAATTTGTTTTGCATTAAATCATACTGGGATGTTTGCTGAAATTGATAGGATGGCCCTACCTAGAACATGTTCCACCAGCCGTTTAATGTGTTAATGTGTATGTTTAATGTTGAAGAAAGACCAAAAGTATACATGTCCTTAGAAATAAGGGCTCCAGAAAGGTTCTTCCTGAAGGGTTAGGGTTAGAACCATCTACTTCGGCAAATAAGGTTTTTTCAAGGGTTCTTTGTAATGGTGCTTTCACACCAAACACGGTGCGAATTATTCGCGCGAGTAGATTACATACAAAGTCTATGCACAGACGCGATGAGACTGGCGCGGCGCAAATTTGCGATGGCGTGGCGCGATTGACGCAAATTTGCGTCAAACGCCAAATCGCCCTAAACGCGTGAGTTGAAATTTTTCAACTTTGGCGAAACATTCGCGTTACGTCCCAGCGTGATAGCCTATCAGCGTTGAGATGCTCCTCCTGTCATCACTGACTTCCTGCCGTTGGTGAATCAGGAAATAAATCCTGTAGCCTCTGTGTTCACCCAGAGCTCTACGATACCTCATATCAACAGAGACCGGACCAAACTATGTGTATACATGCGTGTGTGTAAACCATATGGTACAAACAATGAATAGACGCTGCCATATTTACGTTTAGATTATGTTATTCTGAGTGTTGGTGGAGCTGCTACAATGTTAGCATAGCCTACCACCGATCCATCCTAGCTCCATTGAGAAGACAAGTACAAATCGGCATCATTATGTAGTTATTTCGGGGTCCCTTTTTGTCGGTTTATTGCCGTTAAATCACAGCCAAATCAGTTTATTTTGTGTTCCTACAGCTGTAGTAAACAGCGACGTGTGGCTTCCTAGACACAGTGAATACAGCTCGATAAAATCCACGGAGCTCCTCTGAACAATATTATGAACCAGACATGACGGCGTTTAGTTTCCCGGGATATCTGGGACTTCCACAAGTACTAAGCAGAAATAGATGTTTCCATGGTTAATGGCGGACAGTTGAACGGTTTTCAGGGCGATAAGCCACGCCCCCTCTCCGGCGCGAATGGGTCTAAACTGTGATTGTGAACCATGATAGGGTTGTGCTGCACCATGTCAGCCTATAATATTCGGTTAGTATGTGATTATGAAGTTAGCAGTAATTGTGAACGTAGCAGTGCAGGCTGTCGGTGAGCTGCTACAACTCCTCCAGCCCCGAGCTAAGTTCCTGTATCTTGTTTGCAAATTGTTGATTAAAGTGAAGGGGGCTGTTAGACACAACCACAGCACAGGCTCACTTAAGTTGGCTGATCTCAAGGTGGACCAGCAATTCTCATTTTATTGACAAACCGCAGTTTTTGGTGGACCAGCCAATAAGTGAAACATCTGTGGGGCTGTGCAGATGGGTGTGTAGGTGCTTTAAGTGCGCTAAATGTTGGCTTAATATGTGTCATTTATCTTTTTGTCCCAGTAAAACAGCCAAGCTGTCACCAACCCTTGTTGTAGTACATGACCTTGGCAGTGATGATGTACAGAGTTCTGCTATTTAGTAGGGGTGGGGGAAAAAATCGATACAGCATAGCATCGCGATATTTTGCATGGCGATATTGTATTGATACACGGACACCAAGTATCGATCTTTTATTATATAAGCTAGAAAAAAATGTTTTACTAGAAAAATCAAATCAATTCATTTTTGAGTCCACTAGATGGTGCTGAGTTGTTTTCTGGTGAGGTCAGCAAAGGTCCCGGGTCAGCGTGATTTGTAGGAAGTTGGTCAAAACAAAGATGGCGACATCGAAGAAAGAAATCAGAAATGCACCGTCCGCGTTTAAATCAGACGTCTGGACTTATTTTGGATTTTTTTAACAAGGAAGGGAAGAAGGACATGAATATGACACATTGATATGACACATGGATATGACACCATTGCAGCGTTTTTTCACCGACACATCCGTGCCCAAGCTCTACAGAGAAGTGAAGCTTAAAGTTGAGGAGTCTTTGAGTACAGCAGAAAGAGTTGCATTAACTTGCGATGCGTGGACGTCAAGCACAGTGGATTCCTATGTGACTATAACAGCACAACATCTCAGAGGACTGATGACTGCTGTCTCACGTTCTCCAAACTAGAGCAGTACACGTAAGTCACAGCGGGGCAAACATTACAGACCTGCAGAATGCAGCACAAGATGGGGGATTGCCGACAAAAACCTGGTGGTTGTAACAACGCTTCTAACGGGGGCATTAGCGGGATTCCTGCATGTGAAGTGTTTCGCTCACACGCTCAATCTGGCCTCACAACGGGGTTAAATCTGCCAACAGTAGCCGGCTCATGGGGAGAGTGCAGCGCATAACTGTCTCTTTGCCCTTATATGAGTTATAGTTCATATGCTGAGTCCACACGTTTGCATTTAGTTAAGTTGGACTATGTAGTGACAAACAGTTCAGTTTGTCAGGTTCATGCAACATTTATGACATTGTTGGTCAGTCTGTCTGCTTGACAATCATATTTTGCTGCAATAAAAATGATTGAAGTGAGATGAACAGACTGAAAACTTTATCTTATTAATAAAACATGTTGACAGAGTTTTACTTTGGGGACATAACTTGAAGTTGAAAAATGTAATAAATCGCAATATAGGCCTATGTTATCGCAATACTCAGAATATCGCAGTATCGTGATAATATGGTATCGTGACCTAAGTATCGTGATAATATGGTATCGTGACCTAAGTATCGTGAAAATATGGTATCGTGAAAATATGGTATCGTGACCTAAGTATCGTGATAATATCGTATTGTGACCCAAGTATCGTGATAATATCGTATCGTGACCTAAGTATCGTGAAAATATGGTATCGTGACCTAAGTATCGTGATAATATCGTATTGTGACCCAAGTATCGTGATAATATCGTATCGTGACCTAAGTATCGTGATAATATGGTATCGTGACCTAAGTATCGTGATAATATCGTATCGTGACCTAAGTATCGTGAAAATATCGTATTGTGACCTAAGTATCGTGATAATATGGTATAGTGACCTAAGTATCATGATAATATCGTATTGTGACCTAAGTATCGTGATAATATGGTATCGTGACCTAAGTATCGTGATAATATCGTATCGTGACCTAAGTATCGTGATAATATCGTATCGTGACCTAAGTATCGTGTGATTCCCACCTAGTATTTAGCCCATATTGTCTGTTTGAACACTTATCCGCTGAGCAGATCTGTAACCATAACAACAGGGAAAATGAGTCTGCAGCTACAAGAAGATTATAGCCCGTTCATGTGCGACTGTGCTAAAACTAAACATAAAAAGGACCCACTCACCCACATACATCCTCTGACACACTCACTAGATCGCTTCCACACTCTCCCACAGTCAGTCGCTTGGTAAAACTAAGCCTTACCTCCCAGCATTGATGAGCCCAGCATCTTGTCCAGAGCAGATATCCTCCAGAATAAAAGCTTCATCGCAGGTGGACATGTTAATGTGGGTCAAGTTGGGTTTACACACATCCAACCAGTAGGGTGTGTGTTGACCAGTGGACAGCTGGAGAACATCAGTTATCAGTGCTGTCACACACAGGCCGAAGATATGGACACCTGGGAGAAGCAACAGCAAACACCGGATTAGTAGAACATGTTGCTGTTTGAGCTGTTGCCTGTTGTCTGTGGTTCAGTTACTGAAAACAGGCATTTAATCAGTTGTGTGCATAAAGCATGTGTCCTCCCACCTATGAAGCGGACAGCCCTGCGGATGTAGGAGTTGAAATTACAGCCTGCAGCGTTGATGTTGGCCTCCGTCTGTGTGGCCGATGACCTCCTGGATAGATAGCAGTACAGAATGGCCTCTCCTATCAGAATCTACACACAGACACAGGCAAAGAAGAGATTTTATATCACCAAATACATACAATATTATTGTGGAATTTATTATTGTTAATGTCCCACTGTCATGACTGATACCTGAATTTGACAGAGTTTATAGTTTTGTTTATTTATTTACACTTTAAATAGAAGATTAAATGCAAAAATTTGATTCAAACAATCAAGAGATTTCCATCCCAGACGAGTAAGACTGCAAGATATTCTGAAAAAAGCTAGTAGGTTTTGCTTCTTTGTCAACCTACTGCTTCGAAGGACAAAAATCTACTTTGTGTAATCTCAAAATGTGGAAAGTCACATCAAAATGAAGTTCAAACACAAGCAAAGAAGGTGAACTTGATGTGCTGGCTCTCTGATATCAATGGTGCATTAAGATTAACTGATCTTACACCTGGCTTTAAAGATTGTAAAGCCCTCTGAGGCAAATTTGTGATTTTGGGCTATACAAAAATAGACTGAAAATAAATTGAAATTGAAGGAACATCAACAGAAAAAAACATGAATTAACTGCTGTTATGCGAATATTAACGAATGAATGAATTCTATTTATATAGCGCTTTTCACAGACAGTAATATCACAAAGTGCTTAAACAGAGCAGACATTTAAAAGCATAAAAAACACAATGTGACCCTAGGGTCAATAAATTATCTACACAGAGAAAATTAAAAAATAATAAAATAAAATAAAATAATAAATAATAAAATAGAATAAAAATGTAAAACATATTTTAAGAGCAGGTCTAGGACATGGGTTTACTTTTACATAAACGCCAGCCTAAACAGGTGGGTTTTAAGCTGGCTTTTAAAAGTATCCACAGTATCTGCGAGGCGCAGAGTTGCAGGCAGAGCATTCCAGAGCCTCGGGGCCACTGCCTCAAAGGCTCGGTCACCACGGGTCTTAAATCGTGTGCGTGGGACTGACAGAAGACCTAGAGCGTTTGACCTGAGAGTGCGGGCGGGTGAATATGGGCGAAGTAGATCAGCTACATAAGTAGGGGCCTGACCGTGAAGTGCTCTGTAAGTGATGGTGAGAATTTTAAAGTGTATCCTAGATGCTACAGGAAGCCAGTGGAGAGATCGGAGTACGGGGGTGATGTGAGACCGTTGATTTGTCCTGGTGAGTAATCTGGCGGCAGCATTTTGGATGACCTGCAGACGGTTAAGAGCAGATGCACTGAGTGATGTGAAAAGTGAGTTACAGTAGTCAATGCGTGAAGAGATAAATGTGTGTATGATCATTTCTAATTCAGGTGTTGATACCACAGATCTCAGTTTACTGATATTTCTTAGATGGAAGAAACATGACCTGGACAGCTGCTTAACATGGGGGTCAAACGACATGGATCGATCAACGAAAATCCCAAGATTGCGCAGGTTGCAATGGGCAGCAGAGGAGAGTGGACTAATAATCTGCCTGATCATGGGGACAAACTCCTCTGGAGCAATAACTAGGACCTCCGTCTTAGAGTTGTTGAGTTGCAGGCAGTTTTCTGCCGTCCAGTCTCTGATGGCATTGACACAGTCCAGGAGCCTAGTTAATGTGAATGCCTTGCTGGGTTTGAATGACAGATGGAGTTGGATATCGTCTGCATATAAGTGACAGGACACATTATAGCTTTTTATGATCGGTCCCAAAGGTAGCAGATAAAGGGAAAATAACAGAGGCCCCAGAACCGAGCCCTGCGGTACACCACAAGACAGAGGAGAGGTAACAGACATAAAATCACCCACAGAGACATTGAAACTTCTGTCATTGAGGTAAGATGTAAACCAGTCTAACGCTATGCCAGTTATGCCCACCCAATCACGTAGCCTCTTAATCAGGATGTCATGGTCTAGAGCAGGGGTCTCTAACTGGCGGACCGCGGTCCGGATCCGGACCCAGACGCAGTTGCATCCGGACCCAGGACCTAAAATCAATATTTCGGAATCACACATATATTAGGCAGCGAGTTTGTACTTTAACCGGTAGGGTTGCACGGTGTATCGATACTAAAAAGGTACCGCAGTACCTGTACGTTAAAAACGATACGATTTTGCATATATTTAGTGTCTATACTTTATTAAAATAGCGCGCGATCAGAGCGCACTGGCTGCTCCACTCTGTGTCATGATGCCTGCAGGCATGCAAGGGGGCGGGGCTGCCCAGCGCGCTCACAGCAACAGGCAGCGCGCGCACTCACAGCGAGTGATCACAGGGGAGACATGCAGGAGCTTTTGCCGACTGTCCTCGGCTTCTTGGAAAACAAGATGCCAGAAGTATCATGTGGAAGTACTTTGGCTATATTGCAGACAGTGAAGGAAAGCCCACTGACATACAGAGACCCGTCTGCGAAACGTGTTTCAAAGCCACAGACAAAGGGAGGAAACACGTCTAATATGGCAAAGCACCTTTCAGACAGACACCCCCAACTTTTCAAAGAGTTCAAAGAACGACGGGTAAGCAAATGTGATTATAAACATGAACACCCCCAAACTCAATTAATCTATTTAAAGCTGCAGGACAATTCAGTGAAATTCATTTTTCTAAAATGAATTACTTAAATTTAAGATGCACAGTCTTCAAAAGCTTTCTGTTATTATTCTAATTAATCCAGCCATTATTTTACTTGAAATGAGAAGAACATTTATTTATGTATTATTTATAATCCATCCAGTTAAATTTGAAAACTGAGAATAATAATTTGTTAAAATATAATTTATGTGTACTTTCTTTATTTGATTTGACAGTTGTTGACTACACAGGGACGTTGTTCCTACTACTAGGCTTATATATATATATATATATATATATATATGGCACTATTTATTGTAATGTTTCGGACCTATTGTAATGTTTCGGACCTTTGCCCGAGGAGATTTTCTCAATCTGGACCTTTTGGAATTTTAGTTGAAGACCCCTGGTCTACAGTGTCAAATGCAGAACTGAGGTCCAGAAAAAGTAACACAGAGCAGTCACCTGCATCAGCACACATGATAATGTCATTTGAAACCCTCAGGAGAGCGGTTTCAGTAGAGTGTTGCTTACGGAACCCAGACTGGAACTTGTCGTACATGTTGTGCCTCTCCAGTGCAGCAGTAAGTTGTTTCGCCACCACTTTCTCTAAAATTTTGGACAAGAAAGGTAGTTTTGATATGGGCCTGTAGTTCATGGGCAAAGCTGGATCTAAGTTAGGTTTCTTTAATATGGGCTGGATAGTGGCATGTTTGAAATAGGAAGGGACAATTCCTGTAGACAATGAGGTATTGACAATAGATGTTACTGCAGGGCTGCAGATAGTTAGCAGAACTTTCTCAAATAGAGAGGATGGAATTATATCCAGAGGGCAAGATGATGGCTTTGTTTTGTTAATTAAGTCCATCATGTCTTGAAGGCTGATAGGCTGGAAAGAGTCCAGAACAGCAGGAGATTGCGAGGAGCTACAAGTAGATGGACAGATCCCAGGTTGAAAGCCAGACCTAATAGCTGGTACCTTATCAATAAAATAGATAAGGAATTTGTTGCAATCGTTAACAGAATAGCATGGTAAAGTGGAGACAGATGGTGAAACAATTCTCTTAATTGTGTCAAACAGAATCTTGGGATTTCTCTTTGAAGAAGAGATTAGGTTGGCAAAATAAGCAGTTCTAGCTTCCTTTACTCCAGTATTAAAAGAAACTCTGAGGTCTTTGAGATATAAACGATGCACTTCTAGCCCAGTAGCTTTCCAGAGCCGCTCTGTCCTGCGACACTTCTGTCTCACGCTGCTCACTGCATCTGTCATCCATGGAGTAGTGTTACAGGCAGCCCTGGTCCTTTCCTTAAGAGGTGCCACTTTATCCAGCAAAGTGGTGCAATGTTCATTAAAAGACTGTATCAAGTGTTCAACATCATTGAGTTTTGTGTTAATATCACAGCAGAAGTGCATAGAGAAATGATCAGCTGTACTCTGAGTAATAATGCGGGAGTGGAATGTTTGTTTCAGACACAAGGGGTCAGTATTTACAGAAAGATCAAAGAAAATACATTTATGGTCACTGATCAGTAGGTCCTCACAACAGGTATTATCAATATCAAGACCAAGAGAAAACACAAGGTCCAAGGTGTGACCACCCCTGTGAGTGGCGCCAGAAACATGTTGCGTGAAATTAAAAGATTCAGTAATATTGAGAAACTCAGTAGCAATACAGTCTGTGATATGCAGATTAAAATCACCAACCAGAAGCACTTTGTCTAGCTTGATAATAGAGGTCAGAAAGTCTGTGAACTCTGATAAAAACTGACCTGCAGGACCTGGAGGTCGGTAAATTAAAAAACAGTAAAACGGCTTTAGCCGGCCCACTTTAGTCAGCTGTAGTTCAAAAGTAGCATAGGATTCTGTGCTCCCCAAGTGGCAGGAAAACTGATTCTTCCAGACCACGGCGAGGCCTCTACCACGGCCTGTCAGACGCGGTGTCCCAACATAAGAACAGTCCACAGAGAACTCTGACTTGTGAACAAGTCATAACTAGGGCGACCATAACTAGGGCGTGAGCGCGAGTCTGTGATTCTCACGGGAATGTTCATGGGTCGTGGAGTGGAAGTTACGGTAGAGGCTGGGGAGAGAGTAGTGGGAGATCCTCCATGCCGCCAGGGGGAGCTAGTGTTGCTTGTAGGGGATGAATGCGGCTGATGAATGATCGTAGAGGAAGAGTGACAGCGGACAGGGGATCCAGGTGTAAACAGTCAATCATGTGAATGGGAGTGAACAGCATGCTGTAAATTAGCCGGTAGCAGGCGGCTACCCAGCTTGTTAAAATGAGTACCATCCTTCTTAAAAGCGGAAGAGCGGCCCCAAAACATATTTAAAAAGGTCAATGAAGCTCACGTTGTTGGTCCTGCAGGCGGCCTGGAGCCAGGTGTGGAGGCTGAGGACTCGCTGTGATCCACGGCCGAGTGTTGGACTTGGACCACTGATAAAAACAGACAGTCCACAGCTGTTTAAAAAGCTTAAAAGATTTGTAAAATCCATCTTGGTCAACTCAGACTGGTGGAGGGCTGTATCGTTAATTCCCACATGAACGATAATTCGCCGAATGGAAGCCGGGAGGGCGCACAGCAGGCCAGGCAGTTCCAGCAGGATGTCTTGAGCCGTTGCTCCGGGGAAACAGTGTGTCTCCGCGTTGAAAAAACGGGTGTTCCTGATTATAGAGTCCCCGACTATCAGCGTCATCGGGGCGAAGAGGGGACGGGGCAGCAGCACTGCGCGTGCAATACTCGTGGATGGAGGCGAGGATTCAACCAGTGGTGGCGGAGAAGACGTGCAAGGACTGAGGGAACGGGCGATGACGCGGTGCTGGTGTAAAGCACGGTATGGAGCGGCGTGTCCTGGGGCGAGAGGAGGGCTCAGGAATGGCTGGCGTAGGAATGTCGGTGGACCCGGGGCTGTGGGTCCTCCGAGGCGGCAGCTGGGATGATGTAGGAAGCTGGGAGTCCGTAGTCAGAGGAGGGAACTCACGCAGGGCAAGGGCGTTAAATCCATTCTTCAGCTGGACATCGAAGCCATGGGGTGCAGGAGATGAGCGTCTCCCTCTCCGGCTGCCGCGAGCACAGACCTGGGACCAGGGCTCGTGATGTGATGGAGTAGAGCTGACCAGGGCTTTAGGCTTAGCTCCGAGCCGTAGCCAGGAGGTCTCAGGAGACACCGGAGGAGGTTCCGCGGCTGCAGGACTGGAAGCGATGGACTCATGCATGCGGTCGCTGGCTGTGTCAGTCTGTGATGGACTGAAAATGATGGTGTCCATGAGGTTCTCTGCATACTGGATCCTGTAGAGCGTGGATATTCTTCCCTCCAACTCTGTGATTTTATCCACCAGGCAGGCGCAGCTGACACAGTCGGATGGAGAGGTGAGTGAAGCCATAGCAGATCAATGCAAAAACAGTTCTAGTTCTAGAAAAGTTCTAAAAAAGTTCTAATACGTGTTGGCTGACATCGTACTATTAGTAGATCAATTAAAACTAGAAAAAAGGGGTGAAACAGACACTACGCACAAGTGAGCACAAGTGAGCTGGATCAGGTGACAGGCAAATTGGAGGGAAAACAGCAGCACAGCGTCAGCAACTCGTCACTTCCTGATCCTTCCCCATTCACTTAAGCCATATCCACATTAGGCCGTGTGTCGTTGGATGCAGAGTTCTCAAATAGAACCGATCTCCGTCCACGCGGTTTGGAGTTTTAAGCATTATTCATCAGGTTGATCTGCATCCACACGGCAGCCGCAGCCGCAGAAGGCGACAGCACGTGACCATTAACGTACACTGGGCATGCGCGTGATGGTGTAAACAGGAAGTGGATTGCTTGCTTAGTTAAAAAGAAATATGACAGAGTAATAAAGTACGTTAGTCTTTAATAATGAAAGGTTGTATTTGATACTTAAGATCTTCCTCTATAAACTCAAACAGACACAGTTCGTGGAAAGTTTTAGAAGTTTTATTTTTCAGACGTAGTTGCGGGTCTCTCTCTCTCTCTCTCTCTCTCTCTCCCCAACTTTACTTTAAAATCAACACTTACACGGAAACGTTTACTCGATTATGGTCCATAAATGTGGTCAACACACGTCGATCACTCGCTTCCTCTGCTGTTGTTGCCGTGGGGCTGATGAATGTAACGTTAGCTCCATCGGGGTATTCCTTCATGAGATACGGCATCAGGGGATAAGCTGGGTCACCCAGCAGAAAAAACAGGGGCATCAGCAGATCGCCGATGGTCAAGCAGCTCGCTGATCGCTAGAATAACAGCTGCTTCCTCCACATAAATGCAGACTTTTTACTGCACAACAGCTGCTAGTACGCAACAGGTAATACAGCGTGTACAAAACCGGCGCTATCAGCGTCTCTGGACTCGGGAATTGTCGCTCATCGCTCGAAGAACAGCTCGCCTCCTCCGCCTGTAGGCAGTAGCAGCATTGTAAAATGACGCATTTAACTCCACAATAGCTGCTAGTACAGACAACACAGCAAGCAAGGCTTGCCGTTCGTTATCCATGTTGAAATGAATCGCTGCTGGTCGCCCGGCTGTTTGTTTTCTTCCGGGTACGGGTCACGTGATAGTGAGTGTGACGAATCAGGGACGGAGACGTCATGGCTGGTAATAACCAATCCAGTAGCGAGCACATGGATCGCGTCGGAGTGCATCCGTATACACGTCTACACTCAACCAAAACCCCGGAGGTCTCAAATAGCTCCAACCTCGGCGGAGTTTTCAGGTTCCTCCGTTTAGGGCGCTCCAAATCTCCGGCGTGGTGTGGCTGCTCAGTGTAAATGTAGGAAAACTGGAGTAATGTGGACTAGGCCTTAAAGTGCACATGGTGCACACTTGTGAGTCTGCAGGCCTCTGGCTCTGTTCTTACCTAGAGACACAGAGGTGAGATCTGATTGGATAAAAGCTCTACTTAAAACAAGCTGCACTGGAAGCAGAGAACCTGCTACCCGGAACCACCGGGTAGCAGGTTCTCTGCTACCCAGTGGGTCTGGGGAGCACAATGACGCCAGCACACGGTGGAATGACGGGTTCAAATGTTTTTTATTGTCCTACACCCTAACTGGGCTTGGCCGTGTGCTCTCCTGCCTTGCCTCCGAGCACACGCCGCGGGAGTTTTCCGTGCTGTCCGTCTCAGCATCACTCTGTGCTCGTCCCGAGCTGCCCTTCTCGCCTCCGTCGCTACTGTGGGATTAAATACAGCTGCGAGTGAGACCATCAGGATCAGTTTCAGCTGCGCCTAATTAAGTCCCTTCCCGGCACCACTCCCACACTCCGCCCCCTCCACAGCTGAGCCATCCACGCCCGCCACCACACAGAGCAACTAAGGAAGACAGTTGCTGTGCAATGAGAACATAAGATAATGGGAAAATATTTTTACAAATTATAATACATGTCGTGTATTTAAGAAACATTATTAAATTATAAAATAGATATAAATTTGTGATGTGACGGCCCAGGGCCATCAGGAAGATTGAAGGCAGCTGGCCAACGCCTTTGCCCTACAAAGACCCGCCCATCCGGAGGAGGGGTGGGCTTCTTCCCCTCTCACACCTGGTGTGCGACAAGGAGCGGCTGGCGGCAGTGGAACCTTCTGGCGCTCACGACCAGAATGCTCACTCTTTGTTGCACATTTGAAATGTCCTGGCATTTGATCATTAAAAGTATTGGTTCATTTAGCTCCGTGCCTGAGTCTTCGTGGCGTTTTGTTGTGGTTTAAGAGCCGGACCATAACAGTGATTCTGTGGCCCACCACTGTTAAACTGTAGCAGAAGAAGAGGCCATAACAAGATAGATCACTTAATCAAAAGAGCTCCAGTCAAACCTCATGCGGTGGAAAACCATGTGGAAATCATTTCTGTTTGTTTCATGTATGTTTTCTATTTTTAGTCTTTTCAGTGGAGTAGTGAAGCCCGAGTGACAAATAAGTCACAATTTTCATGTAAGACATGATGCAGATTTGTCAACAAGAAGGATGAAAAGCAGCAGAAGCAGCAAAAGATTTGGACAAACAGTTGGGTCATTGCCCTTTCGTGCTGAGAAGATAACAAGCAACAACAATGAAGCAATCAACAGTGCTGTTATACGTGTACTGTGAATTCACAATAAAAGGATGTCTGGCGAATTTATCAGCAAATATTATCTTATTGCACATGTTGGCTGAAGAACAACAAGAAATTGTGGTTTAGAAATGACAAAGTTATGTTTGAGGTAATTTATCAACAATGTTGATATGATAAGATATTTTCCCTTTGGGACTGCTGGCTACTGATCAACAGCAATGCATGGCTCTACTCTTCATCCAGAGCACAGGCCCCAGCAGCAGCATGCCAGCTACCACCAGGCTACACCAAGGCCCCAACATCAGCATGCCAGCTACCACCGGGTCAGGCCCAGGCCCCAGCAGCAGCATGCCAGCTACCAACCGGTCTGGCGTCCGGATCAACACCAACAAGTGGGTGAGTCCTGAGAACAATTCTACACATACTGCGACGGAGGAGACATTTTACCCATTGATAATACAAACTCAATTGTCAATCATTTTAGTCCACTGAATAACTCACACCCTGATATGGATACCTGCTCACAACAAATTGAAAACTCCGAACATTGTGCTGTAACAACGAAAGTGAAACAAAGTGGCCTGAATCCAGCTATCAGAAGATTACGTGCACATAAACTTTTCAAAATGCTCAATCATGCCCGGGTGCTCTGGGATACGCACGCAAGACCTAAAGGACTGTTTGGGGGCATTTGAATATTCAAAGTCTCTTGCCTAAAATGGATCAAATAAAACATCTTGTTGTGGATTCAAAACTGGACTTTCTGTGTCTCAGAAACGTGGCTACATATAAACTGGCCCTCTGTTGCCCTGAATGTACGTGGATACAATATATTTAGAGGAGATAGATCTTGTGGTAAAGGAGGAGGAGTAATGTTTTACATTAAAGAACACCTTAACTGTAGCCAGATTGAGTGGTCAAGTGATGTCAAATTGGAATGTATTGGTCTGAAAGTGTCACTGTCATCTCAAATGTCTCTTACTCTTATCTGTCTCTACAGACCACCATCGTCCAAATGTGAATTTTATGATCAGCTTAATTCCATGTTAAAGGAATGTGACTTAAAAAAATACACAATATGGTAACTGGTATGTCTGGCCATAATTTAATACTTTTAACAAGAAAACTTACAAATAACCGTTTTAATATGTCTTCTACCAGAAAGGCTTATCAATTAAGAATACCGAAAGGTGACCAAAATTCATTTGAGAATGCTATACAAGGAATTGATTGGAGCAACTGTTTAACGGGTGCAAGTGTGAAAGAAGACAACATCTTCTTATCCACAATACAGACCACAAGTAACAGTTTCCTTAAGAAAGCCCAAATTGCAATTAGAATTTAATTTACTATCAACCAAAAAAGCTGAACAACTACTGTTGTACTCTCGTGGCCGGTCATATGAGTACGGGGGACAAGAACAGTCGGCTGCTGGCACATCAGCTAAAGCGGGAAGCAGCCTCACGACTGATCCCTGAAATTAAAGATAGTCATGGTAACTTGAAAACAAGCCCGCAAGAAATTAATAAAGTTTTTGAGGCATATTACTCTAAGTTGTATACTTCTGAATCTACCTTAACCAAAGGACCATTGAAAACATTTTTAGACGGCCTCGACTTCCCCTGTCTTGAATCAGAAAAAATCGCGGAACTGAATCGTACAGTAGAACTAGAGGAAGTCCAAGCAGCAATTACAACTATGCAAAGTGGCAAAACTCTGGGGTCTGATGGCTTTACCGCAGAGTTTGTAAAAAAATTTAAAGACAGGCTTTCTCCAATTCTTCTTGGAATGTATCAGGAGTAGCTGATTAGGGGTACTCTTCCACCAACACTATCCCAAGCAACCATTACACTCTTACTAAAAAAGGATAAGGACCCCTCTGATTGTGGATCCTACCGGCCGATCTCACTTCTCAATGTAGACGCGAAAATCATTGCAAAGGTACTGTCTCGCCGACTTGAAAATATTTTACGCCTCTAATTATTTCTGAAGACCAGACTGGTTTTATAAAAAATCGTCATTCATTTTCCAACATCCGCAGGTTACTTAATATAATTCATACTTCCCACTCTGCATTGGTCCCGGAAGCAGTTGTTTCATTAGATGCCGAAAAGGCTTTTGACCGAATCGAGTGGGAGTACCTATTCACGGTCTTGCATAAATTCGGTTTTGGTGATGTTTTCGGCTCCTGGATTAGACTCTTATATCTCCGCAAGCGTGTGTCAGCACCAACTCATTACGTTCCCCATATTTCACTTTAACGAGAGGCACACGCCAAGGATGCCCACTTTCCCCCTTGCTTTTTGCAATTGCAATAGAACCACTAACCATTGCATTGAAATCATCACCACTTTTGCGAGGAGTACGGCGGGGTGGGATAGAACAAAATAGTGAATTGTACCCAATAAACGATTTGGCTTGCCAAATTCAACAGTCTTCAGTACCTTTTCGTTTAGCCAGTTTGGGTTTCAAATACCTAGGTGTGAACATAAGCCGCAGTCTTGCCTCTCTTCATACAGCCAACGTTAACCCCTTGGTTGAAAATATGAAAAATTATCTTCTTAGATGGAGCAACCTGCCCCTGTCACTACCTGGCAGGGTGCAGTCTATAAAAATTTCTGTACCTGTTTAGATGCTTACCAATATTCCTGCCAAAATCTTTTTTCAAGTCTATTGATAAGATTATTTTAAACTTTATTTGGGCAGGCAAGTCGCCACGAGTGAGCAAGGTCTTCCTCCATCGCCCAAGGGACTTGGGTGGCCTGGCTCTTCCTAATTTTATTTTTTATTATTGGGCAACTAATATTCAAAAATTATCATTTTGGATTAATGCCCCTGAGACTGATTGGTGCATTTTGGAGGCTCAATCATGCTATTCATCTTCTCTTCCTGCATTGGTATACTCATCTCCTCAAAACTGTCCAGCCACTCTTCTAACCCGATTGTCCTTGCTACTCTTAGAACTTGGATTCAATTTTGTCTTCACTTTAAATTTCTAACAGCTTCTGCTCAGGGTCCGATTAGTAATAATCATCTATTCCCACCATCTGTAGTGGACAAAACCTTCTCGCAGTGGGGAAAAAGTGGACTGAAGTGTTTCAGGGATCTTTTTGACGATGACCACTTCTCTAGCTTCGACTCTCTTTGTAAGACATGTGGCCTGGACTGTTCAAATTTCTTCAGATACTTTCAGGTCCATCATTTTGTAGTGAAACACTTTCCGTCATACCCTGATCTCCCATGCAAAACACTTTGGGAAAGCCTACTGGACACACATCCAACTCAGAAGGGACTGATCTCTAAAGTTTACAACCAGATCATAACTACAATAGATACCTCTTCTATAATCAAAACCAAATGGGAAAGTGAGTTGAACATGAACCTGACAGAGAATTGGTGGGTGGATGCACTGAATAGGGTGAATACATCTACGTCTTGTGCCAGACTTGGTCTCATTCAGTTTGAAGTGGTCCATAGGATGCACTTTAGTAACAGCAAACTAGCTAAAATATTCCCAGGCCGCGACCCAGGATGTAACCGTTGTGATCATCCTCAAGCAGATTTACTACACTTGTTTTGGGCGTGTCCTAAACTTGAACACTTCTGGTACTATGTTTCTGATATTTTAACTATAGTTTTAGGGATCAAGGTACAACCGTGCCCTCCTCTGGCAGTCTTTGGAATCCCAGCCAAATCCATCATATACAGTACTAAAGGGGACATTATTGCCTTTACAGAATACTTCTTGCAGTTGGCTGTAAAACATGTGACAAAGGTCGTAAAATTGAATCTCATGAATTTTAGATATATCAGACACTGTCTAACCATGCGGGCTGCAGAATTGTATTTTAATGCAATGATTATCCCCCATCTGACCTACTGCTTAACCAGCTGGGCACAAGCCAGCAGCACAACATTATAATCCATTCATATTCTCCATAAACAAGCCCTACAAACACTTGATCAAAAACCCAAAAGTCACCATCACTGCAATATTGTCACCAAACACCATATCCTGAGTTGGGAGAACATCATTAAATTCACTGATGTGTGACTGGTTTTTAAAATTTTACATGGTATGGCCTCACCTCCACTTAGTGATTTTATTAAACAAAGCAGTCAAAGCAGCAGACTCACTAGATCTGCTTCAAGAGGTGATTGTGTCATTCCACAAAGGTCAAGCTCGTTTAGTAAATCTACATTCTCTGTGAAGGCAGCTCACTCGTGGAATGCTGTGCCACCACACATACGCACACAAAACACGTACCAAACATTAAAGCATAACTTCAAGGAATGGCTTGTTGCGAATCAGGCGTGCAAGCATTGATGTGCTGTGGGGAGACTTTGAGAAGTGTAGACTTTGTATGTAATCTCGACTCGCGTCAATAAGAAAACGCGCCCGGTGTGTGAGCAGCATTAGGCTGATCCAGTATTGTACTGTGTCGATACAGACCAATAATTGCCTGATACACTAATGCCAGTTGTGTACAGACATACCATATTGCTGAAAGAAAACAATAGTATTGGTTGGCCTGTACTAGCAGTTAGCAATCGTTTAACACATTTTAAGTTCAAGGCGTAGTTGTATACTAGATTCTGCAATCTCTTTGAAGTCGTCAAACTATTTAAAGGGAATTTTAAGTTTTTCATGTTTGCGTTTTTCTGTTACCTCCCACAACAGCTCCTCCCTACATGTATAATCCAGTGGCGAGCCGTCAGGGCCAGCAAAGCCTTCTCTGCTGCCCTAAACACAATCACAAAGTTATAGCTATTTTATAATTTCATAATTTTTCATAAATACACTACATGTATTCTAATTATTTTTCCCATTAGCTTGTTTTAAGTAGAGCTTTTATCCAATCAGATTCCGCCCCTATGTCTCTAGGTAAGGAGAGAGGCCTGAGACCTGCTAGGGAGCCTTTGCAGTTTAAGTGAATGGGGATGATATTGTTGATTGTCATCATCTTCAACCAATCAGATCTTTAGTTTGACATGTTGGGCGTATTCTTTGACATGTCAGAGCTTCCTACTTGGCCTAAAAGTACGTCAGCATTAGCGTGCAGCTCAGCATTAACGTGCAGCTCAGCATTAACGTGCGCCATGACTGGTCAGCAGGCTAGCGGCACTGTTGTGAAGCTGAAAGCTAGCTAGCAGAACTTAGTAGTAGTAAGCGTTTTGCTTGGTGTGGCTTTGTTTTTTTAACACTCAATGGCTGAAGGAGGAGAAACAGATTTGGGAGTTACTGGCAACGCCTTTCTGGAGAAGGACATTTCCAGAAAAGCTGTAAGGAAAGCTCGGGCAACCCCACTGCTAGCAGCCCTGACCCAGCCAGGAAAAGGATTTGTACGAATGGTATTCCTGGCTGACAGCGTCGGACAAGCGTTGCACATGTTATAGCTAAGAATGAGTTTTATTTGCGAGTGAGCGTCTTGGTGTTTGGAGCTATGCTAGATTTATTTTTATTTTTATTTTTAAATTTTATTTTTAAGACACGAGACAATATTAAGACAATACATACACATAACAACAAGAGGATGACAAGAACAGTGCTGATAAAAGCCAGCAAATATCATATATATATCAGTGTGTGTATGTGTGCATGTGTGAGAATGTCCTTGAGCCTTTTGAGATGGAGGGAAAAAAATATAAAAATAATAATAATAATTAAAAAAAAACAAAAAAACACAAACCAAAAAAAAAAAAGAAAAACAGGTAAGTATGTGTGCATATGGATGTTCATATATGCATGTACGTGGGTTTCAATTGGTTGTCCGGCAAGAAAAACAAAACAGAAATCAACAATATTAAAAAATACACAAAAGAAATATATATATACCGGTATATATACTATACATATTTCAATATTAATAGAATGGGTGGTGTCACGTTTGCAGAAACATAGTGAGGGATGACCAGGTGGAATGGTGTTCTGTTGTATTGTATATGATGGACGAGGTTACATTTTCCATTGAAATATACTCTATCATTAAGTTTCTCCAGTGTGCGATGTGTGTATTATTCCTTGATTTCCAGTTCATGAGGATAGTTTTCTTGGCGATAGTTAGGGCCACGAGGAGTAATTTGCGGTTTGTTTTACTCAGATGTATTGTTGAGATGTCTCCTAGTAAGCACAGTGAAGGGGATAATGGGACGAGGCAGCCCAGGAAGACAGACAGTGACTCGCTTATTTCTTCCCAAAAGTGATGAACTGGTGTGCAGTGCCAGGTGGCGTGAACATAGCTATCCGGGCTGTTTTGAGTGCAATGTGAACAGATATCTGACGTGAATCCCATTTGAAACATTTTTTTTGTATGCTAGATTTGCTAACCTGAGGTGGCTAACCAAGGCAGCAACAAGACACCATAGCACGGCAGGACACTTACAAGCTACGGTGTTTTTCAAAACCTTTGCTGAGAACCAAATGGATCAATAACTCAACGAACACGTTCGCAGGAGGACCTCTGGCTGGAACTGAACTGCACCGAAGTTCTGTACGACCTCGTCATTAAACTCTTTGTAATCAAAGAAAGGAGGATGGACTCTGTCTTTAAGTGAACAGCAGCTTTGGTAAGTGAATTGTTTCTGTGTTTTTACATCTGCAGTAGCTTTAATACTGTGTCAATTTGTATATCGTGTTGTTTTTATGATGTGGTTAATATTGTTCCCTCTGATGTGAGTAATATTTGAATGACCTGTGCTCTTCGGTGTTATGGATGAATACGTGTGTTAGCGCTGCAGTGTTGCTGGATTGATTTCTCATGCTTTGTTATCATATAAATATATGTGACTGGTTCTTGTGAGTTTCTTCTTGTCATTGCGTTAATTACATTCATTTTGACTGTATGCATTGTCAGTTAATGATGAAGCATCCCGTCATGCGCGGGAAGTTTTTCTTCCGTGGTGGGCGTGTCAGGCAGCACGTTGTCTGTTACGCTGGGTGGGTTGCCAGGTTGAGTGCAGTAGCGCCACCGATTATATTTCCCACAATTTAAGCTTCTGCATTTTCCAAATGCACTAGTATTATTCAAACGTATTGTTCGGTTCGTAAGCCTTCGTTTCGTAGATATTAATGTGAGGTCAAGTGTGGGGGTGATTACTTACTGTTGTGGTGGGAGCGGCGAAGGCCAAGCTGAAGAGCAGAGGCAGTGTGCAGACTTCCTGTCTGGGCAGGATGTAGGGCAGAGACAGACTACGGTCATTGCAACTGTACCCAGAATGCACCGGCTGGAATATATCCGTCAGCTCCAGGAAATAAAGACTGACAACAGAGGAGGCCAGGATAGGGAGCTGCAGTAAAGAAACAACAACACAATATAAGTGAGAAAATTGTTTTAAAAATATAGTCGAGTTGTATTTATATATTTCGTCAAATATTAACCTTTTTTCTTGCCACTGTCACCCAATGTTTGCTAATGGGGGAATGTTGGGTCTCTGTAAATGATATGGTTTAGACCAGCTCTACATGAAAAGTGTCTCGAGGTAACTTATGTTATGACTTAACTCTGTGTAAATTAATTTTATTGAATTGTTTATTGGCAGCAACAGAAAGTTTTCTGATCCATCAGGGAGTCGGGTCAGAAACTAGTGGCCATTAGAACCCTTCAATATTTAACCATGGTGTTTTATGATTTAAACACCATACACCGTATATCATATCAGAGGCTGAGCATCAGTGACTAGATACCTCAGTTAACCCGTTTTTAGGGGTGCAACAGCTCATAACACTCACAGTTCGGATCGTATCACGGTTTTGAGTGACAAGTGGGATCAGCACAAAAGAAGGAGCGAATATAACTTTTGGAGAACCCCGATCATGGTTTTATTGCCGTCGATACAAATTGCCATCCCTTGATGATCAATATTGGCAAAAACAGATTGTTTTTGTTGTTTTGTTGATTATAGCAGCTGGTCTACAAGACTCCCGTCTCAAAACCACTCTGAAGTCAGTAAACCATCAAAGGTTCTAAGTGTTATCCTTTTACTTTGTTATACTCATCTATAGTGATTATTTGCACACAGTTCAAATGATTAGAAAATAAAAGATTGATAAAACAAATCTTGAAAATAGCAGTTTTAATATAAAACAGTTGGTTAATAGGGAGAAGAGCGTCAGTGTCGTTCTTTGCTCAATGAAGAAATAAGATGGCGATTCATCTTGCAAGATGGCGCCGCAGAAGAAGGCTGCCTCGATGTGTTGGTGCGCATTGTTTTGTGTTGTTTTTGTCGTTAATTCAGTTTTATGCTGCGATAGCCGGAGCTCTTTCACCAGAGATGAGCTCATGAACATCAGGGGTACAACTCCAGCGGACTTAGTTCCAACTTTTCTGCTAACTTCTGTGGAATTACTGGACATTCTAGTCAAAGGTGCTCTTACCATAGCCCATGCAGTGAGACGACGGCGGAGAGGGAGTCGGCGTGCTTGTGCGTCTTCGCTCACGTGGATTCTGCACACCGCTGCCGGGCATATTTATCTCAAACGTCCGCTCACTATGCAACAAACTGGACGAACTTCAGCTACTGGTGAGGAAAGACAGAGACTTTTCTTCATCTTTCGTTTTGAGCTTCACTGAGACCTGGCTCTGTGGAATGATACCGGACTCTGCGCTCCAGCTGGCTGGCTTCCAGCTGTTCAGAGCGGACCGCCTCACGGAGCTCTACGGCAAATCGAAAGGTGGAGGAATCTGTTTTTACACCAACAGTGGCTGGTGCAACGATGTGTCAGTGATTCTTCAGCACTGTTCTCCTGATCTGGAATCTTTCTTCATAAACTGCAAACCCTTTTACTCCCCCCGTGAGTTCACTTCATTCATTCTGATCGGTGTTTACATGCCGCCGCAGCGCATCGTGCAGGAAGTACAGCGCGCGCTCGCCAACCAGATACTGTTTGTGGAGCGGACCTACCCGGACTCTCTAGTTATTGTCCTTGGTGACTTCAACAAAGGAAACCTCAGCCATGAACTCCCTAAATACAGACAGTTCATTGCTACCAACAGTCTGGATGAGTACGCAGAGGCTGTGACTTCATATATCAGCTTCTGTGAGGACAGCTGTGTTCCATCAAGCATCAGGGTGAGTTACAACAATGACAAACCCTGGTTTACAGCAGAACTCAGAAAGCAGCTGCAGAAAGATCAGGCTTTTAGGAGTGGGGACAAGGACTTGTATAAATAGTCAAAGTACAGGTTTAGCAAGGCGGTGAGAGACGTTAAACGACTGTACTCAGAGAAACTGCAACACCAGCTCTCAGCAAATTACTTTGCTTCTGTCTGGAGAGGTCTCAGACAGATCACCAACTACAAACCCCCCACTCCATGAACGACCTCCGCCTGGCAGACGAGCTGAACGAGTTCTACTGTCGCTTTGACAGACAATGGGACAGTCCTGACTCCATCCCCCACAGCTCCATCTACCAGCCCCAGACCACCAGGTCCCCCTCCCCCAGCCCAGCAGGGGCCCTGCCTCTGTACCACCCATTACAGTGTCGTCCCCCCCCCTTCCCCCCCCCCAGTAACGACTCTCTCTATTCGGGAGAGTGACGTCAACAGGCTCTTTAAAAAACAGAACCCCCGCAAAGCAGCCGGCCCAGACTTGATCTCCCCCTCCACCCTGAAGCACTGTGCTGATCAGCTGTCTCCGGTGTTCACAGACATCTTCAACACCTCTCTGGAGACATGCCACGTACCAGCCTGATTCAAGGTCTCCACCATCATCCCCGTCCCCAAAAAACCAAGGATCACAGGACTTAACAGGCCCGTCGCCCTGACCTCTGTGGTCATGAAGTCTTTTGAACGCCTTGTCCTGTCCCACCTAAAAACCCTCACTGATCCACTCCTGGACCCCCTGCAGTTCGCTTACAGAGCCAACAGATCTGTGGATGACGCAGTCAACTTGGCCTATCAATTCATCCTCCAGCATCTGGACTCCCCAGGAACCTACGCCAGGATCCTGTTTGTGGACTTCAGCTCTGCTTTCAACACCATCATCCCGTCTCTGCTGCATAGCAAGCTCTCCCAGCTGCAGGTGCCCGACTCCACCTGCAAGTGGATAACAGACTTCCTGTCTGACAGGAAGCAGCACATGAAGCTGGGAAAACACGTCTCAGCCTCTCGGACCATCAGCACCGGTTCCCCCCAAGGCTGCGTTCTTTCCCCTCTTCTCTTCTCCCTGTACACCAACAGCTGCACCTCCAGTCACCAGTCCGTCAAGCTCCTGAAGTTCGCGGATGACACCACCCTCATTGGACTCATCTCTGGTGGGGATGAGGCCGCTTACAGGTGGGAGACTGACCATCTGGTGACCTGGTGCGGTCTGAACAACCTAGAGCTCAACGCTCTAAAGACAGTGGAGATGGTTGTGGATTTCCGGAAGAACGCAGCCCCACCAGCCCCTATCACCCTGTGTGGCTCCCCCGTCGACGCGGTGGAATCCTTCCGCTTCCTGGGCTCCATCATTTCCCAGGACCTCAAGTGGGAGCTCAACATCAGCTCCATCACCTAGAAGGCTCAGCAGAGGATGTACTTCCTGAGGCAGCTGAAGAAACTCAACCTGCCAAAGACAATGTTGGTGCATTTCTACACAGCCATCATTGAGTCCATCCTCTGCTCCTCCATCACGGTCTGGTACGCTGCAGCCACAGCCAAGGGCAGACTGCAGCGCATCATCCGCTCTGCTGAGAGGGTGATTGGTTGCAATCTGCCGTCCCTCCAGGACTTGTTCACTTTAAGAACCCTGAAGCGAGCAAGAAGGATTGTAGCCGACCCCTCTCACCCTGGACAAAAACTGTTTGTGCCCCTTCCATCTGGTCGGAGGCTGAGGTCCATCAGGACCAAGACCTCACGACACATGAACAGTTTCTTCCCGTCTGCAGTTGGGCTCATTAACAGAGCCCGGGACCCCCACTGACTCTGTCATCCCCAGGACAAATTCCTAACGGTCACTCCCCCGCACATCCCTTCTATTACACTCGACACTTTCACACACTTTCGACACTTATTTTATATTTCACCTCATTTTATATTCCACTTTATTTTATATTTTACTTTATTTTATATTTTCTGTAAGTTGAATGTTTCTACTTTGCACTGTTGATTGTTGTTAAATGTTATGCACCTCCCGTCATGTCAAATTCCTCGTATGTTCAACATACCATGGCAATAAACGGTTCTGATTCTGATTCTGAAATACTCTCAAGTTCTGATATAACTGATGCTATTGCAGCATTTCCGGAGCTGCCATTGTCGTTTAGAACGCCAATGTCGTCACACACACCTAAATCCCACCCATAGCTGCCAGAATTACTCCTCGAAGGATACTGATTGGTCTGAAATCACTGTGGTTCGGACACAAACGCATTACTTGAAGCCTGATAAGATGGATTTAGGGGGCTCAGTGATAGAACGGGTCGTCCTTCAATCAGTTGTTCGGTTCTCTGCTCTAGTCTATGTCGATATGTACTTGGGCAAGACACTTAACCCCTGCCATCAGTGTATGATGGGTGTGACATGTAGTATTAAAGTGTAGGACGTAAGAGTGATCGTAGGACTAGAAGAGCACTATTGAGTGAAACTTCTTGTTTGATGTTTTGATATTGCGAGAATCCAGTTACTATTTTCTGACACTCTATTGGCTAAACTAGTAAAACATTGTTACATTAATTTATAAAGAAAACTATTGTTTGGTTATGCTTCAAGAGAGAACGCCAATTTGCTAAGTAAGTTTAAGTACCAGTTGAATAACTTATTTTCTTCCCTGGTTGCCTGTCTTGTATCATGGACAAAGCTGAGAGTGTTGCGTTATATATTTTTGAAGGATAGCTTTTGTGGGGAGAAATAAACTGAAAACTGGTCAGACAAGATATGACATGAATACCTCTTGTTAACTTGCTGAAAAATCAGCTGTTCCCCGTGTGGATTACATGTTAGCCCACATTTTCTCACACTATGGCCAAGAGAAATGCGTTGAAAGTGTTTTCATGGAGTGGAAAATTAGTCTCAAACTAACCAAATAATAAATATCTAAAATGTAAGTCCGCTTTGCATTTATGGCTGGGGAACACTCAGTTGCAAATGTTGACATGTTGAAAAAATGGAGGTTCATTAATTAAAGTTATCACAGATTATTATGTGGAACTAGCACGTCCATACCAAATGTCATGGCAATCCATTCAATAGTTGCCAGGTATTTCACTCAAAATGATAAAGGAGAGACCATCAAAGTAATTCATCCTCCTTGGAACATAAATGTACAAAATTTTATTGCAATTGATCCAATAGTTGAGATATTTCAATCTGGACCAAAGTGATGGACCCAACAGACATGGCCATCCATAGAGTCATGAGCTTGATTAAAGGATAACAATCACAAGGAAGCCCAAATGCTCCTGAATGTCTGCCACCACATTTAACCAATCACATATGACATCATGATAGCCATCATTATATTCAGTAGTTCAGTGCATTACAATTATTCACTTTTCTCAAAATCCCAATCTGTAACCTAGGGTTAGAATAATATGCTGGTATATTGGTACAGATGTCTTCTTTTTGTAAAGTGTAATTCCCACTCTAAAACATTATATTGATGATTCCCTGCCTGCAGAAATCACTTCTGTATTTATTCCGGGTGAGAAATGAAACAAATCATTTAGTGTAGGAGGGTTTACAAAAACAATTTCATGGGTGTCAGTCAATAGTACCTGCTAACGGCCCTAAGGACTGCTCACCCACCTACGAGGTTTTCAATACTCTGGCTGTGAAAAGGCTGGGGGAGAACCACATACTTATCATTTCTTCATGGAAATATAACACCCTTAAAATCTGCATCTAAATACCATTTTGCATAGTTAGCGTGTGAAACTAACTTTTTAGAAAGAGCAGGGAAAGGTAAAAAACCCTTTCTGAAAAAAACACATTAAAAACTGAAGCTCGTGGGGAGCTACCCTGGAAGTGGGGCAGCAGATGTGTGCACCAACAACAAGCCAACAGAAAAGCATTCAATAATACAGCAGACTTCCCTGCTGTTATCAGGTTGCTCTATGTTATCAATACTTTTATCAAAACATCAATATCTCCAACACTGAATCCTCAAGGTGACCTTAGAATACTGAATCATCATTGTCCCTGACCAAATCAATCCTCAGAGCTGACACTGTCAGTATGTTACATACTGTTACCATGGGAGCCCAATATAATGGACAACTATCACTTATATATCTGTAACGTGTCAGCCAATAAGAAATGAACAGATGTATCAAAGATAGCTTTGATGTCATTTGTTAAGCAAATTTTAATGCAAACTTTTGAAATGTTGCCAAAAAATGAACAAAATTAAATACAAAATGAGGTAATTTCAGAGTAATTTCCGTCAACTAGTTTGTAGCAAATACCCTCAGAAGTTGGCGTTAGAGGTTTGCATGGATGTAATCCCCCAGTAAACCGAGTAGAAGAGGAAGAGGTAGCGAACCGGAAACCAAACACCGCAAAATATTAAGAATACAGTGTATTTATGAAATAACCCTAACTTGGAGAGGTTGGGAGGAGATATACTTTTCTGAATTCTTATGTTTCTACCTAAAAACCTGTGGAGCTAACATTAGCAGAGCACACATTAACTAGCGTTAGCTTTTCTTTGCTACCCTAGCTACTGAAGGTATACTGAATGCAAACACATGCTGCTTCTGCTTTTTAATGATCTTAACAGTGAATAAAGACCTACCTAGATAATATATATTCAGGGACAGCAGTTAGTGACAGTGGTAACTCTGACAGCTAGACGGAGTAGCTTTGTAAGGTCAGAGTGACCTTTTACCTTTGTTCACCAAATTCAAGTTCGAATGAGCACCATTGTCCATGGGGACAATGGTGCCAAACTTGAAAAAATTCCCTCAAGGCGTTCCTGGGATATCGTGTTCATTATAATGGACCAGACAGACAGGCGGATGGATAACCAGAAAACATAATGCCTCCAGCCACGGCTGTCACTGGCGCAATTATAAACCTTTGGGATGTAAATCCCCCGGTGTGTACTATATCATGCATATCCGATGAAGGGAGTACAATAATGATCATTTTCGAGACCCATAGTCAACCAAAGCCTTCGTAGCCACTGTGCACACAGAGGAAACCAGGCTGCAGTAGGGATGTTTTTCTCCTCTTAACGGCTCTAGCCCTGAACACGCAGATGTAAAAATACACCCCATTCAGAGGGCCATGTTGCCTAGCAGCCAGTTGGTGGGTAGGATGGTGTGACAGTGTGTGAGATAGAAAATGTAGGAGAAACAGAGCAGCTCAGTCAGGGGGAATGAGGAGAACAATATTTATGATAGATTCAAACTGCTTCTTTAACTAAAAGCCAAGAAATTTCAGCCTTTCACCAAACACTCATATAGATACTGATGTGCAATTTTGGGATCTTGCCATACTTCACAAAATTGTTAATTCTGCAAAAAAGAGGCCAAGCTGAAACTATCCTTGATCACGCGCTCTGTTTACAGTTAACGTGGTAACATTTCAAGAGAAGCATAAAATCTGCAAAACTACGTGCCAACAGGTTTTTTCCTCATTAGTCAATCATCCATTATTCAGTGTGCCTGACACTTACTATACAGGATTGCCTATAGCTTGGTCGGATCACAGTTTGATCCTATTCTCCATTCGAAGATTGGTTTGGAAACTGGCCCGCAGTAGACAGGGAAACACACTCCATACATCAGGCGGACTCTGTAATGATACATGAGCATGTCCAATGTATATCGCACAACCTGGATAAAGAGTTTTAACTAAAGGCTTCTTCATATTTTTGTCGAAACATCATTCATCAACTAATTCTGGACGTCACTGGATATCTGGCCAACAAGACAAGAGATCAACCTGTTTTGTACGTCCACACATGATGCCTGCTTGGTGGGCACACTGCATGTCAACCTTTACCCATTCACACTGGACCGGAGGAGGCGGGATTGAACCGCCAATCTGCCAACCGCCAACTGGTTTTCACACTGGCCAAGCGGTGTGGAGTGGGAGAAGAATGTCAGGGTTCTCTCTACCCTCCATCCCACTGCACAAGCTTTCTTTGACCACTGGTTTTGGTTTTGCAGTCTTATAGCCACAAGTCCCTGACCTACATCGGCTATAACGTCAAGAAACAACTCTGTATGTGGCAGGAGAGTTTGATTTCCAAACTTACCAGAACCTCCAGTTCCACTTCTCTTCCCTGCTTGCTGCTGCAGTTTCTGCTCATTCATGAATACAACTCAGGATAGCCACACAATTAAATTATGTCATCTAAATATCAAACAAGACAGGAAAGGTGCTTCCAAACAGAGAGCGGATACGGCTGCACCTGTCACCCAGTGACATCAGTGTTGAATGGGCGGCAGTAGGGCACAACTTCACCCCCACTGGCACATCTTATACTATAACCAAACACGTACAGTTATTCTGCCACCAGCAGTTGACTTCAGTTGGGTGTTCTGTTGCTAGCACAGTGACCGCCCCTATTGCAGCTGCTGTTCAGGGTTTCCGGTGAAAAGGTTGTTAGGCCTGGCGGCCAAGTGTCTTGTTTTTAGGTCAGTCCACCTTAAGTGAGCCCGGGCCGAAGTTGGGACTAACTTTCGGGCTAACCCCCTTCACTTTAATTAGTAAAAAATATGTGTCCCGCGACCCACGAATCACTGTTTGGCTCTTGAGCATTTGTGGCATTTATTCAAATGCCTAAACTCCTCTAACGTTAATGCTAACTTCATACTGACGTCAGTCACACACACTCTCTCTCCCTTGCTCTCTCGACCACACACTCGCTAACATAAACACAACCTACACAATGAGTTATTCCTTAAAGGAGTTAACACATTTTAGTTTAAAACACCTCTTAAAAAGGCATTTTAAAAACATTCCTGATGCTTAGGCTCATGGGCCTTCCAGCTTGCCTGACATTGTTAGCATATATACAGCCTTTTGTCAGATATGTTTCCAAGCAAATATTGACACAAATCTTCTATTAACTCCCCAACATGCCTTTGTCTAAGCCTTACCCGATCAGTTGGGATATGTATATCCCTGATAAGTATTTTGCTCCTGTGGACACAATATGAATATTTACCTTGCTGTGCGTCCTATGTAATACTTTGTGTCTTCCTGGCATGAAGCACAACGCAACTAATTTGACAACTCATCTGTACTAAATCCAGATTCCTTGTTACTCATTTTTACCAGACCTTTGGTCTAACTCTTGTTTATGGAATATTTTATGATTCTTAATAAAGTCATCATTCCATTTGTTGGCCATCTGCTGTCTTCAACCTTGAGTGTGTTTCACTCAATGCATAGCTGTGCACCTCCTACACGCACAGTGAAGGCAATAGAAGCATACTCTACAAGTTGCTGCTAAATCGACCTACTCTAATCTCATCACGTAGCCACATAGAGTGGGTTGTAGCTTAAAATAGAGGAAAGTGTTAACAATAGAGTTGGGCCTTGTAAAAAATGTTTACCGGTTTGAGATGAAGTCAAACCATACAGTCATCTAGCAGACGCTTTTATCCAAAGCGACTTACAATAAGTGTATTCAACATCGGTTTTCGAGAGAACAACTAGTCACCAGAAGTAATAAGTGCATGTCCTTTCCTCAAGCAAGCATCTAAGAGCATAAACCAGCGCCAACGTACAGTGCAGAAACAAACGAATGCAGTAAGTGCCACAAACTAATATGAAAATGATAAGTGCAATAAGCTAGTATGAATACAATAGATGCTAAGTAAGTGCTAAGCGGGAGGCTAAGGGTAGGCCTTCTTGAAGAGGTGAGTTTTCAGTCTGCGCCGAAAGATGGGCAGCGACTCTGCCGTCCTGACGTCAGTGGGGAGTTCATTCCACCACTGAGGGGCCAGGACAGGAAACAGCCGCGACCGGGTCGATCGGCCGCAGGGACCTCTGAGCGACGGGGCAATCAGTCGCCCCGAGGTAGCAGAGCGAAGAGGTCGGGCGGGAGTGTAGGGCTTGACCATGGCCTGGCAATAGGAAGGAGCTGTTCCTTTCACTGCCCTGTAGGCTAGCACCAGAGTCTTAAACTGGATGCAGGCTCTTACAGGTAGCCAGTGTAGAGAACGGAGAAGGGAAGTCGTGTGGGAGAACTTGGGGCGATTGAACACCAGGCGAGCTGCAGCTTTCTGGACAAGCTCCAGAGGTCTGATGGCCGACGCCGGGGCTCCGGCAAGTAGTGAGTTGCAGTAGCCCAGGCGAGAGATGACAAGAGCCTGGATGAGCACCTGCGCCGTCTCATCAGTGAGGAAGGGGCGAATCCTCCTGATGTTGTAGAGCAGGAATCTGCAGGAGCGTGTAACCGATGCAATGTTTGCTGAGAATGACAGTTGGTCGTCCAGGGTCACACCCAGGATCCTCGCAGTCCGAGTTGGCGTCACCACAGTATCATCAATGGTGATGGACAGGTCTCGGTGCGGGCAACCCTTCCCCGGGAGGAACAGTAGCTCGGTTTTGTCCAGGTTGAGCTTGAGGTGGTGTGTCGTCATCCACTTCGAGATGTCAGCCAAGCACGCAGCGATGCGTGCCTCCACTTGAGTGTCACCGGGGGGAAATGACAAGACCAGCTGGGTGTCATCGGCATAACAATGGTAAGAGAAGTCATGCGAGCGAATAACAGAACCCAGAGATGTTGTGTAGAGCGAAAAGAGAAGGGGGGCCCAGGACTGAGCCTTGTGGAACCCCCGTAGTCAGCATGCGTGGTTCCGACACGGCCCCCCTCCATGTCACCTGGTAGGATCGACTTGTCAGGTAGGATGCAAACAGTGAGAGTGCAGAGCCTGAGACGCCCATCCCCTCGAGGGTGGAGAGGAGGATCTGGTGGTTCACAGTGTCAAACGCCGCAGACAGGTCCAGGAGAATCAGGACAGAGGAGAGAGAGTTAGCTCTCGCTGCGCGAAGCAACTCCGTCACCGCAAGGAGGGCTGTCTCAGTCGAGTGACCCACTTTGAACCCGGACTGGTGGGGGTCCAAGAGGTTGTTTTGGTGGAGATAGGAGGATAGTTGAGTAAAGACTTGAGTTCAAGTGTTTTGGAAAGAAATGGTAGAAGAGAAACCGGTCTGAAGTTCTTGACATCAGAGGGGTCAAGTGATGGGTTTTTCAGAAGGGGGGTGACTCTAGCAGTCTTGACAGCTGTGGGAAAGCATCCTGAAACAAGAGATGTTGATGAGGTGGGTGAGGAAGGGAAGGATTTCAATTTGCAATAGACTGAAAAAGAGGGGAGGGGATCGGGTCAAGGGAGCACGTGGTGGGGCGGTTAGATGTAACAAGGTTGAGGACCTCGTTGGGGGAGAGGGGAGCAAGATAGGGTAAGATGGGGCATGGAGAGGGGCGGGAGAGCTGTGGGGGAAGAGCTGGATATGGTAGAGAGGGAGAGGGTGGACAGGGGGGCTGAGAGGAGGAGGATCTTATCTGATATCTTTTACCTTCTTGTCAAAGAAGTTGGCGAAATCGAAACTTTCTCTTCACTCCCTTCTCCCTGACGAAGAGTTTTTTAGGATTGGAAGCAGAGGTTAGGATTTTGGAGCGAAATAAGGCAGCTTTAGCAGTAGAAAGAGCAGTGGAAAAAGTGGAAAGAAGAGCTTGGAAGTTAAGAAGGTCTCCCGGGAGTTTGCCTTTTCTCCATTTATGCTCAGCCTCTCTTAGGCTCCGTCTGTCAGGATTCACTGAGTCCGACAGCCATGGGGCAGGTGGGGTTGGCCGTGCCGGCCTGGAGGTGAAGAGACAGAGGTTGCCCAAAGAAGAGGAAAGGGTGGAGAGGAGAAGATCAGTAGCAGTATCAGGGTATAGGAGAGAGAAGGATTCTGGGTCAGGGAGAGCAGAGGTAACAGAAGAGGAAAGATCAGCGGGGGAGAGGGAGCGGAGATGACTACGGGTAGAAACCATGTGGGTAGGTGGAGGAAGTACGGGGGGAGAGGAGAGGGAGAGGGAGTAAGACATGAAAAAGTGGTCAGAGAGCTGGAGGGGAGTGACGGAGAGGTTAGCAGTAGAACAGTGTCTAGTGAAGATAAGATCCAGCTGGTTGCCGGCCTTGTGGGTCGGAGGAGAAGAGGAGTGGAAAAGGTCAAAGGAGGAGAGGAAGGAAAGAAGAGGTTCTAATTTATCAGTCTGGATGTTAAATTCTCCGAGCAGGATGAGTGCTAGGTGTTGCACTTGATTCAGCAGCCAGTCCACCAAAACTGGGAGGAGCAGCCTGCCACTAGAATGAGAATAGGTGGTCCACCTTAAAGGTCAGCCCACCTTAAGAGAGCCTGGGCCGAAGCTGTTTCTAACTTTGGGGATAACCCCTTCAGCCACGTAGAAGAGTACAGAGATTTGAAGCAAATTTTATATATTGGCCAAAGTGTGGAATTACAACTTCCTGGTGCATCACGTGCTGCCACCCAAAAGTACTTTCCCCCATAGACTTACATTGGGAAAGAGAGTCCAAAAAGTTGTAAAATGCACTAATAGCTGAACGCAGAGTTACTTTCCTCCCTCCGTTCGTTTGAATGAGCCCGAGAACGAGGCTGGACTGAGGCCTGGGAGGTGGGGCTAAGCAAATGCTAGTGTACATGCTCTATGGGCCCAATGGATGAGGACAATCGCTGGATGATCTGGGTAATTCTGTACTTGGCATTCAAACACTTTTTGCTTCATGTACCACTGAGCAACATTCATAGGCATGTAACATTATTGCTAACTTAATACTCACCGTCTCGATCACATTCTCTTACTCTCTTTTGATCTATAACGTTAAGCACACGGCTCCTCTTATCCGTTTATATATACGCATGATATTATGTCACGTTGTCATATTGCTCATTAATAATGAAAAAACAAAAACTGTGACACCGATGGCATAGATTGTTGATGTAGGCTACTTTTTAATTAGCCAGAAGGTGGTATAACGACAATACCGGTTAAATCAAATCAAACCGGTTTAAGCCTATACACCGTACCGGACCGGCAAAACAAAAACTCTAGCCAACTCTAGTTAGCCAAATGAAACGATCAATATAGAATGTTTAGCTTACTGATATAATACACATTGTTTACTACTCCAGAGGTGGACATACAATCCAGGAACATTAGCTCTTGTTTTTCTTGTGGTTCCTGGTGGCACACCAAAGAAAGGTGAACCATCATCCACTCAGACAGCAGCAGCAAATAATAGCCATGCATGTTCATGAGAGTGGCAGCAGCCTTCTCTCTCCAAAGGTGGCAATGCTTTACAGCTTCACCCCAAGTAATAGAGCATGTGTTAGGAAGCATTGTAATTCCATCGAGGGGAAAATCATTTTACGATTGGTTTCTAGCTTGTAGCGTAATAGATTTAGGCTTGGAGACCAAATTCCAACACAAAGTCTGTACTGCAAACCGAGGGACTAGGCGTTAAGATAGAGTTGGATGATATAATATGAATTTGTCAACCCCCAGAATTTGTTTTATATCTCTAACACTGAGATAGATTTCCATTTAATATATCTGGTGGACAGTTGTGGGCAATTTTGCAAATCAATGAATGAAACTGCTTTATGGCAATATACTGGATTGTAGCATATTTTATTTACTGGATGAGGTAAAAGCAGATATTCCCATCTGGTTATTTCACTGTAAATGGTATCTCAATTGAGTTTTCACTAAATGCACTAAATTTTGTTCAATAAGATCATCTTCACAAATGAACACTACAATGCAATCACCAGAAGTAAAAAGCTAACATTAGGCTATAGTAGCAATGACATCATGTCACCACCACTAAACTAGATGATGACGTTTTGTAGTCTCATATAATCACTTGCTAGCAAACACCTTCATAAAGACACGTAAAAACTTCAAAATTCACAAGTGGATATTTTCTGACATTTGGTGTTGTACAAGAAAACCTTAGAATCTCCTAAACTCGTGTTAACCACAGACCTTATTTCAGGCATCTAACCAAAAGCCTGTTCAAAAATCCCAGACTTGGAGACAAGGAAACCGGAAGTGTACAATGCTGACTAATTTGGGGGTTTTAGGACTAACCACAGCACTCTGTAAAACTGCTATTGAGTTGCATTATGGGAAGTTAAGGACCAGTCATGTTGGAGCGTGCCCTATATTAAGGACTAAATGTCAGGTAATCTCAGCTTCTGCTGATCTAGGCCCGTTCTTTATTTATTTTGTTATCGGTCATCGAACTTTATGGAAATACAATACTTAATGGCTTGAACATTCTTTTTACGTGATTAGGTTATCAGGGAAGATATGGTCACTGTGAACCATATAAATGCCTTCATTTATACATACTACAGCAATTTAGGTTACCTGCTAATTCAGTTAATTGTAAGTAAAGAGATACTGTCTGTATTTGTTGCAGTATGACCTGCTAGTACACTGTTGGTCAAAGACTCTATTAACCCACTCTAACCCCACATTCAACACCTGATGATGCAAGCAGGGGCTCAGCAGCAGCAAGCAGGACTCAATAGAGCCCCAACACCTTTGATCATTCCTACCATTTCAATCTTTCAAACCAGAAATTCGGAAGGCAGACTCTGGCAAAACATGACTGCCTTGTTGCTGATCAGCTCGTGGTTAACCGCACCATCAGGTGGAGAATTCAAGTGGTGAACGGAGCACTGTAATACAATGTGTAAGCATTCAGTCCATGGCAGGTACATCAAAATTAGGCTGACACTAATTGAAATGGTCCTTTAAGTAACACAGAGCAATAGTAATGGAATTTTGACTTTCTCTGACTCGGAAAATATTACAAAATCACAACAAAATCACAACAAGCCCTCATTCATCAGGGCCTGTCAGAGACAATGCAGTGTCCTGTGTTCATATTTCAATATGATAATCGAAATGTAATGTCCAAACAAAAGTCACCATTAAAGGCCACCACCACAACTACTACTGTGCTAGTAATAATGTGAATCATCATTTTGAATGTAAAAGAAGTGCAGATTGTGGAGCTGCAGGACGGCTGCTCCACAGTCTGGGGGCGTAGGAAGTGAATGCAGCATCACTGTCAGCTGTAGTCCTGGGGCGAGGAACAATGACTGTGACAGAGACAGTGGAACACAGTGATGTGACGGGGACGGGCATTTCATCATGCTGATGTTTAAATTCTGTCTAAATTGCGTTAGTGTGGCATGATATCGAAGTATATGTTCATATTTGTACAGTTGTCATTCACAGTCTATGAACACTGTGGCTCTCTTCAGTCTTTTCCCATCAAGGTGTATTGACGGATGATACACAGATGATGAGCATTCTTGCATGAATCAAGCTGTATAAATCTTTGCACCCTGCCCCATAACATTGCTGTAACGTATACACAAGGAATCATGATGCCCTGTTGAGACTGCAGCGTCACTGGCTGCAGAAGAAGAACAGGGTAAACAGGGACGAGGTGAATACAGATTCTCAGCATCACTGCTCTCAAACTGCATAAGCTACCAGGATTACACTCCGTCTGGCTCTTTGTTATGTGTCATCTCAATAGTATACATATGATCCATAATGATAACTTCATATTTGTTAGCAGCATAACCTGATTGGGGTATTCAGTGTGGTTGCTTGCTTCCTTAGACCAGCTGAACAGTCAGTGAACCATGCAACATATCTACCATATCAAACAGACAGCAGCCTGACAACAGTCAGTTCCACTTATACCTCTGATGTGATAGACAGATAAAAAGATAGACAGACAGGCAGACAGACTGGTTGGTTGGTTGGTTTAGATAGATAGATAGATAGATAGATAGATAGATAGATAGATAGATAGATAGATAGATAGATAGATAGATAGATAGATAGATAGATAGATAGATAGATAGATTAGATATTTCACCTCTACAAAATAAAAACACGGCAGCAGAGTGACGCTGTCCTTGGTCTCATTCCCGCCTTTCAGTCGCTCCTTGGCACGAGACATAACGAGCGGCCGATGGTCTCTCCCGTTGCCGGGAGACAGGGAGCTGTATTTGATTCCCGTCGTAATTTTGGCGAAATTCCCACGGACTCCGGTTCCCCCAAACCCTTAATGGCAGACCTCCATCGCCCGACGAGATGAGCTGGAAGTGTCGATGCCTGCTAATGTGATTTGTCCGTGGACGCCTCTAAAATTGCGGTTTTTGGGCTTCAAAAAATGGTGCCGGAGCAGGACTGGCATTGTCTCCCCCAAATCTGTACGCCCTGTGTGCTGACATTAAAATTCATCCTGGAAATTCATACGGTGTTCAGAGGAGAGGATTACTCCTGTCACCCCCGCGTAGCTCTGATGCTTCTCCACTCACTCTCCTCCAGCTCTGCTGCAGCCAGCAGGGGACCGTCATTAAGCTATTCACAGTAAACCATAGTGCTGTTTCCTGTCAGGATTTTCAAAGTAAAGCCATTTTACAATTTCTCAGCACAGTTTCTTATTTCATCAATAATTCCCCTGGGCATTCTTAACAACATTTAGGCAAAACTTTGTAATGTTGTTACTGTTATTTACAGAGGATTTTTGCTTGAAATTTGATGGTAGAATTATACCACAAAAAATAATAACCACATCTGGTCTATAGCGGCTAACTTTCGTTAACTTGACGCATCAGCAGGTGCCAGGCAACTAGCAGTGGGCGACGGTGGCTAAGTGTGGAGCAGGGCCGTCATTCAATCAGCGGTTCGATCCCCGGCTCTGGCTCCGCTAGACGCATGTCGATGTGTCCTTGAGCAAGACACTTAACCCCCCAAAACAAATGTGCTCCCGTAGCTGTGCTCGTTCGCTCTGCACCAAATTAATTATTTTCAGTCATTTGAGCCACGTAAGATCCACAGACCTCTCTGTGAACTATTTATGCTGAAGTAAATTGTTCTCTTTGTAAATTGTTCATAGTAGTTCATCCAAAGGTCTGCTACTGGGGCATTTGGAGGGAAAGGAGAAACGATTAAGGATTGTAGAATCTTTAATCATTCTAGATATGCTAGAATCAGTGACGGGCCGTGCATTTCATGCCTGGGCCTTCACTGCTGTCCTGCAGCTGAAACACAGCTTCTGTTATTATTTGTTTTGTGTCAAAATGAAGCCAACACCTGTAGATAGTGCGTGTCCTCTCCACTCTGACTGCAGCTGGGACTGCTGCGCCTGTGTGTGCTTTGGGGCGGCTCACGGCAGCTCGCGCTGCTCGTTCACGACAGAGCAGAACGTACGAGCTTTAACGAGTCAAAACACCACAAAAGTCAACAACACCAGAACAAGTTGCTAGATTTGTCACTACCGTACTTTCCAGACTATAGAGCGCACCTGTATATAGGCTGCACCTGCTAATTTTTAAAAGAAAAAATAATTTGTACATAGATAAGCCGCACTGGTCTATAAGCCGCAGGTGTCCCCGTTGAACGGCAAGATGCTTTTAACAGTACTAAAGTTGTCTTCTTCTCTGAACATCATAACATGTCATACTCGCGAGCTTCTAAGCTAATTTTAACATTACCGCCAATGGGGAAATGCTAACCGCGATTAGCATTAGCGAATATAATATATCTTCGTACATCTTTTCATGCTTCATACAGACATACTTACAGACTAAGGTATCTCAAGGCTACCAAACGGAAGAAGTAAAACGAAGCAGCGTGTCTTCTCATTAGAATCTAAAAGCAACGAGGCAATAACTGTTGTTGTTGTAACTCGTAGCTCTGAATAGCATTTACGGCTAACTGGCTTGGCCGCTTAATAGGGCTGATGACGCCGCTGGTCACGGCGCTCGCTAATAGCTCCAATAACAGCTGATTCCGCCGCAGACTTTTACAGTGCAGTAAAAGTCTATATTTCTGTGGAGGAATCAGCTGGTATTGGAGCGATTAGCGAGCGCCATGACCAGCGGCACATCAGCAACGCTTGAAATTAGTTATCCAGGTCGCCCTGCCTGTTTGTTTTTTTCCAGGTACGGGTCACGTGATAGTGAGTGTGACGAATCAGGGACGGAGACGTCATGGCTGGTAATAACCAATCCAGTAGCGAGCACGGGTGTGGGCTCATGTTTTCTAACACACGTCCGTATCCGACTTTGGCGGCGCAAAGCTACGGAAAAATCCATACATTAGCCGCATCGTTGTAAAAGCAGCAGTCTCAAAGCGTGTGAAAAAAAGTAGCAGCTTATATGCCGGAAAGTACGGTAGTAGCTTTTGACAAAAAAAGACTCCATGTGGGTTTGGAAAGTCGCCAGATTTAGCAAGAAAGTTGGCAACACTGACACCAGCTAAATATGTCCCCAGAGCAACTTTGGACGTGACAATAGTTCCTATCACATATAAAACCAAACAAAAATCCATCTTCATAAAAACAAGTTGTACGAATAATAATATATAATCAAGCATATTAAAGCTACTGCAGATATACAAATAAACACAGTTAACTTACCAGAGCTGCTGTTCACTATTTAAAGACAAAGTATATCCTCCTTTCTATGTTAATAAAGACTTTAATCTCACGGTTGTTCAGTACATCCGTGTGTTTTAGTTCCAGTAAGAAGTCCTTCTCCATTCATGGACGCCAGTGAAGACAGTGGAGCCTCCCCAGTTGTATTTCTTGAATACGTTTTAATGGTTTGAGGCTGAAGATGTCCGCTCCACAGAGGCAGCAGATTTTGGGATTGTCACCGCCCGACATGTCAGGCTAGCCCACTAACCAATCACGTACTTGTAGGCCAGCTAGCATCTCTGACACGTCAAAGAATACGCCCAACATGTCAAACTAAAGATCTGATTGGTTGAACACTATGACAATCAACAATATCGTCCCCATTCACTTAAACTGCACATGGATGCACTTGTGAGTCTGCAGGCCTCGGGCCTCTCTTCTTACCTAGAGACACAGAGGTGAGATCTGATTGGATAAAAGCTCTACTTAAAACAAGCTGCACTGGAAGCAGAGCAATTGAGGAAGACAGGAGCTGTGCAATGAGAAAAAAATATTTTTATAAATTATAATACATGTAGTGTATTTAAGAAAAGTTATTAAATTATAAAATAGCTATAACTTTGTGATTCTGTTTAGGCCGTCAGTTGCCCTGACGGCCCACCACTGGCTAGAATCAGTCTAGCTACCTATGGGGGTGGGTGGCACAAGTGAATGTGTACCTGATTGTCAGAGAGAGTGAGGTGGGATGTCTTTGTTGTTGTCTTGCTAGTCTGTTGAGAGTTAGTCTAGGACCAGCAGCGGATTGTCAAACCTGTTAAGAGAGCACTAAACGGTGTTGACTGTTGTTTTGGCGTAGGCCCACAGTAGCCTATTGTCCTCTAATTCAATGATTTTCAACCACTGTGCTGCAGCATAAGGGTCCTCTCATAGCCTGTTTCTGGCTCTCATGCATAGGATTTTCTCAGTTCCTGTGTGTGTATGTGGCTGTAGCTCAGCCTATCATCGGTCGATTTCAGTCAATGAGCCCGCCTTCGACGCGTCAGAGTCTCAGGAAAGCGTGTGTCGAATTTGGTATTGATTGACAGAAGTTTCAGCCAGTAAAGTTGCAAGAAGTACCGCGTCTCCCAGAGCGTAAATTTCCGCTCGCCAGAAGTCTGACGAGCGGAAAGCCCAAGCTGGATTGACCACTCTTATACTGGAAACAGCTCGGCAGCAAACTGGATGCAGTTGGCAACAATGATGGTAGCTTTGAACTGAATAATCTGCGACGTTATTGTACAAATTTTTCATAAAACGTGACCAAAAACCCACGATTTCTTTCGGCGAAGGGCAGTGCCATCTTACCGTTCTCCACTCACAGCTTTGTACTGGTTCCACGGAGAGAAAAACCGAAGGTATTTATGCGTTCGGCCATGAGTGCTAATGCTATAAAATACATTGCAATGCTCGCTAGCCGCAAGCATCAGGGTGCAAATATTGATTTGCCGTACACATAACGCCGATTTCTGCCCAGGATTTCATGCTTTTATGACGCATTCTCTAGATGCTTATATTAGTAGTCTATAGTTGTGTTTGGAGTATGTAAAAAGTGACTTATATGATAGTGTTGCCCATACGTTGCTGTTTAATCCGGTAAAACAACTGTACAAATCCACAATACTGGCGAACAGGCAATTTTTCGAACAATATTTTCAGGGGGGCTGAGCCCGAGAGCCCCCGAATTCGGGGGCGTCGTCCTTAAGAGGTTGTAGAATTAACCTCTATAGCCCGAGCGAGCCCCATTTTGGGTTCGAGTCCCGGTACCGAGGTTCCGAATGGACTTTTCATCAAGAAATATGAAAAATGGTCCAGACATGTAAAATATCGAAGAAAAAAAATAGTCTGGGCAAAGTCATCATGCAAGCCATTTTACACAATTATACACAGTTATACACAAACTAATTCAATACACTAGAAGATTTATCACAATATCAGGATTTTTCTCCACAAACTCTGCCAACTATGCACGCGAAAATCATCTTTCATAACAAAGCCGGCAGCGAAAATGGCGGAAGGATACATGATTTTGCATGAGGGCTTGATACGGCCTTGACCCAGCGTGTCCAAATTGACCTCTGACAAAGCATTCAAAAGTCACAGAACAAACGCCGAGAACCCACATACTGCTCTCAAGAAAAGAAATTGAAAATATCCCTACCTTTTTGTGATTTCCGTCCGGAAAAAAACATTTAATCCATTGAAAGTTTTTCGCCTGGACCAATCAATTTTTCGCATGGGGGTTGAGCCCACCTTATCAATATTTTTACTGACTAATGGGTCTCAACTTTCCAAATAACACCCCTGACAGCTTTCAATGGACTATTCCGCACCTAACAATGTGTCATATGAATAAATCCGCCAATCACAGGCCTTACAAGTCCCACATACACACTGAGTCAGAGCAGTTTGTTTTCATGGATGAGACATATGACATCTGAAAATAGCTGAACATATCTGAAAATGATAGCAAACTGCTTTATTACGATGTATTGAACACTCTTAGTGATAAGGCAAGTGAATATAGTTATATAGTATATAAAATTAGAATAGAGCAGCGCAAAATCTGGTTCCGAAAATCAGAATTTTGCTTGAAATTATGTACTCAGACCTCATTTATGCTGGCCTGCTCAGTAAAATTAGCTTGGACAGACCACGAACCTGTTGTGCTATGACTGTGGAGTATTTTTAGGCTTCAATCTGCATTATTTCAAAAAGAAAGTTCAATAAAAGTGCTTTTTTTTCAGACGAACCTGCAATTTTTCAATTTGAGCTGTGTGCCATCTTCATTCACTATTAACCAGCAACATATACACAATATTTACACATCTGAACAAGTCTCTCACAAGTTGTACCTGTATTATACCATAAAAATTATCAAAATATACCTTGTAGTTTCAGATCTACAGTCTAAAAGGTATGGGTATGCAATTTTCGAGTAGAGGCCTAAAAATAGGGCTATGATGCGAGGTTGTAGTGAAGAACGGCAATGGAGAAATATTTCAAAAAGAAAACTGTAGACTCTGATCTGGGCCCTGGGCAACCTTCTGACCCAGATGAAAAGCCCAGTATGAGTGGTGGTACAAAAAAGAAAAAACTGTGAGCTCGAGGCAATACAGCGAAAGCTATCTTTCGTTGGGATTCACTTTCACAGGGGATCTGACTGCACCGACTCCGTTACGCTTGGTGTGTGGGGAAAAACTATCAAACAGTGCCATGGTCCCAAGCAAGCTGAAACGTCATCTCCAGACGAAACACCCGTCACTCAACAACAAGAACAGGAACTATTTTGTTCGACTGCGCTCACAAACTGAGAAACGGGTAACTTTTATGAGGAAATCCACAAATGTGTCTGAGAAAGCTCTCAAAGTAGTAGCTGAACTGGTGGCCAAATCAAAAAGCCCACACACTGTGGCAGAGACATGAATACTACCTGCCTGTAAAGCCATTGTGAACGTGATGCTCGGCCCTGACGCGGTTAACGAAGTAGCTAAAGTCTTTTTGCACCGCGAGGCGCTCGTTGCCAAGACTTTACCAGCAGACCTAGCTCCTGTGTTGAATGATGTCATGCGCCTGGTTAACTTTGTAAAGACAAGACCTCTGAAAAGTCACATATTTGCATCTTTATGTGAGGAAATGGGAGCGGATTACGCCCTATTGCTCCACACAGAAGTCCGATGGTTGTTGCGCGGCAAAGTGCTGGCCCGTGTGTATGAGCTGCGGGAGGAACTGAAAGTGTTTTTGACTGATGAGAGGTGCGATGATGCAAAACTGCTCGCAAGCGATGAGCGGTGTGCAAGGCTGGCATACATGGCAGATATATTTCAGCACCTGAATGAACTGAACACAAGAATGCAAGGCCGAAATGAAAACCTGCTCACAAGCACAGACAAAATAAATGGATTCCGTTCAAAAGTGCACCTCTGGCAACAACATGTTGAAAGTGCCAACCTTGACATGTTCCCCCTCACCCAGAAATGGCAAGGAGTTGTCAACACTGCTGCACTGTGTGAGATAATAGGTAAACACTTAAAAACTCTTGAGAAGTTGTCATTTTATTTCCCCTCTACCTCCACTGAATGCCTTGACTGGGTTAGGGACCCGTATAGCTCAGCAACAGTTTTTGGAAAGGACATGACTTTGCACGAGCAGGAGGAACTAACTGAACTGAGACAAGACCGTGGTTTAAAGCTGAGCTTTGCTGATCTACCTTTGGACAGTTTTTGGTTGACTGCTGCCAAGGAGTTCCCCATTCTGGCAAACAGAGCTATTTCAACATTTCTCCCATTTTCCACTACATATATATGTGAGATGAGCTTTTCAAGCATGGCTGCTATAAAAACTAAAAACAGAGAGACAGCGCTGTAGAAGAAGAGCTTCGTGTGTGCCTTTCTTCAGTTTCTGCCAGGATATCAGCTCCGGTTTCATCCAAACAGGCCCAGGTTTCACACTGAATAAGGATCAATAAATTAAGACTTTTGGGACTACAGATGAAAAATAGCCTTTTGGCTAACTCTGGCATATTTGCAGAAATGTTTTTATTAATGTGCACTGTCCCGTTCAAATAAACCAATAAATAAATAACAGACTTAAAGTGTCAACATATATGCTGTATTATGCTCAATGTGACATTTTGTAACTTTTTTGGTTGTTGGTGTGATTTTTTTATTGTAAAAAATGTGCCGCGGTTCAAAAAAGGTTGAAAAACACTGCTCTAATTAATCGAAACAAGCAATATGTCTCCTAGCTTCCTTTCCTTACCTTGTTACATTTGGTAGAGAAAAGAAACGAAAGCCTCAATTCCATTCACCTCCATTTTTTGGGGTGTGACAAAGTCTAGGTAAGAAACCTACATATTTTGGGGGGAATTGACTGAAATGTGTCTGCTGCACACTTGTTCCGATTTTTATCTTGTTCACTTATTCTTCAATAAAATATTCAAATAATGATTTTATTTATTTTATTTCAATATTACCATTTTCACTTCTACTACTTCTCTACACAACTATTCAAATATGACTGTTGCATTTTCTAAACTGGGCTACTGTTATTTAATAAAATTGTCTTAACATAAGGCTTCTACAAAACATGAAACATCTTCTTTCAAACTACAGCAGCTTTACTTGTGAACTGTGAAAGAGGTCACTGCTGACCAACACACACCAATACCAACATATATAATCTGGTTGGCATTGCCAGACAAAACATTTCTAAATCAGTGCTGCCAATAACAAATTTAAGGACACAAACGCTTAGTCATTTAACAAACACTTTTAATTAGAAACGATGGGTATTGCTTGACAACACTTAGATACGCATAGATGAAGCCCATGAGCAGAAGGAAAGCCTTTGCCACACTTTGACAGTCATCAAGAACCTATTTTCCCTCGATGACGACGATCACATTGTCAGGAGTGAAGCCTTTCTGTGTTGCATTTCCATGGATGACAAGGATCTTCATGACATGTTGAGCATAGTCCTCTTCAATGACATCTTTGAAATTCAAATTTACTAATGTTCATTTTTATCTCTTCGAGTCTGATGTGTTCTCAAAAAAGGACAATAGTGGGGGAAACTAACAAAAATATTGAATGTGTTCAAATGCGTCATTATGTATCTATTCTCAGTGTATGAGCCCAACATAATTTTATATAATATTAATATATGATATCTAAACTTTACCAGGCTGGGTGAATCCAGCATGGGTCTTTGGTTCCTGCAACTCCGCCCTTTGTCCCAAGTATCTCCAGAAAGTTGGTGGTGCAATTGTCCAATTTCGACAAAAAGGTTCGCTCCAGATGAACTGTGGTTATTCTTCTGAACTCCTCATTGATCTGAAATAAAAAACAACATGATCAAGATGAGGTACCTTGCTAAAACAATGAATGCAGTAGTCCTGCCAGTATAATGTACTATTGAGCAGCAACACAAAGTACAACTTCAAATGTATATGTCAAGTTAAACTATAACAGTACTAACTTAGTTGATTTTACCTTGCGTCAACTGTTGATGTCAACTTGCTGAGAGTGAACGTCCTTTAATATTCTGTGAAATATATAGAGAAATTATGTTAAAACATGAACACACAACATTAAATCTGAATTTGGCTTAAATCTTCATATCGATAGCATGTTTTATCCCCACATAAACAAGTCACCATGACGTTAATACTGAGCTACACAGCAGGCCTGGTCATGTTGATATGTGACACTAACTCAACACAGTACTGGCACCTTGTTTCATGCCCACAGCCTTCATCATCAAGGACACTGCATTGGATAGAGACATAAGAGACAAGTTTAAAACTGATGACAGAAATATAAGTTACTGTAAAAATTTGTCAGAATATGATAGTGACAAAATAATGTTAAGTGTATTAGACTTGCTCTAAAGTCACTAATTCCACCACGTATGGGATATATTTTAGCACATGACCAGAGTGTGCTTGTTACTGCTGTTGGGGTCTGGCGCCATCGGGTGACTGGCGGAGGTTATCACGGGCTCCGTCCTGTGACAATCTGACCTCCGATCTGATCCTCGCCCCTTTAAGATGACCCCGCCTCCGGCCACCGCTCAAGCGGACTCTGTATTGGTCAACAAGCAGCCTCCCGCTGTGCAGAGAGACCCGTTTAAAAGCGCCCGCTCATCGGACATCTTCCTTCTTCGCCCCGGGACTCCGTCCTGTACATCGAGAAGACACACCGGGGACCGATCGCCCCTACCCCCACTCAACTCAGTGCCCACGTGTTGCTTTTCGCTGGCCGAAACCGACCACGTTATTCTGAGTTACGGCCCTGAGCCCGCGAGAAACGCATCCGCGCTCCGCTTTTCTTTTTTGTGTACACGCTACAGGACCAGAACGAGAATACCTCATTCTTCACCGTTTCATTACCGGCAGATACGATTCGACACGTGTCCCTCCCGACGTTGATACTCCGGCCTATTCATCTGCAGTGAAAAAGCCTCTCGCAACAGCAACCCTGCCCCGTTGTGCTCAAACCACAACGCCTCACCTCAAGACTTTTTTTTCTTCCTCCCGACAAGCAACTCATTCATCAACGAATGAACACTCCCTTCGTCGCTAAGAAGTTCCTCACAGTAAGATTGATGGTGTCTGGGCATAAGTTAGCTTAAATTAACCTAAGTCTAATTCAGGTGTTTTGATATATATGTTATTATTCCCGTGTTTTGTCGTGTTTAAGTCATTGTTATAGTGTTGCTGAGTATTGCGCAATCGCTGACGGACCGCCGAGCCCGCAGCGTTTGCCCGCTTCCTGTTTGTTCTTTGTCCTCTGGGATTGTTTATTTCATTTGTACTGCCCTCTTTCCTCGAATCAATTCTGTGAGTGAAGTGTTGAACCGTGGTTATCAGCATAAGTGTCGTGAGTTCGCGAGGCGACATACGACCACTTATGTGAGGCCAGCGATACACACTTTCACTACAACGCGACCCCGCACGCAGAAACTCTGGTTCCTCTCTCTCTGCCCCTGTTATTTTCCTCTTGTTTTTCGATAACTTGCATACACATAAAGCTCCGGCTGAGGGCGGTTGAAACGCTCGCCTATTGTCTCGACGCACGTGGCCACACGTGCTCACACACAGCTGCCCCCCCTTCTTCCGCCAGTTTGCCCCAGTCACTCGACTAGGCCATCTAGTGGTGGTTCGACGGTAGTATTTTAAGGCCTACCTCCCCCCCCAGTTTGTCTAAGTCTCTCGACTACGCCATCTGGTGGTGTTCAGCGGTAATACCTTAAGCCCTCTCCCTTCTAACCCACAGTCTCCACCCCTTCTGCTCGTTTGGCTAGCGGCCATCTTTGTAGTTTCTCGACTGTCAGTGTTAAGAACCCCCCCTTTCTTTTATACATAGACACACACACACACACACACCCACATACTTATATACACAACCCCCATTCCCCTTACTCATTTTATTCATTTGTTTTAGGTATTAGGCACATAAAACTGTATGGTGGCGTTTGTTGATTGTTATGGTAATTGATCTGATCATTTATTATTTTGATTTAATAAACTCTATTATATTTTAAGGAGCAGTTGTTTGTGATTACTTGTGCATATGTATGTAATAACACCTGGATGTGGTAGTCAGTGTACGTACTCCATCCTTCATTGTCATTTCGAATGCATAGTCGCACCCGACTATTGACATCACGAGTGACCCCTAATTATGAGACTTAGTTTATTGTTTGGTTATTAGTCCCTGTTTACAGGGTGGTGCCCCGTTGTTATTAATAATCATTAATACTTGTTACTTACATTAATAATTCTATTGATGTCAGGAATTCAGTTTCTTCAAGCTAATAACTTAAACATGCCCCTCTGTTGATCCCAACATACTGGTGCCCCGTGTGAGGCTACGTTATTCCAGTTATTGCGATATATATGCACATTAATCCATAATTAATTTTGAATTATTAATTATTATTCTTTTTCTGTTTTTTGAATACTCCAAATTTCTGAAACTTATTTTCCAAAATAGGTAGACCTTGATATTCAAAATCTTTCCTTATTGTAATTTAATTTTAATTCTAATTTTGATTATTAATCTTAATTTCAATTGAATTTTTAATTTTTCCGAAATCCTATTTCGTTTCCTTTCAGGTTCAATTATTCGTTTCATTTCCTAAACTAACAGCCAGCTGTGTAGTAGATTTGATCGTTTATTTGTAATACCTATACTTTGTTTTCTTAATCCCTCAAAGAAATTACACACAGCTGTCATAGGCCAAAAGCGCTAAACCACGTTAGCATTTTGTACCTTTGGTTGCCAAGCAGTAGTGATATCTCAGAGTAGTACAGTAGAAATTGTAAGTCACAGAACTAGACATTTCACTGTGCTCCTGCATTAACCGCAAACACTAACAGTTTCTTACTAACCGTAAGGAATCAATAACCACTAGGAGTCGCGCTTATTAAAAAGAGAATGAGTGAATCCAAAGACTCCCTTCCTGGAGCTGTAGCCCCAGAAGACGCCGCAGTGCGAGATGCGGTGGCCAGACTCCTCAAGGTCACACAAGATGACAGAGAGCAGTTCAGTAAATACGACACCAACACGTGTCAGGAGCAATTAGAGGAGTTAGTGGAGTATGTAAACGACCCAGAAGGTAAGCCAAAACGCCTGATTCAAACCGTGATTGGACAAATCTTTTTCGCCTACCATCAGAAAATGCAGCTGCAAGCTGTCGCACATCGCGAGGAATGCGACACGCTGCGCCAAGCGATGGGTGAGATCCAGTTGAAGGTTAGGCAGGACGAAACCGACAATCGAGCGCTTCATAACGAAAATGAGACCCTCCGAATGAACCTCCGCGAAGTCCACAAGGAGCTCGATCTTTCCTTAGAGGCTCACGACAGAATGACAAAGCTTGATGCGGTCATGCCGGTACAGACACCAGCAAGCCAGGTAAGTTCTGTGCCGTCCCAACTAGCCGAAAACCACGTCACTTTGGACAAATACAGTGCCCCTCGGCCTTCCAACCCCTTGGACTCTGCCGGCCCATACGGCCCGAGTCGGGCCGCCCTACATTTCAGTCGGACGGGCTCTCCATCCAACAGGGAGAGAGACCCTCCATACACCTCAAGGTCGCGACGAAACCGCTTCCCCTCCCCCTTGCGGGGGGAGGCTAATCGCCCTGATCACACTCACGGTGAAGTAATAGACTCAGATGACTCAGACGGCCCAGGCCCCATTGGCGCGCAGGGCCTGCGCACCCGGCAGATTGAGTCTCTCGCCAAAGACGTAGAACGTTTCGACCCCGGTAGCAGAGAGTCGAGCATCGACGACTATCTACGGGAGATCGACCGCTGCCTCCTTGACATCTCGCGCCCCTCATCGCGCGAAAAGCTAAAGCTAATCTGGAAAACCACGGCCCGAGGCGTCCATGTTTTCATGGAAACGCTCCAGCCAGGTATCCGCGACCGCTACTCGAGCCTCTGTCAGGCTCTCCGGGAGGAGTACTCCCTGTACCCCGACCCCGCTTCTGCCACCCTCGGCGCCTTTGCGATCTCTCAAGGAAGGCTAGAGGCCCCTAGAGATTACTTCAGGCGTCTGAGATCCGCGTACTTCCAGGGACGTAATGCCCCTGGTCTAGAAGAAGACCATGCCTTTAAGTCCTTATTCCTGCACAATCTCCACGACGGTGTGAGGTACGATGTTACCATGCATTGCAGAACAAGTAACCTCACAATGCCGGAGATCAGGAAATATGCGCAACTGGCATGGGAGACGCGCGCACGGCCTATGAAGAAGCATGAAGACACTGCCAGAGTCCTGGGCATCCAACAGTCAGGGGACCCTGACCTAGCGTTGGAAGGCAACGAAAGGCCTTGGGCCAGGGACTCTCGGCCACCCTTGAGAAGCCAACGACCATGGCAGTCGCAGGACCAACGCAACCAGGGGGGTCAGAGATACCCCCAAGTTCACAACCAGGTAAGGCCAAGGCAGCAACCCACATCGCATCCACCCAGAAGGGGTGAACGCAACCCTCCACCACCAGGTAGGTATAACGGACAGGCTCGCAATCTCCCTGGCAGGGAGGCTGAAAAGCCTGAGCTGGAGAGCCTAATCCGTAAGTATGTGCAAGAGGCAGTCAAGCAGTTGGGGAAGGCTCCGCCCCCGCGGAAACCACCAACCCCGCCAGGGAAACCAGATCCCAACTTGCCGACCACCTGACTAGGCCTAGAGACTTCTTCCTCCACCGCCAAAGTCTACTTTGTAGGTTGGGGAAGAGACATCAGCACACTCCCGGAAACGGCCACTCCCGACTTCACACCTCCCCGTTCCCTGACCTTCTTGGGTGACCTTGTCCGCAAAGGCACGGCCCGTCGTATCTACATCTCAGTCACACTGGGAGGTCATAACACTCTTGCTCTACTCGATTCCGGGTCAGAAATAAGCCTAATGTGTACCACTACCTTCTTGATGGTAGCTGGAGCCATGCATTCCATCGGCATGACGCTGCAAAGCGAAACTTGTGCGGTCAGCATCACCAGCTACACCCAAGACAAGTCGCCCATCACCAAACGTGTCTGGGTTGACATCGCCTTCCAGGGAATGACTGTCAAGCATCCCATCCATGTCTGCATCCTAGACACCGAACCCTTACTCCTTGGCCAGGACCTCTTGGACCGATTGGCCCCGCTCATTGACTGTCATCAGGGACAGATTTGGGCACAGGTAGACACACCAAAGCCTCTGAACCTTACTGGTGACGGGTCAGATCCTGACGGACAAGTCGCCGTCATTCATGAAAACGAGCTGCCGACGCCCGTGTGCCTGCCAGAGACTCCCCCGGAGACGGCCCAGCCCGCTCCGCCTGCGGACCTCGGACCGTCGCAGCCAAACCATGAGAACTTGCCCCGTGATCACCAGTCTTTCCTTTGCTCGTTGGAAAACCCAACTTCAGCCTTGTATGCCCCCCACTTGACGGGAGGCGTACACCTCAATGACACCCTGAACCCAGAGGCTCTCCTAGCACTCTGGTCTGAAAAATCAGCTGTCAGCCAAGACGTGTTCAACACGCTCTGCCAGCACGACAAGCCGCCAGGCTTCATTCAGCGAAGCCACCGGCTTCTGTCAGCTGAACTACCGCAAACGATGCTCAAAGCCATCGGTGTGTGTGCCCTCAACGTGCGGATTGGAGGTAAGCAGGTGCCACACCTGGTCAGTGTGGTCCCCCAACTCCATCCCCCGTTTTTTGTCGGTGCAGACCTTCTCGTAAGACTTGGCACCGTATTGGACACAGTCCACCAAGTTCTGTGGTCCCAAGGTAGCGTTGAGCGTTACCCCCTCTCCACCGAACCTGAACACATGACATCGGGGCAAACCATTCCCCAGGCGTGTCAAGTCGCCAGTGAAACCGGCACGACAGTGCCCGCCCGCACTGCCGGAGTTCCCATACGCCTCGTCATCCTTAAGGGACAGACGTTGCCTAGTGAACAGGCGTTCTTCCAACCCCTGCCCCACTTTTGGGAACTGAACTTGACAGTCTGTGGTACGCCCCTGCTTGAGGTGAACAATCGTTCAGCCTACATACTGGTTCAGAACCTGACCTACTCACCGATTCAGGTGACGGGAGGTCAACCGTTGGGGATACTGGTTGACCAGTCCTTCCATGACTTTGAACTTACAGTCCCTGTCATAGGGGAGCTACCCACATGGCCAGCTAGAGAGGGTGAACTGACTGGTCTTCTTTACACCTTTCCGACCAGAATGATCACCATCGCTCGCCACGAAATGCTACAGAGCGAAGCAGTCCACGACGCTTCCCTGAGTGCTGACGCCGATCTGATGGTGTACACCCTTACTACTCCATCAGGAGATGCAACCTCCGAAGTCACGGGTACAGATCCACCGACGGATGAACCATACCCTGGCTTCGAGGCAGAGATGGAGCAACAGCTTGCGAAGTCAGACGCTCTGATAACAGAAACTCAGAGAGATGCACTTCGCCACTTGTTCCGTGAGTTTCGGGAGATCTTTTCAAAAGACTCCCACGACTGCGGAGTCACCGACCTCCACACGGTTCGCATTCCTACCGACCCACAGGCCCAACCAACCTTTGAACGTCAGTACAGAATCCCGTTGGCCGCCTATGACTCGATTCAAGAGATCCTTGACAAACTGCTGGAGAAGCAAATCATCAGGGAGTGTAACTCAACGTACAACTCTCCTATCTGGCCAGTCTTGAAGCCAACTGGCAAATGGCGTCTTACCATCGACTACCGCCCGCTGAACAAACAGGTTCCCCTCTCCCGTTGGCCAATGATCCACTTGGATCAAGAACTGGCAAAGGTAAAGGAGGCCTGTTTCTTCTCAACGGTGGACATAGCCAATGGGTTCTGGACCATGAGGGTCGACCCAGTCGACCAATACAAGCTTGCTTTCTCCTTTGGCAATCGCCAGTACACTTGGAACCGCTGCCCGTTCGGGTACTCTAACTCACCCTCTGAGTTCAACATCTTCCTCCACAAAGCGATGGCCGACGCCGCCGCTCGTGGAAACCTCATATACGTGGACGACATCCTCATGAGGAGTCGGACCTTTGAGGAACACCTGGCTGAGATCCGCCATGTTCTCGGCCAGCTCGCCGCCGCAGGAGCTAAACTGGCTATCACCAAAGGCCAGTGGTGCCGTACTAAGGTCAAGTACGTGGGGCTCACGGTGGGCGCAGACGGTATTGAACCCCTGGCCGAGAGGATACAAGCCATCCGAAACATCAAAGCTCCGACAAGCGTGTCGGAACTCAGGAGCTTCCTGGGTGTCTGTAACTATTCACGGCAGTTCATGGAGGACTACGCAGAAATAGCCAGACCCCTCACGGAGCTCCTGCGCAAAGATAGCCCTTTTGAATGGGGGGCACCCCAAGAGCAATCCTTCAACCAAATGAAGGAGAAGCTCTGCTCCGCCCCCTGCCTGGCCTACCCAGACAAAGACAAAGAGTTCCATCTTGAAGCCAGCTTCTCTTCCCAGTGCCTTAGCGCTGCTTTGGCCCAGAAATACGACACCGACCAGCGGGTCGTTGCCTACGCCAGCCGACCTTTGAGCACCGTCGAGATTAAGTTCTCCGATTGCGAAAAGGCCCTTCTTGCCACCGTCTGGGCTGTGGAACATTTCCGTAGCTACATCGGAGGGCAGAAAGTCATCATCGAGACTTGCCACCAACCGGTCGTATTCTTGAACAGTCAGCGACTAAGAGAGGGTCGAGTCTCTAACAGTCGTATCGCATCCTGGATGATGGCGTTGCAAGGTTATGATGTTGAGATTAAGTACGCCCAGAACCACAAGATGGCTCTGGGCCAGGGGCTTGCGCAGTGCCAGCACTGCGACTGTGAAGAACAGCCAAGCTCCCAATCTTCAATCATCACAACCCCATCGCTTCCCTCCAACCATCATTATTATGATGAGAACATCTGCCAAGGCCTCCCGAAGGTCTATGTGGACGGCTGCTCATTCCACCACGAGAGCCAGATCCGCGCTGGAGTTGGTATCAAATGGGTGGACTTCGAAGCGAACGAGCCACTCTGCTACCAACTCGGATCAAAGTCGAGCCAATATGCAGAGATTGCAGCAGCACTCATCGCACTCCAGCAGGCCGCTAGGCAAGCAGTTGTACAGCTGGTGATCTGCTCAGACTCCAATTACGCTCGCCACAGTTTCATCTCTCACTTCCCCACGTGGAAGGCAAACGGCATGAAAAATGCTCGTAACAAAGAGGTCAAACATACAGAGCTCTTCCTCACCTGCGATCAGCTCGTGACAACCCAGGGGATGACAATTTACTGGAAGAAGGTAAAGGGTCATTCCCAAACCTCCGGCCCTGACAGGGACGGAAACGATGAGGCGGACCGCCTCGCCAAATTGGGGGCCGAACAAGGCACGCCTTGGGAGTTCCAGGAAAGCTGGCTCCCGAGCCCCCAAACGTACGCAGTAAATGCTATCACTCGGCGGCAAACTAAAGAGAGAGAAGAGAATCCGGAATCCTGCCTACAGACTTTGCACCTGGGACGCCAACCAGGTGACACAGACTTGGTCACGATGCAGGAACGAGACCCGGCTATTCAAAGTATTCGAAACCAGATACTGAACCTTCCGTCACAACAGGTGGCATCGCCACCGTTAGACTCGAGAGAACTGAAAGACCTTAAGTCCGTCCAGTCACACCTGAAGGTGGACCAGGGTCTGTTGGTCTACTCCCACGAGGACCAAGGCCCATCCCGTTGGGTCGTCCCAACTGACCATAGGGGGGTGATGTTGACCCATGCTCACGACTCCTTACCAGGAGGACACCGGGGCTACAAGGCAACTCTCAACACCCTCAAGCAAGTCGCTTATTGGCCGTCCATGGTACGGGACACTAAGTCCTACGTACGGGGATGTCTGGTCTGTTGCCAGTTCCAGCCATCCCGCCCTATCGGTCGGGCTCCACTCCAAGCGAGGGGGGTCACATTCCCATGGTCCAACCTCCAAATCGACTGGGTCGGTCCAGTCCCTAAGTCCTCAAGAGGTAACAAATACCTCCTCACCGTCACATGCGCGTTCACTAAATGGGTGGAATGCCTCCCAGCACCCAATGACACGGCCGTGACCACGGCAGTCCTACTGCTGAACCACGTGTTCAGCCGCTGGGGCTTGCCCCTCTCCATCGATTCAGACCAAGGTACCCATTTCACCTCCCACGTCATGACTAACGTGTACGACATCCTGGGAATTGAATCCAAATTCCACATTTTGTACCGTCCCCAGTCCTCCGGTCAGGTCGAAAGGGCCAACCGCACTGTTGTCAGCATGCTCAAGAAGTATGTCAACAACAGTGGAAGAGCCTGGGACGTGAAACTACCTCTGGTACTGATGGCCATTAGGTCCACCCCGCACCGTTCCACGGGGGTCACACCCTTTGAAATGATGACGGGAAGGGAGATGACTCTCCCACTTCACCTTCTGTATCACCCCGAGGACATCAGCGTCGCAACAGCCTACACCACACATGAGTACGTCTCAGACTTGCGTGAGCACCTCCGAGACACGTTTGCGTGGGCCCAAGATAACTTGGAAGGCAGCGCAAAAGGCTCCAAAGCCAACTACGATAGGAAAGCATCGCACCACGAATACCAGGTGGGCGACAAGGTCTTCTACTTTAGATTCACCAGACCAGTGGGAATCTCAAAGAAATTCCTACCTAGCTGGGCAGGCCCCTTCGAAATCGTAGGAAAACTCTCACCGGTAGCATATCGGATCCGGGTCCCTAAGACCAAACAGCCACCGACATACAAATGGGTCCATGCGAACCAAATCAAACCCTACAAACCGGGTCCACTCCAAGGAGAGGCTACGACCATCTCCCCCCAGTAGAGATAGGATTTAACTGCATGTCCCAACTCATCCCGTCGGCATGCACTAACCTATAACATAGAACACATTATCCCCACCGTAATCAGATTCTGGTGTGTTCACAGATGGGGCTCCCTTGGATCCTTGGCATACTCTGCAGTCTACAACTCACCCAAGCGCTAGAAATGGTGGAACCAGGCCCACCGACTGGGAACGTCCTACAAGGGACACCCGGACTCCTAATTACCCGTTGCGGCCTCTACACCCAGAGAGTCTACGTACGACTAGACCCCTGGGACGTGTACCGTAAGCATATCCGATTGCCCCCACGGCTGACCGAAGGAAGGTTGAGCGGAGTCCAAGCCCACGACACAGTCGAAAGGGCCAAACAGACGACCGCTCACATCCTCGACCAATTGCACAAGTTCTTGGTCACTGAGGAGGACCTTAGCGGTAAGAACCGACCTAAGATTCCTCGGCGGTCTGCTCGTCGCAGCATCGGCCATTGGGTCCCTTTTCTCCATCGGCCTCTCGGCCGCCAACTCAATTAGCCTGAGCGCACTCCAAAGACACATGGGCGAACTCGACAATGAAATGCCAGAGATCCAACAGCAACTCCAACTCCAACAAGGACAGTTACAGGGCCTGGGTAAAACCCTTCAGGGAACCATCGTCACTGTAAACTTACATTCTGCTCTCCTCAATAACACCTTGCATGCCTTAGCCACTCTCTCTAAGGTAGTTCAAGACGACATAACCTATGTACGAGTAGTGCGAGATCTAATGCAGGATCTCATCAGAGAGATCAGTTCATCGGTCAATAGCCTGACCAGTGGGAAAATCCCAGCCTATCTGGTCCCTTTGGACCTTGTAGACCAAATCCTTAGATCTGTGACCACTACTGTTGTGCAACCATCACAGGTACATCTAGCTTATAGTCTTGGCAGCGCCATCCCGATATCTGTAGATCCACAGAACCTAGAAATAGGATTCATTCTGAATCTACCAATCATAGAGAGACAAAATGTCTATCGAATGAAGTCAGTGTTGAATGTCGGCTTCTGGACAGGTGATACACACGTACACCTCACAACACCGCCAATCCTCGCTTACCATGACGACGACCTCTCCCTCTACCTCATCCCCAACCTAGGCATGTGCACAAAAACTAAAGACATCCACTGGGTCTGCCCGAGCAACCCTTTTGTTAGAGACGTAACAGGCTACCTCTGCGGCCTGAGAGCCGACTCCCCTGAACAGAGGTGTCGAGGTAGTCTGTCCGTCAAGGATGAAGGGACTGAGACGAGAGTAGAACGAGCAGGTAACAGATGGCTGGTTAGCACCCCCGCCACAGAAGTCCTCATATCTTACGATCGCCACGACACCGCCACTAAGCTGACTTTACCAAATCAGACATTCCTTCTGACAGTTCCACAAGGAGCCACCATGCATATCAATGACATCGTCCTCCACTACCTCAACCCAGATACACACAATGTAGACATTGAGATTATGGACGCCTTCAAGGGTCACAACCTCACCATTGATGATAACATTCAACAGCAGCTTCTAACAGAAGGGACGAAATTGGTCCAGTTCAGCCTCAAACCCACTGGACTCACTACCACATTGTTCAACCACTTGATTAGGTCCAACCCCCCCCAGGCATCCAACCTCAGCATGGTAGCCCTGGGGCTCCTTCTTAGTGGCTGGATAATCACAGCAATCGTCGCACATATTATGTACAAATACATCCAGAAGCTACAGAACAGACTGGACACCCTCCTATACGGAGCTCCACCCGTTAGCAGACCGGCAACCGCTCCGCCGACGGTCTCCAGCCCTGTCTAGGAGTAGAACCAGTAACCACTGTTTCCCTTCTTTCTATCTCTTTTCTCCTTTGTGTTTTTGTTTTGTTTTATTTTTGGGGTTATTTTCTTTGACCCTATGCCACAATGCTAGAAGTGTCACAACATCATATTAGCGATTGAATTATTTGGGAATAATGTTTTGCTCACCTATGATTTGAATTGTGTATGATAGTAGATGTAGGTAAAAGTAGTTAAAGTCATCTGCCCAGATGCCACCTTAGTTTAGCAACCAGACACCCTCTGAATCTGAACTGTGAACTCTGAACTCAATGAACTCTGAACTCTGAACATTGAACACTGAACACTGCTCTCCGCTCAAGCGGACTCTGTATTGGTCAACAAGCAGCCTCCCGCTGTGCAGAGAGACCCGTTTAAAAGCGCCCGCTCATCGGACATCTTCCTTCTTCGCCCCGGGACTCCGTCCTGTACATCGAGAAGACACACCGGGGACCGATCGCCCCTACCCCCACTCAACTCAGTGCCCACGTGTTGCTTTTCGCTGGCCGAAACCGACCACGTTATTCTGAGTTACGGCCCTGAGCCCGCGAGAAACGCATCCGCGCTCCGCTTTTCTTTTTTGTGTACACGCTACGGGACCAGAACGAGAATACCTCATTCTTCACCGTTTCATTACCGGCAGATACGATTCGACACGTGTCCCTCCCGACGTTGATACTCCGGCCTATTCATCTGCAGTGAAAAAGCCTCTCGCAACAGCAACCCTGCCCCGTTGTGCTCAAACCACAACGCCTCACCTCAAGACTTTTTTTTCTTCCTCCCGACAAGCAACTCATTCATCAACGAATGAACACTCCCTTCGTCGCTAAGAAGCTCCTCACAGTAAGATTGATGGTGTCTGGGCATAAGTTAGCTTAAATTAACCTAAGTCTAATTCAGGTGTTTTGATATATATGTTATTATTCCCGTGTTTTGTCGTGTTTTAGTCATTGTTATAGTGTTGCTGAGTATTGCGCAATCGCTGACGGACCGCCGAGCCCGCAGCGTTTGCCCGCTTCCTGTTTGTTCTTTGTCCTCTGGGATTGTTTATTTCATTTGTACTGCCCTCTTTCCTTGAATCAATTCTGTGAGTGAAGTGTTGAACCGTGGTTATCAAAATAAGTGTCGTGAGTTCGCGAGGCGACATACGACCACTTATGTGAGGCCAGCGATACACACTTTCACTACAACGCGACCCCGCACGCAGAAACTCTGGTTCCTCTCTCTCTGCCCCTGTTATTTTCCTCTTGTTTTTCGATAACTTGCATACACATAAAGCTCCGGCTGAGGGCGGTTGAAACGCTCGCCTATTGTCTCGACGCACGTGGCCACACGTGCTCACACACAGCTACCCCCCCTTCTTCCGCCAGTTTGCCCCAGTCACTCGACTAGGCCATCTAGTGGTGGTTCGACGGTAGTATTTTAAGGCCTACCTCCCCCCCCAGTTTGTCTAAGTCTCTCGACTACGCCATCTGGTGGTGTTCAGCGGTAATACCTTAAGCCCTCTCCCTTCTAACCCACAGTCTCCACCCCTTCTGCTCGTTTGGCTAGCGGCCATCTTTGTAGTTTCTCGACTGTCAGTGTTAAGAACCCCCCCTTTCTTTTATGCATAGACACACACACACACCCACATACTTATATACACAACCCCCATTCCCCTTACTCATTTTATTCATTTGTTTTAGGTATTAGGCACATAAAACTGTGTGGTGGCGTTTGTTGATTGTTATGGTAATTGATCTGATCATTTATTATTTTGATTTAATAAACTCTATTATATTTTAAGGAGCAGTTGTTTGTGATTACTTGTGCATATGTATGTAATAACACCTGGATGTGGTAGTCAGTGTACGTACTCCATCCTTCATTGTCATTTCGAATGCATAGTCGCACCCGACTATTGACATCACGAGTGACCCCTAATTATGAGACTTAGTTTATTGTTTGGTTATTAGTCCCTGTTTACAGGGTGGTGCCCCGTTGTTATTAATAATCATTAATACTTGTTACTTACATTAATAATTCTATTGATGTCAGGAATTCAGTTTCTTCAAGCTAATAACTTAAACACGCCCCTCTGTTGATCCCAACACTGCTCAGCTATGATTCCCTGTCTTGTCACATTTCCCTCATTCGACCTCGACCTTGAGGATGTCCGAGAGAAAGCGCGCTGTGTGTGTGACTCAGCACAGCAAAGCACCTGTGTGGCAGAAGTGGGCTTCACAAAACCGAAGTAATTCCCCCTCCCCCTTGTCGACGGACCGCAGCTGGTCGAGCACCGTGTCCCCAGGACAACAGCTTTTCAAGGGAGAACCCTGAAAAGTGTTGTGTAAAATAATATGCGTTTTACTTGTATGCTTATATTGCGGAGTTGTGAGGTCACAGTAAGTAGGTCAAATACTCCAGGCAGGGCATTCCAGCGCTTGCTTGTACAATAGAAACAGATACTGTGGCCCTGAAGAGAAACCACCTGCTTACAGCACTAGATTAGGGCGGAAGCCGCCATATTAACGTAGGAGAAGGGCTCCCTTATCTATTCACACAGAGACTTCTGAAATAGGTAGAATTGCACCCTTTCGGCGCCTCGAGTGCTAACAACATGCATTCACACTGATGATGCAGCGAAGGAGGACCAATCGTGAGCCAGTGTGAGTGGAAGATTACTCAGTGCTCCAACGGGCTCTCTGTGCAGCTAAGAACGGAGCCGCCCCTACTTTATATTCCACCAATAGACTTCTGTAAGAAGAAACTATATAATGTTATGCGCAATGATGTTTACGCGCCTTTTCCTGCTTTTCTTGTCTTTCGTACATTTTACCTGCTCCTTCAGAGTAGAGATTAGGCCACGTGCACGTTTTGACTGCTGGGCATAATACTCCTGTCACAAATAAACCTTATTGCTTGAATTGAGCTAAATGCCTCGATCTCCATCTGTTCACTCCGAGAGTTTTCTCCTCAACAAAAGTCGCGACCAAAACCAGCAAAAACATGTGCACAAAATGTAGCGCCGTGGGCCATGTCTGTAATGCTGTCCCAAGTTAGCTAGCATGATAGCCTAACTAGCTAGCACGCTAAACTGACCAGTTCGCTAGTCTTCAGTGTTCACAACTCAAACACAGACTTGACCGAAGGCTCAACTGCAACGTAGAGCATTAATTAAACATATAACCTACCCCAATGGCTCCCGTCCATGAAGTTCCTCTCCTCAGGTGAAACGCTGCCGTCCTTGTTCAGGTTCTGCTGTTCCGTTGTTTCGCTGAAGAAAAAAGCGCTAACTCTCCTCTGACGTCACTCCCTGAGTACGCGCTATAGGTTGCCAGGTTTCACTTGTATTACCCAAGTACAATTTACTTTGTTGTGTCAGGTAGTGCATTCAATACAGTAGTTTAGTAGATATTACTTAGTGTGAATGATTACAATGTACTTATAAAAATGAGGATACATAATTACAAACAAACACCAAGAAACACATTAAATAAAAGGTGATATTTTAAAGTAAAAGCACTGGAATGATAATTTCTTGTAAAATTTACAAAAATAATCGAGGTAATAATTACAGGGCCAAAAAGTTTTTTTTTTCAGTGTAGGGTACTTGAATCTAACTATAAACTAGTTATTTGAAAGAGATAAATAACTGTTTTCGTTTTTAATCTATACAAACGTATGTGTATTTATTTGACCTGTATCTAATTTGATCAGCATTACTAAATTTAAACAAACAGAACCTGAGAGGTTTTCCTTTGCATAGATTTGTGTATGCGCTTAATGCATTTTCGACATACATTTTATAACAGAGGAGGTATATCACATGCTTGTAATATACATTTAATACCCATGACCTGCTATGGGCCTTTTATGGAGTACCTACTGTGGCATCACACAGGGCCAGGTGGTAGATGGGTGCTACTTCCCCTTTAAGAGCAGCAGCCACACTACAAGATGGCCGCTGAGGCAACAACTCCGTCTCACAGGGTGCTTCTCAAGTCTCTTAACTGCATCCCCGTTTCCCTCACTTGCGTCCTTTCCTTGCGTCTTAGTCCCTCCCACCAGGGATGCATGGAGGAAACCATGCGAGGAGAGAGGAACGAGGAAATATGTTTTAAAATACATGAGACGTTCTTTCCTCAGTTGCGTCACGTGAAGCGACGTCTGTTTCTGATGACGGAGGATCAGCTGATCACAGCTGGATCAGCTCTCAGTCGGCTTTAACAGCTGGAGAGACTTTTGATAAGTTTGTGTCTGTTCACATGGTCACTGTACTTAATAACAGTAACTAATAATACTAATAACTAATAAAGACACAGTGATCACCACTGTACTTAATAACAGTAACTAATAATACTAATAACTAATAAAGACACAGTAATCACCACTGTACTTAATAACAGTAACTAATAATACTAATAACTAATAAAGACACACAGTAATCACCACTGTAGAGTGTTTCTCTCTGCAGTCTGTTAACAAGCTGTGTCCTGTGTTCTGTTTATAAGCTCAGGATCCATTTCTACCGGCGGAATGCGATCGTCTTCTTTATGAATTATTTGCATCTGTACGTTTTGAAATTGTGACTGTGGCGTCATTATTAAAGAACCCATAATATGATTATTGTTTCTCTTAAATGATAAAACTCATCAAACACTCAGGAATTATGTCGAAAGTGTTTAGTCTATCCAGCTGTCTCTGACTTTAAATGTATTGTAGCATCCCGGCTGAATAATGGTCTGTAGTCTTGAACTGATGGTCCATAAGTCTTTAATGAATCACTCCTTCAACACACCTTGAACACACCATGAACACACCATGAACACACCGTAAGAACTTGTGCCTATATCGGCCAGGTGCTAAAACAATAAAACCGTATCCATCTTCCTTCTTAAATCACTTTTTCCGTTCCTTTAGTGACTTTTGTAACGGCTTTTTAACGGCTTCCTAGCGGCCTCTTACTTCCGGTTTTTATACCTTCAGAATAAAAGTGCAACAGGAAATGCACCGACTGCAGTGACAAAACGTCCAAAATAAGACATAAAAAAGGAACAAATCTATTTACACTACACATTCTCAGAGGTCCTTTACATGTATTCATAATAAAAGTTATTGAGAGAAACATCAGATCATGAAAACACAAATCTTTCCAATAAATTAAGAAAGTTGTTTGTGGTCGTTTTGTTGTTCAGACTACAATGAACATATATTTAAACCAGATGGTGAATCACAAACCGAATCAAATATATACTAGAGTTTAATCTGTGAGACGTCTTCACTCTGGTGTTAAACTCAGTCAGTCAGTCCGATCGGCTGCAGCGTCCAATCACATGACTGATGAACAATGAGGGGGCGTGTCGGCCGTTAAAAGACTTCCTGGAAGTCTGTTCTCGTGGTTCCTCACTCATGGCTCCTCGGAGATCCCTCCTCCCTCCTCCATCTTCCGAGCTACATTAGAGCTTTGGGACGGCCGTCAGTATGGCAGCGCAGAAACAACTTCCGGTTTGAGCGAGGATCGAGAAGCGAGGAAACAACACTTAAGAAAGAGACTTGAGAAGTACCCACAGAAGGCCTCACCACTGACCCAGGTTTTCAAAGGAAGAAGACCCGGTTGTCAGAAGAAAGCAGAGGACACTTTAAGTTGAGTTTTTGTCTAGTATGGTTCTGTTAAACAACGCATTATCTCCGTTTGGATGATTTTTGTTGATTTTTTGATAAAGAGACTTCCCTGAGTTGCCGAGCAGAATAAGAATTAAACGTGACCTTATTCTGAGAACCTTTGATTTTTGTTAGTTCCCTTGCACCACCCCACCCTAGCCGGCCCTAGTGACCTCTCATGACGTTACATTTGGTGGAGAATGTCAGAATCAGAATCAGAATCAGCTTTATTGGCCGTGTGTGCTTACGCATACATGGAATTTGTCTCCGGTTTCCACTCCGCTCTCAATGTACAAACACGGAGAACGGATGTAGGTATAAACATTTAGTTATAATACAAGTATAAATATATATCCAAGAGAAAAAAGTGTGTATATATATATATATATACATGTGAACATCAACCTATAGACAATGGCATGAGTTGTAAGTGGTGGTAATAGTGCAGTATAACCTATTTATTGTTCATGAGAGTGATGGCCAGTGGAAAGAAGCTGTTCCTGTGTCTGGTGGTCTTGGCGTACAGAGCCCTGTAGCCGAACTTCAGGAGTTTGACCATTGGGTCCTCTGAGGTGCAGTCGTTGGTGTAGAGCAGCGGTTCCCAAACTTTTTAGGTCACGCACCCCCTTCTACATCCAGACCGGGTTCACGCACCCCCAATCCCCCCGCCCCCACACACACACACCTTAAAAAAAAGCAACAGAGCCTATTTATAGCTGCATAAAAATCTGACTAATGAGAGAACAGTTTGCTCGCACGTGGCGTTTGTTTACAAGATAAAAAACACAAAAACTCTTCCTGCACCGTGCCTTCGAAAAGGTAACAGACGTTCACCAGAAGATTGGCCAGATTGGCCAGATCTGTAGACTCGTCTACTTGCAGAGAGTAAAAGTCACTTTTCTTCACGCGACCGACTAATGTAGCCAGGACATCTTCGGACAAAGCATCGATGCGCGCGACACTGTTGTTGGACACCGGGATTATGTCCAACTTTTTCGCTTCTCTCTCTCCAATCATACATTCCACCATCTCTTTAACATTTTTTTCCCTCTCCACCACCGCCTCTCCTTCTCCCTATTACGCGGTCAGAATACTACCACAACACGCCGCCTGTCTCCGGCAGAAATGCGCTCATCCACGCACGGGAACAACACCGAGTTGTAATATATACCTCCATAACACCCCGCCACTCTCGGCTCATACCTCCCCAGCAACGAGGCACATCACCCGGCCACAATACCTCCAGAATATCCCCCGGGTGAAATCCGTGACTTGGTTTTATGGTTCCGAGTGGCGGGGCGCTCACCCGTTGGCGCCGGGACACGAGGTCTCCAGCCGCCGCACCCTCAAGTTTGTGATCGACTGACAGGTGGAGGCTGGCACAGTGAGCTGGGAGAGTTTGGATTGGAGTATTGCTGGGATGATGGTGTTGAATGCGGAGCTGAATTCCACGAACAGAACCCTTGCATATGTCCCTGGGGAGTCGAGGTGTTGCAGCATGTAATGCAGTCCCATGTTGACTGCATCATCCACCGACCTGTTTGCACGGTAGGCAAATTGGGAGAGATGAGGAGGCAGGGGGTGTAGATCAGGCATGTCCAAAGTCCGGCCCGCGGGCCGTGATTGGGTCAGATTTCATACGGCCCGCAGCTTCGGTCTCATAATGTGTTAGTTATGGCTCGCTAGCTCTGTCAGAATAAATAAATCATACAAATGTAAAGATGTAATTCCTCCTTTCACCACACGGTGGCAGCACCGTTCTAATGCTATCTGGCTCTGCATCCGTGCAGCGAACCCTTCTCAAATAATTTCTGCCATGGCGACCGCAAAAAAAAAGAGAAAAGTTGACAGTGAGGGCCGCCGCTTTCAGGAGCGGTGGGAATTACAATACTTCTTCACTGAAAATCGAGGCAATTGTGTTTGTCTAATTTGTAAAGAGGCGGTTGCCTTGTTTAAGGATTTCAACGTAAAGAGACACTACGAGACTAAACATGCTACAACGTACGACAAGCTAACAGGGAGTGGCCGTGCTGAAAAAGTGAAGCAACTCCAAGCTGCTCTGGCATCACAACAGCGATTCTTCACGCGGGCCTCTGAGTCAAAGGAAAACATAACAAAAGCCAGCTACGAAGTGGCCATGTTAATAGCTAAACATGGCAAACCTTTTACTGAAGGTGCGTTCATCAAAGACTGTGTCATGAAAATGGTGGAGAACATTTGCCCGAGAAGAAGCAAGAATTTATGAATGTTTGCCTGGCACGCAACACTGTGGCACGGAGAGTTGAGGACATATCGTCAGATATTCAGAGACAACTGGGGGACAGGGGAGGGGCTTTTGATTATTTCTCATTAGCCTGCGATGAAAGCATCGATGCATCTGACACTGCACAACTACTTATTTTTTTAAGAGGAGTTGATGACAACATGAACGTGACAGAGGAGCTGCTTGACCTGAAAAGCCTTAAAGGGCAAACCAGAGGAACAGATTTATTCGTTTCTGTTTGTGAAGCTGTTGATGATATGAAACTACCGTGGAGTAAAGTTTCTGGGATCATTACCGATGGTGCGCCTGCCATGGCTGGTGAGCGAAGTGGATTGTCCACATTGATCTGCAATAAAGTCAGCGAAGAAGCAGGTAACGCTATCAAAGTTCACTGTATCATTCGCCAGCAGGCTCTCTGCACCAAACATCTCAAATTTGACGATGTTATGAAACCAGTGGCAAAGGCAATCAATTATATTTGCTCTAAAGCTCTAACCCACCGACAGTTTCAGCAGTTCTTGCGTGACATCCAGGCTGAATACGGTGACGTAATATATCACAACGATGTGAGGTGGCTAAGTCGGGGGTCCGCACTGCAGCGATTTTTCTCTCTCAAAGAGGAAATTGGACATTTTTTGGGTGAGAAGGGACAACCAATGGAAGAACTGTCCGATCCTGTATGGCTGGCAAATCTGGCTTTTTTGGGTGACATAACAAAGCATCTGAATGCGCTGAATGTTAATCTTCAAGGAAAAGATGCAGTGGTGAGCCAGTTATACGCTCACATCAAGGCTTTTGGAACCAAACTGCAACTTTTCCAAAGACACTTGTCCCAAACCGAGCCCTGCACCGTGCACTTCCCAGCTTTGAAAGAGGTCATTGACAGTTTCCCACAGGACAACATCGGTGCGCAAATGAAGAGTTACGCAACAGCTATCGCATCTCTTTCTGTGGAATTTAACAAACGCTTTCGGGACTTTGCAGTTATTGAAAAGGACATGTTTCTGTTCTCTTCTCCCTTCTCCGTGGACCATAATGATGCTCCTCCACAGCTGCAGCTGGAGCTCATTGAGCTGCAGTGTGACGATGAGTGCCGCGGAAAACACCAGCAGTGTTCTCTTGTTGACTTTTACCGGCAGCTGGACAAAAGCAGGTTTCCAGAAATGCGGTCATTCGCTAAGAAAATGCTGAGCTTATTCGGCTCCACATATTTGTGTGAGCAAACATTCTCAGTCATGAACTTTAACAAGAACCGATTGAGGTCAAGGATGAGTGACTCCCACTTGCGTGACATTTTACGCATCTCAACCACTGCTCTCAAGCCAGACCTGGCCTCTTTACTTAAATCTAGATCTCAGTATCACCCTTCCCATTAGTGTCAGCAAGTTATCTGTTCCTTGATCAATCTGAAATTGAGTGTTTTGAACGGTAACATCTGTCACTATTAACAGTGAAAAGCCTAAAGCACACTAATGCACTTGGATTTATGGCACTCATGTGATATGTGTTATAAGATATGTGTTATAACTGTTGATGTTATGTACCTGTAGATGTGACACAAACTATTGCTTTCTGAAAGATCTTGTAAAAGACAAAGGCAAAATTCACTTGCTTTAAAGTTTAATGATAACAGACCACTTTGCATGACTTATAACTCCTGTTTAAAATGTTCATGAGGCAAAGATATTTAACTCATGGAAATTGAAGGTATTCTATACAGTTTGTTCAATGTTATCTGACTGAATGAAAGGCAGAATTGTGTTTTTAGAGTTGTTCACATCTGCCTGAGTGGCTTATATTTGGTTACATTGTCATTTGAAAAATGAAGGTAATTGTGACAATGAAAATTGTTTTATAACCGTGTGTATTTTCATGTAACTTTTGTGGTTAAAAAAATGTCCAGGTCTGTAGCAGCAGCCTCAAAAATACTCCAATCAGTGCAGGCAAAGCAGGACTGTAACTCCAGCTGTATGTGGGCAGTGGGGCTTCAGTGCTGATGATCGGGACGGAAGATATTGAAGCTTTGACACAGTTTTTTCAGAACTTCACACAAATAACCACCCAACCCAAATGGAGCAACTGGTGGAGATGCTGGTGGGGAGACAGAGGGCGCAGCAAGACATCGGGGCAGCCTTCAGGTCAAAACCCAAAGCAGCTGACTTCATTCCGAAACCTTCATGCGTTTGAAGCGACAGCCACTCGGGAGGAGTGGCCAAAGACACAGTGGGTTGGACTCCTGGCTCCTTTTCTGTCGGGTGAGTCACTTAAAGCGTATCAAGACGTAGAGGCCAGTATTGATCAAGGCTATGACCAGTTAAAGGGAGAGATACTGAGTCGCCATGGGCTGACTAAATTTAGCATGGCTCAACGGTTCCATAACTGGACCTTCCAAAATGGGGTAACTCCCCGTTCCCAAATGCACAAATTGATGACGAATGGGTGACGAAAAGGTGGCTGGAACCAGACAAGAGCAGCCCCACAGACATTATAGAGACTCTTGTTATGGACCGTCATCTAAGAGCTCTGCCTTATGAGGCCAAAAAAGTAATGTCACCAAAAATTAACAATGGCCACAGAGTTGGTAGAAGCAGTGGAGCAGTTCTAGGCAGCCTCAGACATGCTCCGCCCTACCAGTAAAAAGCCTATCGCTTGTGTCCCCGTCCGAACAGGTGGGCCTCAACAAAAAGGTCCTAAGTCAGCCAACCCTCATTCTGGCCTACCCCATCGACTTGTTAATCCCCCTAGGCTGCCAAGAGGAGTCCCGAACCCCGAGTCGCACCAGTGCTATCGCTGTGGCGAATTGGGCCATATCTCATGGCAGTGTGACCAGCCTGATGAGCCAATGCCCACAGCAAAGTCTGCTAGTAGCCCTCAGGTCCACTTTGCTGCCCTCCTGGGGGAAAGTGGAGACCGCAGACCAACCTGTCCAGTGAGGGTGCATCAACGTGATGTGGAAGCCTTGCTCGATTCTGGAAGTGCCCGGATCCTGATCCATGAATCTGTGTTGGAGGCATCGGCCCCTGCTCACAGAGACCCAGTTACAGTGGTTTGTGTCCATGGAGACACCCGTGAGTACCCAACCACGGTTGTGAAGCTGACAACCACTAAAGGCACGTTTACTCTTGAGGTGGGAGTAATCAAGACACTTCCAGTTCCCGTCCTGATAGGTCGGGATTTTCCAAATGCTGTGGAGGGAAGTCCAAACGAGGCTCAGGCGGGAACCCCGAAAACGTAAGCCCAAAAATAATGAAATTAATAAATCTTGTGTTAATGTTGCAGAACCATGACCCCCCCCCCCCCTCACCAGGGATTGTCCAAGCCTTGGCAGGAAACTCGAGTTGCGCGGAATCGTCCCCGGTGGACATACCCAGAGCCTCAACCTGGGCCAAGTGAAGGTGACTATGTTGGCCCTCTGGAACAGCCACCACTTAAAGGGCAGTATGGAACAGCTCAATTACAGGACCCCACCCTTATGTAATGCCTTAAGAAATGTCCAGGTCATAGAGGGAACTTTGGTGGGAACCAGGTTAACTCCTTCATATGCTCACTTTGCAGTGAAAAATGGCCTCTTAGTAGTAGTAGTGAAAGCTAATGAGACAGTCATGGAGCAACTCTTCGTTTCCCAACCTCATCGCTCCACAGTTCTAAAGTTAGCTCACACCCACTTGCTAGGAGCTCACTTGGGGGTAGAGAAAACCAAGGAACGAGTATTACAAAGGTTCTTTTGGCCAGGATTTCACAAGCAGGTAGAGAACTACTGCCGCAGTTGCCCAGATTGCCAGATCACAGCCCCCAAACAGCAGTACCGGAACCCCCTTATCCCTTTGCCCACCATAGAAACTCCGTTCGAAAGGGTGGGGATGGATATTCTGGGTCCCCTCCCCAAGAGTGCTCGGGGTCATCAGTTCATCTTGGTCGTAGTATACTATGCCACCCGGTACCTGGAAGCTGTCCCCTTAAGAAAGGCGAATGCTAAACAAATAGCCAAAGAACTGTTCCTCTTCAGCAGCCGAGTAGGAATTCCAAAAGAGATCCTTACGGACCAAGGGAGTCCCTTTATGTCTAGGGTCACCAAGGAGTTGTGTTCTCTGTTGCAAGTGAAACAGGTGAGAACCTCGGTGTACCACCCCCAGATGGATGGGTTAGTAGAGAGGTTTAACAAGACTCTCAAAGCCATGCTGAGAGTCTTCGACAAAGATGGAAGAAATTGGGACCAGCTTCTCCCATACCTTCTGTTTGCAGTACGAGAAGTTCCTCAGTCTTCCACTGGTTTCTCACACTTTGACTTCTTGTATTCCCACAAACCCCAGGGTCTGTTAGACATAGCCAAGGAGACTTGGAAGGAGCAACCCTGTCCCCACCGGACCATGATCGAACACGTAGGGGCCATGCAAGATAGGATGGCAGTGGTGGTCCCCATCCTATTGCGCGGAATGATAGGACATGGATAGGACATTCTTTCCTATGGGGGACAACAAAGCTGTGCTCATTGGTACTTTTAACATACTTGTACATTTTGCAATTAGGGCCTGTGTGTGTGATGACTTGCTTTGTGTGACTGGATTGTCTTGTTGTATATATGTCACCTGTTCTCACATCTTTCTTGTCCAAGAGACTCCCTGACTAAATAAAGTCGAGCTAACTCTAAACAGCATATAATATTAGCTTAATAGCACCGTGGGGCGACCGTGGCTCACTGGGTTAAGAGGGTTGTCTGGTAACCGCAGGGTCAACGGTTCAATCCCCGACTGGGACGTGTCACATGTCGAAGTGTCCCTTAGCAAGACACTGAACCCCCGGGTGCCTGTCATTGGCAGCCCACTGCTCTCTATATACAGGGATGGGTCAAATGCAGAAGTCAAATTTTGTGTATGTGTATATGACAATAAAAATCCTAACTTCCTAACCAGCATGTTATTACAGTGAACTATGATGCTTTTTAAAATGTGATAGCAACAAAATGGTACAGCATGTAGTACAACTGCCTGGCTAATTGTTGACAAATCTCAGTGTGTGTGTGGGGAAGTGGGAGGAACACTGTCGAATTATATTTAATTATTTATCAAATATGAATAAATCCCTTCTGGCAACAAAGTGACAGGCTTTATGCCAGCTGGACGATATGAACCCCTGTTTTGCAAAAAGATACAACAAGACTGAATGTGGTTTTCATGTCATCATTGTTTCCAAAAACTATTAAAAACACACCAGTGTTATTTAAGTATAAAAAAACAGTGAGCCACACTCTTGCACTGGGTGACATGTTTCATCATTACCTCGAACACACACACACTGCAGTGTATTTTATCAGAATCAGAAACTGTTTATTGGCAGAATCAATACATTTTATCCAACATATATACTGGTCCAAATACTCACTAAATATTAATTAATTTGCTGCTAACAATAGGTCCCAAAAAGTACAGCTGTTTTAACCACAGTCCAAATGAGCTTTCAGAACCTTTCCTCACCGGTGAGAATAAATAATAAAAATAAACACTTTTATAAAGTTTCTGTAAAGATAACTTAAACTGTCACAAAAAAGAAATAACACCCATAATATAATCTGTCACCTTCGGTCCATAATGAGCACACAACTTTCTACTTGGAGTGTGAAAGCTGCCTTTTTGCCATGCTCTCACTATTGAGGTGAATTGTAAACTACTGTTAGCAGGACTGCTTGTGTCCAAACACAGAAGTATTCTAGGTATCAGCTGTATTTACAGTGCGGAAGGTTATGTGGTTAAATTCAATGTGAGTGGCAACGATCATTATGATTGAAAAATAAGTGCGACGCCGTGAGAGGAAAAACCTCTTCCTGTGTTGGTCCATTGTCCTGCTGCGATGTGCTTCTCAACACCGAACCCTTATTTGTTCCAGACGCTTCAGTATCTTACTGCCGGCTGGTTTGTTCACTGTACTCTGATCTGTGTCAACTGCTCTTCTGCTCTGTTGTCACGAATAGATTCTGGGCCAATAGAATCATGCCAGTCCAATAGGGGATAATTCTCATATTCTCTCTCTCTCTCTCTCAACATATTAACAGAGGTGCCATGTGCATGTGATACTGATACAGTGTATGAGCTTACCTGCACGCACACACTAATGTTTAGAATACACAGCTGACATAAATCAGTACATTATAACAGTCTAATCCTTGATATGCTCATTAATTATGAAAACAAAATGGTGTTGTGAATATCGGACAGGTCAGGTGTCATTTTGATGTTACAGTAAACTGTGTTGTGTTCAATGAAACTATCAGTGGTGAGTGACTGTGTTCATGGGTTTGATACCAGCAGCCTGTAGACATATAAAAGGCCTCCTGCAGTAACAACAATGACTATGTTTACATGCACCAAATATTCAGTTTTTTGCCCTCATTCCGAATCAGATAATAATCCTAGTAAACTGTTTACATGGCTAATGTAAATTAATATTCCATCAATATTCCTGTTGACATGCAGCTGTGCATATTCTGATCAACGTATAACAACCACATGGCAGGAGATGCTTGTGCCATTTAGCTTCTTTGTATCAAAATATTTTTCCACTAGTGGAGGACTTGTTGGCTTGTTTTTTGCGTAAACTATTGGCTAGCTGGTCTGTGTTCAACGCACAGAGCTGGTCGTCAACAGGAAAGTGTCGTAAAAACCCGATTGAGACTCGTATTACAAATGTGTTGTATACGTCTAAAGCAGGGGTCTCAAACTCCCGGCCCGCGGGCCGAATCCGGACCGCAATGTAATTTTATGTGGCCGCGAATCCGCCAGCAAAAAAAAAGAAAAAAAAAAAACTTGTTAGACTTGATAATAAAAATATCCCCATAGTCGAAATTATGAGATATAAAGTCGAAGTTATGAGATAGAAAGTCATAACTATGATATAAAGTCATAATTCTGAGATTGAAAGTCAAAATGATGAGATAGAAAGTCAAAATTATGAGATTGAAAGTCAAAATTTTGAGATACTTAAACACAGTCATAGAAGCAGCTCTTTGGCTGGTTACTGTACACTTGACATGGAAATGTATTGTGAGTACATTGAAGACTACTGTAAACGTGGCTTTACAACACATGAAATACTTCATGTGGGATTGTGCAAACGCACCCTTGAAAGGATTTTAAGCTTTGAACAAAGTTATTGTAATAACTTGTTTGATATTTGTCTTTGATATTTTCTTTAATAGTTTGATCTTTGATAGAGTAATTTGTGTTTATTAACCCTAAATTAAAAGGATTTAAGTTACAGCAGAAATGTGCTTAAATACATGTTTACATTTATATAACTGCATGTACAATATTTTTACACTTGAATAAACAATAATCAAATGCAGAGACAGTTATTTACCAATATGTTAGGAGTAGTTACATTTACAACCGGCCCTTTGTGGGCGACCATGATGCCGATGTGGCCCGGCGCGAAAATGAGTTTGAGACCCCTGCTCTAAAGAATGTGTGACGGCCAGGCCGTGCCTCCTGTGTGTGTGTGTGTGTGTGTGTGTGTGGGGTATGGGCAGGGCTCCGACCTGGTCTCCTCCCGGCTTCCTGATTACAATTCACCTCACCTGCCCAGTCAAACCAGCTGCACTCCATCAACTCAACAGTAGATCTACCCCGGTTCTTCATCCACCCGTTGCCAGATTGTTGTTACAGCTCACGTGGTAGTTAGTCGTTCTTGGCTGCTCTGTTTTGAGAATTATTCAGAGTTTTTTCCCCAAGTGTTTTTCATTGCATTGACCCCGTCTTCCTGTTCATCCTCCTGGTTCCCCAGTCTACCTGCCCTGCCCTATCTCCTCCTGCCTGGATTCCACTCTCGCCCTCCCTGGCTTTGCTCTGGTTGTTTCCCACCTTGGTTACCTGGTTAATAAACCTTTACAGCCATACTCCCTGGTCTGTGCCTGCATTTGGGTCCACCTTCACACCCCGTGACAGAATGCTCCTAAAGCCCAAATAAAACCGGCATATACAATCTACAAACGGAATCTTTACATGAGCCGTCTCAAATTGGGAATATTGTCATAACTGATGTCATCTCTAATGATGGCTGACAGCTGACTCTGTGCTGCTGTTTTCCCTCCAATTTGCCTGTCACCTGATCCAGCTCACTTGTGCGTCGTGTCTGTTTCTCCGCTCACCCTTTTTTACAAATTGGCATTTTTTCTCCAGTTTTGGCCACATTTTTTGCCTTATACTTTTGAGATCCTAGCTGTTCTGATCTGTGTCAATTGAACTAATAGTACGATGTCAGCCAACACGTACTAGACCTCCTAGGTTTTTGCCTTCCCCAGATCAGTTAGCCTGCTGGGCTACTACTGGCTCGTTTGTTAGCCCTGGGCTCTGAAGCTAACTAACGCCACGGAGACTAGAGCTATAGAGGGTCACACGTCAAACTGAAAACGGGACCGTCTGTGAATCAGCTTCCACCTTTGCTAATACCTGGACAAGGCTGTGGACTACGGGCTGGAGCCCAATTGTCCACCAGATCTGCTACGATAGCTCCACTCACCTCTCCATCCGACTGGTGGATAAAATCACAGAGCTGGAAGGAAGAATATCCACACTCTACAGGATCCAGTATGCCGAGAACCTCATGGACACCATCATTCATTGTTTAGCCAGTAAAACATCAGAAAACAGGGACAGGATCAGCCCAAGTGTCTTTTGTTCAAAACCCTAAACGACAAACATTGCTGGTCTACACCAGGCAAAGTGTTCTACAACATCTTGGCTAGCTGGTAGCTTGTAACAGTAAAGGCTTATTAAGACATGAAAGTATAAGCAGTACATATTCAGGTTCATTACTTTATTTGGTTGCTTACTTTAGATATAAAAACAAAAGCCAGGCTACACACAACGTGGTGCAAGTAGAAAAAACAGTTTACAAAGTTAGAATGATATGGTAAAATAAGAACTACAATCCCAGCATGCACTGGGCTAAAGGCAGGAAACGTCCTGGACATGTCACCAGTCTAAGATGGTCCATCCAAGAACAATCTTCTCCTCTCTCCTTTGTAACTCGGAGGAGGAGGAGACAGAGACAGTGAGCCAGCAGAGGCATCAGAGCCGCAGCGAGGCAGTTTCAAGGAGTGGATGTGTCCGAGTGAAGCGTCTCCGCATGGTCAGAGGTGCCAGCACCTCCCTGCCCGACTTCCAGCACGGCCAGATTCCAGAGGTGTGATTGAAAACAGTGAATGCAGAGAAAATAAGTGCTGGAAGGATCAGACGGTCTTCCTAGCAGTCAGGACTCGAACAATAGAGCCGACTCCTCCCACTGCCAGAGCCTGTGGACGGACGGACGGGGACACACACACACACACACACACACACACACACACACACACACACACACACACACACACACACACACACACACACACACACACACACACACACACACACAGTGGAGTGCCTGATCAAAATATTTCTATTTACAAATTAAGCTTGAATGCAACAACGGACCATAGAGTTTTGAGGAAATTGCAACATGACTGTTGGAAAGCAGTTGTCCCATGTTACAGCTGAAGGATACTTTAGATCCCCTCAACACCTCATGTATCTGCATCACGGCCTCACATATCTTCTTCCTCCACTGTTGTTACAAACACATCAGTGACCCTCACTGCTGCACTAGGCAACATTACCATCAACACCTTTTCTATCAATGAAACGATACAGACTCATGTCCACACATTGTTGGTGTTGACTTTCAGGAGAACATCCCCATCGTATTTCTGCAAGTATCCCGATGGATTGTCCTCATTACACTGTGAAGTACCTGCAATACTTCAACCTTAAAATGACCATTTGTCTATCAATTGACCCCTTGTTACCTTGAATCCACAGTGAACAGAGTCCAAAAACTGAGAAAAGTCTTAATGAATTGAATCCAATGGGAGCCGAGTTTAATAACAGAAAAACAATAAAAACATCCGTTTACAGACTCACACGACTCGAGCAGTAAAATAAAACTCATTCATCCTGTTGTCTGCTCACTCCTTCCAACACACAGTGCATCTTCATCAAAACCGTCCGATTATAAAACACGAGGAGAGCGCCTGCGATACCGTTGTTTGACTTTTATTCAGGTTTAATGAAGATGCATGCGTTTGTTAAGTGGTGAGCATACAACTAGAGCAATCAGACGTGTATATGCTGCATGAGCTGCGTGACGTGTTTAAACGGACAGTTTCAAGCCACTTACTTCAACTTTTCCTCAAGAATTCAGCGTCACGTGTGGTGAGAGGATGAGATACAACTGGTCATTTTGGGGGTGAAGGGTTAAGTGGCAGTGAAAAGAAAATATTTGAACAATGGCTTCATCGTTTAATTGGACCATCTGTTCTCACCATAGTGCTCCATGCTCCAAAAGACAAAAAACTAAACTGCACAGGAGGTCGATATGAATATTGATTTATCTTTCTCTGTGTCCTAACATGTAACGCTGGCCATGAACAGGAAGACACGTTGACAAGAACAATGAAGAGACACTTGGTGTGTGTGTAGTTACACACATCTGTAATGAGTGGTGTTGTAACCGAACAGAAAACCTGATTTTCAAAACTTTCCTTAAGTGACACAATATGCTATTTCGTTCATCTAAATGACTTCATATTGTATTATTACTAACTGCATACCTTTTCGTGCCACTGCAGCAGCACAGCGCTGCTGTTGTCATTGGGGTTCTCAAAGCCTCTGTAGATGTATTTCATCAGCAGGTCCACTCCAGCGTGGTCCAGTGAGCCCACAGCCTTCTCTATGTCACTGCTCTTAAAGCTGCTCAGCACCTTGACCACCAGCAGCTCTGCTCTCTCCTACACACACACACACACACACACACACACACACACACACACACACACACACACACAGAGTGTACATTGAACAACATGTTGACTCAGCTTTCCCTCTAGCTTTTGTGGACCACAGTTTAGAGCCTTGAATTTTGGCCATCGCAATCTTGTTTTTTTTGCAACCACAACTGACACGAGAGGGTGGTGCTAAGTACAACCACACACCGAACAAGGAGACCCAAATGCAAATAGAACTCCATGCACTGAGAACACATTGTGATCTAAGATGAAAACGCAGGCCACTCCCAGACCAGACAACGCCATGGTGGCAGTCTGTCAATCACTGTGTAGCCCCGCCCTAAAGCATCCCCTGCTTTATGGTCTGTTTGACTCTAAATGGACCATCATGTACTAAATGAACATCATGCTGTATTGAAGAAGACTTGAAACTAGAGCTTGAGACCATAAACTCATGTTTACAATGTTTACTGAGGGAATAAATCAAGAGAGAAGTAGAGTCATTTTCTCATAGACTTCTATACAACCAGAGGAGTCGCCCCCTGGTGGACACCAGAGAGAATGCAGCTTTAACACATGAAGCTTTGACTTCACTTTTCAGAAGCGAGGTTGCCGTCTGGGTCTGGAGCCAAAAACAAGTGAAACATTATATTAATGTTGAAACTCATATTGACCCTGCAGTAACTTCCTTCAAAGCATTTTGTTTTATTATTGTCAATGTGCCACTTTACAATCTTCCATCAACAGTCGAGCCACTGCAACCAACGATTAATACATTCAATACTGAAATGTCCCTCCTCACATACTGGTTCTGAGTGTTCTTCCATCCATCGTCCACTCCCTTCACCTCATATACAGCCTTTATACATCAAGCTGGAACGTCTGTTGATGCATCTTATGTGACTGGATGTTTTGCCATAGATGTGACAGACGCATTTCTCCACATCCTCATATTCCCCAAGGTTTTCTTTTATGGCTATGCCCCAAATCTCTCAACACACCCCTGCTTGTGCTATCACTTTCCATAAAATTATTCATAAATCATGTTGGCACATTAGGACACAGCCTTTCCAAACTAAAATAATCTACACATGCAGTAAAAACAAACATCTGATTAATGCTTGAAATAGTTCACGGTCTTGTACCACTGCAGAAGGTGGAGGATGCTCCCACTAAACAGCACAATAGCACAGAGCACTCTACCTTGGCAGTGTGGTTCTTGGTGTTGATTGGAGGATTCTTCAGCACGGCATGGAGCGCTGCACTCATGCCCCCCTTGCAAAGCAACAGTCAAGGCAGACACAGTTCCACAGGGCCGATACATGTGCATTATTTTATGAGCTCCGCGGGTGAGGGGGAACTCTGTTGACCACAAGGATGGTGCTTTCATGTTAGGATCCATCCTATAACTTAATGCAATATATTTGCATGTATTTTCTTATGTGTAATGACATATTTCACAATTGGAAGTATGTATTACCGTTTTCTGCATCTACTTTATGGAATTGTTAACCGTTTGTGGATGTTTGATCAAGCTGGTGTGCTTTCTGATTGGTGTGCATTTTGTAGAATTATGGTGCAGCTCACATTTTGACCTGACGGAGATCCGAGTAGGCTCGAAACGTAGTCAATAAAGTGGAGGCATGGAGTAGTGAGCAGGTATAAAGTATAAAAACACTAAAGTTGCCCAGCAACTCATTTGCTGACCACGCCCCCTGTGAACCGACACCAGGAAATGCCACCGTCACTGTTCGTCCACAGAAACGCTCTGCCAGCTGCACTCGTTATGCCAAATATATCGTGTGTCACATACGAACACAAGTGCAATTTACACAATTGGAATTATACATCTTTAGAAAACATCACAACACACTGCGGAAGTGCAGCGTCACCTTCGCTCGTTTGGCTCGGCCGCTGGAACAGACCCGCTGTGCGGCGCGCCCTGCGGGTAACGTGAGTTATTGACGTTCATCTGAACTTAAAGGATATTGTCTGAGCAGAGCGTCTACTTCTGCGTCGTCCGGACCACCCTGGCTCTCTCCTCCGTCTTCCTCGTCCACAAACTTATTCTCGTCGTATTCATCAACGTCTACTTTTCTAAACCGGTCGGAAACTGTATTCTTAGACATCTTGGAAACGATAGTAGAGACTGTTCAACCTCAAAACGAGCGTTTTCGACAGCAGTCACTAGCAGCTGTACTGCACGGGTCCTAGCTTCACTTCCTGTTCTTCTGTGTCACAATGTCTTCTTCTTCGAGCTAAATGGTGGGTTGCAACCGCTGGTGCATCCCGCCACCTCCTGTACTGGATGACTTAACTCATACTAATGAGATTCTTCTTCTTTTAAGCTTTATGGCGGATGGTATCCAGTGAACGGTGCATTACCGCCACCTACTGTAGCGGAGTGTGGCCCAGAGTAACCTATCCCCTTACAAGACAAAACAACAAAGGAAGTTAATTTCGGTGACTTACATCATGTTACTCAGTCCTGTTTCTTTCACGTATTGTAGTCAATTTCCTGCCCCCAAGGTTAATGCATCCTTTAGCTTTAGTTCCTCCACTCCCAGCCTCCTCTTCAACCTGTCAACCCCTAAGTGACCTGGATTAAGTGACCCGGGCTAAGTGTCCCTGAGCAATACACTGAACCCCCGGCTCCCCCGGCGCCGATCAATGGCAGTCCACTGCTCCCTCTATACAGGGATGGGTCAAATGCAATTACCCGGGCTGAGTGACCCGGGCTAAGGAGAAAAAGGACTGTTGCTCAGTGGTCCAAAGTCCTCTTCAGATGAAAGTACATTTTGCATTTCATTTGGAAATCAAGGTCCAGAGTCTGGAGGCAGTGTGGAGCGGCACACGATCCAAGTTGCTTGAGGTCCAGTGTGAAGTTCCCAGTCAGTGATGATTTGGGGGAGCCAGGTCATCTGCTGGTGTTGGTCCACTGTGTTTTATCAAGTCCAAAGTCAGCGCAGCCGTCTACCAGAACACTTTACAGCACTTCATGCTTCCCTCTGCTGACAAGCTTTATGGAGATGCGGATTTCATTTTCCAGCAGGACTTGGCACCTGCCCACACTGCCTAAAGTACCGATAATAATAAAGGCTTGAAATATATCACCCTGTGTGTAATGAAGCTATATAATATACGAGTTTCACTTTTTGAATTACTGAAATAAATGAACTGTTCGATGATATTCTAATTCATTGAGATGCACCTGTATGTCTAACGTTTCTTCAATAATCTTTCGGTCTATTCAACGTTTTATGAACAAACCGTCTTCATTAGCTGCATTTTCATGGTGGGAAACTGAATAATGTGCACATCAGTGAAATAGTTTCTTCTGATTTGACACTTTCAGAAACTCAGACATACGATAAATGTGCAAAAGAATGCTTTAATTGGCAAAGCAGAATTAATTCAACAAAGCTTTAGTATTCTATTGAACTTATATTGTATAAAAGCTCAACATGCTGTAGTTTGACGGTTTATAGTCGACTGTCCCTGAATGGATACACACATTAAAAAAGCCATAAATGCAACAATAAAACTGCTTTAAAATAGCATTATAAAACATTATAAAATCACATGCATGCATTTGTTTAAAAGAGCATAACATACAGATAATATTAATGTAATCAATGGTTAACAGTCGTAGTAGGTATTTAGCGTTTCCGATTGTCTTGATTGCAGTTGAGGGACAACAGAGGAGTTAAGGAGAGGTTCACCTGGCTCCCCATTACATTAACACTTGAGAATGTAATGAAGAGTAGCCTGACCGTTTAAAGGCTGCAGAGGGACAGGAAGTACTGAAACGCTTCCTGTTTAAGTAAAAATCGTGAATTTTCTGCCATCAAGGGGTGATACCATCAGCCGTGCTGAGCCTGGGGAGTGGAGAGGCCGCCTGCTGTTCCTCCAGATGACGCTGCAGAGTCGGGAAACCAGCAGGACACATGCCAACACCAGCAGTGCGACTGATCGGAAAAGAAGTTAGGATATGAACCAGTGTGTGATTGGGTTAGCCAGCAGAACTTAAATCAACCTCCAAGTTTAGAGATGGATGTCATTTTAGCGAGTACAGGAAGGCAGCACAATATGATCACATTACATCTGGAAGCAGCTGTCGAGCTGGCCTCCTCCTCCATACAATATGACATCAATGCAGTGTGTGTGGATGTGGACGTTATTAGTTTGTGCCCGTCTGTTCTGTTCATCCAGTATTCATGTGGTGTGAATGTGAGGCTGGAGGTTAAACTCACCCATAAACACAGAGTTCGGAGTGGGATCAGCTGGGTTAAAATGTCTGAAGACATTTCCAACCAGAGCCACGATCACAACGGGGTACACTGTCAGGATGTTACGCACCCAACGGTCCAGCACCCAGTTCTCAAGGAGGAACCTGCGCACACACACACACACACACACACACACACACACACACACACACACACACACACACACACACACACACACACACACACACACAGCAGTGCTCAGCCAACTGTTCAACGTGTTGCAGTGCAGTGATCTACTTCACTGATACTTTCTGCACTGAAGCTTCCCTTAGCAGCTGGAGTCTTAAGAAACATTTACACTCATTTCACACTAAAGATTCCAAAAATTATCTTTCTGACAGTCATAAAAAGACAGCATGTGATCATACATTCAGCAGCTAATATTAATTAAATTCATTAAAGTTAATCTGAGAAACTTTGAACTGGTTCTGAAACAGTCTCAAATGAAGACTGATGCCTCAACATGAGCTGCAGAAGTACATGAGACAGAAGATTGTCTATTTCTACCAAGTTGTTCTTAATGCTGCTCATCGGTGCCACAGCGTCACATTCCTTCAGCTCAGACTCTGACAGCAACCAGCCGGCCGCAGGCGGACCCAGATCCAGCTGTGCTGCCACTGTGGACCAGCAGTCCGAGCTCTGGCGGAAGGTGGAGCGCTGCGAGCCCGGCAGCAGCGGATGCTCTGGTGCTCGGAACCTCTACAGCCTTTGTCCACAGGGACCACCAACATCAACACAAACTCTTGTCGTCATTTGAAGTGACAGACTCCTGATTACAGCAGTGTCAGAACTAAAGCGAATACTCTGTAGCATCACAGTGATCACTCTTCAACTTGTTAAATGCCTCATCCAATCAAAGCTTACCATGCCACTACCTCTGCAAACAGGATGCATAGAGAAGCTGTTGCTGCTGTGCTCCTGGCCACACCCCACAGGTGGAGAACCAATGAAAAGTTGATCAGAGAAGCGATGGAAGTCCATGTGGTATAGAGAGCCAAACCATTCTGGACCTGAACATATGAACATTTACAAGCACAAGAATGACATCATTCACAGGGGACGGTCTGAGAAAGTGAGACTCATCAGCAATACAGTGAGTAAAGAGCACATGATCTACCAGCAGGGTCCGTACACACACACACACACACACACACACACACACACACACACACACACACACACACACACACACACACACACACACACACACACAGTCTGCCATACCAGTATTCTTAGACAGTACAGGTCTTTGCGATGGTACGTCTGTAACCAGAGTCCATAGTAATCTGTGGCAGAGCAGCAGAAGAACAAAGTAGTGTAGTTGGCAATAGTCATCAGGATTAATACAACCAGAGCCGCCAGCATCGACCTGCAACAGAGAGAGAGGAGAAGAAGAAGAAGAAGAAGAAGAAGAAGAAGAAGGTCAGCAGTGGCTTCACTTCAGACAGCACATCAAATGAAGTGTTACCTTTCTGATCCTAGGCCTTGATATGCTCAGTCAGTATATACTGTATATATTAGATCAATTGCATTGTTATAGATTCTCCAACTACGTATACAATGATGTTCACAATCATGTGGTGATCACCAACAGAACCGTTTTATGGAGGATTATGTTTCGTCCTTTTTCAGCGATACTCATTTTATCACCCCCACATTCATTTGGAACATTGATGATTAACTACATTAATATCAAATTAATTATTAGTTTGCAGTGTGTTTGGCTAACCACCATCAGCCCACGAAGCCACACACACACACACACACTGCTGTACAGCCTGGTGACGGTCATTCTGTTTCTGGTAGGATGGTGCGACCCGATTACATCATACATTGCATAATTCATCGCTGCTTGTTTTTGAGTTAAGTGTTTTATTGGTGTAGAGCAGGGATTCCCAAAGTGTGGTGTGCGCACCCCTGGGGGTGCGCGAGCTGCCTCTAGGGGGTGCGCGAGAGGAAAAGTGTAATGGCGTCTGATGGTGTAATAATATTAAATATTAAAAAAAAAATGTAATTTTAATTTAAAAAGTGGGATTTTTCACAAAATAAAAACATGAATTACAAAAATCCCCTTTGTAAGATTTAAAATTAAAAACGTACAATTTAATAAATGCACTTGAGCTCCTTCCGGCAGCCTTGCCGCCTGCCGCCAGTGTACACACTAGCCAGCCTAGCTTGTGCAGCTAACGTCAGCTAACAGCGAACTTCATGCATTCAGCAACATTCATTTAAATATGCTAAACTGGCTGAAATCGGGGAAACTGTCAGGTGGGACATCTGAAGCCATCAGTCATAAAAGAGGAGAGGGACAGAGAGAGAGAGAGAGAGAGAGAGAGAGAGAGAGAGAGGAATCGGAGGCGAAGGGAACAGAGAGGTGCGTTGGGGAGAGACCGGGAGAAGAAATCGAGTCAGAGGAAGATGAGACGGAGGAGACCGAAAAGGAGGAAAGGACAGCACAGACAAATGGGGAGCACATCGGCCCATCGCGGAGTCAAGGTGAAAAAATAGGAAACGAGAGATCATCAGACTGGGGAAAAAAAAGAGGAAATATGATGAAAAGTATCTGAGTGTGGGCTTCACTTGGATTGGCAACGCAGATTCCCCAAAACCACACTGCGTGGTGTGCAGTGAGGTTCAGGCTAACAGCTGTCTGAAGCTCTTATTTACGTCGCCACCTGAACACCAAGCATGCCAGTGCAAGTCAAAAGCCCCTTACATATTTTAAATCGAAATTGGAGGAGTTACAAAACAGCCAAAAACAACTGCAGTCTCATTCATGTGTTGGGTCTATAAATGACGCACTATGGGCTTCATATCTAGTTACAGAATAGCGAGAAAGGGGCTAGCAAAAAAGTTGGACATGATCCCGGTGTCCAACAACACTGTATCGCGCGGCATCGATGCTTTGTCCGAAGACATCCTGGCTACGTTAGTCGGTCATTAATTGTAAATTAAATGTGATAATCTGCCTCTGAGCTTGTGCGTGTGTGCTCGCATCCGTATTGCTCTTTAAAAGTGACGCCTTGTGAAACTGAAAGTTATTGAAACTTTGTTGCAGTGTTTCAGGGCGTTTTCACACCCGTAGTTCGTTTGCTTTGTTCTGATTCAGGGATTAATATGATACAATGTTGCAGTTGCCCCTTTGTTCGGTTTGTGTTCACACTGCAACATTTAACAGCGCACCAACAGATCTGTGTTAGCGGTTAGCAGCACACTCCTGCTTGGCTTCATGATGCAGCAAAAAGCTAACAGGTTGCACTGAGTTGCATTATGATGCGTTCAAGCTCTATTCAGTAAAAATTGGTATTGGACGAAAGTCAATTATTGCAAAGTTTCAATGCAAGTTGTAAATATTGTTTTTCACGAGAAACCAGTGGAAGAGATTAATGATTAATTTATTTAACAGTGTTAATTCCCCAATTTATTTACTCTTCAATTTCATTTTATTAATCTATTTCTTATTATTCGTTGTGCAACGCGGTCACACAACGAATAACACGCGAAGAAACGTCTACGTAAAGGAAAGTAATACAGAAATATATAAATACATACACTTAACAATGAATAAATACATAAATGGGTCAAATGAAATAGAAGAGCAAATAAATGGGGGAATTAACACAAAGGTTAAAAGATAAAGAAGCAAATTGAAACAGAAATATCACTTTATCAAATAATTAATGCCACATTAATGGCCTTTGAATTTATTCATTGAGTAATTTATGCAAGTTCCGTCCATGAAACTACCCTTTAAGAAAATAAAATATCATCTATCGATATCAAATGAAAGTGCATTTCCATCATAACTATCCGTGTGATCTACTCTTCCATACCTCAGTGCCTGCTCTGTTCTCTAGCCCTACTCCTCTCATGGTTCACCTGCGGCGCTCTAATCCTCCTCGTCCTACATGTCCTCCCCTCACCCGCACTGGCCACATTACATCCCTTCTTAAATCATTGCTGTGGTTGTATTTTGGCTTTTTTGTGCAGAGTAGGAGTAGCAGACGTACTCTCTGTCCCACAGCAGCAGCCATATGATGTTCATCACCAGGTTGGACAGCCAGCACAGATAGAAGGTGTATGGCATCAGACACTGAGCCCAGGATCTATTCACAGGAAGAGAGAGATCACTTTCATCTATCACACAGGTTCAGTCCACAGGAGTCAGTATTTAGTAGGACTATTGTGATGTTATCTTACCCTCTGAATACATATGTAGTGATGTAGATCACCATCAGGGAGAGCCAGGTATAGAGAACACCCCAGATAGAGAAGGTCCAGCCAGCTGGAGTGATGTCGGTCTCATAGCGAGCCGACACATTACCTGTAGTAGAATGGAAAGGACCTGGAAAACAAGAGCATTGAGCAGGTCCATCAGTGCTCTCAGTCAGTGGGGTTTAGGTCAGTGCTCTCAGTCAGTGGGTTCAGGTCAGTGCTCTGTGCAGCAAAGCTGTTGTTTCAAGGATGCAGACACTTGTCTAGAAGTGAGTTAGTTCATTAACTGGAACTAAGAAACACGGCTTTGACCGTGACAAAGTACGCCGTGTGGACAGAGCTGTCATTCTAGAATACAAACCACTTCAGCTGGATTGAAGAGGCCTCTCTGAACATTTGAAATCTCTCAAATCAGCAAGAGATTTACAAACATTTGTTACAGAGAATGTTTTATTGACAGAACTTATGTACACTTATTGTATTTTGAGTCTTTACTGCGTTTTGCTGTCATGCTAGTTTTTCCGACAGAGCTATTTGAAGTGTTTATGTTCGTGAAGATAGTATAGAAACAGTAATATTGAAAGATATCCACAGCAAGTTGCAAATATAATCAAAACTTCAACAATAGCTTTGAATGCATAGAATATGTAAATCACTGGAGACCATGACTGGTGACCAGATCACTTTCACATTCTGATTATTTGCAGTATGAATGTTGACCGTGAATAAGCTGACGGGGTAGGCACTAGAGTGGGTGGTTAAATATAGAAAGCCTTTAATAAATGTGAGCTAGGACAAAACAAAAACGAATGAAATGCCCCAATATGAGGAAGTCCCATCCATCTGAGATCCTAGAGTTGGATGTTTATTCACATTACAGGCGCCACTGATGAAATGGTGTACACTTCCTGTCACCTAAGTGGGCGTGGTCATGGAATATCTGCCTCATTTTAAAGTGTTGTGAACATTGTGTGGATGATTGAAAGCAGATTGGGTTGTATTTGCATAATGTATTCATATTTTGTTTTGCCATCAATAGATATTTACGAAGCAAACCGCCATATTTAATATTATGAAAATTGGTTAGCTATCGTAGATGCCATAACTCGCAAAAATGTGTTGCTGAGACAGAGAACGGTCAAACAAACTTCATTTTCTCCTGATTTGTTGTTAGTAAAATGCCATTTTAGACTCAGAATGAATGAGAGGTGGACAGTGGGACAGTCGACTAACAGACTGAATTCTTAATGTTTCCATCTTCAGTCGGACATTACCACCACGAGAGCTGATTTCTATGGGGAAGTCAATCAGAACAGCAGCACATGTTTCAAGAGTCGAGCAGAGCGACTTCGTGAGAGAAAGTAAAAAACACACAACTAGACTAAGATGTTGGCCAATACTGAGAAGGCATGACATACATGTAATATTAATCTGTTAATCAAGGGAGTCATATCAAATTCAAGACTATTATTCAGCAGCCCAAAGTAAAGATGAACCATGTATTGTAAAGAGGTGGAAGTCAGAACGGGATTCACGGTTACGGACACAAATGAGGAAGAAAGTCAACTGAAAGTCGGTGAAGTAAGCAGATTGAAAGGTCTGGACCGAGGCGAACAGGACATATCTGTAATAGATGAGCCTGTTGGCAACATCTCTGCAATAGATGAGCCTGTTGGCGACATCTCTGCAATAGATGAGCCTGTTGGCGACATCTCTGCAATAGATGAGCCTGTTGGCGACATCTCTGCAATAGATGAGCCTGTTGGCGACATCTCTGTAATAGATGAGCCTGTTGGCGACATCTCTGTAATAGATGAGCCTGTTGGCAACATCTCTGTAATAGATGAGCCTGTTGGCAACATCTCTGTAATAGATGAGCCTGTTGGCAACATCTCTGTAATAGATGAGCCTGTTGGCAACATCTCTGTAATAGATGAGCCTGTTGGCAACATCTCTGTAATAGATGAGCCTGTTGGCAACATCTCTGTAATAGATGAGCCTGTTGGCAACATCTCTGTAATAGATGAGCCTGTTGGCAACATCTCTGTAATAGATGAGCCCGTTGGCAACATCTCTGTAATAGATGAGCCCGTTGGCAACATCTCTGTAATAGATGAGCCCGTTGGCAACATCTCTGTAATAGATGAGCCCGTTGGCAACATCTCTCTAATAGATGAGCCCGTTAGCAACATCTCTGTAATAGATGAGCCCGTTAGCAACATCTCTGTACTAGATGAGCCCGTTAGCAACATCTCTGTACTAGATGAGCCCGTTAGCAACATCTCTGTAATAGATGAGCCCGTTAGCAACATCTCCGTAATAGATGAGCCCGTTAGCAACATCTCCCTAATAGATGAGCCCGTTAGCAACATCTCTCTCATAGATGAGCCCGTTAGCAACATCTCTGTAATAGATGAGCCTGTTAGCAACATCTCTCTAATAGATGAGCCTGTTAGCAACATCTCTGTAATAGATGAGCCTGTTAGCAACATCTCTCTAATAGATGAGCCCGTTGGCAACATCTCTGTAATAGATGAGCCCGTTAGCAACATCTCTGTAATAGATGAGCCCGTTAGCAACATCTCTGTAATAGATGAGCCCGTTAGCAACATCTCTGTAATAGATGAGCCCGTTAGCAACATCTCTGTACTAGATGAGCCCGTAAGCAACATCGCTCTTATAGATGAGCCCGTTAGCAACATCTCTGTAATAGATGAGCCCGTTAGCAACATCTCTGTAATAGATGAGCCCGTTAGCAACATCTCTGTAATAGATGAGCCCGTTGGCAACATCTCTGTAATAGATGAGCCTGTTGGCAACATCTCTGTAATAGATGAGCCTGTTGGCAACATCTCTAATAGATGAGCCTGTTGGCAACATCTCTGTAATAGATGAGCCTGTTGGCAACATCTCTGTAATAGATGAGCCTGTTGGCAACATCTCTGTAATAGATGAGCCTGTTGGCAACATCTCTGTAATAGATGAGCCTGTTGGCAACATCTCTGTAATAGATGAGCCTGTTGGCAACATCTCTGTAATAGATGAGCCTGTTGGCAACATCTCTGTAATAGATGAGCCTGTTGGCAACATCTCTGTAATAGATGAGCCTGTTGGCAACATCTCTGTAATAGATGAGCCTGTTGGCAACATCTCTGTAATAGATGAGCCTGTTGGCAACATCTCTGTAATAGATGAGCCCGTTAGCAACATCTCTCTAATAGATGAGCCCGTTAGCAACATCTCTGTAATAGATGAGCCCGTTAGAAACATCTCTGTACTAGATGAGCCCGTTAGCAACATCTCTGTAATAGATGAGCCCGTTAGCAACATCTCTGTAATAGATGAGCCCGTTAGAAACATCTCTGTACTAGATGAGCCCGTTAGCAACATCTCTGTAATAGATGAGCCTGTTAGCAACATCTCTGTAATAGATGAGCCCGTTAGAAACATCTCTGTACTAGATGAGCCCGTTAGCAACATCTCTGTAATAGATGAGCCCGTTAGCAACATCTCTGTAATAGATGAGCCTGTTGGCAACATCTCTGTAATAGATGAGCCTGTTGGCAACATCTCTGTAATAGATGAGCCTGTTGGCAACATCTCTAATAGATGAGCCTGTTGGCAACATCTCTAATAGATGAGCCTGTTGGCAACATCTCTGTAATAGATGAGCCTGTTGGCAACATCTCTGTAATAGATGAGCCCGTTAGCAACATCGCTCTTATAGATGAGCCCGTTAGCAACATCTCTGTAATAGATGAGCCCGTTAGCAACATCTCTGTAATAGATGAGCCCGTTGGCAACATCTCTGTAATAGATGAGCCTGTTGGCAACATCTCTGTAATAGATGAGCCTGTTGGCAACATCTCTAATAGATGAGCCTGTTGGCAACATCTCTGTAATAGATGAGCCTGTTGGCAACATCTCTGTAATAGATGAGCCTGTTGGCAACATCTCTGTAATAGATGAGCCTGTTGGCAACATCTCTGTAATAGATGAGCCTGTTGGCAACATCTCCCTAATAGATGAGCCTGTTACCAACATCTCTCTAATAGATGAGCCTGTTAGCAACATCTCTGTAATAGATGAGCCTGTTAGCAACATCTCTCTAATAGATGAGCCTGTTAGCAACATCTCTGTAATAGATGAGCCTGTTGGCAACATCTCTCTAATAGATGAGCCTGTTGGCAACATCTCTGTAATAGATGAGCCCGTTAGCAACATCTCTGTAATAGATGAGCCTGTTAGCAACATCTCTGTAATAGATGAGCCCATTAGCAACATCTCTGTACTAGATGAGCCCGTTAGCAACATCGCTCTTATAGATGAGCCCGTTAGCAACATCTCTGTAATAGATGAGCCCGTTAGCAACATCTCTGTAATAGATGAGCCCGTTGGCAACATCTCTGTAATAGATGAGCCTGTTGGCAACATCTCTGTAATAGATGAGCCTGTTGGCAACATCTCTAATAGATGAGCCTGTTGGCAACATCTCTGTAATAGATGAGCCTGTTGGCAACATCTCTGTAATAGATGAGCCTGTTGGCAACATCTCTGTAATAGATGAGCCTGTTGGCAACATCTCTGTAATAGATGAGCCTGTTGGCAACATCTCTGTAATAGATGAGCCTGTTGGCAACATCTCTGTAATAGATGAGCCTGTTGGCAACATCTCTGTAATAGATGAGCCTGTTAGCAACATCTCTCTAATAGATGAGCCTGTTAGCAACATCTCTGTAATAGATGAGCCCGTTAGCAACATCTCTGTAATAGATGAGCCTGTTGGCAACATCTCTCTAATAGATGAGCCTGTTAGCAACATCAACATACTATCTCCATCCTGACAACGCGTTGCTGATACTGTCGCCTGCTAGAGCCTAAAAGTATGCAACATCTATTCTGGCACCCAACAACACAACAAGATGGACTCCATGGATAGAGAAGCTGCCACTGGTCTCCTAAAAAGGACTCAAACCTCCATGACACAGAAACAGGAAACTGACTGAGTGGGCGCTCTCCTTCCTGAACCGTCTCTGGTGAGCCACAACAAGGCCTCAGGAAGAGCTCTGAAGGACATCTTACATCCCAAGTCTCATATCTGTCCTTTCCTCACTCCTCCATCCTCGCTTGAACCGGAAGTTGTTCTGCTCCGCCATATTGACTCTGAGGAGCGAGGAGCGAGGAGAGGAGGGATCTCTGAGGAGCCATGAGCGATCTGATTCTCAACAACACTGGAGTGAAGACGGATCACAGATCAAACTCTCGATTATATTTGATTCGTTTTCTGATTCACCGTCTGGTTTAAATAAATGTTCATTGTAGTCTGAACAACAGAAGGACCACAAACAACTTTCTTCATTTATTCGAAAGATTTGAGTTTTCATAATCTGATATTTCCCTCAATAACTTTTATTATGAATACAATTGAAGTCAGAGAGCTTCTTACATCATTTATCATCATTTCATTCTGAGGCGGATCATTCCTGAGTGTTTGATGGGTTTTATCATTTAAGTTCAACCTGAAACATGGAGCCTAATAAATGAATTCCAATGTTCCAAAGACACCATAATCATATCCTAGGTTCTTTTTTAATGACTTCACAATCTGAATTTATATAAATACAGACGCAAATAATTCATAAACACATTCCCTCGGTAGAAATCGGTCCTGCGCTTATAAACAGGACACAGAACACAGTATAAATACTATGGACTGTGTATAAATACTCTTAGGTACAGTACATGTGTGCAGAAGCAAACTCAGTCAACAGTCTCTCCAGCTGTTAAAGTCTACTGACAACTGATCCGCCATCATCAGAAACAGTCTCATCTCATTTCTCTAAAAACACATTTCCTTCTTTCCTCTCTCCTGGCATGGTTTCCTTGCATCTCTCCATGTATCCCTGGTGGTAGGGACTAGGACACAAGGAAAGGACGCAAGAGAGGGAAACGGGGACGCAATTAAGAGACTTGGGACTACCCATAGTAGTCAGCCCGTAGAATTACAATTTCCGGTCTGTCACATGATGCCATGTGGCCCCAAAAAGTATTTTTACCATACACTTTCCCATAGACGTACATTGTCTATGGGAGTTAGAGACGTCTATGAATCAGCAGATGCAGCTTTTTTTATAAGTTTGTCAACTTCCCAGTGCAACACTTGAACAGCCCTTATTTACTCCATTGTAGTAACATTACATTAGTCATATAGCAGACTCACAATAAGTGTATTCAGTAAAAGTAAAAGTTGTAAAATGTACCAATAGTCAAATAGTTATTTTCCTTCCTCCGTTCATGTGAATGAGCTGGACCGAGGGCACGGGGGCGGTGATGAAGAACATGCCCCCCCCCCCCCGGGTCTATCCTCGGAAATAAACTTTTTTTTGCATTGCGCGTCACTGAGCAGCCTTCATATAACTGAATATGGCGCCTCCTCCACCGCTGTACCGTTATATTAATACATCCCTGCGCCACTCCCTGCCCAGAGATTTCGATTCAATTTAGGCGCACAGGTCGCGCACTAGCATTGCGGTGCACGTGAGAGCGCCTTCTCGTTCGATTATTGGGTGAGCGGACCGTTACCGCGGTACAGAGCAGCTGAAACAAACTCTTCAAAACAACTTGTTTTCTTCTGTGGTGTTTTTGTAAAGAGCTATTGAAGTGGCCACGCAGCAACTAGTTGAAAATGCTACGTTCATCTTTACGTAACACAAGCACGGTCATGGAAAATATGTGTCATAGTTAGTTTTGTGTAACTAACAACATAACTAGTTGCCAGCCGTCCCGGGAATCTAATACGCCATAAGTTAGAAGGAATATAACGTATTACACAGTTTAACATTACGTTGAACGGGCGAGTGTCGTAGAAAACATTCCGGTGTCTGAATAACGTTATTGAACTCACCTCTGCCCGCTCCAGCCAACGCGTTAACAATTAAAACGGCAACAAAAACCACCGCACACAAGATAAGAAGCACGAGACGTGGCAGGCTGTTGTCCTTCATGTTGGAGCAGCTCGTCCGTGGGTCTCTGACCGTCAGGGTGGAGGAACACGCGCTGCTGCGGTCACGTGTCTAGCTCTGTGTGAACGCCCGGAGCCTGGGAGCAGTGAGGCGTTCACGGGAATCAGACTTTTGACTGTCCGTCTGTGATACGGGAACACTACTGACTGCACACAGGGCTTAAAAGGGCCTTTCTTCATATTGAGGATTTTGATGAAAGTCGCATTTCATTCAAATATCCACGTTGGTTAAGAACATACACTCACCGGCCACTTTATTAGACACACCTGCTTGTTAACACAAATAGCTAATCAACCAACCACATGGCAGCACCTCAATGTATGTAACGTTAGGCCTCTAGACGTGGTGAAGAGGACTTGCTGAAGTCCAGAGCGAGCAGCAGAAAGGGGATTTAAGTGACTTGAACATGGTTGTTGGTGCCAGACGAGCTTCAGGCTGATACCATGAGGAACTGGAGGAATACAGCTCAACAGCATCTCCCTTTTCTCTGGCCATGTTGTGAGATCACATTCAAATGTTGGCTGTGGTCATTTATTGGCTTCACTTTGAGCAGAATAGATTTAAACAAACAGTCATAGTTATTTTTTGCATACTTTGTTCTAAAACTACAAACAGCAAAGGCGTACATCACCAATGTGACACATAACGCTCAGTTTACACATAAGGGCTATGAAATGAGCTGCTGCACACAAAAAACCATCATAATCATCATATGTGTAGATGACATTTGACCTTTGGAGCCGGGGATTGAACCCCCAACCTTGAGATTTAAGGACTCTGTATCATGTGGAGCCGGGGATCGAACCCCCAATAAGCTGGGATCACAACACACGGAGGGAGAGCGACTCCATCCTCTACTCAGGCAGACATTACTACACCAGGTCTTTACATAGATAGTGGTTTGCTTCCATAGCAACGCTCTGCATGTCATAAAGAGCAGCTTTAACAGTTAGCGTGTGTTTTTCTGTTGACTGGCACTAGTTTTAGTCAAACATGGGCAGGTTTGAGCTGCTCACTGATGTTTGTCTGCTGCATGGTTAGAAGGTAAGACAGTGTTGTAGCTGATGACTCCTGCCTGACGCAAGCTAAAAGAAGCAGATTATATATTAGAATTCTTCATCGCTACCAGCGGCCACTTCTAGTCATTTCATCCATTGTTCTATGAATGTGAGCAGCACTAAGCATGTCCGTTTTGGAAAACATCTTCATAAACGCACACAGTTGGATGATGAAGCCGTATGAAAGGCACACACACTCCTGTGGTTCATCCCGTTACATGCAGCTGCTGCCCTCCAGCATCACTGAGCTCCACTCGGACTCTCCTCATGCATCCAGGTCACACTCATGTAGTTCACCTGACCCCTGTGATCCTATGAACTCCACAACCTGCTGTATCTCACGCCCTCCATCTGCTGCCTCCACTCTCTGGAGCTGTACTCATTGGTTTTATTTCAGGAGAAGTCAAGTGGAAACTTTGACTTCAATAACTAGAGAATATACCTTTAAACTTCAATATTCATGAACTGCTTGTTTGAGCCTGCACATGGGATCTGTTGACTGTACTTTAATGAGTCATGACCAACAGCCCCAAACAGGTTCCAGCTTTTGGCGATAAAATATAAATTGACTTAAAGATTCATTGCAACAGCCTCTGACGTGTCATCTTTTATGTGGTTGTGTTTATCAAACGGTACATCCAGTACATCCAGAGTGACACGTGTGTGCGTGTTTGTTAAGAGGCCTTTGGTTGGCAGTCCTGTATCTCGATGCTGCTGTTTTCATAGTCTTTGTGTACGTCCAGTAGTCCATACAGGCTCTCCAACACAGCCAGTACTTTGCTCTGGACACAATCCACCTGCTCCACCGGACAGTATTCATCCAGACTGGACCTGAAAACACACACGGTATCAAACCATTGCACCTTTCTCCCTTTACTCCGATACAGGCTTGAATGTGGCTGTATTATTGACCTGGACATAGTAACAAGTGTAGGTTTGGGCACAGCCTTCAGAAACAGCTGCACAGCTGAGATCAGTCTGTCGATCTCCTCATCAGTGCTGATGTGGTGAGGCAGCTCAACGGTGTCACAGGTTAGCCCCGCCTGATGGACCTGAGAGAGCAGGGTTGAAGGAGGGGAGAGTGACAGAAACATCAGGGGGACGGATGGAGAGTCAGGATGAGGGGACAACATGGAAGAGGAGAGAAGCTCGGAGATCAGATAGAAAGTGTGAATCAATACACTAGTGTGGAACTTGATATCTGTCATTTCATTTGAGTCATCTATGCCTTTACTTTGAAAGGCACTGTACTACCATTATCATTACAAAATCATTTCTGAATGTTTCATTTACATCACATAGAAAGTTAAATGTCCAACTGTCACTTTGAGTGAGCCCTTCCCTCCCAATGTGCCATCTTTAAGGTCTTAATCAGGCAAACCACCCACCATCCTAAAGTCATCTCTGTGCACAACAACACAGGTGAGTGAGTGTCTTTACCGTCTACTGCTTTCACAGAGGGCGGAGCTTAGACATGCACATTCAAACACTCACCAGTCCACCGTGTTGCTCTATTCATATGAAGTGACACATTGAGATACAACTGTGATCAGCCACTTGAGGTTCACATCTCTCTCAACAGTACCAGTTGTTGTAGCAGTGGCACGTACACTTGTAGTACATAAGTCAGTGTTTCCCCTACCATTGTATGAAGGGGGCGCCCCGCCCCCCCAACGGCACCCTCCGCCCCCCCCTTGCAGGTCGAGTTAATTTTGTTTCATTTTATTTTCTATGTAGCGCCAAGTCATTGAAGGTTCCTTTCCTATAGAACAGGTCTACACCGTGTTCTTTTGTTGACAGCCGCATCTCATTGATCTTATTAACACGACGCCATGTCATTTCTGTGGTTGCGCGTTTACAATCCTCTGCTCTCTGTATCGCGCACGGCGGAGTTCTGCCCGATGCGCGCGCACACAGGTGAGCACACCCCCACAGGTGAGCACACCCCCACCAGCAGACAGAGAGCGCGCGTCGGAAAATATGTCGCGTCAACCTGAAAAGCAGACAACAATGTCTGCGTTTTTTAAATGCTCCCATGTGGTGAAGATGCAACACTCACAGCAGCCGGGGTCCAAGTACAGAGGGTAAATACTCCCCCTGGCTGTACAAGACTGATCTTGGTGAGTAAGTAAGTCAATACATACATTACATACATTCATAAATAAATAAATATCAAGTGCACAAATACTGCAGTGACAAAATTGTGTAGAATTATTATAAAAAGAAATGTTCCGATGTTTAGTTCAATGTACATTTCAAATAATTGTTCAGTTGACTGCTGTCATTAAAAGAAACACATGAACACCGTGATTCCTGTCAGTGTTTGTGCCCCCCCCCCCCAGCTGTAAACCTAGGGGAACACTGAGTGCATGAACTTTCTTACCATTTCATAATCAGGGCACAGATTTCTCGACTTCAAACTGGAAACCAGCTGGGCTAATGGAGCCATGCTGAGAACACATGGGAGGAAAAAAAGGAAGGTTAAATGTCAATAGAGTGAGCTACTGAGTGTCTGCATACAGGGGGTAAAGTTCAGCTGTTTCACGTTGTTAGACGTGTTCGACCCATTCTCAGGCCTGTGTGGGCATGTACAGAATCTACTTGATGACATCTCTGACATCCACCATCACTACTACAAGCCCTTTTCACAGGAGGGATTTTGCAACCTGTAGTTCTGAAAATAGAAGCTGACGCCAAAGAGTGTTAAAGCTGCATTCTCTCTGGTGTCCACCAGGGGGCGACTCCTCTGGTTGTATAGAAGTCTCTGAGAAAATGACTACTTCTCTCTTGATTTATTACCTCAGTAAACATTGTAAACATGAGTTTATGGTCTCAATCTCTAGTTTCAAGTCTTCTTCAATACAGCATGATGTTCATTTAGTACATGATGGTCCATTTAGAGTCAAACAGACCATAAAGCAGGGGATGCTTTAGGGCGGGGCTACACAGTGATTGACAGGTCGCTGCTGCTACCAGAGCCATATACAGCGTCTCCGCAGTCCTAATATGGTCAGTTCTGCTCACTGGTTGCAAAAAGCCAAGACGGCAAACTCAAACGGCAGTCTACAAACCAACCCTCTATACAGTCTACGCTGTTTTGACATATAGTAGGACAAGCACGGTTTAGTTGCTTTGCCACCTCCAGAAATAGGAATGGATGGATTCATTTATTCACTACTTGTCCTAAAACCCGGGAATGAGTTTGCATTTTTTTTAGTGCTGGGCAACAATTAAAAAGTTGAATCGCGATTAATCGCATGATTTTTTTGCGATTAATCTCATTGTTATGGCAAAGTTCAACAATGAATTCAAAAGTAGTGTATTGTGTACTTATATTTTGAAGTGCTGCTATATGAACAAAGGTCAATAACATTTGGTGTAAACACTTTAAACACATCAGGTTGTTGTTAGCAGCAGTGTTCTCTTCACACAGCAGCAGTTCTATCTCTTCTATATCTGTGCTCAGTGTGTGACTGTGTGTGAAACGTTCCACTGCTGTGCAACAGCAACAACATGTTTCACACGTTTCATCTACATGCGTGTGTTGAGTCTTCATCACAGTCAGAGCATGTGATGCAGCTCTACTCTTCATCACTATGATGCAGCTCTACTCTTCATCACTATGATGCAGCTCTACTCTTCATCACTATGACCCAGCTCTACTCTTCATCACTATGACCCAGCTCTACTCTTCATCACTATGACCCAGCTCTACTCTTCATCAATATGACCCAGCTCTACTCTTCATCAATATGATGCAGCTCTACTCTTCATCACTATGATGCAGCTCTACTCTTCATCACTATGATGCTGTAACTCAGAGGTGATGAAGGTGACCCAGCTCTACTCTTCATCACTATGATGCTGTAACTCAGAGGTGATGAAGGTGACCCAGCTCTACTCTTCATCACTATGATGCTGTAACTCAGAGGTGATGAAGGTGACCCAGTGATGTCCAGTAGTCTCCAGTGAGAGCAGCAGCTGCTGCTCGTTGTAACGCCGTCGCTTTAGTCGTCCTCTCCTTTAACACAACTTGTGTGTTCTTCTGGTGACTGTGCGTCTTGAGGCTCATACGTGACGTCATTCGTTGAGATCCTAAAGCTGCGTTCACAACAAATGCGACGTGAACGCAGCTTGAGAACGTTCCTCAGACCGACATCTTCCACAACACTCACCTGCAGTTTGTCTCCACTTCTCTGTAGCATCCGTTAGCTCAGCGGTTCCCAAACTTTTTAGGCCGCACACCCCCTTCTACATCCCAATTTTAGCCGCATAAAAATCGGACCAATGAGAGAACAGTTTGCTCGCGCGTGGCGTTTGTTTACAATATTTAGTCCGCTGTTAAATGAACACAAACCAAACAAAGGGGCAACTGCAACATTGTATCATATTAATCCCTGAATCGGAACAAAGCAAACAAACTGAAGGTGTGAAAACGCTGCAACAAAGTTTCAATAACTTTCAGTTACACAAGGTGTCACCTTTAAAGAGCAATCAGGATGGCGAGCACACACGCACAGGCTCAGAGGCAGATTGCATCACATTTAATTTACAATTAATGACCGAATAATGTAGCCAGGATGTCTTCGGACAAAGCATCGATGCGGCGCGACACAGTGTTGTTGGACACCGGGATCATGTCCAACTTTTTTGCTTCTCTCTCCCCAATCATACATTCCACCATCTCTCCGCCAGCTGGCAAGCACACGTCTTCGGCGATTGTGTGCGGTAACTGACCAGACATGAAGCCCGCAGTGCGTCATTTATAGACCCAACACATGAATGAGACTGCAGTTGTTTTGGGCTGTTTTGTAACTCCTCCAATTTCGATATTAAAATATGTAAGGGATTTTTGACTTTTACTGGCATGCTTGGTGTTCAGGTGGCGACGTAAATAAGAGCTTCAGACAGCTGTTAGCCAGAACCTCACTGCACACCACGCACTGTGGCTTTGGGGAATCTGCGTTGCCAATCCAAGTGTGTGGATCCCCTCGCGGGACCTCTCCCCCGTTCGGCTGGCCCCGGCCGGGCGCATTTCCCCCGTGGTGGTGCGCCGCGACCGGCTCTAGGTCGGCTTGGAAAGGCTCGGGGCGAAGGGAAATTTTATAATTCATGTTTTTATTTTGTGAAAAATCCCACTTTTTAAATTAAAATTACATTTTTTTTTAATATTTAATATTATTACACCATCAGACCACCATTACACTTTTCCTCTCGCGCACCCCCAGGGGTGCGCGCACCACACTTTGGCAATCCCTGCGTTAGCTTGTGTTGCTTTCGTTTATCTAAACTCCTCCCACACGCTGCATCCACGTAGTCTGAAGACTTCCTCCACTGTTTGTTTGGGTGATTTGCTGCATCAACGGTGTTTATTGCATTTAAGTGATACTTCAGACTTGAAGTACTCCGGTGATAAGAACATTTGGCTTTGCAGTGGATTCAAATAACTTTGCTTCTGTCAACTCCGCCGTCTGGAAGAGATTTATAATGAAAATGTCCTGTAAAGGTGCGTTCACACCGGTCGCGTTTTTTTTTTTGACGCGCGTCGAGATTACATACAAAGTCTATGCACAGACGCGATGAGACTGGCGCGCCGCGATTTTGCGATTCGGCGGTGCGTTGGACGCGTTATTGCAGTGCGGTGGACGCGTTGGACGCCGCAAAATCGCCAACGAGCGAGTTGAAAATTTTCAACTTCTGCGACATAATCGCGCGACGCTGTGGCGCGATAGCCTATCAGCGTTGAGTTGCTCCCCCCGTCATCAGTGCCGTAGCTCCTGCCCGTGCTGAATCGCAAACAACAATGGAGGACAAATAAATCCTGTAGCCGTCTGTGTTCACCCAGAGCTCTACGATACCTCATATCAACAGAGACCGGACCAAACTATGTGTATACATGTGTGTGTGTAAACCATACGGTACAAACAATGAATAGACGCTGCCGTATTTACGTCTACGTGACGTTATTGAGTGCTGGTGGAGCTGCTACGATGTTAGCATAGCCTAGCACCGCTCCATCAGAGCTCCATTGAGAAGACACGTAGCCTACAAATCGGCATCATTACGTAGTTATTTCGGAGTCCCTTTTTGTCGGAGAAGACAAGTACAAATCGGCATCATTACGTAGTTATTTCGGAGTCCCTTTTTGTCGGTTTATTTTCCGTTAAATCACAGCCAAATCAGTTTATTTTGTGTTCCTACAACCGTAGTAAACAGCGACCGGTGGCTTGCTAGACACAGTGAATACAGCTCGATACAATCCACGGAGCTCCTCTGAACAATATTACGAACCAGACATGACGGCGTTTAGTTTCCCGGGATATCTGTGACTTTCACAACACGTAGAAATATAGGTTATTTTTTCCATGGTTAATGGCAGACAGTTGAACGGATCCAGGTCTATAAACCACGCCCCCTCTCCGGCGCTACGAGATTTTGCGGCGTTTGGTCTGAACACGACCGGCGGCGCGTTGGACGTGATTTTGCAGTGCGTTGGACGCGATTTTGCAGTGCGTCAAAAAATCAACGCGACCGGTGTGAACGCACCTTAAGAGTTCCCGGTTCATGTGAGCGCTGCAGCAGTCTTAGGCCCGTCCCAAATGCTCTCATTGGTTGAGACGCGCGATGACGCCCATCCCAAGCCAATCCTGACCAATATCCCGCCCCTCCTGTGACCCACGCTCTGTCTGTCTGTGTATTCAGCCGAGACGCGCGATGACGCCCATCCCAAGCCAATCCTGACCAATATCCCGCCCCTCCTGTGACCCACGCTCTGTCTGTCTGTGTATTCAGAGCCAGAGAGCAACGGACTTATAATAATAATAATAAAAATAATAATAAAAAAACAGAACTGCGTTAACGCGCAATATAATTGTCAGCGTTAATGAATGGATGCATTAACGCGATAATAAGGCGTTAACCTGCTCAGCACTCGTTGTTGTGCTTCCTGAGAGCGTTCACTGAAGAAGAGCCATTGTTGTCATTTGGTCCATCTTTGCTTTACCTGCTGACAAGTCACAATGTGCTGTGAACAAAGGTCCACGGGAGACTTCTGTTGCTCAAGTTCATCAGCGCTGCTCTCTGTCTGTGATGTAATGAGGAGCCGATGGGTTTTTCTGACCTGGTGTATAGAAACCTTTTGCAGTGACAAACAGTCCTGATTGATCGTTTGTGCACATGAGCCAGTGAGGAACAACTGTTTCACAGGTTAAGTACATTCCCCGATGATAAGAAACTGAATGAATGTGTAATATCAGCAGAGTGTCCCTCTGATGGTACATTAATAACATCCGTGCTCAGGCAGCATGTTGAGGACTTTACCCAGGGTTGCTGGCCCAGCGTGCAACCGTCTCGTCCCCATCATCCTCCAGCAGATCAGCAAATGCTGCTTCCAGGTCTTCTAACTGATGTACACGACGATCCACACACTCATCAAGCTCCTCCTGGACACACACACACACGTTAATTAGTTACAGAACAAAGCACTAAAACTATACTACACATTCTTCTGTACAGTCATTGTGGTATGACTCCTGAGATACAAATCTATAAAGAACACGACACTCCGATGTGCTGCTGAAGGTAGCGGTACGAGTACAGCTGGTATAAGTGAAGCCAGTCAGGTTGCTCTCTGTATGGTGGGCTGATGGAACCAGGGCATTTGTGGACATTGCATCATGTTTGATGTTATCGTCTCTGTTTGATGACACAGACTCACTCCGTTATTAGGTTGTGTGTTGGTCGCGTGTGTGCACCTCTGTCTTTGTCCACTTCAACTGTGCCATCGCTGTGAGAATGCTTAGATAGTCCTGATGACCAGGTGGCCCCTTGCATGATATCGGTGTGAATGGGTGAATGGCATGTAGTATAAAAGCGCTTTGAGTGGTCGGAAGGCTAGAGAGGTGCTATACAAGTCCAAGTCCATTGATGAAGTGGATTATACGACCACTTTGAGCACATTGCTTGTATAACTTTACATCGTCGCTTGTTTTTCTGTAGCTTGACGTCGCTGGTTGTCTTCGTTCAATAACACAATACAGAAGTGGTCGTTGCACACATACCTGGTAGAGATCTGCAATCTACTGAGTGCACCTTTCTTATTTGCTCATGTGTTCAGTCATGTGTAATAGTGTGTGTGTGTGCGTCTGTGTGCCTGCGTGTGTGCGTCTAACTGTGTGTGTGCGTCTGTGTGTGTCTGTGTGCGTCAGTCTGTGTGTGAGTGTGTGTGTGTGTGCGTCAGTGTGTGAGGTGTGTGTGCGCGTCAGTGTGTGTGAGGTGTGTGTGTGTGTGTCAGTGAGTGTGTGTCAGTGTGTGTGTGTGAGGTGTGTGTGTGTCTGTGTGAGGTGTGTGTCTGTGTGTGCATGTGTGTGTCTGTGTGGTGTGTGTCTGTCTGTGCTTGTGTGAGGTGTGTGTGCGTCTGTGTGTGCGTGTGTGTCTGTGTGTGTGTGTGTGTTCTGTATCGTCGTTGGGTAGAAACAGGTATAAAACAGTCTGACCTCGTCAGCATCAGGGCTGGGTCCTCTGAAGTTGTAGAGCTGCTTTAGGATGTCGTACTCTTCCTTAACAGACGAGACAGACCGACAACATGGAGCAGAGATCAATCCAAGGTTCCATGTGTTGCATTCTAACTACAGAGGGATCTCTGTGCAGCACGACAAAGTTATATATGTGCTTCAGTCTATCAATGGTATGCTTTTTTAAAACTAAATAGGATAAAAAGGTGAAAGACTGGATCTTTACCCATGTAAAACATGTGAATTTGGGGCAAAATAAGACTCTGCTCATGAGCTTGAATTAAATATGTGATATTCTCTTGTAGAGAGCAGGGGCACTGAATCACCACGGGTTACCAGAGATCAGGTTCACTTTGCCACCTCAGAAATAAACCTCCTTTCTAGGTAGACACTGAAATTAAATATATGTCCTTGAAGAAGAAAAACACATCGCTGTCATGGTTTTCATTTTTGGGGGGGTTAAACTGTTCGTAGCAATCTATGACAAAATGATATGCTTCTCCTACATAAACTACAAAAAATATGAAAAAAAACAATTGAATAAAGTAGAAAGTTATATTTGTTGTATCTGTGGCATATAAAGATATAAGGGTAATATGTGTGCTTATGTTTCCCAATGCCAGGTATCTATTTGATCATGTGACATGACGTTACATTGATAGTTTTGGCACTATCACATCAAATTTCTGCTTTGACAGTTCAGGTTCTTTGCTTACAAATTAACAATTATTACACACATTTTAATTTCCCATTTGCTGAGTGAATTCAATCATTAAAGGGTAAATTCGATATTTGTTTTTTACCTGTGTAACTAACCAATTGGGACAATTTTTGAAATTGGTCCAGTACTGAGCCAGAGCGCTGTAGACAGCAGCCACTCACAGGCTGATATGTTCTCCAAGCTGCCACTGGTTATACTCTCCTCCAATCACGAGCATTCGTTCGCCCACTGTAAATTTGGTTTTGCATAGGCGGCCAATCAGGACGTGCCTACCCGCATACGTGCGGACCCCACAGTATACAAGTCAACACAACATCGCTTTTCTCTTCAGTGAACGCCGATTTGCCCACATGACTGCCTGTCACATCCCGCCCACTTTGCCGGGACGGATCTTCCCGACGCCTCAGCAGGGACATGAATAGAGCGCTGATGAGCAGCAAGCGGATTCAGTTGAGCGCAGAGATGACATATGGCAGGGTGCATCTCCACGGAGAGGGCCTTGCTGTCGAGGCCCCACCATGACGCGACGGTGAGATATTTAGCCCCTCCCTCGTTCCTGTGTTGTGAGCTCAATACTCTACTCTCTCCGGCTTCCCATGACGTCTTGTTGAGTTCACCTGAACCGAATATACGTTCTGACTGCCCAGTGTCAAAGCACTCAAACACACACCGGCCGTTTCAGCCCATACCTCCCTCCAGCTTAGACCTGTTGTCCCCAATCAAGACAGACGGAGGGGGTTTATTCTACATACTTCCTGGTTCCAAAAAAGACAGGGGAGTTAAGACCTTCTTCTTTAAGTGTCTTGCCCAAGGACACATAAATATGGACTAGCGGAGCCGGAGATGGAACTGCCGATCCTCTGATTGAAGGACAACCCTGCTCTACCTTGGTGTTCCTGATAGCTCCAGGTCGCAGTGGTACGCATAAGTGACTCAGATGATGGTGGTCCTGAGGGACAATAGGCGCACTGCCCATTATGGGTCGACCTCTATAGGCTTGGCTCCTGAGGAGGGCTGGTCTGACCGTACAGGTTGTGCAGATCATCCAGGCGGCTACAGCTGGATGATAGAGGGCTGTCTCATGTCACTGTTAAAGTGCATGCTACAGCAATTTCTTGCTGCCACAAGGGTCATTGCGACAGACCTTTCGTTGGCCACCCTCTCATGAAAACTCTTGGTGTTGTCCATTAAGACAGCTTTGCTGCTTGCGCTGACCTCAGCTAAGAATATGTGAACCAACACCCTGTCGGTACACCCGGTGCTTGTTGCTTCGTGGTGACCGTAGTGGGGCTACTCAATACAAATCCCTGCATTGTTCACATGGACTTAAGAAGTTATTTCAGGTTGACGGTTATACACGTGTAGGAGCCAGGTGTGGCCTGTGTCATTTTGTATGCCCTTTTTTGTCACTTCCGGGAAACGTCCGGTGATTGAGTCACGTGGTGCTGGGAATAGTCACAATGGGGGTTTATCAGCTGTCAGAATCAGACTAGGGGAAGGATTGGAAGGAGAGGGGGTGAGAGAGGGAGCCTTATTTTTGTTGACCGCTATTTTCACGCTATTTCATGTTATGTTTACATGTTTATTCACATTAATACAGACAAATTATTGAGTTACGATTGTATGCCATCTATAATCAACGTTTATTTGTTGCTCACAAATAAACACTCGAACTCTTCCACTGGATTCCGGAAGTCATTTACGTTACAGCCAGCGCGTCCGCAAGTTTAAAACTCCTCTACTTAGCCTCTCGGTGACTGAAGGAAAATTGCTGATAGTCACCTACAACACGGATCCAATACAAAATCCTTCTCCTCACTCATGAAGCCCTCCACAATCAGGCCTCCTACCTCACCGACCTGCTCCACCACCACACTCCATCCCGTCGCTCCGCTCCTCTGATGCCTCCTGTCCCTTCCACTCAGGACCAAGCACCGGACATGGGGCGACAGAGCCTTCTCCAGAGCTGCCCCCTCCCTCTGGAACTCTCTCCCCAAACACATCCGATACTGCACTGACCTTTCCATATTCAAATCACAGATCAAAACCCACCTAATCAGAACTGCTTTTAATGTGTGACCGATTTTATGTTTTTAGTGTATAGCTTTCTTTTATATGATTTTAATGTAAAGTGTCTGAGAATTATGAAAAGCGCTCAATAAATAAAATGTATTATTATTATTATTATACAGATGGATACCTTCTGTCTTCCACCCCAGACAGGGGACAGGAAGACAGTTACTTTGTCAGGTTCATGCATTGGCATGTTATTTTGAACACCTCTTTGCGTGCTGCAAGCCTAAAGAGACCCTTCCACTGTGGTCTGCGCACACAGCAGTGTCGGCAGCTACTGCATGTTCGCTGGGAGAAGGGCCGATGCCTTGCCTGTTCATACGCTTCAATCTCTTGAACATGTCGGCCTGTGCTCCTTGGGACAACACAAAAAGGGTGGGTGTTGTGTGGTGTGCAGGGTCTCTACAGATAGGGTCGATTATCTGTTTGATCCTTCAAGGGTTATGCTGCTCACACACCGGGCGCGTTTTTTGATTGACGCGCGTCGAGATTACATACAAAGTCTATGCACAGACGCGATGAGACTGGCGCGCCGCGATTTTTTATCTCATCGCATCTGTGCATAGACTTTGTATGTAATCTCGACGCGCGTCAATCAAAAAACGCGCCCGGTGTGTGAGCAGCATCAGGTCAGTGGTTCTCAAACTGTGGGGCGCAGTGGTATTACAGGTGGGGCGCAGGGGAAAATGTAGAATTTTTGTATTTCAAAAAAAATGTATTTTTTAGTAATTAATAAATACATGGCGAAATGCCTGTACTTTCGTGTGAATGTTTACATTACGCCGTTAACAGGTTACACTTGCGCATGCGCGACGGCCATGATCCTTGGCGACTCACATGTGTGGCTTAGTGTTCCAAATGAAGAGACATTTGGCAGAAAAGCAACCGCAAGCGATGCATCCGAGACGAACAGCAAGCAGCCAAGAAGAACATATGATGAGGCCTCTCTTGCTCTGGGGTTCACAGTGAACGCGGTAGGAGGTGAGGAGAGACCAGTCTGTGTTTTATGTCTGAAAACTAGCTGCGGATATGAAACTTGTTTAGTTTTTCACAGGTTGCACTTTATTGTTATCTTGAAAAGATGTTTAGTGCAAAACAGGTTAATTGCAGCCAATTGCAATAAGCTATTTTTTGCCAAATTGTAGTTCTTTTTTGCACAGATATAACTTCATCTGCATTGTTCTGACAAAGTTTTTGCACATTTTATTTGTTTTTGTCTGATGGAGCAATCTGGTTGACTTAAAAGTGATTGCAATTTTCTTTATTCTGTTATTTGAAAAAGCACAGACGGAGGAGTCACAAAATGTTTCAATAAAAATTCAACATGGACCATTTTGTTACAATTTTGTTGGGGCGGTGGGGCATGAACACTTTTCTTCCTCCAAAGTGGGGCGCGACAGAAAAAGTTTGAGAACCACTGGGTTAGGTCATGGTTCTACTCAGTTCAGTTAGGTACTACCTGGGTTGGCTGGGGCCCCCTACTTTTCCGCCGTGGTGGCCGAGGTTATAAAGAAGTAGGTTGGCTGTGGCAAACGAACCTTTAGTCGGTCAGGATGTGTGGGGTTGGGTCGATGTTATGTCGCTCCTAAACCGCTCCCTAAAACAGGTGGAGGATGTTGAGCATTGAGTGTGCTGCCTTATACACTGTGGTGGGTTTGCACATCTTCAGGTAGGTATATCCTGTACATTTTCGAACTTGTGCTTGTGATTAGAAAAGAATATCAGCCATGGAATCCAGTAGAAGACTCCATCTGTGCACTACAGTTGCAATGATGTAACATTTGTTACTTCAAGGAGTAAAAGTGGTCGGACCGGCAGGGTAAAGCAATCACACCTGCGGTAAGGAGCCACTACAGAACCAGAGGTGTATAAGTGGGATATACCTGTGTGTATAATTCCTTGAAGGGATTCTTACATGAGAAGAAATCCAAATCAATGTCCAAGATGTATGGTTCTGTCTCACTAAGAACTGCAGAAATTCTTTTAACAACATAACTGGTGGACCCTTCATTGTCATCATCATCACCCAAGCTGGACATGTTGCTGCTCTCTGCTGGTTGCAGTAAGTCAGTACATCTAGAGAGGGGCTCAGAGCAGCTGGCCTCCCCAGCTTTATTGCATTCTGTACGGGGTCTCTTGGCAAACCATCCCTCTGTGTCCTCTTCAGTTTGCTTCCCTGTAATGTCCCACAGAAAAGCAGAAAACAGAGTCAAATGGAAATGTTATTTTGGTGTTTTTCAATGAAACCGTCAAACAATGTTAAATGAGTCAGTTGATTTAATGAATGTTCAACTCAACTAGACTGTGTACTTATGATCTGCATATGATATGGTAAATGCAGCCTGAGCAAATAACCCTGTTAAAAGTGTGCACCCCCCACAGGTGGTAGGGAACAAAACCATTTCTGGTTGGATATCGAAGTAATCCAATTACTAATGCCTCCAACTCTACTAGAGTTACAGGCATTAGATTAGAGACCCCGACCTGTCGACTTTCCACCTGACCTTAGTGGCTCATTCCACACCTGTAAGTGACCAGTGACTTGGTTGAACAGGATTGACTTTGACCACATTCAGCCGGAGAGGTTTTGAGTTCTCCAACTGCTTCGCCGAAAGATACAGACCGTCACTGAGGAAGTAGTTGTCTGTACTCGTTACCCTGCACAGAGAGTAGAGAGCAGAAACACAGAAACAAAGTGAAGTTCATGACAAACCAAAGAAGAAGGACAAGAACAAAACAATCTGTTCTACTTTTAAAAGTCCTGTACTTCTACTTAGGTGTTTACAATTATTCTGGCAAACAGACCTCAAACCAGGCTAAAGCTGGGTGGAGCATGGCACAGTGGCACAGCCTCGGAAGCAATTTAGGGTGAATTGTCTTGCCGAATCGGGATCAAGCCGCCGACCTTACATTACAGTCATTTAGCACAGTGATTCTTAACCATGGGGCCCAATTGTGCAAAACTGAAAGTTTTGCACCTGTGGGCCGCGGGACCGCATAGGTTATCAATTGAAGACACCAGAGATATTACTGTTATCCATGAGACGCTCAGTTACAATATAGCTTCCCACCACCTGGTGGCGGTAATGCGTCAGTCAGTTGTTTAACAAGCTACAATAAGCAGACAAAGACACTCAGCTAGCCGCTAGCCTGTAGCGAAAGTTATGGAGAAGTTTTTAAAAAGAAAAAATGAAGACGACAGTGGTGCCATACCCCCCCAAAAGTCTAAATGTGTGCGCAAGTACAATCCTGACTTTAAGTACGGCTTCGTGAACGGAGGCAACGAGGCAGAGCCGAGGGCTCAGTGTGTGGAATGTGGGCGAATGCTATCAAACGAAGCACTGAAGCCTTCAAAAATAAAGCGACACCAAGCGACGAAACATCCAACGCTCGTGGGAAAGCCTGTTGGGCTTCTTGTTGTGTATGCAGGTTTACATACACATGATAGTAAATGTCTTTGTGATCATCACATTGTATCATCTCATTTATTTAACAAGGGTTTTGCCTGTTCACCTCCGCGAGGACACCGGCATCCTCGATCCCCTCCCCTTCCGTTCCTACGGCTTGTTTGCACAAATACGTCACAAAACATGTCCATGTTTGGTATCCCAGCATGCCCAAAATCCGTAGTCATATCTTGCAGCATTTCGACGGAAAAAGACACATTACAGACCCGACAATGTGCTGTCAGATGTTACCATGGAGCTACTGGCTTCAGAAAACGCGAGTACTTATAGTACAAACCTTATCTTCCTCTTATATAAGCCGTCAACCAACGTTTGCGTAACTGAGCTATTCGCATACCCGATCGTGCGCTCGGTCGCAGCCATTACGCACAGCAAGTCTGCTACTCACACACCATGTCTTCGACCATATATACATAGTTTTTGCAATTTGCAAAGGCTAAAAATGAAAGGAAAATAATATAATATCAAAATATAAAGGGAGAAACACCTTTAGTGTGTCAGAATATCATTTGGTTACCATGTGTCCATTTGGGTCTCCAAATGTCCTTTTAGAGCTCCGCCTGGATCTCTTCATGGAAGAAACACTGTAGAATGGTCATACTTTGTCCAATTCTTCAAATGTGAGGCAGTTGTTCACTGATAGTGTACTTACAGCCCTATACTGTCATTTACCTGCAAAAATACAGCCACGGGCAGTTATTTATACTGAAAGATACTTTTTTATTTTATGCGGACAAAAAAGGCCCACTGCTCTGTTTCTGTATGACCGACAGGTGTTCTGACACTTTTGATGCATATAGTCAGAGTGGTTCAGAAGCTACAGCCATTTTAATGATGAATCTTCAAATGGTAGTCCTCCCTGGAACTCTCTCGGTGCAAAGCCGAAGAGAAAATATGTGGGAGGACGACTAACAGGCAGAGCCCAGCGCCCTGAGATTTGTGCTGCTACTGGCTGGCCTGCACTAGCACACAGGCAGAACTCCTCCTCAACCCCTGCACCCAGACGGACAAAGCCACGGACAGCTGAGAAAAGTAAAACCTGGAAAACACCTCCACAACAACCAAGCCTACAACTTCAAAACAGATTTGCTCCACTGTCGCAGGATCCTAAATCTCCATCTGATGACCTGGATAAGCAGCTATCTCCACAAAGCGGGGTAAGAACTGAGAGTCAATGTGAGAGTAAAAGGCCGCAGGCAAAGCTAATGACTGGGCCTGAGACTCTGATTGTTGGTGACTATGCTGTAAAAGATGTCAGAAAACTGTGCAGCAAGAATGCCAAAATACTCTGCTTTCCGAAAGATATGGTCTCTGACATGAGAGACAAAATCCTGGACATCGTGGCTGATTATCCCACAGCGAAAAACATCATCGTGCATACAGGAAGCTGTGATATTGTGAAACAACAGTCTAAAGTTCTGAAGCGAGACTTTATTGATCTGTTAAACAGTCAGCTCTGTCAAGGCTGAGGTGGCCCTCTTCCACCAGTCAGAGGAGGAGATGAAGGATTCAGCAGGCTGTTTGCACTGAACGAATGGCTGTCAACTGCATGTACTGACCATTCAGTACATTTTATAAACAATTTCTACCTTTTCTGGGAGTGCAGACATCTTTTTACAGCGCATGGAGTTTGCCTGAACAAGTCAGGGTTAAAACTGTTTACCTCAAACCTATTTTTCTCCCTGCGTCACCCGTCTGTCCCTACTGCCAAGGACAAGACACAAGAGGAGTCTAAACAAGAGAACCACACAGCATTGCCATGGAGACCTTACGGGAAGGATGCCCCCGCCTAACGACAGCCAAAAGGAGGAGTCTCCAACCTCATCATCAGGGACCGCCTCCGATCTCCCACTTTCCCAACCCTTCCTACACGATCTCCCACTTTCCCCACCCTTCCTTGACGAGGAGTCTTTACCTCCCTCCCCAGCACCTACTTCCACCCCCCAAATTCCATCCAGGTCCCTTTCCTCTCTCATACTCTCCCCATCCTCCCCCCACCTGGAGTTCACTGACCACATGAACGAGCTGGTCATTGCTGGAACCAAACACACTCCTCGCCCCACTCCTTGACGGTTCCACAACCATCCTCTGTCTCCCCGACCTAATAAAGGAAATAATTGATATCTTCTGGGTCCAGGCTACAAGGCTAATGACACCAATGACTCTCTCCAGGAAAAGTCGGGGCCCTGTATGCAGCTAGCCATCTCAATTGCTGTCCTGCAAGTTTATAGAAAAAGAAAGGTGAGGCTGCGAAGAAACAATAGTAAACCTGCAAACTTAGCATACATTCCTCATCAGCCTGTCCAAATAAATTGGGCAAAGAAAGCTTTAACCACATTAAACTTAGCTTTATTAAATGTCAGGTCTCTGTCAGGAAAAACATTTTTAATCAATGATTTTATTGTTAGGCACAAACTGGACATTTTGTTTTTAACTGAAACTTGGTTAAATCAAGATAACAGTGCAGCTGTTCTTATTGAATCAACACCTCACAACTTCAGTTTCATGAGTGAAACAAGAGCGCATAAGAAAGGAGGTGGAGTTGCTATTTTATTTAATGATTCTCTTCAATGCAAGCAGATGTCCTTTGGTCATTTTAGTTATTTTGAATATGTGGCTCTGAATTCCACTCAAGCTTTATTCCTAATCATTTACAGACCGCCTAAATACTGTGCAACCTTCTTCGATGAGTTTACTGAACTGCTGTCTGTAATCTGTATTCATTTTCACTGTGTTGTTATTGTTGGTGATCCATGTTGATAATCCCCAGGACAGAGAGTCTATAGAACTATGTGGTGTCCTTGATAACTATGATCTGACTCAGCATGTGACAGGACCCACCCACAGCAGGGGGCACACTCTGGACCTAATCATCACCAAAGGTGTAAACATTTCCAAGGTCGCTGTGACTGATGTTGCACTCTCTGATCATTTCTGTGTTTTCTTTGAGAGTGCAATCTCCTTGCACACAAATGTCCAAACCGAGGTTGTGACGAAGCGTTACACCAGTGAACTATTTATTCAGAAGTTCCCCTCCACACCAGCCCTCTCTTGCCTCTCAGTCAATGAGCTTGTAGATGGCTTCAATTTTAAAGTTAAAAATATTATTGATGCCATTGCACCCACTAAAGTGAAGGTTGTCTCGGGTAAGCAAAGATCTCCTTGGAGAAATGCTACGCTGGTCAGGATAGAGAAACGAGAGTGTCGGAAAGCTGAGCGCAGGTGGCGAAAAACTAATCTCCAGGTTCACTGTGACATCTATAAAGAGAGACTTTGCAATTATAATTTGGAACTTAGAAATGCAAGGCAGTCCTTCTTCTCTGACATCATAACCAAAAACAAGAACAATACACGCGCCTTATTTGCTACCGTCGACAGGCTAACAAACCCTCCAGTGTCGGCAGCTGCTGAGCTCCAATCCACCGGCATGCAATCAATTTGCCTCCTTTTTTACTGACAAAATTCAGAAAATTAGACAAGCAGTCAGTGCCTCCACACCAACCACAGGATATGTGTTGTCCTGATCTCTGAATAACATCCATTCAAATATCATGACACAATTTCATTCAATCGACCATAGAAGACATTATACAACATCTGAAGTCATGCTCCTGCTGCTTGGACATTCTACCAACACACTTTTTCAAAAATATTTCAAACTGCATGACCACTGATCTTTTACAAATTGTAAACACATCCCTTCTCTCAGGTGTCTTCCCACAAGCCCTAAAACTGCAGTTATTAAACCACTCCTAAATAAGGCTAGTTTAGACTCCGCAACAATGAAAAATTATAGGCCAATATCAAACCTCCCATTTTTAAGTAAAATAATTGAAAAAGCGGTTTTCCAACAGCTGACCAACTTCTTGGCCGTAAATAACTGCTTTGATGTTTTCCAGTCAGGCTTTCGACAGCACCACAGTACTGAAACTGCTCTTGTTAAGGTTTTCAACGACATCCACTTAAACATAGACAATGGCAGAAGTTCAGTCTTAGTGTTACTGGATCTCAGTGCTGCATTCGACACAGTCGACCATGCCATACTCCTAGAAAGACTAAAAATCTGGGTGGGACTCTCTGGCACAGCACTTAACTGGTTTGAATCCTACTTGAAGGACCGAGAATACTTTGTGTCTGTAGCCGATTACACATCAGAGCTGACTAAAATGACATGTGGTGTTCCCCAAGGTTCAATACTGGGGCCTCTTCTGTTCAACATCTACATGCTTCCACTAGCTCAGATTATGGAAAACAACAAAGTGTGTTATCATAATTATGCAGACGACACACAAATCTACATAACTATGTCACCAGGGGACTATAATCCCATACAAGGGCTGGGTAACTGCATTGAACAAATCAACAACTGGATGTGCCAGAATGTTCTTCAATTCAACAAAGATAAAACAGAAGTAATTGTTTTTGGTACCAAGGACGAACAATTGAAAATCACCGCTCAGCTTCAATCACTGATGTTAAAACCCACAAACCAAGCCAGAAATCTAGGTGTAGTTATGGATTCAGACCTCAACCTGAACAGCCACATCAAGATAATTACAAAATCAGCCTCCTATCACCTGAAGAATATATCAAGGATTAGAGGACTTATGCCTCAACAGGATTTGGAAAAACTTGTCCACGTATTTATCTTCAGCAGACTGGACTACTGTAACGGTGTGTTTACAGGTTTCTGTAAAAAGTCCGTCAGAAAGCTGCAGCTGATTCAGAACGCTGCAGCTCGAGTCCTCACTAAGACCAGGAGGGTGGATCACATCACTCCAGTTCTGATGTCTTTGCACTGGCTTCCTGTCAACAAAGAATTGACTTTAAAATCCTGCTGTTGGTTTACAAAGCACTGAATGGTTTAGGGCCAAAATACATCTCTGATCTGCTGCTACCTTATGAACCATCCCGACCCCTCACGTCGTCTGGGACCGGTCTACTTTCTGTTCCCAGAGTCAGAACTAAACATGGAGAAGCAGCGTTTAGTTGTTCTGCTCCACATATCTGGAACAAAGTCCCAGAAAGCTGCAGGTCTGCTGAGACCCTCAGCTCCTTTAGATCAAGATTGAAGACTTTTCTGTTTGCTGCTGCCTTTAATTGAACCAGATTCGATTAATATATTAATCAATTTCCTGCATTTCTGCATTTTACTACTGTATTTTATTTCTTACACTGTTTTTTTGTTTAATGTTTTAATGCAATGAATGTTCTTAATTGTTTTTAAATCTCCTTTTCTTTTGCCTTATGTTTTGATGCTTTTAATTGTTTTATGTGAAGCACTTTGAATTACCTTGTTGTTGAAATGTGCTATACAAATAAACTTGCCTTGCCTTTAATTTGGGCACTATCATCCAAGTCACTTATTACACACTCCAAACACAACTATAGACTACGAAGATAAGCATCTAGAAAACGTGTCATAACAGCATGAAATCCTGGGCAGAAATCGCCGTTATGTGTACGACAAATCATGATTTGCACCCTGATGCTAGCAGCTACCGAGCTAACCAATGCATTTAATAGCACTAGCACCCGTGGTGGAACGTGTACATACCTCCGGTTTTGTTCTCCGTGGGACCACTAGAAAGCTGTGAGTGGACAACGGTACCATGGCACTGCCCTTCCCCGAAACAAATCGTGGGGTTTTTGGTCCAGTTTTATGAAAAATTAGTAAAATATCATCGTAGATTATCCGTTTCAAAGCTAGAATCATTGACGCCAACTGCATCCGGTTTAGTGCCGAGCTGTTTCCAGAATAAGAGCGGTCAATCCAGCATGGGCGAGCGGTCAGACTGATGTTGAATTTTTTATGTTTAACAAGCTGTCCAGAGAATTGTTTTTGTTGCCGCTGTTTACATTAATTATGATACCAATTCAAAAAATGCACTAAAGGAAGCGCTACGTTCTTTAGTTTTGTCATGTTGTTCTCGTGTTGTAAATGGGCTACAACAGCATCTCGTTGTGCTTCCCTGTGCTGCAAAATGACAATAAATGGTCCTTGAATCTTTGAAGTGTGCCGCTGGGTGTGTTTAGTGCATGTCCTACCTGATGGTGGTGGTGGATGGGTCTCTTCCTACAGCCATCCTGTGCTCGCCCTCTCTGATCTGCTGGGCCCAGTATGGATGCAGCCACACCACACATGACACATGGCCAGCATAGACCATGGGCATTATCCAGTTTTCTATACTCAACTCACTGAAAAGAACCCACAAAGAAAACATAGCGTGATTGGTGAAGTCCAACACAATGTAACATTTTGCCTTTAAGAGCAGCCATCCATCCATTACCTACCCCCACATGTCCAACATCTTACACACATCCTACCAGAGGAGACTTCTGGTCTACATGGGAGAACAACCTACACCTCTCTGAATCCTCTACTTCTTGGCCTGCCTTTCGCTTTACGGCTGCTTAATAACCGCTTGAATTTGATATCACCCTTTGATTAACAAACCCATTTTACATAAAGCATATTTTCTCAATATCGCTTCACATTGTAGGCAAGTTCTGTTTTTTTAACTCTCTCTTAAAACACATCACCTGTTGAGTAACATAATGTTTGGTTCAGGTGCATGTGTTGGTTGGGTGATGGCTTAGCCAAATATAAATTACCTATTTCTTAATAAACCAAATATTGAGCTTCCCATTGGTGTGCTCTTTGTTTGCGAAAAAGTGCAAATGTAGTGTATGAATATGATGACCTCACATATTTTTGTCTATTAACTGGATTTGAGCCAACCATTATTCTCCTTTCCATGTCAGGCGGGAAACTTTACTTCCTTTCGTACTATTCATCCATCCTTTCTATGAGACTCATATATACAAGCACAACACGAAGACAGCTTCTAGACATGAACAAATGATTCACTATTCTGTCAATATAGCATCTTTAGAGGTGTATGAACATGTATTTTATAAGCAGATTTCTGCACATGCAAGCCAGAGAGAAGTGTCTACTATCCTAAGACAACACACTTCACATCATCATGCTGCTGCTGCTGTCCATCGAGCTGTCAGCTGCCAATCATTGACAGTCACTTGTCTGTCTCCTTGTGTCCTATCTTTCATAAACATTACATTTGTCACTCAGTCATTGAGATTAATTAGACGCTCCGTTTCAGTGGCATTACTGAAACCACCATCAATTCTTATCTGAATTTAGAAACATTCCTCTCCGTCCTCCCTCTAAAGATATCAGTCGATTTAAGGATATGAGCACCCAACTACTTTGGTGAACTAACTCTTTAACTCAGGGGTCTCGAACTCATCTTCACTCTGGGCCACATCAGCATCACGGTCGCCTCAAAGGGCCGGTTGTAAATGTAAGACTGTGTAAATGTAACTACTCCTAACATATTGGTGAATAACTCTCTGCATTTGATTATTCAAGTGTTAAAATATTGTACATGTAGTTGTATAAATGTATTTAAGCACATTTGTTATTATAACTTAAATCCTTTTAATTTAGGGTTAATAAACCTACATTACTCTATCAAAGATAAATCTATTAAAGAAAATAGCAAAGACAAATATCAAACACAAGTTATGACAATAACTTTGTTCAAAGCTTAAAATACTTTCAAGGGTGCGTTTGCACAATCCCACATGAAGTATTTCATGTGTTGTAAAGACACGTTTAAAGTAGTCTTCAATGTACTCACAATACATTTACATGTCACATGTACAGTAACCAGCCAAAGAGCTGCTTCTGTGACTGTGTGTTTAAGTATCTTCATTTTGACTTTCTATCTCATAACTTCGACTTTCTATCAGCAAAATGTAGCCGTCACAAAATGGACCCAACAGATAAACATCAGCCGCTGTCCATCTGTCTATCGGCATATATGCTGACCTTCATGGCAGCACGGTGAATATGGGTAAACGTTGACACATTGCTGCATCACAAAACTTGGATTGTAACCGTGTTTGAAACAAAATCCTACCTGAAGAGCTTCTCCTTATCAAACACCGTGTCAGCAGACATGTTGACGGGGATGAGCAGGTCGGGATGGGAGTCTAAGTGGATCATCTTGATGTTCTTCGGTGGGAGATGTCTCGATGCAATGGCACGATAAATATGACCCACCACCTAGTGAACAGTCAAAGAAGCAGCTTTCAGATCCGTGACACATCTGTATGAGTGAACTGGTATAATATCTAAGCTCTTTGAATGCCGTTCATAAATGGACTTTCTAGTCTGTGAAGAACTTCACATAACATGTCATTCACTTATACTCATGTATAAAAGCAATAGCACAAAGCGTGAAACAAATATGTTTGTAGTATTTGTTGCATTAGAGATATTTGGGGCGCGAGCATGAACGTGCCAGGGTTGAAAGGTCCCCTACCGATTCATTTTCTGGTCCTGTTTGAGAGGTGAGGATGCTCCAAAAGTTACACAACTGGCACACGCTTCAGAAGTGGTGGAAACAGCACGGCCATGCAGTGGATGGGCTCGGGCGGGGCCAGCAGGCTCCATAGCGCCCAATCACACGCCATGATTGGGGGAAAGTTCCTTTGATGAACAAATGTAATTTCTTTTTGGGAAATTTGGCCTGAAGCAACAAGCCATGTTAGATTTTGTCCATTCATTTTCATTAGAGGACTTTAGGATGCATGTTCACACAAGTGATGAGAGTGGAAGGCTAAGGGGTTTGGTGACAACAACACTGACATAATAGTGACACAACTGAAAATATTCATGTGGAAAATGCCAAAACGGATGCAAAACAGACAGCACACTTGTTTCATCCCGACAATGTCGCCTTTCAGTAATTGCACGCTCAAAGCCTATACACTGCTTAATAATACACCATGGTTTATTAGTGAATGTCATTTGTGTATTAAGAATCTCAATCTGCAAAGTAGCCTCACGAGCAACTAATATTGACAAATGTAGTGAAGTTAAAAGTGTGTGAGGAATTTAGGTTTAGAAGTGTTTGTTAGTAGGATTTATAGTCTCTGCTACTTGGAGCACATACTCAATTCTCTCTCTAGATATAGATATATATTAGTGGTGTCACGGATCACGGATCGATCCGTGATCCGTTCGGATCAGCCCTCACGGTTCGGGTCACAATTCACAATTGTGATCCGCGGATCAATCGAGTATTTTTTTTTTTACAGCGTAATCATCATAGTGTGTAATAAAGTTCTACTGCTGCTGTTCCTTTTCAAGTAACAAGTCCCCGAATATCAATGCAGAGTGTCAGTGAACAGATATACAGCAGGAGTGTGTTCACGTGAACGGAGCAGGTCAGAAGCATTTAACGGTGAAGTCATGGCGAGCGGAGGAACGTCAGAAGCCGTGGCGTCATTTAAGTCGCAAGTTTGGGAACATTTTGTCTTCCGTGTAACGTATAATGACGGATGAGGGTGGTGGACGAAGCGTTACGGTATGTAGGCGTTATTTAAAGAGAGACACACGAGAACGGCAAAACATCGGCATGTCCACACATGAAGAGACACCATCCCGTCTGTCAGCGACGGGGACACTCCGGTGTAGAAAACAAAGGATTTCTAAATCTGGTTAAAATGCTTGAGCCACGCTACGAAATCCACTCACGCACCCACTTCAGTGTGAAGCTGTTCCAGACCTCTATGAGAAGGAAAAGACTGTGACCGCTTTCACCACGGCGGAGTGATTCTTAGTCCGGCGCTGTAGACACGCCCCCTCTGTGAGAGTCACACAGACACACACACCTGGTTCAGGTGCTGACAGAAGTATCAGAGTGAAGCTCGACAGGCCCAATAATATTCCAGTCACCACAGAAAGGTCGACCCTCTCCCCAGACAATGGAGATATTCTCATCTTTTTGAAAATAATGTCACAGTAATGGTAAACATTATTGTGTATTTGAATGGCATCACCTGACAGGAAGTAAACACAGACCCAAGTTGTTGCCGAGCAGTTCAGTTCAGTGTAAACAGTGGAAGCTAGCTCACTGGCTGTTTCTTTCTTTCAGTATTAATCGAAGGACGAGGATATCAGAATTGAGTATTCTTGAATGTTTTATTTTTATTTATTTATTTCATTTTGTTTCAAATTGGACATCTTCAATATTTTTGTTTTCATTTTTGTTTTCATGTAAGAAAGCAAATGGAAAGCAAAGTTATATTCGTCTCCTCCCCTTTTCTTTGTTGATCCGAAAAATGATCCGAACCGTGACTCCTGAACCGTGATCCGAACCGAACCGTGAGGTTTGTGATCCGTGACACCCCTAATATATATATTAGATTCACTCTGGGGCTATGGGGCTTTCACTAGGTCCAGTTCTAGTTATGTTTGTCCTACAATATCAAACACACCAGCACATGAGCTCTGAAGCCCTTTAGTGAAATAAAGCGGTTAGCGGTTGCAAACAAGTGGCTAAAGGAGATGAGGAAAGGTGACTCGTCCCGCTGACTAGTCCACCTTCACAGCCTTGTTGTGTAAACTCCTACTCATGCAACCGCTGTTTAGTTTGTCTAGAGCCTAAAATTAGCTTTTTACTTTTACTTCTTGCATTCAAAAGTCATATAAGTGAAAGTCATCTGTGAAGAGCTGATTTTCTGCAATAATCTAGACGGCGTTTTGTCGAGAGAACTGGTGCAGTTCGAACAGAATATGCCATCGCTGCACCAAACCAACAGGTTCACTTGTTATTGGGTAAACATAGGTTCAATTAATAACCTTATTATGAAGTATGAAGGGCACGCATGAGAAAAGTAATAGCACACATGTCCGTAACGTTTTACATTTGAATGAAGTTTCTACATTGAAAAACCTGGAAAGACTTTGTAAATAAAATATACATTCAATGTTAAACACAGCTTATACGCGGATATGTGAGTTCTAGTAGAAGAAGGTCAAATACTCCAGACGGGGCATTCGGGGCCGTCTTAGAGATAGAGAGGCGCCCCGCTTATCAAGTCGGCCGGACATAACAATATGGAGTTACATCAACAGGCACGCACACTGAAGACGCAGCGAAGGAGGATCCATCGTGAGCCAGTGTGGGCGGATATGCCAACGGGCTCCCTGTACAGCTAAAAACAGAGCCGCCCCTACTTTATATTCCACCAATGGACTTCTGAAAGAAGAACCTATATTATGTTATGCGCAATGATGTTTACGCGCCTTTTCCTGTTTTCGTACATTTTCCCTGCTCACTCAGAGTAGAGATTAGGCCACGTGCACGTTTGACTGCTGGGCATAATACTTCTGTTACAAATAAACCTTATTGCTTGAATTGAGCTAAATGCCTCGACCTCAGTCTGTCCACCGAGTTTTCTCCACAACAAATTGGTAGCAGAGGATGGTTGTAACGATCTGACAAGGAGACTCATCCAGGGACGGACTTTTAGACTTTTTTTTCCCCGAGGGGGCCGGGACTCCGGCTGCGGACCGGAGCCATTCTTCTCACCTCGGGAAACTGATCAAACGGCGCTGAACTCAAAAGGTGAGCAGAAACCTGTTTAAATGAATTCTGCAGATTGGCTGTAGGTACTAAATTGAATTGATCAGGAGTACGGAGGGTGAGTATGAATTGCATTGACTAAATTGCTAATGATAAACTACGTAACATTGTGACAGAATTGTTATGCCGGTAGTGGGGGTTTTAGCATAGAAACATGAGCGTGTGTGAATCTGACAGAAACTGAGGATTGTGAAATTGCATAGGTTGACATTGGGTTCGCCGAGTAGGTCACGCTGACCAATGACGGTCTGACTGGACTGAATTCCGGGCCACATGGTTGATTTACGTGACGTAACAAGCTAAAGTTTGGATCAAGCATACAGCAATTGTTGAAGTAAGCAATAACGTGAAGAAGTACCGGTACTAGAAGACGATACAAGATTGTCCTACAATATCGATACAACATTTGTTAAACAGAGGTCGGCAGACACCAGACGTGGTTTTCGTGCGAGTAATTGTGGAATCACGGCAGTGTATGGCTGGTTGAGTATCGCGTGATGTCTCAGGGAGACATAGGTTCAAAGTAAGAAGTAAAAGAAGACGACACAAGATATCACCATTTCCTCCTGGGACCAGTTCGTGCAAGGCGTACGGTGTTAAACAGAGGTCGGCAGACCCCAGACGTGGTTTTCATGCGAGTAATTGCAGAACTCGGCAGTGTATGGGTGGATTGAGTGCAGCGTTAATGTCTGAGAGGGACATCGGTTCAAATTTGCATGCAGTGGAAATGTCTTAGGGAGAGCTAATATATATGTCAGTGTAAATGTCTTAGGGAGAGCTAATATATATGTCAAGTTTTACTGGTAGTGTTAGCAGTATTACAGATTTATTGAGAAGTTGTGGTTAGGGATCGTAAAAAAGTGTGGAACGAAAAGAAGCAGGCAGTGAGACTGAGAAAAAAAGGGAGTCAAGCTGTAGATAAGAACACAGGTGCAGCCGAAGGGAGTGTGATAGATAGTAGGGAGGGACAGAGGGAGTCTCGGTCAAGGTCGGAAGGGCAGCAGGAGATGTGTCTGGGGCTCGGAAGAACGATTGGAGTGTTTTGATTATATTCAATTCTTATTGATGTTTCTTTTTGTTTTTATGCTTTCCCTTATTAAGTAGTTCGATTGGACATTTCTTCATTTCTGCTTTTATTAATTTCTTGACTTATTGATTCATTGATTTATTGATTTATTCATTGATTTTATTAGAATTTATACTGATAGTATAAACAGGTGGGAATGTTGGGCAAAATCGAAATGACTAATTAGTATGCGTTTGAACGATTAAAGAATGTTACACATTTAACAGAAGCTCATCTCTTATGTAGTGATTATGGCCTGTGTCCGTGTGCGAACTATCACTGACACTAGGTCTTCAGCAAATGTTTAATCTATTGAGAGGCAGTTGATTGCCGAAAGAACACTTCAGCGGTTTGTCCTGAATGAGAATGATAACAGACGTGTAGAGAGCGTCAATACTTACGCAGGCCTGATTTGAGAGTGGCCTTTGTACTAGAACGAATAGTTAGTGTCCAGATACCTAGATGCCTGTGTGAAACGCAAGATGTGTGTGTGTTACCCTGTGCCAGCCCACGGCATGTTGTCTTTATGTGAAACAACCCTGTCTCCCTTCTTTGCAAAGAATGAATGTCCAATGATTCGTGATTTTTGACACCAGTCTCGAGTGAATTTTTCGAACATAATGGTCGGCCTGATCGCAATACCTCCACTTCTCTTCAGCTTTGAACCTGAAACCGTGCACGGGGGAGTCCAGGACTCTTGCCAAAGACCTCCGCCAGATTCTCACACGAGAATCCTTTGGTAAATTGAGAGGCCAGGATTGTGCTGGAGAGGGTGGAGTGACGAGATCCTTTTTTTTTTTTTTTAAGTGAACCAGACTGGTGGGAATCATTTACTTAGGGAAATCTAGAATTGGTCCTCCCTTAAGCCATCAGAACTAAGGGAGCGGTATTCTTTTGTGAAAAATATTAGTAAACTGAGGGAGAACCATGAATGATGTTGCTTCTGCTTCATCTTCTTTTTACTCCAAAAATATTAAACAAATTCAAATTAAAAAGGGACATTTTGAAAATTCTGAGTGGGCAACATCAAACCACCTGTTTGGAAATTTTTTTTTAGCAGCAAAACATTTTGAAGCTATGAAATAAGACATCAAATCTACATTAAAATGGACTGGATCCGGTTCACAATCAATAACAATATTTAATGTACTACACAAAGTTCACTTACAAGCTGCATTGACTATCAATAGTAATGTTCTCGAGAACAGAGACCACACTCACAGGTCTGAATTCAGGTACTAAAAAAAACGAGGAATTTTCTCCAGAACAGTTTCTTATATGCCCCGACAGTTGGAAATGTCAAACAGTCATAAAACATCTGAATGACCCTCCGTGGTGATTAGTGATTGGCTCCATTTGACTTCTGTCCCCTCCCTGGATCGATCCTTTAGCGAAACAGCTTTGCGCCTTGCAAAACATCTGTCTTGACCCCACCTCTGGTCAGTTGCCCTACCCACTGACCACATCCTCTATTTGCTGCATGTCTCATCCAGAATCCCTGTCTGACCCTCAAACTATTCTTACAGTGTTTTAATACCTTTAGTGACTATACTTTTATGATTTAATACATTCAATTAGTTAATATACTGTAACACATAATATCTTCTATAAGCAAGAATATTGTAAACATTATTATTGTGACACTTCTACTCATCACTAGGGGGGTTATTTAATCGTACTTATAATGCGTTTAATACTGAAATTCTCCACATTATCAGAGGCGCAAGAGCGGAAAAAAAAGGGAACAGAAAAGACAAAGACTGATACCACTACAAGACAATATACAAGAGACAAGACAATGACAGAAAACAAGAAAATGACAAAGAACGAACTAACATAACGTGACTAATTCTCCTGATTTGTATCCAAGCGTACACCTTTTACACCTTTGTGAGGTGGTGTGAGGGAGGCGGCCCCCTCCGAGTGTTCCCCCACCCTCTGCTTCACCCCCAGATCTTCCACAGGAAGCGGAGCTGGCTCAGACTTCACGGGTTCCCCTCCAATCCGAAAACTCCTCTCCTCTCTCTCCCGCCTCCCGCTGTCCCGAAGGTTCTCAGACAAAACAAGGAGATAACAACTGAGCTCGCGACGGTGCTGGGAAAAGTCATGAGCAAGACTTTAGGCAGACCGCTCTACGAGCCAGAATCCAACATAAGGGGCATAGCATACGGTAAGCCACCTTTACAAATGTCAGACTAATCAGATTTTACTTCAGCATCAGTGCTGAATAACAAAAAGAAAAAAAAAGGCAAACATAATGCTGACACATATGTTATTGACTAGGGGTGTCACGGATCACAAACCTCACGGTTCGGATCACGGATCACGGATCATTTTTCGGATCAACAAAGAAAAGGGGAGGAGACAAATATAACTTTGCTTTCCATTTATTAATTAAAGAACTTCAAGAACACTTAAAGCAAAGAACTTTGGCCTATAGTCTTACATGAAAACAAAAATATTGAAGATGTCCAATTTGAAACAAAATGAAATAAATAAAAATAAAACATTCAAGAATACTCAATTCTGATATCCTCGTCCTTTCATCAATAGTGAAAGAAAGAAAAAGCCAGTGAGCTAGCTTCCACTGTTTACACTGAACTGAACTGCTCGGCAACAACTTGGGTCTGTGTTTACTTCCTGTCAGGTGATGCCATTCAAATACACAATAATGTTTACAATTACTGTGAAATTCTCATGTGAAAGATGAGAATATCTCCATTGTCTGGGGAGAGGGTCGACCTTTCTGTGGTGACTGGGATATTATTGGGCCTGTCTAGCTTCACTCTGATGCTTCTGTCAGCACCTGAACCAGGTGTGTGTGTGTGTCTGTGAATCTCACAGAGGGGGCGTGTCTACAGCACCGGACTAAGAATCACTCCGCTGTGGTGAAAGCGGTCTCTACAGTCTTTTCCTTCTCATAGACGCCTGGAACAGCTTCACACTGAAGTGGGTGCGTGAGTGGAATTCGTAGAGTGGCTCAAGCATTTTAACCAGATTTAGAAATCCTTTGTTTTCTACACCGGAGTGTCCCCGTCGCTGACAGACGGGATGGTGGCTCTTCATGTGTGGACATGCCGATGCTTTGCCGTTGTCGTGTGTCTTTCTCTTTAAATAACACCTACATACCGTAACGCTTTGTCCACCACCCTCATCCGTCATTATACGTTACACGGAAGACAAAATGTCCCCAAACTTGCGACCTAAATGACGCCGCACCTTCTCATGTTCCTCCGCTCGCCATGACTTCACCGTTAAATGCTTCTGACCTGCTCCGTTCACGTGAACACACTATGAATGAATGAATGAATGAATTTAATTTATATAGCGCATTTCACAGATAGTAACATCACAAAGTGCTTAAACAGAGCAGACATTTAAAAGCATAAAAAACATAATGTGACCCTAGGGTCAATAAATTATATACACAGAGAAAATTAAAAAATAATAAATAATAAAATAAAATAGAAAATAAATAAAATAATAAAAATGTAAAACATATTTTAAGAGCAGGTCTTAAAATATGGCTAGGACATGGGTTTACTTTTACACAAACACCAGCCTAAACAGGTGGGTTTTAAGCTGGCTTTTAAAAGTATCCACAGTATCTACGAGGCGCAGAGTTGCAGGCAGAGCATTCCAGAGCCTCGGAGCCACTGCCTCAAAGGCTCGGTCACCACGGGTCTTAAATCGTGTGCGTGGGACTGACAGAAGACCTAGAGTGTTTGACCTGAGAGTGCGGGCGGGTGAATAGGGGCGAAGCAGATCAGCTACATAAGCCGGAGCCTGACCGTGAAGTGCTCTGTAAGTGATGGTGAGAATTTTAAAGTGTATCCTAGATGCTACAGGAAGCCAGTGGAGAGATCGGAGTACGGGGGTGATATGAGACCGTCGATTTGTCCTGGTGAGTAATCTGGCGGCAGCATTTTGGATGACCTGCAGACGGTTAAGACTACACTACTGCTGTATATGTGTTCACTGACACTCTGCATTGATATTCGGGGACTTGTTATTTGAAAAGGAACAGCAGCAGTAGAACTTTATTACACACTATGATGATTACGCTGTAAAAAAAAAAAAAAAAAAAAAAAAAAAAAAATACTCGATTGATCCGCGGATCACAATTGTGAATTGTGATCCGAACCGTGAGGGCTGATCCGAACGGATCACGGATCGATCCGTGATCCGTGACACCACTATTATTGACTATGATGATGGTAATAATGAGGTGTCTAAACACGTTTGTTCTAATGTGTATTTCCGAGACAATCAAAGACGTGGAGCTTTCCGCGGACGGAGCGGAGGACGAGGGACAAGCAGAGGGGGCGGAGGGCTCGAGGAGGGAGCAAAGGTGGACGGAGTTGGGCTTGTGATTTTGGAGCAGGTACAAACAGAAAAACTGTCCAGGTACCATTAAGAGAATGAAAGTGGTTTGAATAAACGATTGACTGTTGTGTGCAAGAGGTTTCTAACTCACCAAATTATTACTGCAGTGTTGATAAACTAGGACACGGTCACAGCAAAGGCCGTGCTCTTATCTAAATTTAAACAAACTAAGGGAGACATTTCTCTCTCCTCTGCAGAGAAAGAGGCTTTGAAAACAATTAATGCAACTAAAATAGCTAAATTCGGCCCACCAGGGGAAGAATCTTACTTTATATGGATGAACATGATCATAAAGTAAGCAAGAACGAACTCCAGCTTTGGAAAGAACAAGTAAAATGTTTGGGTTATGATTTATCTAAGAATGGCCGATACAAAAGAAAAGAAGCCATTCTCAAAGCAAACAAAAAGACAAACTAGAAAAAGCATTTCCTGCTGAAAATGCGTTGGAATGCTGAAAACTGAAATTAATCGCAAAAAACATTGCTGAAAATAGATATCCAATTCAAAACAAATTGCAAAAAGCTTAATAATTCAAAAGGTTTAAAGGTTAGAAATATGAAGATATATAGCACCCCTCTGCTGAAAGAGCTGAACATTTTGATAGTTGAACGGTTTCTGTAGCTTAAAATATGAAGAAGGAGAGTTTCAAAAAGGGGGACGGAAGAAATAGTGGAATAAAGATTCGAAGAACAATAGTTGCTTAACAGCATTCCAACAATGATGTCATTCTTAGCAATGACTAATTTCTGTGAAGGTTGGGTTCCTAATTACGATGAATTAGCTAAACCTTTATCAAAATTGTTTCATGATGAACATAGGGCAGCACACGACAAATTGTGCTGGACTCTTGAAGCAGACGAAGCTTTAATGGTATTAAATAAGATGTTAACAAGTCCATCAGTGTTGGGATTGCCAAATTATGATAAGTAATTTACACGAACAGTAGACTACAGAGGGGGTTTTACATTCCATTTGAAGATGCAGATCTGACTTGTTGATGACTCGTGTAAGAAGAAATTAGATGGTAAAAGTGCAACGGGATATGCAGTAGTGACAAATAATAAAGTGTTAAAATTTGAGTCTCAAACATTTTTTTTTTTTTAAGCACAACGCTGCAGAACGAATGACTTTCACAGAGGCGAACTGAGAAAAGACAAGGTCATCACTATCGATATAGATAGTAACTATGCATACTCATGCTTACATGCGTTTGCTCAGCAGTAAAAAAAAGATTTTTCCTCAGCAGAAAACGGAACACGATGAAATTAAAAAGGAGAAAATAGGACAGAATTATGTTTTTTTTATTATACATTTAACTAAATATGCCACTCTATGCTAAAGGTGTAAGTAACTCAAACTGATATAAGGTTAAATAATTTCTTTTCTCTACAAAGGTACAAAACGATATTCCATTTATTCCATTTCTCATTAGCACTCAAAAACAACAACAAAAGGAACAAAGTCCCAGAAAGCTGCAGGTCTGCTGAGACCCTGAGCTCATTTAAATCAAGATTGAAGACTTTTCTGTTTGCTGCTGCCTTTAATTGAACCACATTCAATTAATATATTAATCAATTTCCTGCATTTCTGCATTTTACTACTGCATTTTATTTCTTACACTGTTTTTTAATGTTTTAATGAATGTTCTTAATTGTTTTTAAATTTTCTTTTGTCTTATGTTTTGATGCTTTTAATGGTTTTATGTGAGGCACTTTGAATTACCTTGTTGTTGAAATGTGCCATACAAATAAACTTGCCTTGCCTTGCATATATATAGAAAAATAGAGAGATGGTGACATCAACTAACAAACCTATTATACATAGAGAATTGATACCAAATTTTCTTTTGAAGTGCAACATTTAGATCACGAGATCTTAAAAGACATGCAAACAAATGCTGCAGAGCAAGAATAAAAAAAATAAATAAATAAAAAACCTATTGGATAAAACACAACTGCAAAATAAACAAACTTTCTGGGAATGACCTGAGGGCAAACTAATATTACCTAAGACCTTATATAGATATACGGCTGAGCCATGGCTTGGACCATGTCTCAACAGGTGGGAAGGTATCTATGATAAAGAGGGTCTTTGCAAAAACTACTGAAAAGAAAAAAAATTTGTTTTGGGTCTGGCATGCACTGTATGTGCAAAATATAATCCATTTCAACATATTTGCATGGATTTCATTGAACTAAACTAATATGAAGAGAAGAAATATTGTTTGACAATAATTGACAGATACTTTAAATTGATCGAGATGTTATTACGGAAGCAAAAGCTTTGACTAAAGATAAAGAACATTTTGAAATACCAGTAATAATGATATACATTTTGTAAACAAAGTAAAAAAAACATTTGGCTGAGGTATTTGGAATAAACACGAAATATCATTGCTCTTATCACCCACAGTCAGCAGGGTTAATTGAAATAACTAATGGTACAAAATTAAAATTAAAATTAAAAATTAAAAAATTGAGAACACATATCTTGCCGAGCCTAAATCATTGGTTGGACAAGATTAACATAATGGGATAAAATACAGAAAAATGTTAAAAAGAAAATAAATTGTTGTCTCTTCCACTCGGGAGGATCATAATAGTCCACGCACACGGTTATGACAACTTGGAATGCACCGAGGTGGGAGGGAACGTTTCAAGTTCTCCTCAGCACACCAACAGCTGTCCACATAGCAGAGAAAGAAAACAACAAAATAGTGGCACTGATAACTCTTAATCTTGGGGCACCTGTTTCCCTCTGGGTGAGTCTGGAAGAACAGGGATTTGAAGCCTCTGTGGCCATTTGTCTGACCAGTGAAGATACTAACACGCTCAGAGGGGTTAGTGGTGTCTGTAAGAAACAAAAGAGCTCAGTGATACAACTAACATCGCAGAAATTGATAACTTTAGACAGCCAGGGCTATGTGGGATAAGGGGAACTATGTTTTGCTTTGCTTTGCTTTAATCAGAATCAGAATCAATAATAATTAATCCAATATTACAGCGGGAAATTGAGAAGATAAAATTGACAATCAATAAATGCAAAAATACAACCAAATGAACATTACACGCTGGGAACAATTCTGTTCCGCATGACACCAGAAATTGACCAAACAGGTTTCAAATGTGCCTTGCAAATTGTTTTCTCCTCCTCAAACTGTCTAGTAGCGACAATTGTATCACTCTGCACTATCTGTTGCCACCTGATTAAACAAAATGACATCCTGTTTCTCACCCGATGCAGCAAACTATGTAGAACATCACACAGACAGCTGATGGATATGGACGATGCCCTGGGCTGGCACCTGGTGGTTCTGTGGGGGTAAGCGAAGCAGTGGAGTGGAACTCGTGCATTGGCACAGTTGGTGAGGTCATTCGATGCATTGACTATGGATATTGCCTCCCTGCTGTTGGGGTCTGAGCATATGGCTGCACATGTGCTGTGAACAAAGAAAATCAGGCCTTCCCTTTTGCAAGCAAAGGTTTCATCCGGATTGTGGTTTGATGAGCACCAAACCCCCTCTGAAGGAATTTCACATTAAGGTGTGAATTTCCCCCCCCCCCCAAAAAACTATGGTTCCTGAAGTCACCTGAGAGCACCGCTGCAACCTCATTGGCCGAGAGCCAAGACAGCACCAGGACCCCTGCGGTTCAGCCACTGTTCAACAAAACTAACTGCAACTGACACCTCCACGCTTTTTCCCCTTCGACCTCCGTCGAGCAGGGAGCACACAAACGCTCCCTTCCCTCTGGACTCCGTCCTGGGACGGAGTAGAGGCACCGGGCCCTTCGCCCCCCCAGCGCCACGCTGACAACCGAAGGCCCACGATTTCCGGGAGGAACAAAACGACCTCAGCCGAAGTTCACCCACGAGGGCCGCGCACCCTCATCCAACCCTCCGGCAGGAAGACGTCGAATCCCCTCCTGACTGATGATTTCCGGGAAACCGACACGGACCCCACGCCGTCTCACCCGACGTTTCACTGTCCCCGCTGCAGCGAGAACAGATCGGACCTGCGCTTGCTCCAAAGCGAGCCGCGCCACAGAGGTCCGACCCCATCGGCGCTAGCTCAAACGCCGCGCCGATGCCAGCTCAGTCTGCGTCCACTCCAGAGCGAGTCACGCGACCGGGAGCGACAGAGCTCCGAGCTACTCAGTCTGCGCTTGCTCAAACGCCGCGCTGCCGAGCCCACACTCGAGGACTGATGGATTCCCATCACGGGAACGAGCCCCATCGAACGAAGCTTCTCCAAAGTAAGAGTTCATCATGGCATCTTGGGCATAGCTTAGCTTAAATTATCCTAAGATACATTCAGGTTAATTAATTTATGTGTTATTATTCCCGCACCCTGTTGTGCTCAATCACTGTCTTGTTACACCGCGTCATTGCGCAATTATCGCGGACCACGGAGCCCCGCCATATATTGTGTATTTCCTGTCGTAACTGTCTGCCTTAAGATCAGTCGCTGCTAGTGGATGTAGTATTTTGTTATTATTGTTTAAGAGACGTGATAAGAAACAGACGCTCATCCCACAGCAGTTAGGAAGATCTGTTTATTTGGGGATTACTTTCATTAATTTTATTTCACTTCGTGTGGGATGTCTCTCTTCATTAAATCAGCTCTGTGAGTGGAGTGTGGGATCGCGATCATATCGTGCACAGCTGACGGTAGTTTGCGACGCGACAACGGCAGTTTGTGGGAGATATGATCAGTGATCCTCATTCTCACTACACACAGACTCTGATTCATGATCTCTCTCTCTCTCTCATGTTCCTGCTCTCCCCCCCTCTCTCACTTAACCTGCACACACACACACACACACACACACACACACACACACACACACACACACACACACACACACACACACACACACACACGCACACAGACATCCTCACCCATTTTATTCATTTGTTTAGATATTAGGTACATAAAATTGTATGATGGCGTTTGTTGATTGTGATGGTAATTGATCTGATCTTTTATTATTTTAATTTAATAAACCCTGTTATACTTTAAGGAGCAGTCGTCTGTGATTACTTGTGCATATGTAGGTAATGAGAACTGGATGCGTAGCCTGTGCTCGAATTCAATCCTTCACTGTCACTTTGAATGTATAGTCGTACCCGACTATTGACATTACGAGTGAACACTAATTATGAGACTTAGTTTTATCGTTTGGTTATCGGTCCCTGTTCGCAGGGTGGTGCCCCGTTATTATTAATAATCATTAATAATTGTTACTCACATTAATAATTCTATTGATGTCAAGAATTCAGTTTCTTAAATGCTGATAACTAAAACAAGCCCCTATTGATCCCAACACTGCGTAACCTCCTAAAGACAGACCACGACCACAAAGGTCAGCCCATCTGGCAGTTTCAGTCAGTCTGTGTACATAGATGACATTGGAGTCCCGAGGGGAAATCAAATTAATGCGGGGTTTGAAACAGTACTATTTTGGTGGGCAACAATACGTAGAGGGGTCAAGATGTGCTGCTGGCGGAGAGAGGGGGGTCTACAAAAGTGTTTGGTTCATCTTGATTGCACTTTCATACCATGTTTGAGGAGATTACTGCAGCGATGAATTGATGTTGATATGACTAAACAAACTCTAGTGTACTACAGATCTCCAGCAGGATGGAGATGAGTCTGAGGAAGAGGAAGAGAAACCAGAGTTGCTTTCGTTGACAAACTCCCAATTGAACGATGACACACAGGTCTAAGAAGTTCACACCTAGCAGGTGTGAAAAGGGGGATTTGTGAATAAAATATACATTCAATGTTAAACACAGCTTATACGCGGATATGTGAGTTCTAGTAGAAGAAGGTCAAATACTCCAGACGGGGCATTCATAGCGCTCGTTTGAACACAGTGAGAAGTATTAGAACTCTGAAGGATAGCTTTTGCCCCAGATAAATGTCACATAGTCATACAGAGAACCAGATTCAGCTGCCCGCGCGGTCTTAGAGATAGAGAGGCGCCCCGCTTATCAAGTCGGCCGGACATAACAATATGGAGTCACATCAACAGGCACGCACACTGAAGACGCAGCGAAGGAGGATCCATCGTGAGCCAGTGTGGGCGGATATGCCAACGGGCTCTCTGTACAGCTAAAAACAGAGCCGCCCCTACTTTATATTCCACCAATAGACTTCTGAAAGAAGAACCTATATTATGTTATGCGCAATGATGTTTACGCGCCTTTTCCTGCTTTTCGTACATTTTCCCTGCTCACTCAGAGTAGAGATTAGGCCACGTGCATGTTTGACTGCTGGGCATAATACTTCTGTTACAAAATAAACCTTATTGCTTGAATTGAGCTAAATGCCTCGACCTCAGTCTGTCCACCGAGTTTTCGCCACAACAAGTTAGATGAAGAGAAATTAATCATTTTTTGTAGAACATTTCGCACCAATAAGCTCCGTGAATATGAGTCGGTGACGCTTCCAGCCTTGCTGACAGCAGGCCAACCCACCAACAGCAACCAGAAACAAACCTGCATTAAAGCTGCAAGCAGCGATGGTTGCTGGTTGACATGGCCAGGTGTTTCCGTGACCTTCATTGCGCAATGCAAAGGTGACCCAGACTTCACAACATGTCTACATTATACCACTGCATCATTCACCAGCAGGCGCTGTGTGCAACAGTAACCGGCATTGATCACGTGATGATACAAACATATCAGAGATGTGATACCTCTGACTTTCACATGTTGAAACAGATTAACAGAAATAAAAGTTGCATGTTTAAATATGTATGTGTAGCTATACCATCATTGTTGTGGAAATCATTCTTAATTATTGTGAGGAATAATTAACTGACATGTGATCAAACAGTCTCTTCACATATATTATTATTATGAAGGTGATCTGTGCAACTTTGTTATTCAGGAAGTTTGTATCAAAATAAGTAGCCCTTGGTACTACTGGTACCCTTGAAGTAGCTCTCAGTCTAAAAAAGGTTGGTGACCCCTGATGTAGAGCATGGGGCAGGTTTGACCATAGCTCATTGGTTGATGACACATCATGTGAATTGGCCAACATGCCAGGAAAAGGCTGTTCTATCACAGCTCAAACTTCAGAGAGTTTTCATCTCGAAAGTCTTTATATCGGACGGAACTCATTCTGAACTCAGTCTCATACATTCTCTGGGAGGCTGCATTAAAGTGCAGCTATGACATTACAAATTAATTCCAGGTTAACTGTCGATATATAAAAACGCCTTCATAACAATGAGCAGTCATGTGGAAGTGTGTCCGTACTGCTCATGTTGTTAGCTGTAACACATCAGGGCACGTTCATCATAGCTAGCTGGGCAACACACAGGAAGACGGTCTGCTGAAACACGCGTGACGACGGCAGGCTTACATCGTGGTGGTCCTCCACGATCCACACCGGCAGCTCCTTGTAACACCTCTTCAGCGGCACGCAGCTCATCATTACCCGACAACAGCGCGTGTTTACTCCACGACGTGATTATTACACGTGACTTTAGCTCATTAACGTCACGTCCTAGCGCCTGCCACTCAAGCACATCGTTTAGTCGCGTGTTTGATTGAAGAACAAGCTGGAGCCATTAATGACCACCGGAAATAACAGCGAGCACTGTTATTCTGTCCGAGTAGAAACACGAGTCAGGATAAAGACATTGGTTCCTAGTGTTTGTAATGAATAGCGGGGACAGAACTGTAAACAGTAGCTTTATTAAACGTTCCAGCCTGAGAAGCATTACACATGAGAAACAGTTGACTTTCTACACGACTGTGTAAAAACACACCATAAGATACAAACTATGGAAAAGCAGATCAGCATATATTCCTTAAAATGAGACGTTTGCGTTTTGTCTTCCTGTATCTGAAGTTATACTTGGTACATGACATGACATGACAACTTCAAAGTGACTCAGTAAGCAATGTGTAGACTTCATTGTATCGTGTGTGGTCTTAACCCAGTAAGTCTTTATAATACTGACGACAGCAACCATGAAACAAGGCTTTTTACCGATAAAGAGCCTTAATAGTACATCTGAGTCATGCCACTCTTTAACAACAGAGTGTTAACAGAGTGCACACCCAGGAGGAGGAATACACACACTGTGGGGTCAGTTCTGATAGAATTGTGGGTCTTTCTCTTTTCCTGATTTTGTATTCCTCCTTGATTCCTTTCCTCGCCTCCTCACCTCACGTCTTAGTCCCGCCCACGCGAGATGCGAGCGGAGGAGTCAAGAAGAGACCAGAGGAGAGAGGAGTCGAGAAGAGAGGAGTCAAGAAGAGACCAGAGGAGAGAGGAGTCGAGAAGAGAGGAGTCAAGAAGAGACCAGAGGAGAGAGGAGTCAAGAAGAGACAAGAGGAGAGAGGAGTCAAAAAGAGACAAGAGGAGAGAGGAGTCAAGAAGAGACCAGAGGAGAGAGGAGTCAAGAAGAGACCAGAGGAGAGAGGAGTCAAGAAGAGAGGAGTCAAGAAGAGACCAGAGGAGAGAGGAGTCAAGAAGAGACCAGAGGAGAGAGGAGTCAAGAAGAGAGGAGTCAAGAAGAGACCAGAGGAGAGAGGAGTCGAGAAGAGAGGAGTCAAGAAGAGACCAGAGGAGAGAGGAGTCAAGAAGAGACCAGAGGAGAGAGGAGTCAAGAAGAGACCAGAGAGAGGAGTCAAGAAGAGAGGAGTCAAGAAGAGACCAGAGGAGAGAGGAGTCGAGAAGAGAGGAGTCAAGAAGAGACCAGAGAGAGGAGTCAAGAAGAGACCAGAGGAGAGAGGAGTCAAGAAGAGACCAGAGGAGAGAGGAGTCAAGAAGAGACCAGAGGAGAGGAGTCAAGAAGAGACCAGAGGAGAGAGGAGTCAAGAAGAGACCAGAGGAGAGAGGAGTCAAGAAGAGACAAGAGGAGAGAGGAGTCGAGAAGAAACCAGAGGAGAGAGGAGTCAAGAAGAGACCAGAGGAGAGAGGAGTCAAAAAGAGACCAGAGGAGAGAGGAGTCGAGGCAGCAGGCATTTAACAAACGAGACCTCCTCGATCGGACCGTCACTTTAGGATGAATTAAATAGGAGGTATCGCAGCTGATCAGCTGTTTGCTGTTTAGGTATTATATTTACACGCTGTACCACCTTGTCATTTGCAAGTGCTTTCATCATTTCAAGTGTTCATTGTAAGAGGAGATGACTGCCAACAGCAACACAAATGGAAAGCTCCATGTAGTCATTTTAAGTACAGTAATTAATCATTTTGATTAAACTTTGTAGTTTATGAACAAACAATTCTCAACTGTAGGCTCATGTTTTAAAATAAATGTATAACAAGTACAGAGCGATAAACTATAAAAGGAAACAATCACATTCTGCAGAGAAGTGTAAATGGAGATGAAAACCAGAGGAGTCGTGTTAGTCCAGGATAACTGGGACAGAAGAGGCGACGGGTCAAACAGACAGGACTTTGAAGCAGGAGGCTGCTAGTGTTTCCTCCTCGTCTTACACTGACTCCGTAGCGATGCTCACCCCAATCATGACCTTTCTCCTCCACACAAGTGGTTTTGTCGCCATCGACTATTTGTTTTTTATCCAGCTTGATAATACCTCTACTCTTCATATTACAAATTCACTTTAATATGGTTGAGTTTTTAATCATTTTATAACAGGAGGCCATGATCCCACCCAGGATGCTATTAAGTCATTTTTTGCAATTTATTAACCAGCGAGAACATAAGCACTCTGTGTTCCATGTTGCACAGGTTCAGGCTCGCACGCACGCACGCGCTGGGAGGGCCGCTGTGGTTCCAGCTGTTGACCATTGACACATGCCTATCTGGGCAGTCCAGTTTGTGGAACTTGCTTTCTCTTTCCTGAAGATGCAGGATGCAGTCCTTCAGTTTGTGGCAGCCCTCGTGGTGAGTCAGCTACACTCACATTACACCAATAGGCTTGATTAGCACATTCACAGGGAGAGTGATGATAAAATAAACTATTATTTTATCATCACTCTGCTCAGTCTTTTTAACAGACTTAACAGAGTAAAATGCATCTGCCAATGAAGACCAAGCGTTAAGATGTCATCAAATAGCACCTGCTCTGTCCTGAATGTAAGAGAACACTGACAGTCTTAATGGGCTCCATTTCTTTCTTTATTGTGGTGAAAGATGTATCCATGAATGGGACAATAGTGGGCACTGATTAGCAGCCATGGTTGTGCACACAAATGACATCAACTCACTCCCTCTGCGTAACAGTGAGGAGATTCATACATGCAAACTTTACTTTTCTCTACATGGCAAAAACGCCTCGAGTTCTTCCTCCAACACAAAGTGGTGCATCCTCTCGTCCACAGTGAGGCCGGTTAAAGAGTCTCGTTTGAATCATGCATGTTCTCGTGTAATGGTTGTGGTTCGTCCTGTGTACCAAATGAGATGCAGAGCGGAAAAAAGGCATCAACCCAACGGGACATTTACAGTACAAACATTTTTTAACAGAAGTCAGAGCCAGTTTCAAATGTTTGAGGACTCATCCTGCACATGGGGGCGTTTACAACAACCAATCCAATCACAGGAGACGTGGATCGTAGTAGCTGAAGGCGGAAGAAAGGAAGAAATGTGTGCTTGGATGTAAGTGGGCAAAAACATTTTCATTTCAAGAACTGAATCTGCAGTTTCCCTTCCACCTTCTCCAACAGGTGATGGAGGTGTGTGTGTGTAGCTCCGCACAGGGCTGATCTCACTTTAACACACTTAATCAAACCCTCACCATGTGTCTGAAATAACTAAAAATGAGTAGCATCATGTATTCTACGATGAATGTCTGCGCTGCATATGAAGTCGTCATTCTTCACATCCAAGGAGCGGCGGCACCAGCAGCATCCTGTGACCGTCCCCTCCCAGCGGTCAGCCAGCGGTCAGCCAGCACTGGCCCAGCAGCAGAGAGCAGCTTTGGGGTGACGGTGAATACTTTAATGGTCTAACTGTCCGTGGTGCTGCAAACATATATTCCCAACCCAACACACTCCTCTCCATGTTACAAAAGACATTTATAAAAGAACGAGCCACAGATATTAGAGGACAGTTTGTTTCTACAGGCAAGAGATCAAGACAACAGCTACGAGCTTCTACAACAGTTCACTGTCTCCTCAATGAGCCGCCTGTCACAGGAACACAGGGACGAGCAGCTGCATGCTCAGTGTCCGTGCTGGTAGAGTCAGAGTCAGGGAGCAGCCAGAGCTCCGCCCACGTTACAGTCATTCAGTGACACACAAGCCTTCCCTCAGACACACTGCAGCCACTCTAATGATCTCCATGAAAGACGTGTTAAACAAACAAAAATAATTACTTACAATATTATCAAAAAACCTAACAAAAAGATAAAGACTATGTGCCAGAGGCAATCTGTAGCTTCATATTACTATGGAGATGCTTGCACTGCCCACAGCTGCTCATAACTCGTCACATTGGTCAGTATGAAAGCACCGTTTCTGAACATATGGTCCAACAGGTGTTCTCTCCACACTAACAGCATGTCGCACTGTGCCACACGGCTCCAATCACACGGGCTGATGTCACTTCAGACGGTCGTCCATGGAAGTAAAGACAATCCACTAATCATTGCAATTTCACAAGCAACTAAAACCTACGTTAAAGAAAATGAATCACAAGTTATTATTGAATTTAGAACATAAAATATAGATGAATTTGTATGGTCTGAATTCCCCTCATTTCAAAAACATTTTAGAGTTCACAAATTCAGACAGAAGATTCAAAGCAAATAAAGATTCAGATCCAAGAGTTCAGGTCAATCATGTAGATCTATTTGCTTGGATTGGATTTGTGAAATAACAGGAATAATCAGCAGAGCCTGGATCTGTGTGATGGTCATGTGATCCCACGAGACTCTAAAAACAATTACGGTTTTTAAAATAGCAAAACCTGACTAGACCTGAAGAGGGGAATCGAACCCTCAGAGTTACACATGAAGTGAAAGCATGAAGCACTGAGTGGTGCTTACGGCTCATGGTTGGTTTCCAGTGAGAAACTAATTATGATGGGCATCATTCTTTGCTTCCTTACATGTGGAATGACCGTGTAGTGGACACACGTCCATGTGGTGCACACACGTCCATGTGGTGCATGTCTCCGGGCAGCAGCTGCTGATTCTACATTCATTATGCAGGTCCAATGTGTGACGCTGTAAGAATGAGACTGAACAGACCATGACCGCTCCAGTTGACCTGCTGGACTGATCTGCTACCTTCTACTGAGAGAACAATAGAAAGAACAATAGAAAGAGACACGAAGAAAGAGACAGAGAATATAAAACAACGGGTTTCTTTTTACAAGAGTCCTTTTGAGGGTTTAACCAACCCCCACATCTCCTTCTGACACACCTTCCTCTCTTCTCTGTGTGTGTGCAGGTGTAGTCAAGTCCATATGTTAACTTCCTACTGGTGTGTGCATGTTTGTGTGTGTGTGTGTGTGTGTGTGTGTGCGCGCGCGCGCATGTTTTCGTGTGGGTCTACTTGTGTTCTTTAGTAGGAGCAAAGTAGAGCTCCATGGGTTTGTTCACCTTCCAGTACTTCTCGCTGACCAGCTCCAGAGAGAAGGAACCGTTCAGAACCTGTGGACAGAGTTTAGGAACACGCATTAGATCAGAATTAAATCCTGCTGAGGGAATCTGCTGTAGTACAGACTGGGAAGATGAAGCCACCAATCACGTAGGGTGAGTATAGGTCATGACTCACAGTGAACTGGTTCCCAGCAGTAGGTATGTAGATGGTGTACTGCTTCTCTGAAGCTGCCTCCACATTTACAGGACTGGCCTCTGCGTTTCTTCTCAGCTCCTCCAGAGCCAGCCTCACAGCCAGGTATTTAGACAGGTGGTCCACGGTGGCGTTCCCGGACGTCTTGATGTAGCGAGGGACGAACTCCACACTGAAGACACACACACACGTGTAAATGAGCTGATCAGCACATGTAACAGTTCACAAAGGTCACAGGTCAGATCAGATCAGTTTGGACTCATTGATTGGATCAGCCGGGAAAAAAGGTATTGATTATTAAAGATAGTATCACGAATTCCCCCCCAGAAAATGTAAACCACCCTGAAGTCAGTGTGAACAAGCTAAATGTTGGTCATCTCGAGTGTTTTTTGTAAGAAATGGACTTGGACAGACGACCACTTTGGCTGAACACTACATGTCATCATCCACCCACATTCATACACTAGCATGCAAGGTGCCCGCCCACATTCACGATGGCCCCACCTCCAGGAGCCATTTGGGTTCAGGACACCTCAACATGCTGGGGATCCAAACGCCAATGTTCTGAGCTCAGTAAAAGATTGTTTTTTTAATTGATAAAAAGATCTTTATTATTATTAGTAGTGGTTTTAATGATGTGTTATGAGCTGATGGTTATGGAAGTCATAATTCCCTCTCTAATATCTTGTTTCTATTGCAATGTAAACGTCCATCAACTGACCGCTCAAAACTACATTTTACAAGATTACATTTGGACACATCATAACATTATAATTGAACTTTGCCCAGTAATTATTTTTGCTGAACGCATCATAATGCAGCTCATTGGAACGTCCTTGCGTTAGCCATTTGCTTCCAACGTTACCAGCTCTCCTTCTGCCAAACACATTGGTTGTTCACAATGTATCCGTTTCTTCAGAAATGTATTTTATATGCGACACAAGCAAAAGCCACAATGTGCGCTGTGCGTGTGCGACGCTACCTGTTGTGACCGTCATCCTTGTCCATCAGGGTAGGGTGTGGCCTGAACACCAGTTCTATCTCGCTGGCACCCCCTTCAATCACAGAGTCTCCGCCCCCGTTCTCCGCAGCGTTGTCCATGTCTAAACCGCTGTCATCGCTGGTCTTGGTGCGCTTAATGCTCGGCCCTGCCTCCTTGGAGAACAACACACCAGGACAAAGAGTCACCCCATATTCATGTGTGCTTATATTCACACAGTTCGCACCAATACAACAAGTGCAAACCAACACAACCAATATTTTCACTGGGCACAAATTACAACTGATTTCTGAGGTTTGATACAAAATGCATCCATAGGACACACGATGGATATTGAACATACCTGGTTGCTGTGGACAGAAGCGTTGCTACAGTGGGAGGAGTCTCCGTTGTCCTCCGCGCCGCTCCCGTTCTCCACGGTGTGTCTCTTACCACGCTGCAGTCTGACAGAAACAAACGCACACGGCATGTGTTAGAGGGACGGCTTTACTTTTGGATCTGCAGTGCTGGTGTGCTGGAGTCCTGTTCACCGTGTCATGGCCTGTATCTTCAGCCCCTCCTCTATGCTGTGGGACAGGGCTTGCTGGTTGTTGTGTTTGCTGATGCGAGCCAAGACTCTCTCTTGGTGGGCTTCGTACTCGTCACGGCTCGGATAAATCTTGCCTGAAATGGGATAAATGAATATAAAAATAAGTTCTGGAATATTTTACACAATCTTTCAGTTGATCCAGGTGTTTTGTGTCGTGATTAAACATTGTTATTAAAGTGATGTTAATAAATATGAGTTGGTTGGTTTTGTATAATTGAATCTTTTCATCAGGTCCCAACAAAGGGTCTGGTGTGTCTCAAATGAGAAATAGCTGTGGAGGGCCCCAAAGTCTCAAAGAAGGTCTTCCTGCGAGGGACTTAAGTTTAAAAGCTCTCCCATGTCCTACACACGGACTCATGTCCTACACACGGACTCCGTGCTACATGCGGGGCTGCCCAGCGCTCACACAGCAACAGGCAGCACTCACTCACAGCGAGTGATCGCTGGGGAGGTCTGTGTACGTTTTGACAGTCTGTTTTACAGTTCAGTCGAAAAAACGACAATACGGAAATACCATGATATTCTCGTTTTTCGTTTCAAACCAAAAAACGGGTCCGTGTAAGGTCCCCACTGACCTACAGAGACCCGTCTGCGAAACGTGTTTCAACGCCACACAGACCAAGAGAGGCAAGATGTCTAACATGGCAAAGCACCTTTCAGACAGACACCCCACCTTTCAAAGCAAATGTGATGATAAACATGAACACCCCCAAGCTCACCCATAGACAGCTAACACGAGTAGCCTTAGCCTAGTCTGACAACAAGCCTATATGATCATGAGGTCACAATGCACACAAACGTGCACTAAATGAAACACAATTCATGCAAAATGGCTCCATGCTGGTGGAGCCTGAGGGTGGATATTCAGCTAATTAGTTTTATCTTTAATTAAGGGAAAATAATTATTCCATGAATTAAGATAAAATATGAAGTGAAAATTCATTAAAAGAAACACATGAACACCGTGATTCCTTTAAGTGTTTGTGCCCACCAAAGCTGTAAACCTAGAGGGAACACTGCTTTCTGTGCTGGTTCTAATACTCTTCAAATCAACCACTATCCGCTTCTATTGATGTGTTGGCTCCTAGTGGCTTGACATTCTTGTGATTACTTACTAATCAGGGCATCAAAGTTCGGGTCCGGACGCAGCGACCTCTTGGAGACCAGCTTCTTACGACAGGTAGGACACTCTTTATTACTGGAGACAGGCAACACAGACAGACATTAGGAAGCATTCAACAGTGCCAATGCAACAATGTGGACTATTATTAATGCAACACATTATCATTTCTGTCTTTCTGGTTCTTGAGGCCAGCTGCTATAATCAAATAACAATATGGATCATCAATGATTGGCAATTAGTATCAGCGGCAAAACAAAGGTTGTGAGGGATCTCTAGAAGTGAAATCTGCTCTCTCTTCTTCTTTTGTGCTGATCCGATCGTTGACTCTGATCCGTGATACGATCTGATATACATAAACTCTTCTGCAGCATTGAGTCAGCACCCTATTAGAGAGTTTAGAGAGCCACTGACTATTGAGTGAGTGCATGTCTATGATGTCACTGTATGAGGACATACAGTGGAATACCATGTTATTTGCAACCACATAATGGTGGAAGACAGTTGCTGCTTTAGAGCCTGTGTAGAGGTGAGTCGACCTGCATATATTTTAAGAATATTTCAATACTCACAGGCCACTATGTATATTAAAATAGTTATTATTATCCTCTCCACCAGGAGGATCATGCGACCGGTTACTTTTGTGCTTGCATCCACGAGTGAGTGAGTGAAGGTGCTTGCACCTCTGTAGCCGAGTCTCAATTCAGGGTCTGCATCCTTCGGAGGACCCAGCCTTCGCGGTCTACGAACTTTGAGGACCGCGTAGGCTAGACCGTGCGGTCTACGAAATGAGACGGCCTACCCTATAGAGGACTTCCTGTTTGCGTCAACAGCTGTTCCCGCACCGCCCCCCTCTTGCTGCTCCCGTTCCTAAAATCCCTGCCTAACAGGATTAAATATATATACATTAGGGGTGTAACGGTTCATAAAATTCACGGTTCGGTACAGTAGAAAACTATAAATGCCAGAGAAATGTACTTGATTTTAAAATATATTTATTCATTGCAACTAACATCAAGTTATTCTTTGACTTTGAACAATGATGGAACTATACCTGAGTGACCCATCACATAAGCATAAAAAACAAAAACTGCTCCTTAATGTTATGTAGTATTGTTACTTACATCTTGCAAAAGAGATTTTTAATCTCAATGGGACTACCTGGTTAAATAAAGGTTTAAAAATTATTATTTACTTTTTTTTTTTTTATTCAAACGTATTCGGTTCGTCATGGGTACAGAACCGTGAGCCTCGTACCGAACGGTTCAATACGAATACGCGTATCGTTACACCCCTAATATATATATATATATATATATAAATACATTTAACTAAAACCCATTCAGTATATATACGGGAAAGGTTTTAGTTTCGTGTTTTAATCAGTTTTTTTATCATATATTCAATAATGAATTCATAGATCTTTTTCATAATATTGTTTTTCTAAATTAATAATCAGTTAATTAAATCAGTTACTAATAACTCATTTTCAATCAGTTATAGTTCTTGTAATTAAATTAATTTATCAATCACTATTTAATTTCATTCACACATACATATATATTGCAATCCTCAAGCAGAGGAAATCAATCAAGACAGCTAACATTAAGCAAAACAAATGTCAGCAAACGTGTTTATTAACTTCCAGTAACACATGTGCATATACTTTAAATAAACGTGTATATATTTTTTAAGAGATAAGATAAGATAATCCTTTATTAGTCCCTCAGTGGGGAAATTACAGGATTAAATAGGATTAAATAGAAATTAAATAGTTACTGATAAATAAGTTGTTAGTGAAGGCTTTGTACAGGATGAGCGCTAATGTAACTGTAAACTTAAAGTACAAGATGGTCAGTGTATTCGTGTAATTAATCTCAACGTTTGAAACGTTACCGGACTTAAAGTGATATTTCAGGTTCACAACCTGTCTACCTGAGCTCACGTTGGTCCGTTTATGTACATGATATAAAGTATAAATCATCTGTAAAATCATCACAAACTCAGTCAGATATTATTCAACCTCTGAGGTTTGAAAGTGAAGTTATTAAAAGTTACTTTACAAGGCTTACTACGGTCGGATGCAGGCAGCCGAGCTGCCGGCACGCAATGCATCTTGGGATATGGTGAGCCGCGAAGGATACATCAGATGTGAAATGGGACAGCACTAGTGCAGCGCTGTGACGCAACCGGTCCACGAATGCAGCCTCCGCAGGATGCAGCCCCTCAATGAGACACAGCTTGTGTCTGTCCACTGCTAAGTTTGCATTCCGCTGAAGCAGACTGCATAATATTTTGGTTGTCCAGTTATGGCTGCATGCTCAAGGATGTCTCATGGTTGTGGTGACTCAGTTAGCAGCAGCTGACTCCACACTCACGACTCCTAACCGGTGCCTGGCTGCTCGGGAGAACACAGCTGGTGTCTGGCTAACAGCTAACGGAATGGACGCTGTTTTGGCTGATGGCGATCTGAACTAAGGTAGACATGATGCTGCATAGCTGCTGCTCATGTTTATTGTTTTGAATGGTGCGTTTGGCTAACCGGTAACAGAACTGCCAGTGCACACGCTGCTGTATTACGCCACAACTCATGCAATCTATGCTAAGCTGAAACATGGACTGTGTCTAACCCCTAGAAGGTCTATGGTCAACCAGGACAAAGTCCTGTGGGAAACAGAGTGCTCCTAATGTGCATTTGGATATGTACTGATTCTACACAGACATATCCATCAAACAACAATGCGTTCTACTGCGTGGTGAAACTTACCCAGATCTTAGAGCTGTGATGATACAGTCAGCACAGAAGCGGTGCAGACACTCTTTGGTTGTCATCGTGTTCTTCAGCATGTCCAGACAGATAGGACACATCAGTTCGCTGTGCAAGGACCTTGGCGACACTGCAATTTCCAGTCCATCTGTTATAGCCTCCTGTGCCAGTATGGAACAGATCAAAATGAAGGTTAGTACACACAAAGATGCATCTATGAGGACTAGTAGAAGCTCCGCTGATGATTTTAGGCAAAGGTCCTCAAAATCCTATAACTGAGCAACTGAAGAGTCATCATTTTAGATGTTTATTTACAGATAAAGTGATTAGTGGTTAGGGCTGCACGATTATGGCCAAAATCATAATCACGATTATTTTGATCAATATTGAGATCACGATTATTCATTACTTTTAGGGACAACATCTTTTTATTGCACTGTCACGTTTAAATGAACAAGAACACTGCTTCCACTTCCATTGTTGTGCTACATGCAGGCTAATGTACAACTCTTTGCATCAGACTGGTCCGTCCCACGACGGAGGTTCAGTGCGGTGACGTAAGCTTTGGCCTTAATGCATTCCTCCTACTGTGGTTTGTGGTGATTTTTCAGGTGGTCGAACAAGTTAGCTGTATTGCTATGCGGCGCAGACAACTCTAACGCACCCTGTGCATATGATTTGTTCTTGGTTAACATCACTTGCCCTAAATCAAAAAAAACTTCCAGACAACAGACGATGATCCTTTGAGGGGCTAGCGCCTCCCCTTCTGCTCCTGACATTAGATTTACCTTTCACAGGACACCGTGACCGTCTGCTCTCTGCTCTGTTGTCTGTCTCGCTACTCTTCTACTAATACCGGAGTCGAATGCAGACAGAACTTTCTTTGAGGCTGCAGCTGCAGGGTGCCCGCATGACACCTCCCATTTCTGGTCATCATCTGGTCGGCTGACTGTTAGTTGAGGAAGCGTTTGATTTGATGTGTAGCAGAGCACGCATTTTAAACGTCAATATCGCAGACGATCATGCTCATTTAATTGTGGCAGCCAAAATCGTGATAGCGATTAAAATTAGATTAATTGTGCAGCCCTACTAGTGGTGTGAATCTTTTGGTATCAAACCATTTGATTTAGATTGACAATCGATTCAGTACATAGGAGTCTAACGTGACACCGACACCGGTCCACTGTGCACCAATAAAGGCAGTGTGGCAAGTTATGGCATGAAAGCAGAGTAAAGTGTGATTAGGATTAAAGACTTTCATACAAAATCAACAGATTGAAATGTAAACGCACAAAGGTGACATTTATTCATGCTAAACTTGCAAAAAAAGCACGTTACTAAAAAGTTTTAGTATTTCTCAATTCTCAGTGACTTCAAGAACAAGTTATACAAAAATAAGAATGTTAAAAAAATGATATTGTTTCAAAACTGTAAACGACATAACACTGTAAAACGGGTTCTGGTTATTGTGTCCGTGCTAGTGCTGCTTTTTATCTGTCAACATCTGAAATAAAGTTTCATATTCAAATGTAATTTTTTCCCATTCATACTTTAATTCAGAATATTAATTGCAAATCCTAGTGTGAAGGATTACTGCTCATCAGCATCTTGGTTCTTTGGTAAAACTAAACAATTAAAAAAAATAGATTTTTTGAAGAGTATCTCTATTAGTACATACATCTGCACACATGAATAAAACATTTGTTTCCCCACAGAAATACCTTCCTTAGGTATTGTATGCCAGAAACACATTTCAACATGGTGTGTGATTGATGAAGGGGATTTTGAAAAGACACATCTGTGAATGAAGTGAAATCCTATGAATTGTTACCTGTGGGGTTCTCTGGAGCTCATACAGACTCAGCTCCCAGGTCTTACTGAGGGGCTGAACCCCGTTGGTCTGAACCGTCTGAGTCATCACTGCAGCACTGAAACACACAAAAAATAAATCACACTTTCTAGCAAATCTAAGATGTAATGATTACCTTTTGTACTGATTGTATGCAGGGATGCAGCTATAAAACTCCTTTTCAGACCAAGTCCAGTTACTTACATGTGAGTAATTGCGGATACAGATTAAATAATAACTAGAAAATTTCGCAAGAAATTTGGACAGTGTGGCTTCTACTGCCCGAAGATGTCGCAATATATAGCTACACACGCCGATGTTACCGGTGGTATCATTGAGGTTCGATTGATATATCGCTTCTCTCTTTTCTGCATTTTAGATTCATACTCTTGGATTCAATCTTGTATTCGTGATGCACAGTCCACAAATGGCTCCCGTGATTTCTGTACTGGACATGTACATCTTTGTTTGAGAAGCCTTTGGGAATGATGGGAGCTAACGCTCACATAATTTCATTCAAACCTCCTTTTAACAAATTAGCAGGAGTCTGAGTGCCAAAATATGGATACCGTGAGAAAGATAAGACTGGCAAATGTGGTAATGTGTTTTTTATAGTGCTGGGCAAGTTAACGCGTTCATTTCGCGTTAACGCAGTCATTCATTAATGCAGACAATTATTTTATCGCGCATTAACGCATTTTTAAAATGTATTATAATTTTTTATTTTTTTTAATTGAAAGACAAGAGACAATACATATACCGTACATAAAATCTGAAACAGACCCAAAATCTTCCTGAAACTTAATCTGTGACTTCATGAAAACCGTGCTAGCTATCAAAATGTCGCTTTGGCTCAATAAAGTGCAGCGTTTTGTCTATGTTTTAAACTTTGAATCATGTTTCTACGTTAATGTACGGCTAGTCAATATGGGCCCAAAGTTAAGTGTTTTTTTTAGCTCTCTTCACACTGAAAACCCATTCAAGTGAAAGGAGAAATTGTGCTCTGTTTTTTGGGATTTTCGGGAAAACCGTTCGGCGAATCTCTCCGAAAAATAGATAGCACACTATTCCCGATCAGGCCACACGTTTTGATGTATTTTTCACGCCGCCGTTGGCAACGCTGTGTGAGGAGAAGCTCACAGATTATTAGTATGATTAAACCCGATGGATTATATACAGTGCCACACTGAATAATACATAGAAATTGTTTTTATACAGTTGTATGAACACTATAAACTGAACATAGGTCTGGTGTTGTTGGAAATTGGGCAGTTGTAAGTAGGTGTTGTTGGTATAATGTTGGGATTACAGTTTGGCTGAAACATTGTCACCTCTAATCCAGTGTTTTGATGGTTGATTCAAAGACTCTGTCGACTGGCATTATTGGGACCATGTCCTTATAGGCCGATTGTTATTGCGTGCCACTGATTTTCCGGTCATATGCAGAAACCCCTTTCCATGCAATGTCTGAACCAGGGTAGGACATTTACATATTTTTTTGGGGGCAATTTTTGTCATTTTGACATCAGTCATTGTATGGAATTATTGAGAAAAAATATTTTTGTAGCACCTCAAATATTGTGATATTACCCATTTTTGTCCTGAACTTATGCATTAGTCATTGTGTGGAATATTTGAGAAAAACATTTTTATATCACCATAAAAATTAAAAAAAAATGTGCCATTTGAAGATACAAATTCAGTTCAGAGTTTTTACTTAGTAAAATATCTTAATTTACTGTCAGTCAGGTATTATTAATTTCCAGCAACCCTCAAATCAAAGAATAAAGACACTTTAGGTGTATTTTACCTTTAACTCACGAGATGCAGGTAGCATGTTTTATACTTAATGTGAATATAATTAATTTAATCTAATTTCCATTATGCAATATGTATACTTTGTTGGCATCTTATTCTGAAAACCGGATGTTCGTCTGAAGAAACAGGATGTTGTCTCACGTTAATCTTTCCGCTAACTTTCAAAGTCCTTCGCTCGCTCCCGATCTGCACCGTTTCAATGAGTTTACCGTGAATTTCAGGATATAGGTGCACTAACATTTAAGTGTCTGATGAGTTGACTGCAGTCTCGCAGTCACAGGTCTGATGAAGAAGCGCTCCGTTTTTTTATTCGTTTAGAAAGTTCGGGGGCATTTTTTTGCCACTCTCCTAGTGATAGCAGGGGCAAAATTTAATTTCTTCGGGGCAGTTTTGTCCTTTGCCCTCGTGTATTTCCGACGCTGAACCGTTGGTGTTGCTGTTTAACTGCTATACCATTACCCAGCATGCTGTTCGACGGTGTACATGTGTGAATGCACACTACCTTTACAAATTGTTAGTCACATATTGATGTTTTTCATGGTGTTTAAAACTGTCAACGCGAGTTAGTTGTGGGTTAATAATTGTTGTGTTAAACCGACCGTAGTGGTGTTCTTGACCATTCGTAAGGGAAATTATAACCGGTTTTAAGTTTGTATACAGATTTTAATAGTTTTGTTGTTTTAAAACTTCCATTTACTTGAATTCATCAAGACTTTTCTCCATTTACTACAGCTTAAAACAACTCTAAGTGAAATCCCTGCCATTAAATATTCCTTAGTACCCAGGACAGATCTTGTTGGGTTCCAATCGCCCCAAGGGTCAGGGTTAGAAAAAATAATTCTCCCAAAACAACCATTAGGACTAGCATCTGTGTTGATTAATCTGTGTTGATTCATCTAAATGCTAAATTCACTTCAGTTGGCAATTCAAAGAATAGTTTTAGCCTCTTTGTCAATGCCACCTGAGACCGTTGGATGGTGCATTGCTTGAATTCCTGACCAAAATATATTCTCAAGCCAAGCAGTAACCCACAATGAGTGTTGGGCCACACAAAAGCCTTTAGAAAAGACTAAAAGATGAGCCAAGAAACCTGAACGTATAATGTCTAAATCTCCTGCTGTAGTTGTGTGGCCATGCTGCCTAATGTGCCAGACAAGAGGTGAGAGTGGGGGTAGTCCATATACAATGCTGATGTGAAAGAAAACTGATGCAGATACATGCTTAAAATGTATTAAAAAACGGAGACGTGAACCGTACGACGTCTTAACTGCAGCGTGTTCATTCTCTGTAACGTTACCACAATCAGCAATGCATGTAAACAAACCAGCAAACCTAAATGTGTTAGAATAATGGACGTAAACTAGATACACGTTCTCAATGATTGTTAGTAGAAACGTCAACGTTAGAAGTTATTAGCTAACTTAGCACACGACCAATACGTAAACACTTGATTCAGTCCATCTAATTGATACTAGCTGGACAGTTGCAGTTAATAGACAGACCCCGCGCACAGATTGCATGTAAAATATATGGGGCACGGCTAATGCTAACTAGCTATAATTGAAGCTAGCTATTCTTCGTTACGATGCCGTTAGGGGCACATAAGCCGAAGACAAAGACTGCACAGGCACAGTTCAATTATGTCCATTTAAATATTACAGGCAATGATACAAAACGCTTATCGTTGAAATATTGCGAGGTAATAGTGAATGTAATTTGTGTCTGTAACAGAGGAGACAACAACAACAGAGAAGGACCCGACGCACCAATCTCCTGAGGTGAGCTATATGCTCGTTGAACCCTATTTCACACGTTTCAACAGACGCAAACTTGTACGCAAACGGACATTGATACCGAATTACAGACGTAAAAAATATATAGTCTTAGCTTGCTTCAAATTGTATTGTTTCTGTACATACATTTTCAGTTGAGGGTACGAGTCGATCCAGCCAGCGCGTTTCAGCGAAGGCAATATGGCGGATGTATAAGACGCAATGCAGTCTGGGAAATTGAGGCGCTATGCCAACGGGGCCCGGGGGCCCGAATCAAAGACGATGAATCACGTTCATTACGTCGGTAAAAATGTAATCACGAAAACCTACAAAACTGTGTCAAACAGAGCAGATCGTGCTGGTTGTGTGTCCTAGCCTAAATTATGAAGGGCAAATCATTGGGATGTAGTGCCATTGTAACCACTATAGGGCGCTAGAGCGCTGGTTAGTCATCTAGTGTGGGGCATGCAGATATTCATCACTGGTGTAAGTACTCAGTAGGCTATTGATTTGGAGATTTGCAAGTCAAACGATGTCTAAAATTCACAGTGTGGAAGCTGTTTGGAAGTCTGCGTGAAAAAAGCGTTTTTGGTTTTTTAAATTACCTCTTTTTTGATTCATTTTTGTTGAGGGATTTCCTCCCGGTAATATCATGCCATACTCCTCCTACAGTCTGTAACGCAACATGGAATGTTCGAAAGAACCCCAGAACTCTAAATGAAACGGACCGAACAAGCTTACACATCAAATCAGTTAAGCATGCAACCAAAGTGGGGGGTGTAGCGTGCGTGCGCGTGCGTAGGTGTGTGTGCGCGTGCGTAGGTGTGTGAGCGCGAGCAGGACCAGAAGGCGTAGCTCCACCAGAAGGGGTGGAGGAAGGAGGCAGAGAGAGAGGGTGAGGAGGGGTGAGGAGGTTAGAGACCGGGACATGAATGAACCATGTTCGGTAACGGAGGCTTAGCTCTCCCGGTTTGCTCTTTTCTCCTACTACACATCCCGGTTCTCCCGCTAACGAACAACCGGCCCGTTAAGGTAAGTAGCGGCTTGTTCTCATCTCAAAGCTGTGTCCATTTGCAAAATGCTTCAAAGTTATTTGATCTGGGTTTGCTCCAGCGGACAGAAGTTACTCACAAGTGTGTCGCTTTGCTTCTGTCCTGCTTCTCGGTAACAACGTCACAGGCTGATTGTAAACCCGGCTAAGATATTAACACAGCAACCACAGCGCGTGCGCTGAAGTCCAGTCCCGGAGTGGCTCGGGTTCCGTGAAAGCATTTCACATAAAGTGTGATTGTGTGTGTGAAGGAAGGCGAACTGTTAACACATGCGGGAACGTAACGGACTGTTGAGTTACAGCTCGTGGTTGTTTGGATGCATGTTGCATGAAGGCTCGTTAAACGGCGGTCTGAGATGTGTTTACACGAGACGACACACACACACACCCACACACGCGCGCGCACACACACACACACACACACGCAGACACACACAGTGAGGTGACATCAGCTGTGTACATCATGAATGCTGATTGGTGTAGGCTACTCTTCCTCCAGATCTAATGAACGTGACCTGCATGTGTGTGGTTTGTCTGAAGAAGCAGCCCATAATACCTCGTGGGGGGTTCGATGTTGGGTCTGTCTCTACTGCTGTTTGTTGGTTGTGCAGCTAAAGACAGCCGCTTTGTTGAACTTCACTAAAAAACATCCAACATGATAGTTTTGCTTGACTCACAGTGCTTCTCTGTTGGGTTTGCTTCTATCAGAGCTGATCCTCCTTCAGGAGAGCATGTTCAGCTGCAGGATCTTTGTTGTGACTTGTGGGCGAGTGTAACGTGTGACCTGTGAGCAGATTGCCTTCACATCACATGACTGAATGAGCATTTGTCCGCTCTCTTCACTGTGAGCTTCAACCAGCTGACAGACAAACTCTCCGATTGATCTTGTGTCTGAGCAGAAGGCCGACCCAGTGTGACTAACTGCTCAGCTCAGTACAGACAGCCGGTCTGGGGGTCTGGGGGTCTCGTGGTTGAAACTCTAAACAGATGCATTACCAAAGGCTGTGCAAACAATTGTTAGCAGACTCTTTTTGTGAGCAGCATTCACAGTTCTTCTTCTGAACCATGAACACGTGGATGGACTGAACGACAGAGAGGACATGACGCATACGTTTCTGTTTAACACTGTTTTCATCATTCTGGCCAATGCAAGATATAAACACACACACTGTACAGTGAGAAGAGGGCGGGGCTTCTGGATGTGAGGCTGAGCTGTGGATGAAGTTGACGACACATGAAACTGATGACAACAGTAAAGAACGTTGGGTCGTGCTCTCATCGACTGGCATGACATCTGAAAGCCTTTGTTGGCAAAGACTTGTGAAAGACATCGTCTTTGCATGTTGTTCCACTCAAACACCACAGCAAGTGAGGCAATGCTTTCTATTCAAGCGCTGGAACTTATTGAGTTGTTTCCATCTCTGAGTTTGAAATGACAGGTTTCAATGCACCAATATTTGAGATGGAAATCTAATAACAATGTATCAGACATTATTAAAAAGTATAGGTGCAAAGTGCTGAATGAGGATGTTCTCCATCAGTGAGTGGAGTGATGTCTACCGGAGCCTCTGCTTGTGTTGTGATCTGCTTCTCTGTGCTTTGTAGAAGCCGTCTGGCCGTGCATGCGTGTTAGTGCATGTGAGTCTGTGTTGAGCACCACTGATCTCCTCTCTGCATGGCGTCCAGACCAGCGGACCCTCTGGTTGCCTCAGCGTCACACTTTCACCATCATTGCCTTTGTTCTGACTGCGTGTGCTATTAGCACCGTTAGCTTCTGGCTGCCAGCTCAAGCCGTGTGGAGGCATTCCCTCTGTCATCAATGTGCTCAGGATCTGGATTGTAGAACCCTTCAAACACATTAAAATCTATAATATGGTGACATCCATCCATGAGTCATCTGCAATCTTTCGACCAGGATAAAGGAGCCACAGTCTTCACCATAGCGCCATATCAATGTGTTCATTGCACAATAACGACATGCTGTAGTGTGCAGGACATTCTACAGTTGAAAATTAAACGTGTCAGGACAAAAAATGACTGTTTCTATATGACCATAAACAGCAATGCTGCTAATATTTGCTTATTATATCGACCTTGCTGATATCTGCTAGTCTGTACTTCATACTTTCAACTATTTTGTGATTGAGCTTCGCAACATTGTTGATAATTGATTCATAAACAATGTAATAAACGGCCATATCGATGTTGATTTGTATAACAGATGTGAACACAGTGTAGGTCAGCTGTCACGTATCCCAGCATGAGGAGGAATGTGGGAGATGACAGGTTGTGTTGGAGGAGCTTCCTCCATCACACCACCTCACACAGCTGCTGCTGCTGGGATTGACCTCAACCCAACTAACAGGTAGCGGTCACTGAACATATGAATGCAATGCAGCCCCCCAGCACATGGAGGTGTCTTTCACTTTTATAGTAAGCAACTCTTACTGTCTGTTTAGCTCTCTACTCATACAGATATCCCCCCCCCCACTCTAAAGACATGTGTGTGTTTATGTGTTGATATGCCAGAGAGTCAGGAGCCTGTGTGTGTGTGTGTGTGTTTTGTGTCGGGTTGAGGGATTCAAATATACCACCTTACTGAGACTTTAAGCATCACATCATTCGGCTACATTGCAAACCACATCTCCTCTTCCAGCTGGACGTTGGGCAGATTTTCCTCAATTTTAGAATTTTATATTAGCTCAAACTTCACACACACTACTACAGTTACTCTGAAGTATACCTGGATATGTTTTAAGAACCTATACAGTTTAATACAGATTGTAGTGATGAACCTCTCCTTGATGTTCTCATGTGGAAAGAAACAGATGTTGACTGATGACATGATGAACCTGTTGGTATCCAGCATTTCTACTCGTGGTTTTCAGTATAGCAGCCGTCCAAAGAAGTGAATTAATCGCTGCAAGACTAATGAATGGATCCTTTCATAGAGCATCGGGTAGTTTCCATCAGACTAACAAACCTGCACAGAGTGTTTAAGTTACCGCTGACTTCATGTTTCACACGGGACACTAACACCTGGGAAAGTCCCAAAGAAGTACGGTTCCTTCCAAACATAACTGATAATGCAGTTTTGTTGTCCAGGTGAGCAGGCTGCAAATACATAGAGCTGTTCTTTCTACACCCACTTTCTCTTCTGCATTAATAATGTGCGAGCTAATAAGCAGCAGATGCATCTTGTGGTTGGTTAGGTACGGTTACTGGAGACAGTCAATTAAAGGGTCAGTTAAACTAAATGAAATGCTGATTTATTTTCACATTTCTGAGATATCTATATCCACATATATGGACAGTAGGGGTGTAACAATACGCGTCTTCGTATTGAACCGTTCGGTACGAGGCTCACGGTTCGGTACGCATGACGAACCGAACAATACGTTTGAATAATACTAGTGTGCTGCCCTCAGTATATGTGCTGTGATACACCTTGGCAGTTAGACAAACTCCTTCCTGACATCACAACTCTGAAGACAGTGCCCGTTGTCCACAGGTTTATTGACGTAAGAAAGAGTAAAACTAAAACACACAAAAGCATAATGAATACAAATAAAATGATTTCTCTTTAACCTTACACATACACACAATGTACATATACTGATTCTTCAATGAAATACATTGCTTTGTTTTTGATGTATTTACTGCTGATATGAACTTTAACAACAGTCATAGCAGAGTTATTAACGACTCGATGGAGTTTGTGCATAAAACCTCCCAAAACTAAACATCACCTGACTGTAACACATCACCTGACTAACGCACATCACCTGACTGTAACGCACATCACCTGACTGTAACGCACATCACCTGACTGTAACACATCACCTGACTAACGCACATCACCTGACTAACGCACATCACCTGACTAATGCACATCACCTGACTAATGCACATCACCTGACTAACGCACATCACCTGACTGTAACGCATCACCTGACTAACGCACATCACCTGACTGTAACGCATCACCTGACTGTAACGCATCACCTGACTGTAACGCGCATCACCTGACTGTAACGCGCATCACCTGACTGTAACGCGCATCACCTGACTGTAACGCGCATCACCTGACTGTAACGCACATCACCTGACTGTAACGCACATCACCTGACTGTAACGCATCACCTGACTGTAACGCGCATCACCTGACTGTAACGCGCATCACCTGACTGTAACGCGCATCACCTGACTGTAACGCGCATCACCTGACTGTAACGCGCATCACCTGACTGTAACTCATCACCTGACTGTAACTCATCACCTGACTGTAACGCATCACCTGACCACTGAATGGGAGATGAAGAGCCACGTTCACTCAGGTATAGTTCCATCATTGTAAAGAATAACTTTATGATGTTAGTTGTAATGAATAAATATATTTTAAAATCAAGTACATTTCTCTGGCATTTATAGTTTTCTACTGTACCGAACCGTACCAAACCGTGGCTCCACTGTATCGTACCGAACCCAACCGTGAGTTTTGTGAACCGTTACACCCCTACTGGACAGATATATAGATATCAGCACATCCCCTTACACATGTGGGTCACAGAGTGCAATGATCCATGTTTGTGTTTGTGTGTGTGTGTGTGTGTGTGTGTGTGTGTGTGTGTGTGTGTGTGTGTGTGTGTGTGTGTGTGTGTGTGTGTGTGTGTGTGTGTGTGTGTCTGTCTGCCAGGACAGAAGTAAAGGGAGGTTGGAGCAGCATAACATCCGTCTACAATCACACAGCTCTGGAGGTCAGAATGTCAGACAGACCAGCAACAAGGTACAGTAATCACACTCGTACCCTGCACACCTTTCATCTCTGTCCTTCTCTCACTTTTGACGTGTAATGTAAATGTAATGTGTGTTTGACTGTAAAGTATATGAGACTCTTCATGTGTGCAGACAGAGCCAGTTTGAGCTTGTGTTTCCTCTCAAAGCACACTGTGACATGTCTCACCGCTCCCTCGTGGACCACCAGGTGCCTCTAATGCTTACTGTGTGTCTTCTCCCAGGAGGTGTTTCAGTGGTGGGGAGAGTGGTCCAGTTGGTCCTCTTGTTCCAGGAGTTGTGGAGGAGGAGTGAGGAGTCAGGAGAGACACTGTCTGATCCAGAGGTGTGTGTGTGTGCATATAAAGAGGGAGAATGACTTCTATGTACTCTTCTCTCTGAATGTTTTGGTTTGCACAATGAGGGCCGCAAGGGAAACCTGAAGTCGGGGTGCAAGTGCATGTGAATGTGACCAACTCATTGAAGCCCCCGTGGCAGCTCAAACAGGCCCATGTTGGAGGCATTATATGTGGGGGTGGGGGGCAACATGTTTCCTTTGTTACTATCTGCCTTTGTCTTTTGTTATTTACTGAGGCTATTAAAGAGGGTTCAGCGTTTGTGTGCAATGCCACTAGCAGACATCTTGTCAGAGGTGAGCGATGTGGAGTTCGGTCTTTGGCTTTAAATCAAGAGGCCGTCCTGAGTCCTGAGTCCTGAGTCCTGTGAGAGCTGTCGGGACAGCTGCTCCACCTGAGGCTGTGATTCACAGCCATGTTCCAACAGCCCAGCTCTGTTGTAAGACAAAGATCACTGTATCTCTGGGGCTCACTGCTGTTATGAAACAGTTACTGCATATATCTGGCACGGCGTTATGACATCAACACACAGCTACAACATGTTATTGATCGCACATTATCATTTTCCCACCAAACAATATAGTTTTAATCATTTAATTCTTCTTCTGTTGGGGCCAAAACTGTTTGCTCTGTGAATTATGCTCTTTTGTCTCTGTTCAAATACAAATGATTGAAGGAAAGAAGACAAATCTGAATATATAGATGACTCTAAGCTCTTGATCGGTGTATCTACTACTATCAGCAGCTGCTCTGCTCACCTGTTTCATGTTGTCACAGTGTAGACCGCTCAGCACTTACACAGCAGTGAATCACGAGCCATGAACATGGCAGCAGGAGAAAGGTCTGCCTCCATCTGTTTGTGTCTATTCCTGGAGGAGCATAGTTTATAAGTTGCACTATTCATTCATACCAGGTTGTGATGATGCCTTAGGTATTTATACTTTACTGTCATCTCAGTCTCAGAAAGACGTCCGTACTGAGAAACAGGATGTCTCATGACATGCAAGTGAAGACGGGTCAACGTTACCTCCTGGCCTCCTTATTGAAGCCTCTCAGACTTGAGTGTTTCGTTATCTGTCTCTGTGTGCTCATCAAACAGCCATACGGAGGACAGAAGGAGAGTGGGGCAGGAGTGACTCCTAAAAGCTACACATGAGTTCTCATTTCTGTACCTCTGGCTCCCATTTGTAGCCCAATGATAGCTTTCACGGTTCCAAAGTCATAAAAGTGGTGTTCATTTGTGATGATTATCTTGCTAAAGATGTGTACAAATCATAGACTTGTGTTTGCCACAGAGCTTATTTTCTGTAATAATCCAAAATCCAATGGAAAAATCCCATTTTCCCCACTGGTTGCATCACACTGGTTGCATCACACTGGTTGCATCACACTGGCAACCAGTGTGATGCTAAATGTCAGGGTTAGCCTCCAACGTCCGTCACCCTGCACCACACCTCCGGACCTCTGGTCCAGTTGGATGGTCAGGTCTGAAGACGGTGAGCGGACCACGGCTTTGTTCAACTTCTCTCTCATTCATGTCGGCACGTCTCCTCTATCTGCTCCATCTCTTCCAAATACTTATCCAGGCTCAGACCATCCATTCTCACAATTCATAACAAAATGTGATATTATAACCAGAAGTGCAACTGCCCTTCGCTGTAAAACATCATGATCAAAGATATCATCGACTGAAGTCAGCTATTGCTCTTATAAAACGGTCATCAAATATTGCCATATAAAAGTTGCATTTTAAAAGTATTAATAACAATGTTAAATAGGCCCTCTTGTGCTGGCTGCCTGCTGTAGAATGGCAGCTACTATGGAACTCCCATGAGCTGCTAGCATCTCTTCCATCACGGCTAGCCTTTCATTGACTTCATGGTTTGGCTCTTTATCTACACACGGTATGTGTCCCGTGTCAGTAGCATGACTTTGACAGTGCTTGTGCTTGTGCAGGTGTGCTGCTTGAGGTCCATGTTGCCTCACTGTCTCGGCTCCCTGAGCTTCATCTTGTGTTCGATCCTGAGCCAGCCGGTCACCATGTTAGGAAATGTAAATCATTATCAAGTTACGCTGCATGACATCATCAATATGAAACTGGACTCAAAGTACACTCATTATGTTTGTTTTTACACATGTGTGTGTTGTAAGAGGCGGTCACAATGGGGGAATGGAACAGCAATTTGATGTTAACATGAGCCCTAAAACAGCACTTTACCGTCTCTGCTCAATAAACAGGACCTCAGGTCCAACAGCACCGCTCCACCACCCGGTGCTGGTGGCTTTGTGCTGTCGGGGAAATAGAGCCCAACAGTTCAAGAACGAAAGATACAATTTTATGTTCAAAAGAATCAACGACTTGTATATTTGATGAGTTATTCATGTCTTGTACACAGTGCATGTAAAGAGTGAGTAGAGACATGGCCGTACACACAGGGGGGTTAGGTAGCGCTGATAGAATGTGTGTGTTTGTAGCCATCTCGTTACCTTTGACCTCCCCTGTCAGACTTGCGGAAATGTCTGTCAACTGAGATTAACGCCACTCTGCCCTCACTGCTGGCCTCCTTCCCCCTCCTTCCTCCTTCCTCCCCCCTCCTTCCTCCTTTTCCCTCCTTCCTCCTTCCTCCTTCCCCCTCCTTCCTCCTTCCCCCTCCTTTCCCCTCCTTCCTCCTTCCTCCTTCCCCCTCCTTCCTCTTTCCCACTCCTTTCCCCTCCTTCCTCCTTCCCCCTCCTTTCTCCTCCTTCCTCCTTCCCCCTCCTTCCTTCCCCTTCCTTCCTCCTTCCCCCTCCTTCCTCCTTTCTCCTTCCCCCTTCTTTTCCTGTCTTTGTTATTCTCCTCTCATGTCTGCCGCTTTTATTCTTCTTTCTATTTTTACCCATTTCTCTCCTCTTCACTACTTCTTTTCCACACTCTTCTCTTCTTCTACTGCCCTAACCCATTCACTTTTTTCACTCTTTTTGCCTCTCCTGCTTTTCCCCCTCCTCTTCCTGCCCTACACTCATCACCTTTTACCAATTAGACGTGACACTCTCACACAGTGACCTCTCGCTCACCTCTTGCTGGAGTCTGAACAGTGTAGGAGGGTGGGCTGACCAAAGAGAGACACAGATGGATAGGTGGTGGAGGAGTGTGTGGGGGGGGGGTGCAGTCAACGTGGTAATGAAAGACAGAGGCATTAACTCCTGTAGGTCCTTCTCCTCTCTCTCTCTCTCTCTCTCTCTCTCAGACAGAGTTGGCATGATGTGAACCATAAACTACAGCGTTCTCAGACAGAATTGTCTTGGTACATCTGTTGCAAACGCATGTTACTTTTACATTTAGTAAAGTTGTGAAGTGGTGAGACCCTTAAGATGTGCTGCCATCAGCTGCTTGAAGGTGAATTCAGAGGTCCTTTCTATTGGACTGTCAGCAAACACATTTGAGTAGTTCTTGTTCCTCAGAGCTAGCTGTTGTTGATCAGCTGTTTCCTCTGAAGACTTGAATGTACGAACCACAAGTAGTCACACAACCACTAAACCCTCCACACAGCGAGCCGGTCAGCAGGCCCACGGCACCTCAACTACATTATCATGTCACCTTTCATCATTCATCGGTTAATACAAGTACTCCAGAGTTAGTTATGTTGAAGTCTTTATCGAAAGCCACTTACAATAAGTGCATTCAGCCAAGAACCATGCAAGTGCATCAACGTCTTGTGCTGAACTGCTTCAACTGATGCATGTAGAACTAATAAGACATGGAGAAAGAAACGCCCACTCATAGTGGGAGGAGCCAGCTGGTTGGCAGTAGCAGAGCGCAGCGGAGCGACTGGAATGTAGGTCAGTAGAAGGATTCAAACAGCAACAGGAAGTCGGTGGAGAGGGGTAATGTAGGAGAACTTGGGGATGTTGAAGACCAGCCAGGCTGCTGCATTCTAGATGAGCTGCAGAGGTCGGATGGTACATGCAGGCCCACCAGCCACAAGGATGTTGCAGCAGTCCATGCGTGAGATGACTAGAACCTGACACAGTACCTGCACCGCCTCCTGGTCAGGAACCGACTTATCCTTCCGATGTGTTGGAGAATAAATCTACAGCGAGAGTGAGTTGTTGGAGAGAAGGAGAGTATAAGACCCCCTCTCCTTCCATTCATCAAACTAAACTACGGAACAGCATATATCCCCATTGCCATCCCCAACACCACGTGACTCAATTACCGGATGTGACATAAAAGCCACACCTGGCTGCTGCACGCCTACGCCTCCGCTGCGGTGCAGGAGTGAGTGGCCATCCAGCTTAGGATGACCTACGTTTAGGTTAAATGCATCAGTCTGCTGCACTTTGATTGCTAAATTAAGACGTTTGTGCTCTTGTTAACAATTGAATCATAAACGCATCGGTTGTATGGATATGAATGGTGATGACGCAGCATAAAGCATGGTAAACAAAATGGGGTCCGCATTTCAAGATGGGTCGGGTGGGTTGTCGACGTCGCTGCAGACCCTGATGCACTGAGCACCGTGTTGAGCTGAGGTCTGGTGACTGAAGGCCGTAGCATATGATTCACCACATGTTCATGCATATTATTCCCTCGCCAGCTGTTCCTTGCAGCCTGGAGGAACAGCCACTATTCCAGCCGGGTCAGTCAGTGCTGTCCTGCTGCTATGCAATGATCAATCAAACATCACACAAATGAGACTTGTAAACAGTGACGTGACCGAAAATGCTGTAAAAAAGCCGTGAAATAGTTTCTGTGATGGATTCATTTGAGCTGGAAAGCCTTCTGTCAACCTTACTGGACTCCTCCGTGTTGTTAGCAAAGACACAACTGGTGAAATTGTTTTTATTCAGTTCTTGACCAGAAAGTACAAAATATGAAGTGGTATCTGACGCTGCCGTTGCTCACTCTTGCTAGAGTACCAAGCAGACAGGCCATTACCCTCGCTCCGATGCTGGGATGATAGTGTGGAGTATATATCCTGCCTTATTGTATATCTCCTGTGTGTTGTCTGTGTTATACAGTATATTAAACATCTTGTGTTATTCTCTATCCTCTCTGTCTCAGGCTGTCCACAACCCAGAATGTAAACAGTTCATATTGTGTTGGCTCTCCGAAACAGTACCAGCTCTGTCCAAACCAGGTATGATGCTCCATTGATGTTGACACCATAACAATGAGTCGTCCATTGAGTCCTCAGCCTTAGAATACAGAGGTAAATGCAAGAAAAACGAACAAAGTCTTTAAAGGGTGACTTCTGTCTTTTAACACTCAGCTAAACTTCCTGTAGTCTAAAGCAACAAACTGCCTCGCCTCACTCACGTTTCCACTGTTGTCCTCCAGCAGGCGTCACATGCCAGATTTCAGAACAAGACTTTTCCTTGAGCAAGACTCTCCATAATGTTGTCAGACACTCATAACGATCTGAGCCTCTCAGTGACCAAAACACACACTTTCAGTGGACGTAAATTACGGAGCCAGCCTGCCCCGACAGCATTAACCTGGGGCCCACAGGGCCTTCGCTCAGTACTGGACCTGTTACAACAAATGTTGTCTCTTTAGTCAGCTGGACACAAAGACATGGGGCAATAGGGTCCAGGTTGCAATATAACAAAGTCACTCTTTAAGCTGCAGGAATCCTTTTCTGTATGTGTTTGTGTGTTTCCTTGTGGTTTTTCAGCCCTGTCCCAGCCCCACTGTGAGCTTCAAACAGCACCAGTGTTCTCAGTTCAATGCTAAAGCCTTTGGAAGAAGATACTACCAGTGGATACCTCTTTACCCTGGTATGATATCAATCTGTGGTCTTGGTCTTTCTTCCAGTCTGCCAGGTATCATCTCCCTCCATACTCTTCCAGCGATCTCTGCTGGACATCAACATTCACACCGTCTTGGATAAATGAAAGTCAATTGTTAAAAAACTGTCAATCTTCTGATAATCGTTGAGTTTCTATGATATTTGAGTCGTATGTGAAAGATTGACTTTAACTGAAGGTGGTGGATGAGTTAAAGCTGCACAAGGCAACATTACATGTGGCCAATCCCAAATGATAACCACATGTAACTCAATTAAACTTCATTGCACAGAAATCCTTCATTATGATGTCACTAAATGAAATCTCTTTTGAACCATGTAATTCCCTGTGTAGCTGATTACATCAGCATCTCCAGTAAGCCATGTGACCTGCAGTGCACAACCATCAGTGGTGAGAGACAGCTGCTAGTCCCCGCCCACGATGGAACGTTCTGCCACGATGCCAAACACCACGGAGTCTGTATAGAGGGAACGTGTCAGGTAACCCGACGAGAACACGACATGTTGCTTTCCTGTCATAAAGCCTTGATGACCTTCCTCTCATTCATAGCGAATGCTTCTCGTGAGAGTGATCCTCTGAATGTGTCCAGCCCGTAGGGTGTGACGGGCAGCTGTACGGCAGTAAGGCGGTAGACAGATGTGGAGTATGTGGAGGCAACGGGACGTCTTGCCAGCGCATCTCTGGATCATACAGGAAGGCACTCGCACAGTTAGGTAACACACACACACCAGTGGACAGATGTGAATAGAAGTATTCATTATGAAGCATTATCATTCATGTCTGCTGTTGAATTTGGTTACACGGGCACAACAACACGACATTCTCTGGATTCACATTCTAACTTCTGTTTCACTGGAAGTCAGCTGCTGTTTGAGCTGGGCCTCAGAAAGCCTCTCATCACGTTCTGCTGTCGTTATTAATCACAGGATATCTTGACATACTGGCGGGATGACAATGTTATAGCTTCACACAGAATTAGTCCTTTTATTGCGTTCATTCTTAGTCTACAGAAACTTGTTAGACATTTAAGTCTTGCCTTAATCAAAGAGCACCATGAACAACTCAGTCTAGTTTTAGTCAAGACCAAGAATGAGTCTTTTCACCTTCAGAATAACTGGTTTCAATGATTTATTATCCTTTTGATTTGAGGCAGAAAAAACTGGATCTGAAGATGACGTGTGTGTTTCAGAATGCAGGTTGGGGGTCTGCTCTGATGTTGTTCCTGAAGCTTTTCTTTTTGGCCTTCATGTTCTATTAGACTGTGTTCTATTCACAAGTGTTTACAATTATGTGTACTACACAGTCAGAATATGGCCTGGAGCCAATCCAGATTTATGTATCACTTACACTGAGCATGATTTATCACAGACACTCCAAATGAAACAAAGGAGTCGTTAAACAAGATGTCGATGTATCCAGTTCAGCCACTCATATGCAAGCAAGTTGTTATGAGATGTAGTAAAACATCACGTTACACCACCGACATTTGTACTAAAGTTGGTGCAAGTTAAAAAGCAACGTTATTAAATCTTATTACCTGTGCTTCAGTGTTGTGTGTCATGTTGGGAGCACTCTTCAGCAGTATTGTAGCTGCATGGCTTCTCTCTTAACAATGCCGTCATTACACACTTCTTCTCAACACGGCGTTACATTTGAAGAGGCTAGAAAAGGCACAGCAAGGGAAATGTGCAGCCATCCAATGGCAAGGAGGTGTGGGTTACATGATTGGTTGACAAAAAACACTTTATGTAATTGATTTAGTCTTGTTTTTCCTCCATAACAAAGACATGTTATGACCTTTGTTCTGCCAAAGAGGTTGTGTATTCTGTTTCTTTTGTTGATTTGTTTGTCTGTTTGTCAGCAAGATTACGAAAACCCTGCTGGCACGATTTCCATGAAACTTGGTGGAAGGGAGTAGCATGGCCCGAGGAAGAACCCGAACTCCATTTATTTGCACCCGACCGAGTTGAATATGCATCTAAAACTCTGGATGTCCAATCAGTGCTGATGTAAATGTAGTCCACTGAACTCTAGAAGTCAATTCCCCAGTGTGTGTTTTATTGATCAATCACGCTGATCTGTGAGGCTGCGGAGCCACGCCGGCTGTGCCGATGTGTACCAGGATGCATTATTTCTGATAAATAAAACATTAATGAAGGAAATATTCTTACATCTAAACAGAACAAATAGAACGGTACACCTTCTGTAATGGAGTTTCTGTTTTTCACCAAACTAAGGCCGGCTCAACTGCCTTCAAACACACACTTCATTCAAACTGGATAGAAACTAAATAAAACTCACCAAAACATTAATCTGTTAGTCTGTCCACTACTCCAACAATCAGCAACGTTGGTTTGGTCAAAATAAACCTTTAATTCACAGAATAAGATATGAAAATATGCCGTCTCTACACGCTGTATGTCTACACGCTGTATCGCTACACGCTGTAACTCTACACGCTGTAACTCTACACGCTGTATCGCTACATCCTGTATCTCTACATCCTGTATCTCTACACGCTGTATCTCTACACGCTGTATCTCTACATCCTGTATCTCTACACGCTGTATCTCTACAGCCTGTATCTCTACACGCTGTATCTCTACATCCTGTATCTCTACACGCTGTAACTCTACACCCTGTATCTCTACATCCTGTATCTCTACACGCTGTAATTCTACACCCTGTATCTCTACACCCTGTATCTCTACACGCTGTAACTCTACACGCTGTATCGCTACACCCTGTATCTCTACATCCTGTATCTCTACACGCTGTATTTCTACACCCTGTATCTCTACACGCTGTATCTCTACATCCTGTATCTCTACACGCTGTATCTCTACAGCCTGTATCTCTACATCCTGTATCTCTACACGCTGTATCTCTACATCCTGTATCTCTACACGCTGTATCTCTACACCAGGGGTCTCTAACTGGCGGACCGCGGTCCGGGTCCGGATCCGGACCCAGACGCAGTTGCATCCGGACCCAGGACCTAAAATCGATATTTCGGAATCATACATATTGGGCAGCGAGTTTTTACTTTTAAGCGGCGCATCTTATACAGCCGTTACGGTACTTGTTCAGCGGTGCAGGAGACACCGACAAATGCGTTGTAAAGCTCAGCCAATCAAATGTGAGTATTCTGACAAGTTTCCTGACTGAGCGAGGTTTTCACACACCGTGACACACGGGGGAGAGACGAGGAAACAGAAACAAGAGCAGGAAAATTGTGCTAATCAGAGAGGTTATCTCACATGACGTTCTCCAAAAAGAGAAACGTGTTCAGAGAGAATATAATTTACAAGCATGAATGAACAGACTCTTCTATGTTAATTCTTCCCGCAGACAGTTAAATCCAGCATGTCTCATATGTTCAGAAACCGTAACTATTGATAAAAGCGGCAAATGAAGTGCACTAAGAGGCAAAGCACAACTCTTTTGAACAAATGTACCCACTCACATCTAAATGAAGACACAGAAAATAAACCTCAGAGCCCAAAATGATCAGAATCCTAACACATGAATCCTAATTCACTGTCCAACAATGATGTTACAGAGAGGATAGAGCTGAAACAAGTGTTAATAACCACAAATAAAGTCCATGCTCACTGATTTATCTTTTTAGAAGACAAAAATATTATATTGTTGCTTTTTTATTGACATCACTTCACACATGAATGAACTGAATTTAAAGCTGCAGGACCATTCAGTGAAATTATTTTTTTCTAAAATTAATTACTTTATTTTAAGATGCACATTTCTGAAAAGCTTTCTGTTTTGTCAGTTATTCTTTAATCCAGACATTATTTTACTTGAAATGAGAAGAACATTTATTCATGTATTTCTATGTATTATTTACAATCCATCCAGTTAAATTTGAAGATTGAGAATAATAATTGTTAAAATATAATTATATAATTGACGTGTACTTTCTTTATTTGATTTGACAGTTGTTGACTACACAGAGACATTGTTATACTACTAGGCTTCTTCAATATATATATATATATATATATATATATATATATATATATATATATATATATATATATATATATATATATGGCACTAAATAGCGCGAGTTAGATATTATTGTAATGTTTCGGACCTTTGCCCGGGGAGATTTTCTCAATCTGGACCTTTTGGAATTTTAGTTGAATACCCCTGCTCTACACGCTGTATCTCTACACCCTGTAACTCTACACCCTGTATCTCTACATCCTGTGTCGCTACATCCTGTATCTCTACACGCTGTAACTCTACACGCTGTAACTCTACACCCTGTATCTCTACATCCTGTAACTCTACACGCTGTAACTCTACACCCTGTATCTCTACACGCTGTATCTCTACACGCTGTATCTCTACACCCTGTAACTCTACACCCTGTATCTCTACACCCTGTATCTCTACATCCTGTATCTCTACATCCTGTATCTCTACATCCTGTATCTCTACACGCTGTCTGTCTCTCCAGTTTCTTTCTGAAGATTGTCTCTAGAACACTTTTAAGTCCTGTGACAAGCCTGTTCTCACACTTACTGAACCTTTCTGCTTTATTTCTGAACTATTATTATTTCAGTTTATAGTCGCTGATTGGTTAGACCAGCGGTTCCCAAACTTTTTAGGCCGTGCACCCCCTTCTACATCCCGACCGGGTTCGCGCACCCCCCCCCCCCCCTTAAAAAAAAAAAAAAAAAAAAAAAAAGCAGCCTAGCCTAAAAATCGGACCAATGAGAGAACAGTTTGCTCGCGCGTGGCGTTTGTTTACAAGATTTAGTCCGCTGTTAAATGTTGCACAAACCGAACAAAGGGGCAACTGCAACATTGTATCATATTAATCCCTGAATCAGAACAAAGCAAACAAACTACGGGTGTGAAAACGCCCTGAAACACTGCAACAAAGTTTCAATAACTTTCAGTTACACAAGGCGTCACTTTTAAAGAGCAATACGGATGGCGAGGACACACGCACAGGCTCAGAGGCAGATTATCACATTTAATTTACAATTAATGACCGAATAATGTAACCAGGATGTCTTCGGACAAAGCATCGATACTGCGCGACACTGTGTTGTTGGACACCGGGATCATGTCCAACTTTTTTGCTTCTTTCTCCCCAATCATACATTCCACCATCTCTCTGGCAGCGGGCAAGCTCACGTCTTCGGCGATTGTGTGAGGTAGCCCCTTTCTCGCTATTCTGTGGCCAGATATGAAGCCCGCAGTGCGTCATTTATAGACCCAACACATGAATGAGACTGCAGTTCTTTTGGGCTGTTTTGTAACTCCTCCAATTTCGACATAAAAAAATGTAAGGGGCTTTTGACTTGCACTGGCATGCTTGGTGTTCAGGTGGCGACGTAAATAAGAGCTTCAGACAGCTGTTAGCCAGAACCGCACTGCACACCACGCACTGTGGCTTTGGGGAATCTGCGTTGCCAATCCAAGTGAAGCCCACACTCAGATACTTTTCATCATATTTCCTCTTTTTTTTCCCCAGTCTGATGATCTCTCGTTTCCTCTTTTTTCACCTTGACTCCGCGATGGGCCGATGTGCTCCCCATTTGTCTGTGCTATCCTTTCCTCCTTTTCGGTCTCCTCCGTCTCATCTTCCTCTGACTCTGGCTCGATTTCTTCTCCCGGTCTCTCCCCAACGCACCTCTCCATTCCCCTCGCCTCCGATTCCTCTCTCTCTCTCTCTCTCTCTCGCTCTCGCACTCTCGCTCTCTCGCTCTCTCGCTCTCTCTCTGTCCCTCTCCCTCCCTCTCTGTCCCTCTCCTCTTTTACGAGTGATAGCTTCAGATGTCCCACCTGACAGTTTCCCCGATTTCAGCCAGTTTAGCATATTTAAATGAATGTTGCTGAATGCATGAAGTTCGCTGTTAGCTGACAAGCTGTTAGCTGTTAGCTGTTAGCTGCACAAGCTAGGCTGGCTAGTGTGTACGACTGGCGGCAGGCGGCAAGACTGCCAGAAGGAGCTCTAGTGCATTTATTAAATTGTACGTTTTTAATTTTAAATCTTACAAAGGGGATTTTTATAATTCATGTTTTTATTTTGTGAAAAATCCCACTTTTTAAATTAAAATAAAATTTTTTTTTAAATATTTAATATTATTACACCATCAGACCGCCATTACACTTTTCCTCTCGCGCACCCCCTAGAGGGAGCTCACTTTGGGAATCTCTGGGTTAGACAACAAACATATGTTTGTTAGGTTTCGGCAATACAACTACTTGGTGAGACTTAACGAATGTACACAGAGCCTATATGTGAGCCCAGGTCTGGTGCATGTTTGGCTACCGTCTCGTCACTAACAGCTGATTGGTTTTTCATGGTTTGACCACCTAAACACATTTCTGTCATCGTACTGGGGCCCAGCCTGAACACACAGTGGTGAGATACCACGATTAAGTGGAAATGTTGGAAAATAGTTTTTTTGTGATTTAGGTGAACTGAGCCTGCAGGAGCTGAGGTGGGATTGAGGTTATGCATGCTGTTGATCTAAGCTTCCTGGTTGTGTCCCACCAGAAACACATGTTTGAGACATTTAAGACATGTTGGGTGTCTGTCTTTTATTGTTGGAATGCTGTTAAGCATTCCAACTATTGTTATCCTGTTTCTTTATTCCACTATTTCTTCCGTCCCCTATTTTTTGAAACTCTTCTTCTTCTTCATTTTTTAAGCTACAGAAACCGTTCAACTATCAAAATGTTCAGCTCCTTCAGCTCATCTCTAACCTTTAAACTTTTTGAATTATTAAGCATTTAGCAACTTTTTTTTGAATAGGTTTCTATGGAGAAGATTTTCAAATCCTCTTAAACTTCTTCAACTTTCAAATCCTTCAACTTCCTCATACTTTCAGCTACAGACACCATTTCAACTTTCAAATGTTGAGAAAACCCTGAACTATTGCCGCATAATTGAGCTTTCCGATATCTTTTAAACTTTTTGAACTGCAGCAATTTAACTTTTATGATTTTTCA